>CM024789.1:24265799-24865799 GCA_014281875.1 Nibea albiflora
AATTGAGTCATCGAGAAGGCTGCTCCCCACTGTCTAGAAACAGTGAGACAGAAATGCATAATCTCTTCAATGTCACTCGTTGACATGGCATGACTGTCGAGGAGCACCAAGGACGGGGGGGAAGAGAGGCAGATAAATAGAGAGAAAGTGAGTATGGAGGTTAAGTAAGATGGAAGGATGAAGAGGCAGAAATGCAAGAGAGAGCGGTGAGTTTTGGCTGTCAGAGTTGATTAGCGTCAGCGGCAGACAGGAAGATTGATGGACACTTCAGGGAGAAGGTGTGTGTGTGAGAGTGTGTGTTGAAGGGTGGTAAAAAGGCCTCCATTAGCACGGACGTACTCACCTCAGAGAAAGAACATGTGCGCGGAGGTGTTGCATGTGTGGATGCATTGCATTGTGTGTATGTACATTACACCGCATCACACTTCGCGTCTAACCTCATGATGGAGAGGGTAGGGCTCGACCCCTCTGCATTCCCACATCAATCACGGCCTCATTCCCTCTGCCAGCCCGAGAGCTTAGCTGTGACCTGTGACCCCACCCCTTCATGCACCACATGGAGTGCCAACGGGAGCAAACTTGGCCTCTAGCTTCAAAGGTCAGGTACAACATTTCCCCATGAAGCAGCCGTCTTCAGATTTTCCATCATTCACAGCTTGAGCGTGGCTGAATAATGTAGGGTGCCTTGCCGTGGAAAAAAACAGAGGCGTCACAGATTATGTTCCGATGATCTACACCCCTTTATCTGAAGTGAAAGGACACATTTGAAAAGCACCTGGGAAATTGCACACAACGCTGCTGACGTCTGGATCCATATTGATTGACGCTGAAGCTGTTCAGCTTCACCTGGACGGAAATGAACAGCTTCAGTCCGTGTTTTTGTATGAACACAACGTACAAGCATCAATGCTTGTTGAACAACTACTGACAGTTCGCGAGGATAACGCTCCTCTTTTATAATAGCCATCACAGTCCAGTCTGTCAAGCTTTAGACTGTGTGTTTGGTCTAACAAAAGTCCCAATCATTTCCAACTGTGTGCAGCTAAATAGCTTCCTAGTGCAGGAATTTCACTGGCAGCCACTGTGGCATCGGTGCAGCGCTATCTGCCTGTGTTTTTCTCTCCCTCTCTCTGCCTCCATGTTCTCTCCTGTCCTGTTAGCCACCGGTGTAGGGCAGACTCCTGCAATGTGTTTACAGCTAACGGAGCTAATAGAGCTAAACGCTACTACTGGACGCACTCCACTTTAGTGCTGCTGCTCCAGTTAACGCATAACAGCTAAGAGCAAGGGTCGGGAAAACTGTAGTACTCAGCCAGTGCCTGAAACCATGAAGGCTTTCTGACAAAATGTCCGCCTGCAGGGCAAAAGCCATGGTCGCTTACTTTTTTGCATATTTCTCTGTTTATTCGTGTTTGTTGTCACTGTGTGTTCATGCTTGCTGTAAGCTATGGATGTAAACAAAAAGGTCCAGAATCCAACATGCCATTAGCCCTTAGCACAACAGAATGTAAACTAGTCCCATACCTATTTTTGTCCAAATGTCATTCTGTTTTGTTTTTGCTGCATGGCCTGTGGAGCAGGTTAACAGTGCTGCCAATATCCCGATCACTTCTAAAACAGTCACTGTGATTACGTGGTTTGTGACACAATGGTTAACAACCCACCTCTTACGCTTATAGCTGGAAACCGGCCATTAACTCAGACTCAGCGGATGTTATTGAAGCAGGTAGACCCAAAGACAGACACCCTCAGGACAGCAGCTGGAGTTTGGCTGCTAGCCAACTTCAACAAACTTTTTTTTTTTTTTTTTCTCATCTTGGACAAGCTCTGAAATAATGAACTTCAGTGCGACATGCTGCCAACAATATTGTTATGTGAGTTTTGTTTGAGTAATGCACTGTCTTCTTGCTCACATCGAACCTGCATCTCATCAGCCGGCTTTCTGTCTGCCTTTTGCCTCCGCTGTCTGTTTTTACCACAAGGTGTGCACGCGCATGAACACACAGATGCATGCGTGTGGGGTATCGTCTCCTGTTGTTTCTTTTGTGATGCGCCGATTCACGATAAATGCTGCCTCCACCTTGTTTGCAATCATGACAATTTTAGGAGGTCAAATTTCCTGTGACCCCCCCACTTCCCCGTGGAGATGCATGATATTAATAGTCTAAATTTGAACATAAAAAAAATGTCTTTTTTATGTCTCTTGAAGTGTTTACAGCTTATTAAAAAGACATTAATGTGTTCAGAAATCGAACAGTCGTCTCAAGTGAATCACAGGCATGCTTTTAACCTTGATGCCATGGCATGTGGTCTTTGTGCTGTCAGAAAAACTGGGCGGCCAAGTAGCCTTGCCCGTAAAATTCCTCAAATTTCAGACCTTCCACCTGCACTATTAACCATTCACTTCCAAAGCCAGGGGTCACATCAGGGTCAGGGTTAGAGGTGACACATAAAAGAACAATCCAGCATGTGGTATTTCCCCAGTGTATTGACACCAGTCCTGGCTGCTATCGGAGTTTAGGGAAACATTAGCAGTTCTGTCCTACTCTTAATTGGATTTGGGGGAGATGCTGGAATAAAATACCACTGTGATCTTATAATACAGAGCTTTACACTACAAGAACAATGGCGTTCTTTTCATGTCTTCCACGTGGAGCATCAGCTGCAAAGACGCTGACGTTTCGCCAGATACATAGTGCTTTATCTCCAATCTTTTAGCTCAATATTGAATGCATATTTAAGACCCCCTTTACAACATTGCCATCTTAAAACAAGTCAGCTGGAAACATTAAAAAATCAGTTAGTCCAACGTCAGCTAATTAAATAGCCAGCTAGCTGCAGCTGCAATCTTTTTGTCTCATTGTCTTTTAAGAAATAGGACGCCCGCTGTTGTCTTCCACTGTTTGAAATCAAGTGTACACTATTCAATAAGAAATGTTGTTAGTAAATCTTCCACTGTTATTGCAAATATCTATCTCCCACTTTATTTCCATCTCTCTCTTCCACACAGTTTTCTGTCCCAAAAAAATCTGTCCTCAGAGGAACTTCTTCCCTTCATCTCAGCAACTTCCTGTCCTCCTCTGCCTATAATCTGTCACCTGCTGAATAAAACTTCCCTCCCTCACGTTACTTTACACTTCTCAACTCTTCTCTTCCTCCACATGTTTCCTCTCTTTGGTCCTCTATTCCACTTCTCACCTCGCTGCTCTTTTTCCTTTCAGCCCTATCACAGCCTTACCTTCACACCCAACAGGGTTTTGATATGTTTCTATTCCCCTATTCTCTTTGCTACTTCTTTTTCTTTACTCTTTTTCTCACTTGTAATGTCCTTGGTTTGATGTCCCGAACCCAGGCTGAGGGAAAAGTGAAATGAGCGAGTGTGGTGCAGAGAAACAATAACAACAGGACGCGAAACCCTCTCAGACTTTCATTACAGTACTCCGGACTGTATAGGTCCGTGTGTGTGTCTGCGTGTGTGTGTGTGTGAGTGCATCGTGGTATGTGTACAGTATGTGTGTATGCATGTGTCTTTGTCTGAAGACTGTGTGTGTTTGCCTGTCTCTGTATGTGTGCAAGTGTGTCTGTTTGGAATTACGGTTGCCCTTGAGATAGAAGTCAACCTTTGAAGCTGCAAACTGCCTCCATAAGCACCTCTTAAGTGGCTAAAAAAAAGCTGTTCGGTAAACTATTTCCACAGAACTGGCTGAGTGGAAACCTAGAGAAAATGCCTGTGTGCTTCTTAAGCTAGGATGGCATCTGTAGTTTTGGGTGTAATCAACTTTAGCTTGTACTGGTTAATTAAAGGAACTCTACGTTCAATTTTGAAGCACGTGTACTTAAAGGAGGGCTTTTATTTTTCAGGTTGTTTTTGTTGCACTGATGTAAAGAGGAATGTTCAGCTTGCATAGTGTCCAGTAGCATTGCATGAATACTCTAATTAACACTATAAATGTATCTACACAGAGACACAAAGTAGTAAAACGATCAGATAATCCAACAGCTACTTTTTGGATGGATCGATAGCCCCACTGCTTTTTTTTTTTTCTCCCATGACAAGAGCCACTTCTTTGATGTCAGCGAGAGGCACTAGCTCTCGGAGAGTTTCAAAGCTTGCTGCTGCCTTTTCGAGACTTGGGGCACAGGGATCATCACAGTTTTTTTTATTTGGTTATTTCTGTCCAAACTTTAGCGACAGCGTCAGTAGAATCATATCTTTGGACCTCAGATACACTGGCCTCAGACAGCCTTCCGCTGGCCGTCACTGCATAGAGAGATCACTTCCAAGTGACAGACAGGCAAAACAAAGAAAGATGAGATTGATCAACCACCTGAAAGTTTCTGCAAAGCTGCCTTTGAACTCTTCAGAGATCATTCATGTCTTTCCACCTCTCTAGAATACATTGCCCTCTTCTGTTACACTATCGTATTTCGAATGGCGTTTGGTCTGTCACAAAGGTAGTGTCTCTGAGGTGTCCCTGGCCATTCATTGCTCTGTTCTCTGTGGAGGGATAAGCAAGTCATGGGAAACTTTACTGGTGCAAAAGTCAAATAACTGAATAAAATATTTAAAAATCAAGAAGTAAAAGTATAATAAGTCTTTAGACAACTAATGCTGGGTTGATCTGCAGAATTTCATCATATGAAAATGATCAAAATGAAAGGTTTTCTCAGCTTTTGTGGTGTGATACTGAATTTTAGAAATTGGATTTTGTATGGACAGTCTCTAAGAGTATCATGTATGTATCTTCAGCAGCTCAAAAAACCTTTTAGAGTTCTTTTGTATTCAAAATTTTGCGATTGAATGAACTAAAGTATAAATGCACAAATGAAATGAAGCTATTAAGTTTTTTTTTTTTTTGAGGAAACAATAATTGAAATCAGTTAGGTATATAACAATCAATTCTAGTGGGATGAAAGACAATAAATGGGTTGTTTCTGTAACGCTTCATCAGGCGTGTCATTCCCTGGAACCAGAGAATCAAAAATTGGGCAACGTGTTGGAGCCTTAGCCAAAGGATGGACCTCTCTTTACCAGTCAATCTTCCCTCCAGCTCTCACCTGTGCTCACGAGCTTAAGGTAAAGACCAAAACAGATTAGAGACACAAAGTAGGGAAGGAAGATTAGCCTTGCTGCCACCGTGACTCAAAAACTGGATGAGCAGCAGAAATGATGAAGGGATGAATCAATGGATGGGTGGATGGTAAACTCAACAGCTCCATGAATAAATGAAAATATAGATCAAAACTCGAGTCTTTACACTGTAATTTATTCTTATTGGAACATATTTGGAAAGAGAAGTTGTGTGTTGTTCTAATGTTGTCAACACAAATAGAGTTTCTTAACAGCGACTCTTGCTTTTAGAGACCATGCTTTCTTTTTTATCTTGTTGCTGTCGTGTCGGACTGCTTTCTCTGCCGCGAGAGTCTGGACTTTAAGTGTACTGAGAACAAAAGTATTTGTTCCTTTTACTCTGGAGGTTGTATAACTGCTGATACAGACTAATGCTTCTCTATACTCTCTATCTGTCGCTTCCTCTCTCTCCCTCTCTGTTTATCTTTCTCTCTCTCTCTCATGGTTGGAGTTTGACCTGAGGGTTTTCTCTTTGCAGCGTGCTGAGGTTCTGATTGGAAGCCCGGATAACTCCAGCCCACCCACCGCCATTTGTGTAGAAATCATGTGGATTGACACTGAGAGGGTCATCCTGGTGTACCTGTAACTGTGCGTGTGCCGAAATGTGTTCTGAGCATGCGTGTAATGAACTCCAACACACAAACACTTACTTAGATGGAAGATTCCAATCTTCAAGCTGTGTACAACGGATATATGTTATTAATCTAAAAGATTCAAAGGATATTTTTTTTATTGATTTTTATCACTGTTTATCTTTCCCTTGAAGCTACAGTTGGCCAATCACCCTTTTCCCAAATAACCTAAACTGCAGGAGGAACATACATTTAGCTGCGAGTGAAGAGAACAATGACAACATGAATGGGTATAAAAAATGTACTGAGATGAGAAAAATTTACAGCCTTTTATGTTTGTTGTTTGCTTTTCTGCACGAGAAGCTTCAATAAATATTTTCAGTTTTTCCCAACTGTCTTTATGATGTTTTTTTTGTAAGATGTGCTTTGAAAGCCTCTTCCCTCACATCTGACATGAATAATGTACTGTAATAAGAGCGGGGAAGCTTGTTTTTTCAAGTCAAAATGTGTGCCAAATGCTCTTGAGCAAAGCACGCCTCTACATTTGATGTCTGTTTTATTGTCTCTTTCTGCACTGTTTCCCCATGTACGGTGGGCGTTGTTACTGGAGAGGTCTATCTATCTTGCGACTCTTAATGACCTCTTAACATACAAACGATGAGGCTATGGAGAAGCATGTTCTGTTTATTTAAAGGGACTGACAATAAAGCAAATTTCTGCGTGTCAACGTTTGTTAGTTATTTTAATATTCCAATGCTGATACACAGCTTACCATAAGATAACAGTCTGGTACATACATATATATCAACTAAGGTTTGATGGAGAACACTTAATCTTAGTCTCTGTGTTTGGGTTTATGGTTCCTGCTGCAGTCTTGAAAGCAGGTTGTATCATTTCCTCCCTCATTAGTCTGCTCCGTTGGCAACAAAGTTATTCAGTATTGCCAAAGCTTAGATACTATAGATGAGATGCTACTGATGTACAGTGTATTCCGACATAATCAATATTAAATTTATTTTACCATTGTCTGTGGTGAGTGTAACAGACAAAAGGTGAACTGCACTCGCTGTTGATACTTTGTTTCCGGGTAAGATCTGGATATGGAAAGTGAGTGGAGGTCACGCAAAATAATTGCTTTTTATACTCAATTATGTTTATTTTTCTGACTTGTGCAATAATTTAAAAAAATATTGCAAAATACTGGGATACTTTTAGCCTCGTCAGACCTCTGGAAATTATTTAAATGAAACAGTTTCAGATTGAAAAAAAATCACTTGTTTTAAACTAATACTGTACACCTTAAACCTGTGACAAGGCGCCACACGTCGACATTGCTTTGTGTGTTTATGGGGGAGGACACATGTCAGAAAGGTTGGAAACAATTGTCTTAATTGGCACTGAGTCAAAAAAACAGCTCTGCAATTTCACTGCGAGGGACTACATTGGTGGAGCTGCTTCAGACTCCAAAGAGACAATGAAATATGACCGAGGAAGCCCAGTTTGAGTAACAGATCTGTGATTTTGAAAGCATATCATATGCCAAAACACTGCAGAGTGGTTTGTAATACTATAAAATACTGAATTACAGGATTTTACAACTCTGGGGTTCTTTTCTTATCTTTTCTTTTCTTTAGATGATAGCGAGGTACACGGTAGAAATACACCATTCATATTACAAATAATCCAGCAGAATTGAACCAGGTTCAATCCTGATTGGTCTCATTGAAATGAATCTGGATGCTGCCTCTTGTTCATCCAAACACAGCATTAGATGCCACTTGAACCTTGGCTTGATCTGTAGACTGCTCACATTACCACATAGTGTTGTTAGCCAAAAGCCCTACACAAGTTTTCTTCCACCAGTAACTCTGTGAATCTGAACTCTTGGCTTCAGGGTTTTTACCAGATAGAAATTTAGCAATGTAGCAAAATATTAAATGAGCGTGGTATCTATTTCTCGTCACCTCTGTAGTAGTTGCTATACAATAGTTAGAAATAATCTTGGACTATAAAAAAAAATTGTTCCTCATTCTTTGCTTTAATTGCCAACAGCCATTTCCATCTCTCTTTTGAAAACCTGCAGCGCTGCTGTCATTTTCCTTTAAGCAGTCGTAGATTAAAGCTTTCGCCTTTCACTGCTGCCACTCAAACATCAGCTCAGCCAACAGGACTTTTATGACTCCCCAAAAACACTTTCCCATTGTGTTTTCCTTGATAGTTTCCATTGTCTACCTTTACCCTTTTCATCAGAAGGAAGCAAAGAAAGGGAGACAAGGATGGCAAAAAAAAGAAAAAAAAAAAAGGATTGGGGTGGCTCATTACAGCTTAGGGGATTGCTGTCTTTCTATCTGCCTCTCTCCAACCCTGATTTTTAAATCCCTCATGCTTGCCCTCGCCCATCCCCCCTTCTGTGTTAGCAGGACAGGCTTTGTATTATAGTGACAAGTGATGCATGTGTGAGCAGGGAGATGTGCATGTGTGTCAGGCAAAGGGAGCAAAAAAAAAAAATGAAATGTGTGCGCACTTTACAATCTTTGTCACATGTATTGCAGTGGGAAGCCATCTCCTCAAACTGGCCCTGATAGCTCAAACTCATTCCAAAAGCAATCAGGGACTCTGCGGCTTCCTTTCTGTCTTTCAATCACTCCCTCCATCACTGATGTAATTTGTCATTAGCAGAACGAGGAAACTTTTAATTGAGTCTCAACTGTTTGGGAGTGAATGGCAACTCCTTCCTCATCTAATTTGGACTGTTTTTGTTTGCTTTGCTTTTCTTTCAATCTAAAGGAATAACCTTGCTTTTATTCATATTGATTAGCCCTACGTGGTTGTGTGTGCGGGCGCGTGTGCATAATGCCTAAATGTGTGAGGCATGCGCGCGCGCTTATATTCAGAGTTTGAGGGTCTGGGAAAAATCTCTGGCTGCTTGTCCTGTTTTGACCTCTCCAATTAATTTCACCATTAAAGCCAGATCTCAAGGTGAATTGAAGAGATTCACAGAAAGGTCAGTGCACTGCATTTATGTATATTCAACAAATTTTTAATTAAGCAACAGTCATTAAAAATTCACATCTTGTCGTGGCTGCTCAGGGGGGTTGGGTGTGGGTGAGAATGGCATAAAACCATTTACTGTTCAAAGCCATCTGAGCAGAAGTAATTTATTGTTAGCTGCAGCAGTACCTAGTGGGAAATGTGTGGAAACTCACTGTTTTCATGGAAACTTTGCTACATCTGAAAAAAAAATATACATTATTAGTATATTTCTGTGACAAATTATTAAGTATTGTTAAGACCTGAAATCAAGATCTAAAAGTATCCATGTGACCCTTTGTTTTTTAAGCTTTGTTCCTTTGCTATATGTTTTAAGTACCTGTAGACTCAAAGTGCCATAGGTAGTTAGGAGAAATTATGGTCCGCTTGGTCTACAGCCGGGGCAATTATTTTCAGGCCACAAAGGCCACATGCCAGGACATCA
This sequence comes from Nibea albiflora, assembly GCA_014281875.1. NCBI lineage: Eukaryota > Metazoa > Chordata > Actinopteri > Sciaenidae > Nibea > Nibea albiflora. The sequence goes on from CM024789.1 coordinate 24,274,978, forward strand.
AGGCCATGTGAAAAAAATGTAATTTTGATTCACTTAAATACATTTCTGAAAGCCTTGTGCCTTTAATACGCATGTAAGACTTCTAGAGAAATAAAAAGATATTTTTTATCAAAAAAAAAAAAAAAAAAATGGGCATACCAACAGGGAATAGGCAACCATTCTGGGTAGTGGTCACCATATTTTAGGAAAACACCTCTATGTTTACATGCATCAGTCACAGTAAACACGGGCAAGTGACAACAAACACATCAAAAATGTAAAGCTGACATGGCACCGGTCCATTAAGCCAACACTGCTGTTTGCTTTGTCAGCTGAAACTGAATGTTACATGGTTGCTGCTGCTGGCTGGCAGATAACCTGCACTCATTTGAAAGAAGTTAGCTTTCTGTTAGCTCTATTAGCAGTGAACACCCTGCAGGACTCTACTATACACCTGCCTGCTAACAGCTAACAGCCAGGTACCCCCCTGGCTAAATTTAACTTAACTAATATTAATGATGATAGTAACTTTAGTAACAGCATGAAAATACATTGTCCACTCTGTGGTACAACTTCAAAATGAGATCTTTCATAATATTACAAACATTCTGTTTCAGGAGCAGACTTGATAGGAGAGGGCAGAAGCAGGGTGGGACAAGAAGAAAACATAATAGGCAGATAGCAGGGCACCAAGGCTGCAGTGGCCAATGGGCATACAATTTTCATAAGGGTAGAAGGGCAGCGGCGGCCATGGCTGCCGGTGATGTGAAATTCCCTGCCCTGCATACCATTAACCTATAATTAAGATCATAATTAACTTTGTCCAGTTATCTTTGTAATCTTCCTAGTTCATGGAATATGTTGGTGTGTGACTGTGTTGTATCACAGTCCTAAAGCATTATGGGAAATGCCCTGTAGCGAGTTTTGTAAAAACCAAAAAAAATTATCACATTAATGTCTACAAAGAAAATCTGCAACTATTGTGACACTGTGTTACATTCTTATTTGAAGCCAGTTCATTACATTGGTGATGTCCAGTCCAAAAGTACAATAAGCAAAAGATTAAAAAAGAAAAAAAATCTATATTTATTTATGTAGCTGCTGTTCAGGTGGTGCTGTATCAAAAACAACTGACCGCTGATAATGTAGTATTCAAGCACAAGTAGGACATCAGTACAGAACTGAAAGAAAACACAATGCATACAGTATTGATCTCTGCTGATGCACCGACTGCTCTATAAACTCTCCTAACTAAAATGCTATTCCACACTTTTGGGGATTTGATAACGAAGTACATTGGGAGACACAAAGTGCGACGTGATACTAAAGCGAGCAGGTTAAAGGGAAGTAAAAAAAAACAAAAAGGATAAAAGACTGCAAACCCTGACTCAGAGCACAGGGGAGGTATATCTGAAGGTTGCCGCTTATTTGCTTGCTGGAAAAATATATCACTAAACACTGGGGTAATCTCTCACCTTGCATATCTGTAGTGTAGATGTCCGTGAAAAAGGAATTGATAACCTGCTGCCTCGAGCTGTTGGTCGGCAATAAACTGTTGCATTCACACTTGGTTCTGATGATCACAGTGTTGTGCTGTGGATGGATCCCATCAGGACTTTTCTGAAACAGTCATTTGGAGAGTCCCGCGTGTACTTTCTCATTACCATTTTGTCCGTGGCCTCTGCTAGTGAATTCAAAGGCCTTTGACTACAGTAAAAATCTCTGTCCATATCAGCAAAAAAACCCCAATCTGGTCCTGAGCTATTTGCTGGAGCATGAGAAAGGTTGAGCTGTGCCTGTAGCCAGGGCCACAAATTTTCGTTCCTGTGACATGGAATATTAAAAGTTTCCTGTGTGAAAGTTCTGTGGGATAGTCAACCACTGTCCATGCATTCGGACAGGACCAGGTGCTGGCGGTGAAATGTACTAGGGTTGCGTGGTGGTGGGGGGCAGTGAAAGGAGGGTGAGGTGGGTTGCTGGGGTGTGTCTACATGTGCTTAATGTAACTGCTGTGAAACAATCAGGAGATAACCAGCTTTATCAAGGCCGGCACTCGCTGTCTGTCGTTGACTGGTACTATTTTAACTGAAACCATGACCCAAGTAGTGTTGGTGCCTTAACCCTAGCAAAACCTGAATTAGGTCACATACATAAAAGCAGAAAAAATCTGTGCACCATTGAATGAGCTCCATAATTGTCACAAGCTCCATTCTTGACAAGCAACTGGCACACCGTTTTTCTTGGTGACTGATGACGAGACAAAGCAAATACACCAGTTAACACACTTAACAATAAAGACACAAATAATGTACTTACTACTTGTATAACACTTTCACAGAGCTCATTATGCTTTATTGAATGAATTGATGCTGGATGTATCACAAATTCCTGTTGATTGTTTCAAAGTGACATGATCATCAGTTAATTCACAGTTCTTCATACATTACCTCAGCTGACTTTCAGCTACCGAATTTATATATAGTATGTAAATGTTTGCGTTTGACGATCATTTTAATTAAAAACAAAGCTTCACATTTCGATGAGAACAGGTGCTGTTCTGCTTCAAGAGAGGCTGAGCAAATACATGGGTCTGAAATAAACCTTCATATGACTGGAATCCAACTTATTTTATCACATATAAATCAATGTATCAAGTAAATGTGAAATAATATTCCTCAGCTGGTGATCTATGAACTGTGAACTATTCACATGAAGTCATAATGACCATTGGTTAGTAGTCATTAATTCACACCATGAGTCATGCATTAGTTAAGCATTACTTAAGTGTATGATTTGTAGCCATAGTGTCAAGGTGAGGTTGTGTGAAGAAAAATAACTGTATGATTATATGTTACAGTTAAACTGATTACAGTCAAACATTTTCCTTCCCTCAAAATCACAGTAATGTGAGGAGCACGATATCCATGACATGCTTAGCTTAGCACTTAGCTTAGCAAGACTAAAAGACTGAAACCAGCAGCAAGTTGCTAGTGGAGCTCCAAAGTGAGAGAACAAACAAAAGTGCCATTTGCCATAGGAACACACACAGAGGTTAAATCCAGATAAAATATGTGTACAGATATATAGATCGATGTAGTGTGCTGGAAATGCACATGAAACCGTTACCAAAAGAATAATCACTTTTACAAACCAGCACTTTATTTAATGCTTTGGACCCCATCGCAGCACAGCGTGGTGTATTTCACTGTTTCTTCCCAGTGTATCAAAACAATAAGAAATAAAATATAAATTGGAATTAGAAATATGTGTCATTATGACATCTATGATATCCCCTCTGCCCCTCTCTCTCTCACTGCGAATGCGAATGGCCGCTCACCAATGAGCTTGGTTCTGCTTGAGGTTTCAGCCTGTTTTCCTTGCCACTGCTGCCAAGTGCTTGCTCATGGTGGGCATTGTTGGGTCCGTAAAGAATATGGTCTAAATTTACTCAATATAAAAAGTGTCATGAGATATGCGGTATATTAATGAAACTTGATTGAATTCCATCTAAATATAGATTCCTAGCCCAGCATTGCTGTTGTTGTGAGGGAGATCCTGACCCACTGTGCATAGCGGAAAGAGATGAACACAGTTTAGGTCTGAGTTCAAGTGTTTTGCTCACATCATATCACATAATTAAGATCAGTAAACTGCAGGACTTGCCCAGTTCTCTCTGTTAAAGACAAATGCTGTTTTCCGAGGGAGCAGTCGGCAGGGAAGACTGACCAGGTCCTGTCAACTTTTACACAGAAATGTAATAATCTTTTCTCATCTAAGTTGCCAGAAACACAACCTATTACCACATTACAATTGTTTAGAACAATGTGGATTTCTCCAAATTTCATCACTGTTTCTCACACCGAGAGGGAGGCTGTTTTCCAAGAGACAGTTTGACGAAGAAACTGCAGGAAGGAATGACCAGGTCATGGTGACTTCTATAAATATATTTTTTTGATGAAGGAAAAATGTGTTTACCATGCTCACCATGCCAACATGCTAATATTAGCTAATTAGCGCAAAACACAAAGTACAATTAAGGTTAATAGAAACGTGGTTACTTTTGCAGGAATTTAGTCAAAATATTGGACAAATTGGGCACTGAGGATGCTGTGAGATAAAAAGTCAGGGGATCTGTTAGTATTACCATTGTCCATGAATGTTGAGAGATTTCACCCACACATATGTTAAAATATTATTAAAATATTTATAGTCCATTTAAAGAGTTTTTTTTTTTTTTTTTAGGAAAATAAGATGTCATATTATTTGTATTTGTTGGTGATTGAGAAGGAAAAAATGCTCATCTGAGTAATGCTCAAAAATTCTTCTAGAGGATCAAAACATTTCAGTTTTTTAGACAGCATAGTTAGCAAATGTGAGGACACCTGGAGTGTAAATGGGGTGTTATTTACGCATCATATTTATTGTCAAGTTTATCATCATGTAGAAAGTAAAATGATGACTAGTTTAGGAGCTGTGACACAGGTATTTTCAGTTTGCAGAACACAAATGTTGGATAATTAATTACAGATTAGTTACCGTTTATTTAGAGATCGTGAGTTGGCACATTGCCAGCGCATTGACAGATTGAAGTGCATGTGAACAGCTTCTGTCTTTTTCTCTGTCACATGCTGCACTGCAAGTGTGTATATACCGCATTACGGTCACATGTTCTCGTGTGACAGCTGTGTGGCCCCAGTGGCATTATCACACAGACCCTGCCACTGGTGATGATAGCTCAAATCATCCGATCCCTGATGAAAACAGCTAATTGTGCTGTTCAGAACAAATCATTTGTATCAAATCCCACTGGCTTACTACACGACTTAGGCAATGACACCTCGTGCATCAAGCGAGCTTTGATTTTTCCCAGTACCTGCGTGTGTTATTGTAACTCTGAGCAAATTCAATCAATTCTCCCTCGTTGCTGCGTGAATTGATGGCTCTTTAATATCCACATTTCCCATTTACCTCACGGCTTCAAACATGCTAGTGTAAAGGAAACGGATACACAGGAAAATACACAAAGCCACACAAGGCGACAGACCACACATAGTCTCTTGGGATTCCATTAAAAGTCATATTTTTGGTGGATTGTATGCCTGATTGTTACAGCAGCTCAGTCTAAGTACATCGAAAATTGCAAGCGGGGATAGAGGACAGAAGGTAGCTATAGGAGGCAGGAAATAGCTCTGTGTGTGCGTGTGTGTGTTTGTGTCTGTGTGAGTGCACACATGCTTCGATAATGGTATTTCTGGATATATCCCAAGTTATTACTGTAAATCAGACGGGCTTTCAAGACCTTTAACACAAAGTAACAGTCCCTAACAAGCAGCCTCGAGCTGCCATATAGAAATTACATGAATAGGGATTAGAAAGAAAAATGGATGGAGGGAAATGAAAGAGAGAGGGAAGGATCGAGTGAGGAAGAGGAAGAGAAAGAGAGATAGAGGAAGAAGAATTATTAGGATAGAGGACAGTGAGAGAAAATGCAGGGGAATGAGGATGGACAGATTGGAGGGTGGAGGGAGGTTAAATAGGAGAGTTGTGCTTGATAGAGGTATAACAGCATGAGGTGGCTAAGAGGGGCGGGTGGAGAATGTGCAGGTGGAAGGGCAAACCGGGGCCAAGGTTTGGAATGAAAGGAATGGATGTGATGGAGAAATGAAAAAAAAAGAAGAAGAAGAAAAGAGCCATTTCACATTAAGAGTCTTTCACTACAAGTGGACCACTTCCACCCTTGGCCCTTTGGCTGAGACTCACAACCGTCTGCGCTCATATGCAAACCAGAGAAATTTATGGAAATGACTGGTCCAGTGTGGACTTAAAAATAGGATCAGCTCTCCAGCTTGCTCATGAATCATGCATCCTTTTTCAAGTCAGAGACTTTAACTAATGGGTCATTGTGAGGAAAGAACCCTCATTTGGCATCGTGCTATAGTATATGATTATTTCAAAAGCATATGGTGGCCTTAACACACTGGAAGAAAGAATTCTATATAACATAATGCATTGTTATGGAACTAAAACTTGCTGCACTTAAAAGGGAATAGTTCAACATTTTAGGAAATGATTTGATGAGTTTTAGTGATCCCCTGCCTGTTCCTCTAAAACATGAGTGGATGAAATCTCTCAACATTCATTGAATGGATTATCATGGCATTTGGTACAGACAAATGAATTGTAATAACAATTTGGATCTGTCATGTTTATTTCTGAACAGAGATGTAAAAAAATATGTCATTGTTGGGAATTCTAATCATATTCACGTCACAGGCAGAGCCAGGCTAGCCGTTTCCTTGCCTCCACTTGACACACATACAGGACCTTCATTTAAATCTGCTGACCTTGTTCTAAGAAGCAAATCAGTGAATTTGCCGAAATTCTTTTAAAGATGCTGTACCAAATAGTATACAAAAAAGTGTATGTGTGCACATTCGTATGCGTGTATAAATGTTTTATGCTCAGTTAGGTTTTAAAGTATCAGAGGTAGAAATGGACTACCCAACAGGCTTTGCGGTACCTTGTCCCTCGTCACACAGACAAGAGATTTTCAATTATCCCTCCTCAATGCCAAATGTTCTTTTAATATGAATGTGTGCACGTTCGTGCGCTCACACATTGGTCACACACGCACACACATTACATTTTGCCCACATTTTCTACCCCTTTAACCTGCACATCAGAGAACTCAAACTTCATTTTGAGCTTAGAAGTTAAGAGTTCAAAGAGATGGAAATCCATATATGCAGTCACACACCAAAACACACACGCACACACACACACTCAGCCTGCAGATGTATTTCCCACTATTACTGGTGTGAGGAACACTATTAAGGAAGTGCTGTGTTTGCATCTGTTCTGAGAGTGTGTACAGCCCTGAGCGAGTCATCTATTTCAGCAACCTTCCCCTCTCCTCTAGTGAACGCAACAGAACACTCAGCACCTCTGAACACAACTCTCCAGGCTTGAGGGGGACAGGCCCTGTAGTTCAGCATGTCGCGGTGTCGATTTCTTTCTCTCATTATCTGCGATTCACACTTTCTTCCACCACCACTCGTTCTTGGAGTCTGTCTTTCCCTCTGTTTTTTTTGGTTAATCTCAATATTGTATCAATGCGAGTGTTAAGCTCGTGAGACAGAAGGCGAGAGAGAGAGAGAGAGAGAGAGAGAGAGAGAGAGAGAGAGAGAGAGAGAGAGAGAGAGAGAGAGAGAGAGAGAGAGAGAGAGAGAGAGAGAGAGAGAGCTGACTGCGTGTCTGCATCCAACAGCACGAGTGACATTTTGCAGACAGTAACACTGCAGTCAGATAAGGTGCCATGTGATACAAGAGTTGTGATAACGGTCAGAAACTGAATCCTGTAATCCTAGCATGTGCTCCTCACACGGGCTCGTGTTTGTGTGTATGTGCAGGAATCGCAGTGTGTGCCATCCCCTGCTGTCAGGACACGCTGTGAGAAACAAAGCAAATCATCTGCACATTGTTATCCAGTGACATTGCAAAACTGTCAAGGAGCACGTATAGTACTGTGCATTCCCTTGAGTTTCTTGGAGCAGCGCAGGCATGACACGTGAAACATATACATGTGCACTAGCACATGCTAGTTTGGATTTCACACGCCGCTGTCCCTTTAGTACTGTAATATCTGTTGTCTCCAGCCGTAACTGCTGATTTCACATGTATGCATGATCATGTGGGCACATGGACAGCACGCACGGCATGTGTGTGAGCGTGTATATGTTTAGGTGTATTAGGTGTGTGAGTGAGAGAGCGGTGTTCTTTTTTTCTGTAGTGCTACAGTGCCATCTACAGTCGGCTCTCGCTCCGAAACAGAACGGCACCAGAGCCGGTGGCCAAACGCGAGCAGTGGCCTTCCATTCACTCTCACCATGGGATCAGAGTGTTTCCTCTCCCTCTCTCGTCCCCATGTGTGTGTGCTTCAGTGCGTGCCCGCGTGTGTTTGTAAATGCTGCAGCGAGCGCAACGGACACACCATAAAGGTGAGAGGATGCAGGGGGAGGAAATAGCCTTGTGTTTTGTGTGTGTGTGTTTGTTTGTGTGGCTTTTCGCTTCTTTGGCTGACAACTAAAATACCATACTGTTCCAGTCTCACAGACATGGCCTTTTCTTTTCCCTCCAAGCCCTTTTTTTCCCCCCACGTCTACTTTCACTTCCAAGCTCACCGTCGGTCCAGAAGTTTTGCTTTCCTCTCGTACTTTAACATCATTCTCAGCTTCTCTACTTAAGAATGACACTCCTCTCTCTCTCTCTCTCTCTGCTCCAGCTCTTATCTTATCTGTACTGTTCGCTTGAATTATAAGATGCAGTTTCCTCCCAGACTCTCTAACATAAATACAGTCCCACCACGGAGAAACTTTTTCACCAAATCATTTGAATTCCGCTCACTGCAGTCCGCTGTCACTGCTTTTCCGCCGTGACATTGTGTTGCACGGCGATGTGATTCAAATTTTAGTCTGCTTAAGGAAGAACACTGAAAAGGTGATTGATGACAGTGGCAACAAGATGTATGAATAAGAATTGCATTTGGATTACTGTGTTTGGACAGAATTGCTTACACATCTTCACAAGCCGCCTCTGTCTTCCTCTCTCCCGCTTTATCTCCTCTATCTGTTTATTCATTCTCTCCCACAGAGACACTGCTCTCCTCATCTTCCGCTCCCCACCTTCCCGCAGTCCCTCCGCTGGGGTTAATGAATGACTTGGCAGGAGGCGGTAGCTGTGGCTGTGGGGGAGCCAGTAGGGCTCAGAGAGGTGAAGAGACTCTCTTCCTGTCACCTCCCAGCTACTATTCTCACTCACCAGGCTACACTACCACGCAGCCCTGCCAGGAACAGGATGGCACCGGCTTATTGGATTATCTGTTAGAATGACTTCCTGGTCCTGGGTAGGGTTTGCACACTTAAACAAACTGGATTTTCAGCCAGATTTGTTTATCTCAGTGTCAGCAAATAAAGAGCAAGGCCGTACAAGTAGGAGACAAGGTAGCAGATGCTCACATTCCTCATCACTCAAACTCTTAAGCTGAAAGGGCACATTCAAAATGAGGTGCTGGAACACTGTACACTGTTTTATAGCCACACAAGCAGCACAGCTGTGGATGGTTGTGGTCAGTCAGCGCATCACTTCATAACTTTTAAATGGTTTGCTACTAAGTTTGTGCAGACATGCGTGGTGCTCAGAGGATGAATCCTAATCTCTTTGGCGATCCTCTGATTTTCATCGGGCACCGTTATCAGGTTTTTCTAGAGTGAAATAACTGTTTTTGGTTGTTTGTTTTTTTAATGGTGAATGTAACGGCATCAACTTTGATACAGGAATTCAGACTCCCTGGAGGATAAACCCTAATGACTCGATCCTGTGACTTTTTATATTGTGCTGACAGCTGAGTGTGAAAAGTGAAATTCACATCGTGTTTGGTGCATCATTCATGTTTCCCAGATAATGTATGTACATGATTTTTCATGTAGCCCTACCAGCAGGTGTACATTTTTAGGTTCAGAATGTTGTGTTATGAGAACTGGATGTATGAATGGCACATACAATATAGCTTTTCTACGCTCTGGGACGGTTTAACACAGTCCAGGATTTAAAAATTCATAATTAGCAAATGTTAACATGCTAACCAGCTAATCTAACATGCCATGTAATAGCAGCTAAATATCAGCATGTTGTCAATGCGAGTATGTTAGCATGCTGCAAAGAACCACTGTCCATAAGTACAGCCTCACAAAGCTACAAACATGGTTACAGAAATGTCGTCATGACAGCTAGCTCGTTCAGCTCTATGGATGGCAGCGTTGGTCTTTCAGTCCACCAATTTGGTGCAGAGTGAATTTTTAGAGCTAAGCTGTGAGCATGCTTACACGCCGATGATAAACGTGGTATGTATTACCTATTGGAGATCACCATGTAAACATTGTGAGCCTGTTAGCATGAAAACTGATACGACTTTCTTTTACATTTGAGCACAACTGCCGAAGGAAACAAATTTTGGACCTTGTTTTTTTTTTTTTTCACACACATTTTCAGAGAGTTGTTCATGTGGCTGTGGTTTCTTAGTCTGAACTTTCGTAACAATGACAAGGTGAGCCAAGAAACAGAAGAAATGGTGGGAGAAAACCAGTTACAGATTATGTTGCCCATAATCCAATAATGATTATGCAGTTACTAAAGCCACAAAAACACAAAAACTTACACTACCTAAAGGGAAAGTCTCAGTGCAGCGGCGCTCACTGCAAAAAATAAATAGCAAAAAGTAATGTACTTTGATGAGGTTCTGGGCTAGAGATGCCAGCGAATACATGCTGATTTATTTACTAAGCAGTTTGGAGGCGTTTCTCATTTTTTCCCCAAGATACATATTACTCACTTTTGCACCTGCAAAAAGCCAGCATCAGATGTGCCGACAGCCTTCTCTTCTACCTGATGAATTCTTTCAAAAAAGAACCTTCATCAGTCTTTTGTGAATTCCCCAACGGTAGTTCATACTTACAGTGCTAATGGGCACATATTTGAAAGCTATCATAATCCTTTTGAAAAAGTAGCAGATCACTGACTTTATAAACTGTCTGTCTCATCTGCCTGCGAGGTGTTTACTGAAGGTGCCTGTGTGTTTGTTTGCGAGGGGGTCTTCGGAAAAAGCACCACGTTGAGCTAGAAGCAGCCGTGGAAAAAGACTTAGGGCAAAGTCACAAACAGACAAATAAGCTGATTTGTTGGCTGATTGAGCACCGCTTGTCGATTAAATCCCCTTCAATGTTTGCTGTGCTGAAAAACAAGGAGGGAGAAAGAAAAGAGAACCGCTCACAAAAAGGGCACGAAGGAACGAACTGGGAGACAGAAGGAGGCCGACTATGAGACAAAAGCTTTTTGAACCATCACAAAGGCCTAGATGTTAGTTGTCATTTGACTTGCAGGAATTTTAGAAATGACACCACCCCCCAAGTTGAAAGGGAAGGAACAAACACAAGAGGAGGGGTGAGATGGGCTGCATGGAAGGACTGAAATACTTTTTTGTGCAAAAAGTAGAGAGTCAAGCTGAGAAGGAGGGATTGTACGTGTGCATGTGTGTGTCTACATGCCTCCCTGGAACTCCAGCATGACTCGAGTATGTCTCCGCCTATGTCACCAAGAACAACAGTTGTCATGGGAACATAGCTGTCAAAGGAACAGGCATATTTCTATCACAGTCTTTGTTCTTCTTGTTAATATAATACAACACCACCCCCCCGTCAACACACACAAACAGAAGTTTACTTTTGTTTCTATTTTGATGATTTGCTGCTTCTTCTCTTGTTTTTCGCAACTTCTCTTCTTTCTTTCTCTTCATGTAGGTTTTCAAGGAAATTCCACAATTCAATGTTTTCCGCACAGTTCTCAAGGTGCTAACAAGTCAATCAAAGGTAGGAATGTGTAGCTGACCTTCTCTATCTGAATGGTGCATGCATTGCCTGTCCTCTTTCCAGGTTTCTGTTGTAAAGAGGAGCTTTTGTGTTCAGTCAGGAGTCGTGTTTCTGGCCAAATGGCATATGTCACTTTACTTTTAGCAATGTCGAAAACCTGACATTTGTTAATTAGTACTGAACACCATATATGGGCTCCAACCAACTCCTGAAGAGAAATATGTGTCTCTTTAACAATAAAATGCCCCACTATGTTGGCAACTGTCTTGTGTTTGATGGTGGGCAGTCAGCGTGCAGTAGTTTATCAGTGCTTTTTTTTTTTTTGCTGAACATATTGCAGCTGTAATATTTACCCTGCAAAAATGCCATATCAAATCCGAGTTAAAACTTTTTAGATATAAGCAAATTTGGCTGTCAGTGCAGTAAGTCGTTTCCACTTGGTAAGATTTCTTGAAATAAATCACAATGTTCAGGTACCAGAAGTCAAAGAGAGGAATTAATCAAAATATATTACAAGAATACTTTTCATTTAGCTCCATCACCAAGTCAAAATTTGTGTTTGTCCAGTACTGTGATTTATGACCAAGCACCTGCAAAAATAATGACATTGCCATCAGCATTCAATGTACTTGGTGTTCAGTACTAATTAACAAATGTCAGGTTTTTGACACTGCTTGACACGTTTGTTACATGACTTCAACATTTAGCTCAAAGCACTGCTGTATCTACAGACACTGTGGAATTATTATTATTAGTACTTTTGATGATACGTTTGACTAATAGTGGGTTCCATCAAAATAAGGCCCTTTTCATGAAGTGTCTACACAATTCTGTGTGCGATCATTAATGCACATGTACAACATGTGCTCTTCTTGTCAAAACCATCATCGTCTTGTCATTGTGTCACAAGACAGAGTTGAGAATACTCTGGACTGTAGTTAAATCACACTTTTCTAACTTAACAAAGTGCTTTACAGTTGACCTCTTATTCATTCACACACTCACACACCACTGGCAATGGAGCTATCTTACAAGACATCAGTCTGTCAATTGGAGCAACAAAGCAAGGTTACTTTTATATATATATCGACAGGAGGAACTAACTAACTAAGGGCCAACCCAAGCCAAATTTTAGGTATATAAATGTAATATGTCAATGTTGTGCTTATAGTGTTTTTCCTTCACTGAAAATTGAAGGTTGGTTAATTACTAACAGCTACAGGCAATGTGCCAAGTTTTATATGGTTACTTATTGTGTAAAGACAAAACATAAAGGACATTTTAAATAGTGCAATATAGAGTTACAATCCATCCTTCTATACAGTGCATACACTATACCATACATCATCATCAAAGTAAATGTCACTGAATGTATTCACAGTTAATCCTGTACTGAGGGATGTAAAGCCCCTTGATTTCTCAGAGCAGTCGATCAAAATGTTTTGTTCTGCATTTTTTTCTGGTGGTGCTAAATCATGATTACATTATACAACATTTGTTTCTGAAATTATCCAATTACATACAATTTACATTCAGTTCATAACAGCGTATCTGTCGTGACAAATGGGAACCTGATGAGCAAGGGTATTTGTGTTTCAGCCTCCTGCTTTCACCATTTTTCTCTATCAACAAAACTTAATGACTGTTGGTTGTTGATAAGTCAACAATTTCACAATCTGATAATCAGTGATTAATCGTGTGTTTGTAGTCGGAAACACACAGGGAAATGGTATGTATGTTCTCTGACGTTGTTGTGATTCAGGGAGCGTCTTCTCCATTATGGTCTCGTGATGTGATTCATATTTTTGCTACTTTGATCAAAGCTATGCAAATGGATTAGCAGCATCGGGCTCAGTTTGGGCTTTCATCAAAATCCTACCTGCCATACTCACGGGAAACAAACTCGGGATAATTGAGTCAGTGATCAGAATCACCACAGTCATCATGATGAATGAAGAGCAGTTTGTTTATGTAGAAGCTAACAAGCGCCTATTGTCCTCACTGTGAAGGGTCTGGTGTGTCTGTTGTCTGTGTCTGTTGTCTTTTACAGCTCATCGCTGTGACTCGTTTCCTTTCTGTCCATTAGGCTATGATGCTGCCATGGATGATAGCGAATTCATTATCACTCTAACACATGAATATATTATTTCATCTTTTGGCAGTTTTGAAGTAACACCTGCTGCATCCTATCAATTTACACACTTCACCTCCCTTACTTTAGCATGGAAATCAGACTCTTGATATCCTCTGAGTCACCATTGTTATTTGCGCATTGTGAACAGGAGAGGGTTTTGTTATCTCTACTTCACACTGGAGAAATGCTCATTCACCAGCCTTCGAAGTGGCTACCAGCAATGTAGATTAGAACAAGTAGCACAGGGTTTACTTGTCTGGGGGGTTGTTATTATGATTTTTGTTTATCTATTTGTTTTCTTTATTTTATGGAGGGGTTTTCAACACATGGAAGCTGCTTATAATATCAATAGCAAGCCAGATGTGTCTGCCAAATTCTGTATTCTCCTCAGGTGCCAGTAAAGCAACCACATAATTTCTTTTTCTTTCTTCTCTCCTTTTCATTCTCCTCTCCTCATCTTCCAATATGGTGATTTTTAATCACCTAATATCATGGCACAATGAACAGATTGCCATGAGTCGCAAGTTGAGGCCGCGTGAGACAAAACAAAGAGAGGGGGTGGGAGAGAAGCAGCTCTGCCTCTAATTAAAAAAAGCGAAATCTGATCAGTGTGTGTGTGTTTGTGTATGTCCATTCTTTTAGTCTTTGTATGATAATGGATTCAAGCTTGTATGTATGCACCTGCATCTCTTTGCCAGCATAAGCGTGCATTCAGACAGAATCAGGGATTCCCGCAACCAACGCTGGGGGAGTAAGGTAGGGGGCATTACCGCCCCAAACCAGGTTTCGGTTTTCCCTCCAAGAACAGAGAGGAAGAAGAAGAAGAAGAAGACGCCCATAAGAACTTTGACCCAGGGCCTTTCCTTCATTTCCTAACTGCAAACCAAAACAGATGTATCACAACGTGAAGAAGCTGCTGGGTATGTGTTGATTGTAGCGATCTCTCCATCATTGCTTGTTGAATGCAAAATGTTTATGCATATGCCTTATCCATGGTAAACAAGGTTTTTCATCCCATCTTCCTGTCATTTTAGTTTTACTGAAATATAATAATGTCCTCATTGCTTCCCTTTTGTAAGGAGATACAACAAACATATAAAAGTACTAAATTGTTTTGCTCTCACAGTTGCAAACTTTGGTGACAATGAATCATTAGGGCCCGAGCACGCACTGTGTGCGAGGCCCTATTGTTTTTCAAATGTTTATTATTTTTAGGGCCCGAGCACGCACTGTGTGCGAGGCCCTATTGTATTTCAAATGTTTATTATTTTTTTTTTTTTTATTCCTCTTTTCCTTTCTTATTCTTCCGCGAAATGAATCGCATTTTCGACTGCCTATATGTACTCGAAAAGTTGCGAAAATTTGCCTACCCCCCCAAAGTGGGGCGTAAAATTACGTATTTTGGGGGTCTCACACATGGACGAACAAAAATGGCTCTACGGCGCCACCTACGTTTCGGTTGTCAGAGGAGCCCCTGGACACGGTTTCATCCACGTGTACGAAATTTAGTGGGAGTATGTAAGATACCGAGCCGCACAAAAAAGTCTCTTGGTGACCCGGGCTACGGCGAAGCGTACGGCGGGCACTTTGTTTCAAAGTTGGCGTTTTTCGTGTTTTTGGGGTCATTTTCAGGGGTCGTATTTGAACAAACTCCTCCTACAGCTTTCATCCTATCTGTTTGAAACTTGGCGTGTGTGTTCTTAAGGCCTCGACCATGAAAAGTTATCAAAATCGTGAGGTTCAGATTTACTGCGTCAGAGGGGCGGGGCCACGAAATTTGGCGTTTTGGCGTGAAATTTCGACGTGCTATAACTTTGCCAAAAATACTCCAACCTTCATCAAACTTCTGATATATAATCACAGTCTGGCCTAGAATACATTTCCATAAAAATATTTGGAGAATTTCACAGCGCCTCCTAGTGGCGACAAAAAAGACCACTTTTACGAGATGACGTCCAGCTGGTAAAATATTGACCATATCCACCTCAAACTAGGTGTGGATGTTGTCAAGGCCTTGGAGTTGTCATCTGAGAAAGAATTTCAACGTTAGATCAAAGGGCGTGGCCGTGACGACGCGTCAAAGTCAAGCGTGCCGATTTTTTCAACGAAAAATGGAACTCCATTGACTTTTTGGCTGTCTTTCAGGCAAAAGTGTTGGGCTTTCAGGTACTTTGTCAGAGCTGTCTGAAACTTCTTGTGGTAAATAAGAGCAACATTATGCAAAATTCGGCTGCATAATTAATTAGGGGGCGGGGCAAAATCGCTCTATAGCGCCCCCTTGAATTTTTCTTTGACGCAGCCCCACCACAGTTTTATACATAGAATTATGAAACCTTAGCCGAATTGCAGATGAAGACATGACCTACATAAAAGTCTCTTGGAGAAATGGGCTAAAATTATCAGGAAGCGAGATATTTAGGCATGAAAATCACCATTTTTGCTGTTTGGCCGGTTGAGAAGGGATCATATTTGAACGAACTCCTCCCAGGGATTTTGTCCAATTGACTTCAAACTTGGTAGTTACGTTCATATAGACTTCCTGACTAAAAGTTATCAAAATCATGAGTTTCGATGAAACGCCGTGGCCGTGGCACTCCGTCAAATTTGACCCTTTGATACGACCTCCAAACTCCATTTGCTTTTTGCCTGTTTTATACGGCAAAGGCGGTGTTGCTTTCATATATTTCGTCAGACCTGTCTGAAACTTCTTGTGGTTGTTAAGACCGATATTATGCATCTTTCGGCTGCATAAAAAACTTAGGGGCGGGGGGGAACTTTTTCCCACAGCGCCCCTTGAACTTTTCTTTCAGGCAGCCCCGCCACAGTTTTAGACACAGAGTGATGAAACCTCATCTGAATTGTAGAGCATGGCAAGACGTACAAAAAAGTCTCTCGGAGCAATGGCCTAAAATGAACAGGAAGCGAGATATTTGAGGATGAAAATCACCATTATTTGGGCCCGAGCAAAAAACCATTGTTTTTTCGTTTGGACGTTTTCTTCTCCTAAATGAATCGCATTTTCGACGGCCTATATGTACTCGAAAAGTTGGGAAAATTGCCTACCCCCCCCAAAGTCGGGGCGTAAAATTACGTATTTTGGGGGTCTCGCACGTGGACGTATAAAAATGGCTCTACGGCGCCACCCTACGTTTCAGTTGTCGGAGGAGCCCCTCGACACGCTTTGATCCGCGTGTACGAAATTTAGCGGGAGTATGTAAAGTACTGAGACGCACAAAAAAGCCTCTTGGTGACCTGGGCTATTGCCAAGCGTACGGCGTGCACTTTGTTTCAAAGTTGCCGTTTTCGTGGTTTTGGGCTCATTTTCGGGGGTCGTATTTGAACGAACTCCTCCTAGAGCTTTCATCCTATCTGTTTGAAACTTGCCGTGTGTGTTCTTAAGGCCTCGACCATGAAAAGTTATCAAAATCGTGAGTTCCGGATTTACTGCGTCAGAGGGCGGGGCCACGAATTTTGGGGTTTACCATGAAATTTCCACGTGCTATAACTTTGCGAAAAACACTACAATCTCCCCCAAACCTCTGATGTATAACGGCAGTCTGGCCTAGAATACATTTCCATAAAATATTTGCTGATTTTCACAGCGCCTCCAGTGGCCAAAGAAAAGATGGCTAATGTGTGTGTTCGATTGAGCGAAATGCTTTGAAAGCGGTTCGCGCGTCTTCCGACTGGTGCCTTCCGACGTGCCAGCCGTCGAGTTGCGTGGGAGTGCGAGGGCCCGTTCAACGCTGCTTGCAGCTTTAATTAGGGCCCGAGCACGCACTGTGTGCGAGGCCCTATTGTATTTCAAATGTTTATTATTTTTAGGGCCCGAGCACGCACTGTGTGCGAGGCCCTATTGTTTTTCAAATGTTTATTATTTTTTTTCATAGTTTTTTTTATTCTTATGCTTAATCAAGTAAAATCGCATTTTCGACAGCCTATATGTACTCGAAAAGTTGCGAAAAATTTGCCTACCCCCCCCAAGTGGGGCGTAAAATTGACATATTTTGGGGGTCTCACACATGGACGGACGAAATGGCTCTACGGCGCCACCTACGTTTCGATTGTCGGAGGAGCCCCTCGACAAGGTTTCATCCACGTGTACGAAATTTAGTGGGAGTATGTAACATCCCAGGCCGCACAAAAAGTCTCTTGGTGACCCGGGCTACAGCGAAGCGTACGGCGGGCACTTTGTTTCAAAGTTGGCGTTTTCGTGTTTTTGGGGTCATTTTCAGGGGTCGTATTTGAATGAACTCCTCCTACAGCTTTCATCCTATCTGTTTGAAACTTGGCGTGTGTGTTCTTCAGGCCTCGACTATGAAAAGTTATCAAAATCGTGAGGTTCAGATTTACTGCGTCAGAGGGGCGGGGCCACGAAATTTGGCGTTTTGGCGTGAAATTTCGACGTGCCTATAACTTTGCCAAAAATACTCCAACCTTCATCAAACTTCTGATATATAATCACAGTCTGGCCTAGAATACATTTCCATAAAAATTTTTCGAGATTTTCACAGCGCCTCCTAGTGGCGACAGAAAAGACTACTTTTAGGAAATGACGTCCAGCTCGGAAAATATTGACCATATCCACGTCAAACTAGGTGTAGATGTTGTCAAGGCCTGGGGGTTGACATGTGAGAAAGAATTTCAACGTTAGATCAAAGGGTGTAGCCGTGACGCCGTTTCAAAGTCAAGCGTGCCGATTTTTTCGACGAAAAATGGAACTCCATTGACTTTTTGGCTGATTTTCAGGCAAAAGTGTTGGGCTTTTAAATACTTTGTCAGAGCTGTCTGAAACTTCTTGTGGTAAATAACAGCAATATTATGCAAAATTCGGCTGCATAATTAATTAGGGGGCGGGGCGAAACCGCTCTATAGCGCCCCCTTGAAAATTTCTTTGACGCAGCCCCACCACAGTTTTATACACAGAATTATGAAACCTCAGCCGAATTGTAGAACCTGGCAAGACCTACAAAAAAGTCTCTTGGAACAATGGGCTAAAATGAACAGGAAGCGAGATATTTAAGAATGAAAATCAACATTTTTAGTGCATCGTTCTGGTTGACAAGGGGTCCTATTTGAACGAACTCCTCCTAGGGATTTCGTCCAATTGACTTCAAACTTGGTAGTTACGTTCATATAGACTTCCTGAGTAAAAGTTATCAAAATCATGGATTTTGATGAAAGAATGTGGGCGTGGCGCACCATCATATTTGCTCCAACATTCGAATTCCTTTTACTTTTTGGCTGTTTTTTAAGCACAAGCTGTGGTGTTTTCATATGTTTTGTCAGAGCTGTCTGAAACTTCTCGTGGTTATTAAGACCAAAAAGATGCAAAGATCGGCTGCATGTATAAGTAGGGGGCGGGGCAAAATAGCTCCATAGCGCCCCCTTGAAAATTTCTTTGATGCAGCCCCACCACAGCTTTGGACACAGAATTATGAAACCTTAGCCGAATTGCAGATGAAGGCATGACCTACAAAAAAGTCTCTTGGAGACATGGGCTACAATTAACAGGAAGCGAGATATTTAGGCATGAAAATCACCATTTTTGCTTTTTTGGCCGGTTGAGAAGGGATCATATTTGAACGAACTCCTCCCAGGGATTTTGTCCAATTGACTTCAAACTTGGTAGTTACGTTTATATAGACTTCCTGACTAAAAGTTATCAAAATCGTGAGTTTCGATGAAACGCCATGGCCGTGGCACTCCGTCAAATTTGACCCTTTGATACGACCTCCAAACTCCATTTGCTTTTTGGCTGTTTTATACGGCAAAGGCGGTGTTGCTTTCATATATTTCGTCAGACCTGTCTGAAACTTCTTGTGGTTGTTAAGACCGATATTATGCATCTTTCGGCTGCATAAAAAACTTAGGGGCGGGGGGGAACTTTTTCCCGCAGCGCCCCCTTGAACTTTTCTTTCAGGCAGCCCCGCCACAGTTTTAGACACAGAGTGATGAAACCTCATCTGAATTGTAGAGCATGGCAAGACGTACAAAAAAGTCTCTTGGAGCAATGGCCTAAATGAACAGGAAGCGAGATATTTTGAGGATGAAATCACCATTATTTGGGCCCGAGCAAAAAACCATTGTTTTTCGTTTGGACGTTTTCTTCTCCTAAATGAATCGCATTTTCGACGGCCTATATGTACTCGAAAAGTTGCGAAAATTTGCCTACCCCCCCAAAGTCGGGCGTAAAATTACGTATTTTGGGGGGTCTCGCACGTGGACGTATAAAAATGGCTCTACGGCGCCACCTACGTTTCGGTTGTCGGAGGAGCCCCTCGACACGCTTTGATCCGCGTGTACGAAATTTAGCGGGAGTATGTAAAGTACTGAGACGCACAAAAAAGCCTCTTGGTGACCTGGGCTATCGCCAAGCGTACGGCGTGCACTTTGTTTCAAAGTTGGCGTTTTCGTGGTTTTCGGCTCATTTTCGGGGGTCGTATTTGAACGAACTCCTCCTAGAGCTTTCATCCTATCTGTTTGAAACTTGGCGTGTGTGTTCTTAAGGCCTCGACCATGAAAAGTTATCAAAATCGTGAGTTCCGGACTTACTGCGTCAGAGGGGCGGGGCCACGAATTTTGGGGTTTTACCATGAAATTTCCACGTGCTATAACTTTGCGAAAAACACTACAATCTCCCCCAAACCTCTGATGTATAACGGCAGTCTGGCCTAGAATACATTTCCATAAAAATATTTGCTGATTTTCACAGCGCCTCCAAGTGGCCAAAGAAAAGATGGCTAATGTGTGTGTTCGATTGAGCGAAATGCTTTGAAAGCGGTTCGCGCGTCTTCCGACTGGTGCCTTCCGACGTGCCAGCCGTCGAGTTGCGTGGGAGTGCGAGGGCCCGTTCAACGCTGCTTGCAGCTTTAATTTTTTTTATTCTTCTCCTTTTTCTTATTCTTCCTAAAGTAAAATCGCATTTTCGACTGTCTATATGTACTCGAAAAGTTGCGAAAATTTGCCTACCCCCCCAAAGTCGGGTGTAAAATTACGTATTTTGGGGGTCTCGCACATGGATGACCAAAAATGGCTCTACGGCGCCACCTAGGTTTCGGTTTTCGGAGTAGCCCCCGGACACGGTTTCATCCACGTGTACGAAATTTAGCGGGATTATGTAAGATACCGAGCCGCACAAAAAAGTCTCTTGGTGATCCGGGCTATCGCGAAGCGTACGGCGACCATTTGTTTCAAATTTGCTGTTTTTGTGTTTTTGGGGTCATTTTCAGGGGTCGTATTTTAACGAACTCCTCCTAGAGCTTTCATCCTATTTGTTTGAAACTTGGCGTGTGTGTTCTTGAGGCCCCGACCATGAAAAGTTATCAAAATCGTGAGGTTCAGATATACTGCGTCAGAAGGGCGGGGCCACGAAATTTGGCGTTTTGGCGTGAATTTTCGACGTGCTATAACTTTGCGAAAAACACTCCAATCGTCACCAAACCTCGGATGTATAATGTAGTCTGGCCTGGAATACATTTCCATATAAATATTTGGTGATATTCACAGCGCCTCCTAGTGGCGACAGAAAAGACCACTTTTACGAGATGTCGTCCAGCTCGGAAAATATTGACCATATCCACCTCAAACTAGGTGTGGATGTTGTCAAGGCTTTGGAGTTGACATCTGAGAAATAATTTCAACGTTAGATCAAAGGGCGTATCCGTGACGGCGTGTCAAAGTCAAATGTGCCGATTTTTTCGACGAAAATGGAACTCCATTGACTTTTGGCTGTCTTTCAGGCAAAAGTGTTGGGCTTTCAGATACTTTGTCAGAGCTGTCTGAAACTTCTTGTGGTAATTACGAGCAATATTATGCAAAATTCGGCTGCATAATTAATTAGGGGGCGGGGCAAAATCGCTCTATAGCGCCCCCTTGAAAATTTCTTTGACGCAGCCCCCACCACAGCTTTGGGACACAGAATTATGAAACCTTAGCCGAATTGCAGATGAAGGCATGACCTACAAAAAGTCTCTTGGAGAAATGGGCTAAAATTATCAGGAAGCGAGATATTTAGGCATGAAAATCACCATTTTTGCTGTTTTGGCCGGTTGAGAAGGGTTCATATTTGAACGAACTCCTCCTAGGGATTTTGTCCAATTGACTTCAAACTTGGTAGTTACGTTCATATAGACTTCCTGACTAAAAGTTATCAAAATCATGAGTTTCGATGAAACGGCGTGGCCGTGGCGCTCCATCAAATTTGACCCTTTGATACGACCTCCAACTCCTTTTGCTTTTTGCCTGTTTTATACGGCAAAGGCGGTGTTGCTTTCATATATTTCGTCAGACCTGTCTGAAACTTCTTGTGGTTGTTAAGATCGATATTATGCATCTTTCGGCTGCATAAAAAACCTAGGGGCGGGGGGGAACTTTTTTCCCACAGCGCCCCCCTCGAACTTTTCTTTCAGGCAGCCCCGCCACAGTTTTAGACACAGAGTGATGAAACCTCATCTGAATTGTAGAGCATGGCAAGACGTACAAAACAGTCTCTTGGAGCAATGGCCTAAAATGAACAGGAAGCGAGATATTTGAGGATGAAAATCACCATTATTTGGGCCCGAGCAAAAAAACATTGTTTTTCGTTTGGACGTTTTCTTCTCCTAAATGAATCGCATTTTCGACGGCCTATATGTACTCGAAAAGTTGCGAAAATTTGCCTACCCCCCCAAAGTCGGGCGTAAAATTACGTATTTTGGGGGTCTCGCACGTGGACGTATAAAAATGGCTCTAAGGCGCCACCTACGTTTCAGTTGTCGGAGGAGCCCCTCGACACGCTTTGATCCGCGTGTACGAAATTTAGCGGGAGTATGTAAAGTACTGAGACGCACAAAAAAGCCTCTTGGTGACCTGGGCTATCGCCAAGCGTACGGCGTGCACTTTGTTTCAAAGTTGCCGTTTTCGTGGTTTTGGGCTCATTTTCGGGGGTCGTATTTGAACGAACTCCTCCTAGAGCTTTCAAACTATCTGTTTGAAACTTGCCGTGTGTGTTCTTAAGGCCTCGACCATGAAAAGTTATCAAAATCGTGAGTTCCGGATTTACTGCGTCAGAGGGGCGGGGCCACGAATTTTGGGGTTTTACCATGAAATTTCCACGTGCTATAACTTTGCGAAAAACACTACAATCTCCCCCAAACCTCTGATGTATAACGGCAGTCTGGCCTAGAATACATTTCCATAAAATATTTGCTTGATTTTCACAGCGCCTCCCAGTGGCCAAAGAAAAGATGGCTAATGTGTGTGTTCGATTGAGCGAAATGCTTTGAAAGCGGTTCGCGTGTCTTCCGACTGGTGCCTTCCGACGTGCCAGCCGTCGAGTTGCGTGGGAGTGCGAGGGCCCGTTCAACGCTGCTTGCAGCTTTAATTTTTAGGGCCCGAGCACGCACTGTGTGCGAGGCCCTATTGTTTTTCAAATGTTTATTAGGGCCCGAGCACGCACTGTGTGCGAGGCCCTATTGTATTTCAAATGTTTATTATTTTTTTTATTTTTTTTTATTATTTTTATTCTTATGCTTAATCAAGTAAATCGCATTTTCGACTGCCTATATGTACTCGAAAAGTTGCGAAAATTTGCCTGCCCCCCCAAAGTGGGCCGTAAATTGACATATTTTGGGGGGTCTCGCACATGGACGGACAAAAATGGCTCTACGGCGCCACCTACGTTTCGATTGTCGGAGGAGCCCCTCGACACGGTTTCATCCACGTGTACGAAATTTAGCGGGAGTATGTAACATCCCAGGCCGCACAAAAAAGTCTCTTGGTGACCCGGGCTACGGCGAAGCGTACGGCGGGCACTTTGTTTCAAAGTTGGCGTTTTTCGTGTTTTTGGGGTCATTTTCAGGGGTCGTATTTGAACAAACTCCTCCTACAGCTTTCATCCTATCTGTTTGAAACTTGGCGTGTGTGTTCTTAAGGCCTCGACCATGAAAACTTATCAAAATCGTGAGGTTCAGATTTACTGCGTCAGAGGGGCGGGGCTACCGAAATTTGGCGTTTTGGCGTGGTGAAATTTCGACGTGCTATAACTTTGCCAAAAATACTCCAACCTTCATCAAACTTCTGATATATAATCACAGTCTGGCGTAGAATACATTTCCATAAAAATATTTGGAGATTTTCACAGCGCCTCCTAGTGGCGACAGAAAAGACTACTTTTACGAAATGACGTCCAGCTCGCAAAATATTGACCATATCCACCTCAAATTAGTGGAGATGTTTGTCAAGGCCTTGGTCTTGACATCTGAGAAAGGAATTTCAACGTTAGATCAAAGGGCCGTAGCCGTGACGGCGCGTCAAAGTCAAGCGTGCCAATTTTTTCGACGAAAAATGGAACTCCATTGACTTTTTTGGCTGTCTTTCAGGGCAAAAGTTGTTGGGCTTTCAGATACTTTGTCAGAGCTGTCTGAAACTTCTTGTGATAATTAAGAGCAATATTATGCAAAATTCGGCTGCATAATTAATTAGGGGCGCGGGGCAAAACCGCTCTATAGCGCCCCCTTGAATTTTTCTTTCAGGCAGCCCCCGCCCAAGTTTTATACATAAAATTATGAAACCTTAGCCGGATTGCAGATGAAGACATGACCTACAAAAAAGTCTCTGGAGACATGGGCTAAATGAACAGGAAGCGAGATATTTAGGCATGAAAATCCCCATTTTTAGTGCATCGTTCTGGTTGACAAGGGGTCCTATTTGAACGAACTCCTCCTAGGATTTTGTCCAATTGACTTCAAACTTGGTAGTTACGTTCATATAGGATTCCTGACTAAAAGTTATCAAAATCGTGAGTTTCGATGATTGAAACGGCGTGGCCATGGCACTCCGTCAAATTTGACCCTTTGATACGACCTCCAAACTCCATTTGCTTTTTGGCTGTTTTATACGGCAAAGGCCGTGTTGCTTTCATATATTTCGTCGGACCTGTCTGAAACTTCTTGTGGTTGTTAAGACTGATATTATGCATCTTTCGGCTGCATAAAAAACTTAGGGGCGGGGGGGAACTTTTTCCCGCAGCGCCCACCCCTTGAACTTTTCTTTCAGGCAGCCCCGCCACAGTTTTAGACACAGAGTGATGAAACCTCATCTGAATTGTAGAGCATGGCCAAGACGTACAAAAAAGTCTCTTTGAGCAATGGCCTAAATGAACATGGAAGCGAGATATTTGAGGATGATGAAATCACCATTATTTGGGCCCGAGCAAAAAACCATTGTTTTTCGTTTGGACGTTTTCTTCTCCTAAATGAATCGCATTTTCGACGGCCTATATGTACTTCGAAAAGTTTCGAAAATTTGCCTACCCCCCCAAAGTCGGGCGTAAAATACGTATTTTGGGGGGTCTCGCACGTGGACGTATAAAAATGGCTCTCTACGGCGCCACCTACGTTTCAGTTGTCGGAGGAAGCCCCCTCGACACGCTTTGATCTGCGTGTACGAAATTTAGCGGGAGTATGTAAAGTACTGAGACGCACAAAAAGCCTCTTGGTGACCTGGGCTATCGCCAAGCGTACGGCGTGCACTTTTGTTTCAAAGTTGGCGTTTTCGTGGTTTGGGCTCATTTTCGGGAGTCGTATTTTGAACGAACTCCTCCTAGAGTTTTCATCCTATCTGTTTGAAACTTGCCGTGTGTGTTCGTAAGGCCTCGACCATGAATAAGTTATCAAAAGCGTGAGTTCCGGATTTACGCGTCAGAGGGGCGGGGCCACGAATTTTGGGGTTTTACCATGAAATTTCCACGTGCTATAACTTTGCGAAAAACATACAATCTCCCCCAAACCTCTGATGTATAACGGCAGTCTGGCGTAGAATACATTTCCATAAAACTATTTGCTGATTTTCACAGCGCCTCCCAGTGGCCAAAGAAAAGGATGGCTAATGTGTGTGTTCGATTGAGCGAAATGCTTGAAAGCGGTTCGCGCGTCTTCCGACTGGTGCCTTCCGATCGTGCCAGCCGTCGAGTTGCGTGGGAGTGCGAGGGCCCGTTCAACGCTGCTTGCAGCTTTAATTATTTTTTTTTATTATTTTTATTCTTATGCTTAATCAAGTAAAATCGCATTTTCGACTGCCTATATGTACTCGAAAAGTTGCGAAAATTTGCCTACCCCCCCAAGTGGGGCGTAAATTGACATATTTTGGGGGTCTCGCACATGGACGGACAAAAATGGCTCTACGGCGCCACCTACGTTTCGGTTGTTGGAGGAGCCCCCTCGACACGGTTTCATCCACGTGTACGAAATTTAGCGGGAGTATGTAAACATCCCAGGGTTGCACAAAAAAGTCTCTTGGTGACCCGGGCTACGGCGAAGCGTACGGCGGGCATTTGTTTCAAAGTTGGCGTTTTCGTGTTTTTGGGGTCATTTTCAGGGGTCGTATTTGAATGAACTCCTCCTACAGCTTTCATCCTATCTGTTTGAAACTTGCCGTGTGTGTTTTCTTAAGGCCTCGACCATGAAAAGTTATCAAAATCGTGAGGTTCAGATTTACTGCGTCAGAGGGGCTGGGCCACGAAATTTGGCCGTTTTGGCGTGAAATTTCCACGTGCTATAACTTTGCCAAAAATACTCAACCTTCATCAAACTTCTGATATATAATCACAGTCTGGCCTAGAATACATTTCCATAAAAATATTTGGAGAATTTCACAGCGCCTCCTAGTGGCGACAGCAGAAAAGACCACTTTTACAAAATGACGTCCAGCTCGCAAATATTGACCATATCCACCTCCAAATTAGGTGGAGATGTTGTCAAAGCCCTTGGTCTTGAAATGTTGAGAAAGAATTTTAACGTTAGATCAAAGGGGTGTCAGCCCGTGACGGCGCGTCCAAAGTCAAGCGTGCCGATTTTTTCGATGAAAATGGAACTCCATTACTTTTTGGCTGTGTTTCAGGCAAAGTGTTGGGCTTTTAAATACTTGTCAGAGCTGTCTGAAACTTCTTGTGGTAATTAAGAGCAATATTTATGCAAAATTCGGCTGCATAATTAATTAGGGGGCGGGGCAAAATCGCTCTATAGCGCCCCCCTTGAAAATTTCTTTGACGCAGCCCCACCACAGCTTTGGACACAGAATTATGAAACCTTAGCCGAATTGCAGATGAAGGCATGACCTACAAAAGTCTCTTGGAGAAATGGGCTAAAATTATCAGGAAGCGAGATATTTAGGCATTGAAAATCACCATTTTTGCTGTTTTGGCCGGTTGAGAAGGGTTCATATTTGAACGAACTCCTCCTAGGGATTTTGTCCCAATTGACTTCAAACTTGGTAGTTACGTTCATATAGACTTCCTGACTAAAAGTTATCAAAATCATGAGTTTCGATTGGAAACGGCGTGGCCGTGGCGCTTCCGTCAAATTTGACCCTTTGATACGACCTCCAAACTCCATTTGCTTTTTGGCTGTTTTATACGGCAAAGGCGGTGTTGCTTTCATATATTTCGTCAGACCCTGTCCTGAAACTTCTTGTGGTTGTTAAGACCGATATTATGCATCTTTCGGCTGCATAAAAAACCTAGGGGCGGGGGGGAACTTTTTCCCACAGCGCCCCCTTGAACTTTTCTTTCAGGCAGCCCCGCCACAGTTTTAGACACAGAGTGATGAAACCTCATCTGAATTGTAGAGCATGGCAAGACGTACAAAAAGTCTCTTGGAGCAATGGCCTAAAATGAACAGGAAGCGAGGATATTTGAGGATGAAAATCACCCATTATTTGGGCCCGAGCAAAAAACATTGTTTTTCGTTTGGACGTTTTCTTCTCCTAAATGAATCTGCATTTTCGACGGCCTATATGTACTCGAAAAGTTGCGAAAATTTGCCTACCCCCCCAAAGTCGGGCGTAAAATTACGTATTTTGGGGGTCTCGCACGTGGACGTATAAAAATGGCTCTACGGCGCCACCTACGTTTCGGTTGTCGGAGGAGCCCCTCGACACGCTTTGATCCGCGTGTACGAAATTTAGCGGGAGTATGTAAAGTACTGAGACGCACAAAAAAGCCTCTTGGTGACCTGGGCTATCGCCAAGCGTACGGCGTGCACTTTGTTTCAAAGTTGCCGTTTTCGTGGTTTTGGGCTCATTTTCGGGGCTCGTATTTGAACGAACTCCTCCTAGAGCTTTCATCCTATCTGTTTGAAACTTGCCGTGTGTGTTCTTAAGGCCTCGGCCATGAAAAGTTATCAAAAGCGCGAGTTCCGGATTTACTGCGTCAGAGGGGCGGGGCCACGAATTTTGGGGTTTTACCATGAAATTTCCACGTGCTATAACTTTGCGAAAAACACTACAATCTCCCCCAAACCTCTGATGTATAACGGCAGTCTGGCCTTAGAATACGTTTCCATAAAAATATTTGCTGATTTTCACAGCGCTCCAGTGGCCAAAGAAAAGATGGCAATGTGTGTGTGTTCGAGGAGCGAAATGCTTTTGAAAGCGGTTCGCGCGTCTTACGACTGTGCCTTCCGACGTGCCAGCGTCGAGTTGCGGGGAGTGCGAGGGCCCGTTCAACGCTGCTTGCAGCTTTAATTAGTCATTAGTTTTGCAAGTATTTGGTCACAACCCGACATACTGGATAAAATAAAGATTCACTGGGATTAATTATCTAATGAAACAGCAAATCTCCCTTATGGGTATCTATTTGGTAGATGTTGAGATATTTCTCAGAAAAAGTGAAAACTTTGACCTGCTTTTGGTTCTTAATAAAAATTCACAAAGTCATCAATATGCATCCCCTGCACACTATTAATATGCAGACCAAATTCCATGTTAATATATCCAATATCTGTCAAAATATTTTATTACAAAAACAAACTGTTAATCTCATGGTAGCACTGTCGTCATCACAGAAAAGGCTCACTGGAGCAGATTAGGGTTTTCCCAAGGGCTTATTATTATTTATCATATAGCAGATACAGCAGACAACAAAACAAGTGTTACTGCCAAGCAGAGCAGGCTGAGTAAATGACTTACTAGGCTCAAGAGTTGGCAACTAACAAGCAGCGAAAACTGTGTGATATTCATGCTATAGCATAGATATAAACTGTGCTGAAGGAGGGCAAACGCGCTATGGATACAGATCACAGAGTCTCATGCAGAGAGTTGAATCAAGACTCAGTTCAGCTCAGACGGGAAAATATGGTTCAGACTGATTGAATAATTAGCAGGTTCCCTCCCCGTGTGAACCATATTGTTAGAGCCAGCAATAATGGTGGGCCCCGTCAGAATCAGCACCATGGACAGCGTTTACTACTGGAGATTGACTTTTCCGCTGAGTGACCCGATCACTCTTATGTAATCCAATAATATGTGCTAAATATTGTGAAACGTTTACTTAAACTGCTGTGTCAAAGAGTTGCTGATGCATTGCTAAGGTTGGACTTCATGGTGGTCTACATGAAATTCTAAGCAATATCTTTCAATATGGCTTTTAACACATTTAGGTGAATTTGACAAAATATTAGGAAGGTAATATAAAATCGCCCAATACAGCAATCATTTCATACTCTCCAGCATAATATTAACACTTATGTGGTGTCTAAATGACCTGCCTCAGTCCAGGATCTATTCAGTCCATGGGCAAGAATTATTGTCCACTCGAAATACAACTTATTTTTACATGATACACGATACGCTATTTATATTTCTACATTGATTGATTTTGCATTGCCCTATACTATAACACTGCCTTAGTCATGAGGGATAGTTTGAATAGAAGAGTATAGGAAGCAAGGACAATGTTTGTTTTTGTTTTTGTTCATTATTTCAGGCTCTTTTCTTTCTTCTTAAAACCTGCTGCCCAACAAAGCAACTCTGCCGCCGACAGTTCAGTCGGAGATTCAGGGGTGTTATGTTTGTAGTGGCTAATGTTGCCTCGGGCCACTAGCCTCAAGCAGAGATGAGGAGATGGACACAGAGGTCTGGTGAGTTCACTTCATTTTATCTCCACGCCAACAGATTTCTTTTCTTTTCTTCTTTTTTTTCATTTTCAAACTCATATGGTTTGAACTCATATGGTCTTCAGTCCCAACAGAGGTTTACCCAAGTGACATCACTTGAGGACATTTATCAGACTTCACACAGCTCCCTTTGGAGCCCTCAAAGACTCTTTACAACTTTTATCACATATGCAGTAGAGTTCCCCAATACCTGGAAACAGACTTTGATGTCCCCCTTTAAAATGTAAAGTATGTCCCGTCTTTCCTTCCAGGGGGTCCAAAAAACTGAATATCACAACACAAAAACCAGTAGTGCAGAACTGGGCTATCACTGGCTCCATACTCGTCCTGGGCCATTCATGCTGCTACTGTGTTGTCAGAGAGCCGTAGTTTATCAACTTCACTTGCAGCCTAATTAGCCAGCCTTTACTGAACAATGGCTTTGGTAACGGGAGATATTTGTTGAGCGTGTGCGGTTTCTTTGAGAGCAGACAGCATTTTTTTTTTAACACTACATCTGAAAACGTGACAAGAGGCTGAAAGGACACTTTGAGCGTACGCTCAGGAATGGTCATTTTCTGCTTGAGCTTCTCTGCTTGTCACATAACGGTTTCAGATGGCACAAAACTCAAAGCAGAGAAACTCTTGATCTTATTTTTCTACACAGACTGCAGGCAGACTATACAGGCTGCTGCTGGTTGTTTTATCTGTGCCTTTTTCTCTTCACTTCATCAGTTGTTTGTCCTCCAGAAACGTATCTATCTTAGCTGTAATGCAATACTAATCTAATGCTGGTCAATTCACTTTGCCTTACTTCACTAGCTCATTTATATAGCTCGCTGGTGCAAGGAATCCCTGTGCAGTGATGACAGCCTTAAGTGATGCTCTTCGAGTGCCCTAGAGAGCTCGAAACCAGCCTTCGAAGAGTGAGGACTTTTTTCTTCAGTTCAGAACTTTAAGGTGCCTTTCAGTTGAGACTTTGAAGGCCTATGGTACAATGCTAGGTTTGGATTTGCTGCTTTTAAGATACGAGGAGGTGGAGCAGGGAGTTTTGCACATATTTTCAATGTCAAACTATGGCAGAGCCGAGCTATTTAAGTAATAGTCTCACTGTACAACCTACAGCTTGTTAAACAAAATGTTCTGGCAGTGGTTATCATACCGACTTTTGAGAAACAAAATCACAGAAACCCAAGAGATCCATTTCTGTCAGACATGGATAATCCAATTGATTACCTTACTGACAGCGAGTAAATTAATAGAAGGCTAATACAATGCAGTTTGACATCCCACAGTACAGTTTGAAAGTAATGACTCTAGCCACTGATTTAAAGTGCCTTTCTTTACCTGAGATAGAGCAGAAAGAAAGGCACAGTAACACACATTTATCATTGGGCTGTCTGGAGAACTTTTATGATTCTTGGTTCTCCCATATTTATGTCTTTTTGATCTCATGTAATACAAATCAAAAATGAATAGCGGTGTGTGTGTGAGAGAGACCGAGAGGAGGGAGAGGAGAAGAGAAGGAGGTTCTGATGGGGTTATTTAAGGTTGAATTGAAAAGAAAAATCTATTTTATTATCCCGATTTTCATTTTTCCATATACCTGGACTACAAAAAAAAAAATCTGCTATTGTACTGAATATATCCTATTTCTGTGAGATCACAATCAGCTCTCAGATAAGAAACTTAACTGATGATAGGCTATTACAAAAGCAATATGCAGCAGAGCCAGTGTGTTGTGGATAGTGGAACTGATCTCACAGATACAGTTCCAATCTGCGTCAGACTGCTTTAATACCTGGACAAGAATCAGCTCGCTCAATCATGTTCAACACAATCTCACATGCAAGGCTACAACATATTATTTAGAAATGATATTAAGAAACATTTTTTACATTGGCAAAGACCTCTTCAATGTATCACACAATTGTCAGCTGAAACGTTGGAACAAGTAATATTTAGTTATTCCTGTATAACAAATACAATATTATGATTTAGGTGACTCAGCTAGACTCAGGTCTTGGTTAAATAAGACAAAGATGATCTATGAGGCTGTATTGAGACTTGCTTGGAGCTAAATGCTAACCTTAACATGAAAACATGCTCACAATAAGAATGTTAACATGCTAATGTTTAGCATGTTCAGTACCTTAGTTCAGTGTGTGCATTTTCTAATTCAAAACGTAAGGTCAAAGAATGAAGCTTCACGTCCCCTCTGCTATGCTTATCGCTGACGCTCATGCAAGAACAGGGTGTTTTGTGTTGCATTTTGTGTCATTAACATTAATGAGCTTCTCTTCTGACATCACAACTGTAAGTCCAGACTAACTGACTAGTTTAAAAGCAACAGTTTCTGAATACAGGCAGTAACCATTCATTTTACAGCCCCCTAATTACCAGGTATTTACCAGGTAAATATATTCATAGCATCTTCTTGTGTAATTGCCACCAGTATGCAAAGATAAATACTCGGAAAGTACAGCTGAAATACAAAGTATTTATCTGGTAAAATATTTTACAGTGTGCTAATTACCAGGTATTAACCCAGTAAATGTAAGGTAAAACATAGAATGTTGTTGTGTGATTTACACTAGTAGGTAAATACTCGGAAACTACAGCCAAAGTACAAAGTTTACCTGGTAAAATATATTACAGTGTGTTATTGGGAAATTCCTGCTAGTAACAAGTAGGTAAATACTGAGAAACTACAACTGAAACCCTAAGACAAAATATATATTCATAATTATATTGTATATATAGCACCTTTAGTCCTTACTTTGACAATTAAGAGATACTCACATCTCTAGGTTCGGTAGGAGTTGGGAAATGATTTTCACAAAAGAGGGTTGAACAGATGATATTCTAATATCACTAGAAATAACAAAATAATAAAGATCGACAGCGTAGCTGTACATTTGTTCCGAAACAAGAAAGAAACGAATAAGGTGCTGTAAAATAACAAAGAAAAGCAAAAGAACGGAGAATCCTGGGACTGAGCTATCCTGCTCAGTATTCGTCAAGTTCAGTTCAGGATGGATCCAATGTGTGTTTTGTCAATAAGTCAGTTAATTAGTAAGTCAGTTTTCCTTGTCCACAGTTTCTTTTCCTTACTGGTATACTCGCTACTATCACTACTAGGTGAGTGTGTGAGTATCTTATCTGTGTTTCTCTGTGTGAGAATCAGAAGGTCTGGAGTCGACGAGGTAGGTTCTGCAGCTGGCCACACTGCTTCTCGAACTCTCTCTCTCTCTCTCTCTCTCTCAGATCCGTTGGGCTGGGCTCGTCATCTTAATCATCTGTGTTTCTCGGACAGTAGTTCAGACTAGCAGAAGAATAACCAAAAGAAAAAAAACACAGAAAATGCATAGGTGTAAGAACTAAATCTGATTCTGTCAAGTTCTATATGAGACCTCATCTTTTCTGTTAATCATGAAATATCACCAAAAACCAAGGAAATATTAACTCACAATAAATGAATTATTATGAATTGAAACAATTTGCTTTAACCATGAATGTAATCAATTAATCATGAATTCCTATCAACAATAGTATTTTTTAACAGACACATTATTTATGCATCTCTTTTTAACCTCTATTTATCTTACATCATAAGTTTTCAACTATTTTAATTCACCTTTTAATTATTTAACTCTTAAACATCAAATGAATTACAGTTTTTATACACAAGTGCAAATTCCTTAATACAAAATGAATTGTACTACACCTTAAATGGTACTGTTAACCATTTTCAAATGGCACAAACAACACAATTAGGCAGTTCAAATGGCACAAAAGAAATAAACTGTATCTTCTCATTGCAGACCGCATGGCAATTAGCTTGACTTAACGATTAGCATAGCGATTAGCATAGCGATTAGCATAGCGATTAGCATAAACAATGGACAGACTAGCAACTAGGAGCTAGCGATTAGCATGTTGCGGTCGCTATTAGCATTAGCTAACAATTTCTTTTCCACAATAAACTACGGCAAAAAGTGCACGAAAGTAGTTTTAATAAGCAACATAAGCAATACTGAGTAACTTAAAATAGGCAGACAACACAATAAATGTATATTTTTCCGTCTACTGGCTACCGGGCTAACTGTATGCTAACTCACCGGAGTCTCTGCATTTACTTCCACAAGGGAGATTTTTCCTCCTCGGCTCACAGCTTACTGGAGTGAACCTGGGTTTGCCCGTGGCTACCGGGTCTTTCGGCGGGCGGCTCAGGCTTTGTCCGCAGCACTTAATAACTCTCTTCTTTGTGTTTGCTTTGCTCTTTTGTTCTACTTTTTTATAGCGACTCACTCGGTCTGGTCTGCAGCCGTCTGGCTCGTGTCTGAGAGAAAAATGGCGTCAGGTAACGGCTTCACACTGCACCTGAGCTAAATTCAGGAATAATATATCACTAACAGGAAACTACGGCCACCTACTGGCGTTTTCTGGAACGGTCTAAATCACAAATACTGGGTTAGTGACCTGATTTTTCATGCTGGTTATATATACTTAATTCTATATTATGTATTATTGTGTAAATATTGGACAAAATGCTCTTGTGGGGAGCAGTTTGGGGGTTGGTACCTTGCTCAAGGGCACCACAGCAGTGCTCAAAAGGTGAACAGGCACCTCTCCAGCTAGTAGTCCACACTGCATACTGCAGTCCATGCTGGTTTTGAAAGAGCCAAGCCAAGTACCTATGGACTGAGCCTCTGCCGCCTCAACCAAACACAAAAACTTAGATCATGTATTTGAACTCGTCCTTCATCCATATTCACACAGTCAAATATTTTTTTGTTTTCTCATTGTTTAAAACACATTTCTAAAGTTCTAAAGACTATTTATATTCATGCTGAAATCTTTGTTAGAAACTTCAACATAAACACCTCCATTTCTCAAAGGTACACGCTATACATTCAGATTTTCAGAATGTTAAAAGGTGAAAAAAAATTCAGACCAGTCTCCCACCTTTGACCTTCTGCTACCATATTTTATTTTGTCACACACAGAATAAAGCTTCCACCCACATGTTTGAGTAGGAGGCAAAGACTTATGCACTGTACTTATATGTACTTTAGTCAGGATGAATAGATTGTTTTTACTCTGCATGCACACACATACACAATTTTAATACTCACACAAAAAAACACATTGAAAGTGAGAGGAAAACAACTGTAGGCTATAAAAAGACAGAAAGAGAGGAGGAAACAAAAATGGTTAAAAGCAGATGTGAAGAGGGAGGACTGGGCACTCTGGAAAACTAAAAGAGCTCAGTGGTATAATCGGGAAGGTTTTATGCAGTGGCCATTTCTGTCACCTGTCAAATTATGTTTCAGCATGTAAAAGAGAGTGAACCGCCGCTGTTATACCAAATAGCTATTAACTATTGTCCATCAAGAGAGCACTTGACTTAATGCATCCCAGTGCAGTTTGACCTCATGTTTAAGCGTGATGACAAGCTGTGAGCAGAAAGAAATAAAGAAAATTCATGCTCAGGAACAGCTACAAGCAAGAAATACAGACGCAAATGTGTGTTATTCCAGACCAAATCACAGGCACCACTAACCACCAAAACTATTTCCAGTGTTCCACAACAGTATCTGCGAGTCTATTTAAATATCAGTCTTGCATTATAAATTCCATCATTTGGTGTTACATTAATGATGGAGTTGATGGTGACTGCCTCAAGCGTTGCTGCAGAATTTCTCATTAGTTGAGTCCAGTTGGGGTGAAATCAGGTGAAAATGATATTTACGGTGCACGGTTTGCATCTGACTCATAATCCTCAAATGAATCTGAAACAAATCAGACACCGTGGGTGGTGGCAACGACAAAACAGATTTTACTGAATGGATTACACACACATTTCTTTTTCTAATGCCTAGATAGATATTAGATGAATTTTTGGGGCCAAGGTTGGCAATATCTGTTGGCTGGTCCACAACGTTGGTTCAGACTGAAACATCTCAACAACTATTGGATGGGATGGTATAAAATGTACATATATTCACGGTCCCCAGAGGATGAATCATGTTGATGTTGATGACCTTTACCCCCATAAGGTTGACGTTTTTGTTTTTTAAGTAAAAATGGCAACAAACAGTGGATGAATGAATGAAACTAATGCTTACAAGCTACATTTACTGAGGTAGGCTAATCTACAATTATGAAATGTTCGTACCTTGTTGAGTATTTACATTGTATGCTACATTATACTTCCTATACTGCACCAGAAGTACATACATTTTACTGAATTACATCTATTTAAGAGGTAAAGTAACAATCAAGATCAAGATCTGATCAACTTCTAAAATATATTGTATTTATACATTTACCCAACTATATCCAACTGTTTATAAGGTAGTTAAAATTATCTACACCACTACCAGCAAAAACATAACATGAATTAATTTAATAATAACATTAATGTGTCTACTAGTATAATAATGCATTAGTGATAATAATCCAACAGTACAACACTCTTAGAGGGGGCATTCTGTCACTGTGAGTACTTTGACATTCTAATTTAGCTTTCTCTCTGTACTTACTAGTATATTAATGAAGTAAAAGATCTCAATACTTCTTTATTTTAGTAGTCTCAGAGCTGCTCACTGTGATTGATACTTTTTCTAACAGTATAGGTTGCATTATGTTTGTATCATGTTAAATAGCAGATTATGTTTACCATATTATTGTACTTTTAGTTTTGAGTATTGCATCTAAATTGGATATTATCACATATTTGTTCTCCTACTGATCATACTAAATGTTACAGCATTGTATGCAGATTAACATAATGACTCCACCAGACGAAACAAACACTCGTGTTACTCACCTCTCCCCTCCCTTTCTTCTCCTCTATTCACCTTTTCATTCTAAGCAAATCTGTTTCTGGCACGCAGTCCATCCTTCACCCGACTGGATTACCTGCCAGCACCAGCTGCCAAATGTGTACAAGCTTTTAACACTGTGACTCAATTGGCTGCCTTCCATGCATTTTAAACGCACACATACACACTTGCACACTAAACAGCCGCACGCATGCAAATGCGCGCCATCCTCAACAGCTGCGTTGAGATTTGTGTAAAATCAACACTAAAGCTTCTCGCCACACATTAGCTAAGAGCTGAAGTTTCTCTGCCTTGTTCAGCTATAAGGTGATTATATTATTAAACCACTTTAGTGACATAGAACAAAAGACAGCGAGAGAATGAGAAAAGGACCTGTGATTTCAGCACAATATGTGCAGCTAAATTACACTTTAGAGTTGAACAATATGTTAATGAAACATTTTCATTTTCACTACATAAAATGACTTTACCTCATTACCTGCAGTCATCGTATAAGCTCTGATTTAATCTCTTAGGTGTAGAACCGTTATGTGATTCTAGCACCTGCAAAGTCAGAACGTTTCTCACAGCCTTTACCTTAAGGTTATTTTGTAACTTGTGTGCACAGATTAGTAATACACGCCAACAAATTAATTAACTTGTGTGCATGACTGAGTACTCTCAAACTTCAGAGTATGTCCAAAACGAATCAAAACTGCATCTAAACTAGACTCCCCGGGGCCTGACAACACCACAGTCTATTTTGTACTGCATCAAGCTGCACATAGGCAAAGCTGACCAGAACTTCTGAAACAGTGATCATTATTGCATCACAAGTCTATAAAAAACTAGAGGACTAAGGACAAATGTGACAACCTAACATTGTTAATATGAAAGGAGTGAATTTAGTATTTGTGGACACTTCCTAGACTAAATATACAGCTCCTTAACTGACGTTGGCCCCGTATTGAGTAGCCATAATGACTTCTATGTTTGGTTTCTGCAACTTGACATTTTTCAAGAGTATGGCTTTTTAATTTGTGCCTGTGAGTTATAACACAAGGTGAAAAAAAATACTATTTGGCCACTTGAGGGCTGTAGAACAAGCTGTAAACACAGCATCGACTTATTAGCAGTTTATAAAGTTGTTCAGATGAACACATTAGCAGTTTAACAGTGTACCCATTGAAACATCCGGCAGACATGGAGCAACACCAGCATTAATATGGACTCCACTTTTACCTTTGTTCTGGTCTCTGAGAGAAATAGCTTTAGCTTCTAAATGCTCCACTTTGTTCACCAGCTAGTTAAGTTTGTGTGCGTGCCATTGGGTGCTGGGAAGGTATCGTACAGCTGGTTTATCTGAGCTTTTCTACTGAAAACAGCTGTCTGCTGCAGC
This sequence comes from Nibea albiflora, assembly GCA_014281875.1. Lineage (NCBI taxonomy): Eukaryota > Metazoa > Chordata > Actinopteri > Sciaenidae > Nibea > Nibea albiflora. Next base: position 24,312,651 of record CM024789.1, read on the forward strand.
TGTAAACATGGTGGATAAGGGTCGTAAGACTGAACCAAATGTTAAAGGCGCGGGCTGTAAAAATGAAACAGTGAGCTAAAAACGCTTCACAGAGCCTGAAGGGAAGCACAGCGTTGGGTCATAACTCTTTCACGTTACACAATCATTTGATCCATTGTTAAGGTAAAAATAATAATTAGCACAACTGTAGTCCAGTTTATTTAAATGTATTATTTACATATTTAAATACAATTTACTCTTATTACTCATGCAACGGAGCCTTCTAGTATTGTATTACTCCTTACAGGAATAAATCTGGAGTGAAGGAGAAGCTCAGGTAAAGGCAAAGGAGTCACAGAATTCCATTTGCATGTGTTCGTTGCACAGTCTTCAGTTGAATAACTCGCCACCGGGAAGATGCGTATTATTTTATCTGCATTGTCATGCCGCTGTTAACTTTTCTGCACCGCTGTTTTATTTTTTATCAAAACGTTGTCGTACTTTCCTGTCTGTCAGCATGTTTTGCAGGTGAATGTAGGACCAAAGGAAGAAATGTGGAAACTTTGTGTCAGTGTGGCCTGATCCTACTGGTGGGAGACAAAGCACTATAATAAGCACAGAGGTCAGCATTTTCTATTTCTGCAACTCCACACACACACAAAAACAATGCATCAGACACACACACACATACACACTAAATGACAAGCATTTCTGTTCATCTGGCTTTTTTTTTTAAAGCAGAGTTTTGTTCACTTTATTTTCTGCCAGTTTCAAAATTATGCTACCATCAGTGTCAGTAACAGTTTTTTCTCTCGTCCAAGCTTTGACTGACAGTCTATCTAGTAAGCTGCCTGGCAGAGTGAAGTAATAAAGGAGACAGTGGACATAGTCTGTCTCATACGAGCAGGACTGGTTTTGTTGTTTGCCAGGCAGGAGACACTGGAAAATAAAGGGATGGTGGGGGAGAGACAGAGAGAGGGAGAGACTGATAGACTAGACGCACACATCAGTAATGTGAGAGGAAGGATCACATCTCACTTGCTTGGGTGCACACAAGGATGTTCTCGATTTCAAATACCACATTTGGCAATGCAGCAATAATGCATTTGACACAAACACTGTATGCCTGTTATTTTTTATTGATTTTTCTCCGCTGTTATTTGACTGCCTGGATGTTATTAGCAACGCAGAAAGTAACTGAATGATACAGAAAATATGCTGAAAACTGAGTGCTCATAGTCAGTTAGTTATAGAGTTTGGTCTTCTTCTGTTCATTATTTTTCATTGACACTGGTAATTCTCTTTGAGTTTGCAGGATTTGGAATTTGAAGGATTTTCAAGATAAATGTTTAGAGACTAAATCTCAGATAAATACGTGGCCAAAAGTATCTGGATAACCAAACAGTCTGTGGACAACAAATATTACACCCATATGTGCCTGCTGAACACTTTATTACAAACCCACGGCATTCTTTATTTATTAGTGTTTATTTTTGTTGGGAAAAGTTTGCAGTTTATATCCTTAGCTAGTTTGCACTGCCTGTCTCTAGATGGGACTACAAATAGACACAACTCGACATGAAAAGAAAAACAAGCAACACAGAGCTCAAAAAGCAATACACTAAAGATATTATTAATACATTAATATTTTTTGCCATGATTGATTGAACTCTGATTGATTGGCCAAACACTGATGTTGGGTGACCAGGGCGAACTGCCAGTCAATGCTCCATTTAATCGTAGAAGTGCTAGATGGGGTTGAGGTCAGGGCTCTACACCTCAAGTGAGCTACTTTATAGATTTTGTGCTCTGTGACATTACAGCTAGAAGCACATTACTGTCATCAATGTATGAAGCAACAGTTTTTTTTCTGTCACTTATGTCTTGTGCTATATGTCGCCAGACATTCACAAAAAAAGTAATTTTTAAGAATTTTTGGGGGGTATTCTTTGTGGTGTTTTAAAGGTTTTCAATTCCTAATAAATGGCAAAAAGTTGTTGATGACTCAACCTTCACTCAGGGGCATATACTAATGATGCAGTTTACTATTCTGTACAGTTTACGAGTGATTCTAAGAGTTTCCTGATGGACAGACAGCTTTAGACTAACTGCTTGCTAAAGCAGTGAACTACTAATTAACAGTTGCTAACTGAATCTGCCGTTAGCAGGTAACAGAACCTGGTTTAGCATCTGGATCGGGTTCGAGTACAGCCTGATGGAAAGTAAAGCACTAATTGTGGTGGTCAGCTGTGTCACTAACATGTCTTAGCCCTGGATGCCAGGATCCACACTCGGCAAGAGAACCACTTCTGTATTCCCTTCCAGACTGGCTACCGCTGGTGGAAGTTGTGTTTGGTCCTGGGTCCAGCCATGTTCACTGAATGTTGACATTAGCTCACAGCACTAACAGCAATGTATATAATATACAATTATGGTGTAGAGGGTGAATCTAAACATTCAGACTTCACTGCACTTACAGGGCCATGGACTTAACATTCTCCAGAAAAATCAGGAATTGTTGAATTTTCTTCTGCAGACTTCAGCAAGCTTCACTTGGAATAATGCATAGTTCATGGGAACAGAGATGTGAAAGAAATGAATTCATTCACTCTTTATTAATTCATCACTTCGGATGTACAAGTTGATGTTGCACTTTAGCTCTTCTAGTTTAATGGCACGACACCACTGTTGTAAATAGGGACTGCTGTACACATGCATCTGTTATGGTTACATTATTACTAGTAAGTTGACAACATTGTGAAACAGCCAGATAATATTACTTAGCAGCAGCAAGAAGCCCATGTCGGTGTCAGTCCCAAGATTTGCCCACTGGAAACACAACACTTGAACCCAGTCAGCCAGTAACTGAGTTATCTCACATAGCTAACAGCAACTACATTTTCCAGTGGTTTACCTTACTGTCCATCAGGGAACTGTAAATCACAGACAGTTGAGGCAGCCAGGAGGTCATCAGAGGGAAAGCCAGAACATTTTCTTCATAAAATATGATGCAGTTTCACCAGAATGAGTGAAATATTTGGTGGTTAGAGCCATAAAACGCACTTCTTGTGGGACATCACACTGGTGCCAGAAGTTATATAATGTGAGAGCAGGTGCCAGTGGCACCATTCACCCTATTAGTCAGCGTGTAACATTTCGAGGCAGAAAAGTGACTGGTACTACTCTAAGAACAGTTGAGAAAAAATTGTTTCCAATGGGTTGAAGGAATTTCTCACTTTGCACATTTTATCCCTTTGCAGCATTACCTTGAACACGTCACGGTACTGAAGTCCATGAGGCCTCAGTCTGCATGTCCCAAGGGTGCATGTTTGAGTTCAGCAAGAGCGTACTAGTCCATGCTGGGGTGAAGGTTTAGCAATGCTACGGAAACAGCAAGCGGCAGCAAGTAACAAAAAAAGCTTTCAGGTGAGCACGCATGAAGGCAAGAGAGTGGGCAGTATATGCTACAGTGAGATGAGTATGACACGAGTGTGGAAGAGGATTTGAGATGAGTACCTGAACTAGCTTCATATCCAGTGCATAAATTGGACTCTAACTTCCCAGTCACATTTATTTGGTTTAATAAAAGCCCCAGTGAACACACAAGCATACACATGTAACTGAACTCACATTAACACACCCCCATTTCCCCATTCACTTCAGAATTTTTGCTTCAAAGAAATAAAAACAGGACTTAGCATCAACTTTGACCTGCCGTGTAATGGAGAGACGCCTAAATAAAAGCAATTTTGCAAAAGAAACAGAGCGAGGGACGAAGACCAATGTGAGGAGTCCTCATCTGTATGATTCGCCTTGCCCTCATAACAAAGCAAAACAACACCTCATTTCATAAATAACATCTTGTTTGCTACTGATAAAGCAAATCACATTCTCTCTCCCAACAAATGTGGCTCCCGAATCTCATAAACCTCTCCTAACCTTTCATAAATCTTTATTTTTTTTCTTTTATCCTTTCATTCTTGCTGCTTTCCTTCTTTGTGACCCCTCCCTCCCTTTTGGATCTGTGGCGCTGCTTTATTGTCTTGATAAGTCGTGGCCAGCAGGATTTTTTTCAAGCACAATGCACTTTTGTTATGAAGGTGGAGGGATTACTGCTTGAGATTACTTGATATCATCTGTAATTCTTACTAGAAAGAGCATATATAAAGGGCTTTAAAGAAAAATATCACCTTCCTAAAAGTTTCTCTCAGCTCCTCATCTTTGATTGCTGTTGACATTTTTTACATTTGATTAATGAGAGAGACAAGGGAGCAAGAAGACTTAAAGAGGAGAGCAGGTAAAGCTCAAGATCCAGACAGACACGGTTAAATCCAATCTCCTGCTTGTTCTGATTCGTGCAAGATAAAGGTTTTTGGTTCTGGTGCTGTTTGAGCAGGATTTGGACCCTCCACAATCATGTCACACCGACAGAACTTAATAGTGAGCAGAGGCTTTAAATGTCCAAGTGGAGTGGAGTTATGATGTTCCTCACGTCGTTATCACTGTCAGTCTGTGTTTGATAGACGAGAGAGAGAGACAGACAGACAGACAGAGAGAGAGAGAAGGAGGCAAAGAGGTGGTAAGTAGAAGTAAATGAGAGTGTGCCTGTTTGGGCTCTATCTTCATGGCTGTCTCCCTCGAGATGAGTAGCCAGAATACACCAAAATTGCATCCTTAGGAATTTCGATCTCAGTCGCTTGCTCCTTCCCACCTGAGGTTGGTCATGTAAATAATGACAAAAAGCTAATAGAGCCGTAAATTCACTCCTCGTTAATGGAAACAAAAGACCCTTGAAGGAGAAGCAGAAAGACGTTGGGAGGGCGGGGTGCTTTTCTCTTTGTTTCACCTGCTAGATCCAACAAGTGTCTTACTTTATTGTGTTCCTCTTTTCCTGTGTGTAGAATGACCTGGACTTACCTTGAGTGAGCGGAGGAGGAAGAGAGGTGCGCTTAAAAACATGCACTTACCCTCCGTTTGAGCAATTTCAGGCCTGTATATGCTCACACACATACCAGCTGCCCCTGTGCCATCTCCATGTCCGCACAGCATCCCCCTGGACTGAAGAGAGATTGTTTTCTCGTGTTTTTCCATTTCCTCTTACCCCCCTCACTACACACACACACACACACACACACACACACACATACACACACATCGACCACCCCCGCCCCACCCCACCCATTCACCCCCCCGTGTGTCCCTTCCCTTTTTCCCTTCAGTCTAATTATTTAGCAAGCGAGGGAGGCAATCTGCTCTCCCTTGTTGCCGCTCAAGTGCCCATTAGAGGGAACGCGCTTCATCTTTCTAATGAACTGATCACGTTAAATGAGTTGAAAACTCTCTGGCAATGCTCACGTGTGTGAAAAGAAAAAGAGGGTGGCCGGTAGGGATGAAGGGGATTTAGGGGACAAAAACGTACAGGAATGCAGCAGAGAAATGAGAAAGAGTGGCTGTGAGATTAAAGTAGTTACCCTCATAATGTTTGGACTCTCTCTAGCTGATTTACTCTCTCTGCTCCTTTATTTCTCCCCCATACTCAAACACACACATACTCAGAATTTCTATAAAGCAGAGTGCCCTGCTGCTCCCGTTCTTTTACTCTTTATGGTCGCAGCCTGCAGTTACACAATGTTTTACAATTAAATCTCTCTGATGCTGAAAAACTCCCAGGTACTGTTCCGGGAAGGTCTGGGTATCCGCTGCTGCGGTGGATGTCAATTTGTCTCAGAATATGGAAAGTAAAACTCAAGAGCGCGCTTCATTTGTTCAGTAAGACCAAGGGAAGAAACACTGAATGAGAGATTGAGTTCCAGAAGCTGGACGGCTGGCCAGGATTACAAAATGAAAGTGGGTGAACACATCAGTCATGACAATGATTCTACATTAACAGTTCCAATCAAACACTGAAACACTAAAGGTAAACTCCACACGACAGATGGACATGAATGCATGGGTGGTGATCAATAGCAAGGGTCTGAACTAAACCGCAGACAATGGATGGCGATGCATAGTGACAAGGAATGGGAGGAAGAGTGAGAGATGATGGGAGAAAAAAAGGAAGGAGAGAAAGAGGGAAGGGGAGATGGAGGAGGAGGAGGTGGTGGTGGTGGTGGAGAGGAGGAAAAATGGTCCTGTCCCCAGGTTTGGGTTAGAAACACTTATAACTCAGGACCATAGATTATGACAGTCCAATCTTCTGGGCTGCTGCCTGAAAAATAACCACAAGCACCCAGCTGCCACACATCCAAACACAAACACACACACAAGCACGCAGAGGGAGATGGGGATAAAGTAGAATGTAGAGAAATGAAGGGCCAGGCGATAGAGAAAAGGTGCGAGGCAATGGAAATGAAAGAAGGATATGGATGTATGCAGAAAAGGTTGAAGTGAAAAGAAAGCAGAACTGTAAGCAGGATTGATGAGAGCATAAAGAGCGGGAGAAGTGTGAGTGTGAAGGGGAGCTTTGTGGAAGTAGCAGATGGGGGAAAAAATGATAGAAAAGACGAAAAGGAGAAGACCAGAGAACAAAGAGAAAAGGAAGGTTGCTTGTTGAGTTAAAGGTCCAATCTCTCTCTGTGGAGCGGCACCATCTTCCGAAATATTGTTGCCCCAGCATGCGACTTTAGTGTTTTCATTTATTTATTTTATTTCTTTAAACCCCGCACGGTCTCATTGACATAAAAAGACATCTTTTGCAAAGCACACCTCGACAGCAGGGCAGTAAAAATAGCATAAAAGGACGAGACATAACAGCAACAGACGTACAGAGTAGATCCTGAGAGGACAGAATGTACAGGGAGTGTACAGACACTGACAAACAAAATTACATCCTAGCTCTTAAATCCATTATGTCTAACTCATTCAATTTTAAAGCACTCTGTAATTAACACCACATAGCGGGGGCAGAGTACCTATAAAGATATTTTGCCTTGCTCATACAAATGTAGGGAAATGCAGTCATCTGTAAAATTTATTGCAAGTGCTGGTCATAATGACCGAAGTCTCGAGTGCTTTTGTTGACAATGAAGTACCTGCTTAACAGACCAGTGTGTAGGATTTAGTGGGATATAGTGGCGAGATTGCAAATTGCAATACCCCTTCCCTCATCATCATCATCATGGCAAAAGGCTCTATCCAGAGCCAGTGCTCGGTGTCTTCATCATGGGCTATCCATTGTGGAAGCATGGTGGTTCCACATGGCAGACTTGATGAAAGATTTTCAGCTTTGGGCAGTTATACACTAACTTTGTGTCACAGTCTGCCAATAAGTCTCTCTAAGTCTTACACGCTGGACTTACACGTACTATTTCCATGTCGGACTGAAAGTAGCACCTACACGTGTCTCTGCATCTGCTTTAAAAGCATCAATTGTCCCAAATTGTCGGAGTTAGTTAGCCAATACAAATACATTCAGTTCCATGGGCTAGTCTTCATTCCAACAGATCTTTTTGTTTTTTTTAACCACGTTCTTAAAATCTGATAATTTTGTCCTAAAAAAATTAGTACAAAACTGTGAAATCCTGTGACACTCCACTCTAAATTACAAGGCAAGATAACTTTAAACTGGCAATTCATATGCCTCTGAAGCACCATCTTGAACCACCTGTTTAAAGGTTGTTCATCAATTCATAACATTGGTCTCATCCAAGGTTTACAATGTTTTTATCATATCCTTGGACTTTTACGAGGCGGAGCATGAACTTGAAGAGAAGTTTTTTGATCAGTAGTTTTTGTTAATAATGAAGAGGTCATTACATTGCTTTTGTATTAACACTAATCATACTATTGGATTTTATTTGCCTAAGGGAGTAAGTTCCACCAAAACAATTTCAGAGTGAGGCTGTAACTCATTCAGGATAATTGTTAAAGTGATGTTGCTGTTGAATCTAAACGCCTGTTAGAACATTTATGTCAAGGTGCCACCTTTAGTTCAAGTTTACACAAACCCATAGTAGAGACGGATGAATAGCCGATGATCAACATGGATGAAGAGGAGAGGTTAAACTCAACGTTAAACCTTGAGAGAACAGTAGAAAGAAAGGATCACGCCTTTCACCAGCTGCAAGGTAATCTCCCTCTTGTCTTTCTCTTTTGCCTTTTTCCCAGGCACAAAACATAAACACACTCTGCTCCCTGAACACCGGGTGAAGAGTGTTATGGGACTAGTGTTAACAGTAACATTAGAGAATGTCAAGGGGAGCAGTACTGTGCTCTCATTTACAGCTCAGCTATACACACACTTAGTATTTTAGTGCTTACATCCTTCTAATGAACTGAACATTATTTATGTAGATAAATAATGCAGAAAGGCAGGTAAAAATCAAATGGTAAAACTATCATTATGTAGTTTGACAGTGTGGAGTATAATCAGTAACTCCTTTGCATTTTATCCTCATTTTTCTCTTCACTTTCTGTGAGCAGAATCATTTTCTGAACCCTCATCAGCTGAGAAGCATCTCTGGAATAAGCTGCGGTAAACTGTGTCTTCTTGCAGCAAAACGCAAACTACTTTTGATGCATGGGAGCATAAACTGCAAGTGAAAATCATTTCAAACTAATCTACATTTATCTACAAACTGCAGGTATTACAGGTAATAGTATCCAGTAATATGGGATAGATGGTGACTCAGGAGGAAATGTGTCTTCCCCATCCTACCGAGAACCAATTTATTACCTCCTCTCTCATCCTGGTGCCTGGAACCTTTGTCACTGCCAATTTCATCCCGTCCCAATCCGGTCACTTTTACTTCAGATCCAGTTTAAGTCCTGAGAAATTATTTTCTATAACTGAAAAAAAGAAAAGAAGCTTTGGGCACCGCATTTACCGTGGAAGAAGAGGTGCAACTAGAACGAACTAGAACGATCAGTAGAGTAAAAATTAAGCCTCGAATGTTTGCGGTAATAACTGACACGCACAGCTCTTCAGAAATGTCACTTTAAAATGTTAAAGGAATAGTTTGACATTTGGGGAAAAAAACGCAACTTTCTTACTGAGTCTTTGGTGACAAAATCATATCAAGGCCTCTCATGTTTGTGAGGCAAACACGAACGATAAGACGCAAGAGATTAGCTCAGCATAAAAACCGGAAGCTAGAGTGAAATACATATTTGTGCCGTCAATTCCTGTCTAATAAGTTTTTGCGAACCATCACCGAACATGTTGACTCTGAGATAGGACATTAATTAAAAGGGAACAGTGCAATGGTGCAGCTTCCTTCATTTTGGACATGCACAAATCATAATTTTTTGATTACTGGTCTTTTGACATCAGGGGGCGACATCACCCAGTTAGTGTAGGGAATGATTGAGACTGATGAGACCCTTATGCTGCCAATCAGTAGGCTAGAGGGCAAAGGATTCAAAGAGTTAGTTCGATACCTCGAGCCACTGAGAGCTGCTGTGACTCCACACATTGAAAAACTTTAAGCAGAAGACGGATGTTCAAATCAAGCGAGCCATTGCAGGCGATATAGCTCTGACCGCCGACTTCCTGCCATTTCGCAGACTGGGAGATGCAGTCCAGTGAGCTTCTCACTTCTCTTCAGTGTTAGGCTATCTGAAGCAAGATTAACTGGTATCTTTTGTAAATTATTCAACATTGCAAGATAATTGCACCATTTATGTTGAGAAATGTGATAATACATTTGATTCTGAGCACACCTGACTTTAAAATGACTTGTGTTTTTTTTTTGGGAACTGACTGTAGAAAGGTTCATTTCTCACTTTCTAATTTAAAGTTAAATGGAGCGATGTTTTCTTCAATTTGAGTCTCGGGTGTTCAGAGGAACAAATATTAAGGGGAGAAAATGGCAGACAGAAAGGAGTCGAGAAGAAACGGAGATAAAGAGCAGGGGATAGAGTAAAACGAAAGTCGAGTAAGAGTTGATGAGAAGGTGGAAGGAGCAAAGGCGGAAGGAGGGAGGGGCGGAAAAGACGAAGGGGAGAGGAATAGTTAAGAGTAATAGAGGTGAGAGGCCAGAAGATAAGAGAATGGACAGAATGTGGCAATGGAGAGATATACAGCTGCAGGACTGTGAGAGGTGCCGGCGGAGCTCATTACAGCTTATCTCCGTGGTAGGGGAAATAGCACATGTTTGTGTGTGTGTGTGTGTGTGTGTAGGTGTGTGACATTCAGACACACACTCGATTTACATTTCACCACACGGCAAAACCATAATTTGAGATGAATCGTGGATTTTGATTAAGTGGACGTGCTGGCCCGAGCGATGTGGAGTCAATACATATCCGAGTGTGCACTTAGCAGCAGGTTGTTTGCGCACTGAATGAAAATGGAGACGTGGATTTGTTGTGAACAGCCCCGACATTTCAATTCAAGTGGTGTGCTCTTTCTGCGATCTCTCTCCGTCTCACTCGTGTCTTTCTTTCACAGCGCGCTCTACCTCTCTGCACTTTGCCATCAATCTACGACCCCCACCCCCCCCGCCCCCCACCCCCCATTCAACTGCTCTCACTCCATCTTTCCTTCCCTCCATCTCAGCCCTCATCAATCTACTGTCTCGCTGCAGACCACACTCATGACGCTGAACTTCTCAACTCTTCCTCTCGCCCCTAACTACCCCTTCTCTGGCCCTCTTTCGTCGTCCCTTGCCCCAGGTTGCTCCCTCCATCAATCATGCATCCAACTCACGCACTGCCAGTCTGGACCTCTCTCTCCCCTCCGCCCACCCACTCAAGACATTAATCTCTATCAGCTGTCTACACTCAGTACGCTAGACAAGAGGCAGGCTGCTCTCTTTGCTCTCTGTCTTTGTCCTCGTGTTTTCTGTCTCCCCTCTCTTTTTTCCCGTCCCAGCTTTCAAGCTGACCCCATAATTTGGCGCCTGCTCCACCTATGTAATGGTATTCATTTGATGGAGCCACCTACCAGTCCCCTCTCTAATTTTACATCCTTTTATCCACTATTTGTAACCTTTCCTCCTCCCCTTTTTTCTGCCTGCTCCTCTGTTTCTGCCACATCTCGTATTTTCTATCTACTAATACTGCTCTGATCTTTGGGGTTTTAGCAAGTTTAAATTGGAAATGCTGGTTCACATATCCTTCAGAGATAAGTGTTTGCATTGCAGCAGTATATGGTATGTAGTCATTATCCTGGACCCAGACACCTTGGCTGCTCCACTTTGTATGCAAAGGACTGTTCTAGAGCTGAAACGATTACTCAATTAATCTCTAGAGTACACAAATCTGTATTTAGCCACACTGCCCAACATTTTAAAATAATGAACTGCTTCATTCATTCCAATCAGGAGGCTAAATGATAGAAAAGCAAGCACAGTTCTTAATTAAATAAAATTCGTGTTATAGCATGTATTGTGACTATAGAAGGAGAGGAAGTACAGCTTTCATACAAGCTGCACAGGTATATGCCTCGACAAAAGGCTAAACTCTGGGAGTGATGAGGACCAGAAGACGTGTTGAATGGACGCGACCTACAGCAGGAGTCCTCTGGAGTTCACTGGGCTGGAGCTTTAGCTGTCTTACACTCTGGGCTCTGATGCACGCTGGGGAGGGTGGAGGTGGAACACTTTTATCAGGCCAATGAGATGACAGCTGACAGCAGCCCAGAAAGGAACAGATTTAAATACTGACAGCAAGGACTGGTTAACTGATAAATAATCAGGAAGTTTAAAGGAGCAACAGCCAAAGTAACCACTAAATTCCACCGGGCCTGGCTGCAACTGAATCTGGCTGCACCCCAGCGGAGCTGATTGTGTCCGAGCTGGCTCTGACCACCAACTACGTGCCGTTTTGACACTGCTGACAATGTAGCGTGCTCCTCGCTCAGAGCCTCTTGGCGCACTCGTCGAATCAATGGAGCGATGGACTAAAAGAAAAGAGCTTCTGGCTGCGCCACTGGCCAGGTGGAGCTGGTCACGCCCGTTCTAGACAATGATAGTGATTCCACCAAAAAGCACCACAACCACATTTCAAAGGTGCACTGAAATGACACAGAAACTATCCTGTACAGAACTCAGATCATAAAACAGACACAAGAGAAATTACAATTTGACTACGTAGCCTCCTGGTGGTGAGACAAAGACCAAAACAGTGTCACTGTCATGATGTGGAATTTAAGGCTTACAGCTATTTGTGTTGGAAATAGTTTGGCAGGTCTAATGTATGAAACATCGAGGATAAGGTTTCATTCTTGAACTTGATGACGTGCAAATGTTTTGCATACTGAGAGTACGCATTCCCAGAGCTTTCAACCCACAATCCCAAGGCCTTTATCACAAATAGTTCTGGACTTTGACTACCTGGCTAAAATCTGACAACGCTTTACGCCAATAACCTCATAGCAATAACCCATAAAAACGAAAAACTAAAAAAAGACACATTTAAGGTGAAGTTGAATTATCGATCACGCAGAGCTGAATGTCCCTCTTGAAACATTATCATTTTGTCATTGTCATCTTTATTTTCTCTCTCCTCTGCGAACACTTGTCTGCTGGATGTCTCTGTGCTGCACTTGTTCTCCTGCTTGTACTCGCTTGACAAAATATTACGTTGTCAATTATACTGTCAACACACATATTTCACCATCTGTGGCTTCACTTTCTCTCTCTCTCTCCCTCACACACACACACACACACACACACAATATGTTATACTTATTTTGTTCATTAAAAAATAATTAATAGTTAATACTGACATCATAGAGTTGTATTCAGTGTTGTTGAGTTCTCTGATTATCTGTGCACTGACCGCTGAGACTTCGGGCAATCAAAACAAAGACTTGGATAGTTATTTGGTGGTAATACTATCAATAAAGAGATATTTACAAAAATAGGTTAGTAATAGATAATAGATAAAAAATAATAGATGGAGGACTGTTTGATAATAACGTGTGTTAGCTTGGTTTAACATGAAGACTGTAAACTGAACTGTAAACTGTAAACTCCATCAAGTCAAAAGCGCTATATGTCAATCTGGCCCAACCATGATTAATGACATCATCATAATTTTTATCTACAGGTATTCTTAATGATACTTTTTAACTGTTGTTAAATAGTACCGCTAATAGTTGTTGATGACTCATCCAGCACTCAGAAACATGTACGACTCTTACAACCGATGAAATGCTTTCCTGACGACAGACTTTATCCACTGATTTTGGTGGAACTGGATCATGTTCCACACAGAGTATATAAAAGATTCATAAAAGATCCATTACTGCCAGACTGACCACAGCTGGCAGTAATGTAGGGGTTGTGTTTGGTCCTGTGTCCGTCACTGGAAGGTAGAGGCTGACACTTGCTCATAGCGCTACCTGAGAATGGATAGCAGTGGAGCTGTAATGCACACTCGCTATTGGCTACTGTAAACGGCAATCAATATCCACGTCCCTTCCTATCAGAGGGAACATGTAAAAATGGGATAGCAAATAGCAGTTTCAGCTCACAAATGAACACACTGTATTTCACTTGTTTAATCTTGTGTCGAGTGTGAAGGTGTAAAATCTTTTGTCGTGTGTAGTTCCTGACTGGGCGTATTGGATTCTTGGAATGGAAGGTAATTACAAAAACGGGAAGGGTCATTATGTCTTGCAGGGAGATTATTATAGTTTAGAGGATGGTGGGTTAAAAAAAGTGAGTTCCTAAAATCTAAATGATACTGCCATCACCGTCAGCTGTGCTTATACTACCAATATAATCGTGCTAGACTAAGATGAACCTCAATATCACTGTGAGCACATCGGCATGCTGCTAAAAGGTAGCCTGCCTGTCTCAGCCGGTTATGTCCTTCTGGCTCCTTCGACCTGTCCAGGTGAGTGCAGATGTTGTGAGCGTAGCATCTCCATTTAGTTCCCTCAGCAGTGACCTCAGCACATCTGACCCCCACACTTCATGGACCTGTCATACAAAGACAGGCAGCTCCTACCACAACAAAGACGGTTGTAGTGAGACCACTTAGTCCAGGTGACCTTTACTATTCTCTGACCACCTCACACGACGTCTCTCTCTGAGACACACAAACACATAAGCACACACACGCTTGCTATTATTCCTCTGTCCAGTCTTTTTCATCAAGTGTGAGAAATCTGTGCACACACATTACACAAACCATAAACTGTATATACACATGACTTGGATTGACCACACACACACACACACACACACACACACACACACACACACACATATACTGGGCTCCAGGGGGACCCAGGAAGACGTACAGGGTCTGCAGGCTGCAGGTTCATCCATCACCACTAAGCCCACCTCTCCATTTCACCACCTTCTATCCATCCATCATTCTCTCCCCCTCTTTCTCTCTTATTCTGCCTCACCCCACTCACTGCCTCCTCCTCCCTCTTCCTCTGTCATTCTTCCACCTCTCTCTTTTATGCTCTCGCCTCGTCTCTTTCCCTTTAACCTTTAAGCCAACCTCTGCCTTTGAGCGCCGTGCTCTCGATCCATCTTTGCCACGTCTCTCCTCTCTCCGCTTCCCCTCCCCAATCGTCTTCATCTCCCTAAAATTTCCTTCTGCGTGTCCGTCTGCTTGCTTCACTGTCCACCTCATTTATCTTTCCCGTAAGCCTCTTTCTCTTCTTCCATTTCTGAATTTCTCCCTGATTGAGCACTTTATGCTACTTTCCTGCAGTTTTTTGCTCTGAATGGTATTGCTTCTTTTTCCTGCGTCGGCTCACTCCCATTGTTGTTCTGTGATATCAGCAAGTCTTGGATATCAGGGCTGCATCATACACAGCATTCATGATCAGCTCCTCTGAGATGTATGTCAGAATTCAGATTGATTGCAGAATTAAAACACCTAGCTTCCACTTAGTTTGGAAATCACATTTTCTGTTTCAGAATTCATTTTGAAGTCGCCTCCAGCTGTTCATCTTCATCAACCTTGACTTTAATTTAACTAGCGATTTGGATTTGACGTGGATTTAAGTGGTGAAATCAATACAGGATCAGGGCTTTCACCTGGATTCTCTTAGTCAATCAGTTTAATGGAGCGAGTATTTAGGGGCACAGGCTCTCTTGTACAATCAGTAGGAAACACAGTGAATGCACAAACAAGCTTTTGTCATCCTCCCAAAACTTTCATGAGTCCTGTCGGCGTTTTTTTTTATGTACCTCTTTGTGAGCGTGGATGTGCGTGAGTGTGTGCGCGGCGAATGTGAGTGCGTGCCCGGCTGTGTTTGTGTGACATTTAATATCATAGCTCTCCCTGGCATGCTCTTCATGACACTGCACTCAGTCTAATTTCATCGGGGCCTGCAGCCGTTTGAAAACAGGCCAAACACTCGACGAGAGATGGAGAGAGGAAGAGGAGGGAGGAGGAAGAGGGGGAGGAGGAGCACAAAAGGGGAGAGGTGAAACTCAGAATGGGCTGTTGATATTAAACAGCGGCTCGTCTGACATGATGCAACCATGTTCGTCCGCACGCACGCGCTGATGCACAGACACGCTCACGGCCACACGCACCACTCGTGCCGCCTCCCACACAGTTTTTTTTATATTATTATTATTATTAATCCAATTCACAGAATTAAAAGCTGGAGGATGATTCGCTTCTTTAGCCCCGTCACCCCCCCCTCCTTTCCCTCTCCTCCCTCTCCTTCTTTCTCTCTCAGCGACAGGGATAAGGGGCTAAGATTAATTCCCCAGTTTTGCCAGGCTATTTGATAAACAGCCGCTTGTCTTTGGGACATAGCTTAGGAGAAACACGCTGAATCAATCTGCATGGGGAGCCAACACAAGCAGCAAGAGGGGGGGGGGGACGAGTGTACAAAGATGGAGGTGAAATGACGGCGATGGGAAGAGCAAATGAGAATCATCAGGAGAGGAAAAGTCACACGGAAAAAAAAAAGTGACACGAGCGAAAAAAGAGATTCATGGCCAACCGTGAAAGAGGAAGAAAAGTTAAGAAAGAAAGAGAGATCGGTCATTATGTACACATCTGTGGTTAAAATTGTACTTTTTCTGCAGTGACAGCACTCCTTACATTGATGTTCTCCACCCACGGGGTGTAGATTAATGGTACCAACTGACAATGTTGGTACTATAATTTGATTGGTGCAATATCTGACTGCACTAAAAATAGTTTGTCACATAACTTCAATTTCCAACAGCCACACAGGCAGTTAATCAGCTGGGGGGCTGACACTGTTCGCCATCGCCGTCTGTGATTTCAGTACGCTGTACGTTACTCCGTGTTGTGATTTCAATCACGGAGTGACGTACAGAGTGCTGAAGTTACCGGACTCTCTCTCTATAATGTGGGACAGAGTGTGCCACAGCTCCTGATGACTAAGCAGCAGAGTCATTGTGACTTGGACTCAAGTCACTGTTTTGATGCCTTGCAACTCGGCAGATAATTAATGACTTGAAACTCACCTTGAACATGGAAGACCCGTGTCTTGCCTTGATTTGAGACACGATGCTTTGGAAGACTAGTCTGCACACAATGGGAATTGTCAGCCAAGCTCCTTGCGACGCGACCTGGTGGTCTGCAGATCAGATCAGATCGCCGTCATCATGCCTGTGTCGAGAGTCATCACTTTCAAATTCAAGCTTCACGTGTGAAGGAAAAAGGTGAATTCTTTGACCTGCCCATCAAAGATTTTGAACTCATTATTTTAAGTCTCATTAAGAACTCATGAAGTGTTTCTGAGCGTTGCTAACACTAGCAAGATACAATCTGTCTGACCTCATCTGACTTGTGACTTCGCTTGGGAATGTTTTCTGCATATACAAAATGGTTCTCTCCTCTACATTAGTATACTCTGCACAGTATGTATCATCATTTATATTCCTTTTGCACAAAAAAATGAGAAAAAAATTTCAATTTTACTTTAATTAACCAAAATGAGCACAGATGGAAATGAATTTATTTGATGTCTCAACACAAAGAGGTGTGTGTGTGTGTGTGTTTAACAAGTGAATGACAGCTGTCATTCAGCTGGCTCCGACATTAAACCGCCCGTGCTAACATGATGAAATTACACGCGACGTCCATGCCTCATCAACAGTTTGAAATCAACCCCCCCGGTTTGCACTCGCTGCGTGAAGGGCTGAACCTCGCCTAACTTCCTGCTTTAAAAGTCTAACAAAAACAAGGTGTATTTTTGTCTCAGGTCTAACTGAGGACATGCGTTTGAGAGCTCCAATGTGTTATTTTTATTGATAGGTGCTGAGAGGCTGATGTCTCTCAAAGTCTAGAAATAAGGTGAGAGCACCCTCACAGCCTCTGTGCAAGTCAATATCCTGACTTGAAAGCGATTGACAAGTTGTTTTTGTGAACAAATCCCTCAGTTTTGGCATGTAATCCTGTCTGCGTGGAGCTCCGTCCCTCATCTAGTCTCTTCCTTGTCAGACAGGGCTAGTGCCTGATTTTATTTGGCTGCCGCAAAACAGCAAAAGAGAGACGAGGAGGGGTTGCGGGTGGAGAATAATACAAATCTGATGTTTTTTTTCTGAGCTGCTTCCCTCTCTTTTTTGTTGTCTGTTTGTCTCCCCCTTTCATTTTTTATTTAACTCTGCCTAACCCTAGTTCTCTCTAGTGCTCCAATTTAGTATCTCCCCTACCATCTTCCTCTAGATGGTTGTTTCTCCTAACCAAACGAAGGCAGGAGTAATTGTCATTATGAAAACTCTGGCGTGCTCCCCCACCACTCTTGCTTCACTCTCTTCTGACGGGCCTTTAAATTGTTTCCCAGACAGCCTTTCACCTTGATCGGGACACTAAATCCACCAATTAAATCATCCAAATTGGCACTGTGGGCGCAGCTAGAGGGTGGAAGGGGAATGGGAGTAACAGCAAAGGTGATTTACACTACTCCGCCTTTGTGTGTGTGTGTGTGTGTGTGTGTGTGTGTGTGTGTGTGTTTGACAGCAGGGATTGGCTATACAGCCCTACAAAAACAGACTGCAGTAACTACAGAAGCAGTGAAAAAAAGGGGTTTCAAGTTTTCAGGCATCATGGTAAACTTTAAAACAGATGTGACATAGATAACGCTTTATCTCATTTTATCAAGAAGATCATTGTCATATAATCATTGCGATATATAATTCATATTTTGCACTCTTCCGCATGACAATCTTACTGCAGTGTACATCAATCAAATGTGTTCTCTCAGTTTTCTAATCTATCTGAACTAGTTTGAGAAAAGCTCTAGTTTGATTATTAGTTACTGCCAATCATTCAAAGGTGACAGGCTTTCTCACCTCTGTTTTAGTATTCACTACCATTCACACAAGTAAGTACAAAACAGAGAATGCGGTGAGCACAAAGCAAAAAGATGTTTTCACAGAAATGACAAATTTCTGTAGCAATTTGTCTGCTTGATTCAGCTCATTCAGGTTCTTTCACATCCAAGTCCTCTTTGCAAATGGATGTTATTTTCTATCAAGAGTTTGCAAAAAAGTTTGGAACCTGAAGATCAAATTGCTGTGCAATGGTTGAACCTAACTGATCAGTGAAATGGCAGGAAGAGACAAAGAGTAGTTAAATAATAATGATAATAAATCAGTCAGTCAGGTGAAAAAAGGAACAGAAACTTTTTTTTTTCCTGAAGTTATTTTAAATTGTTTGAGAAAATGAACAGATTACTAGTTACAGCCAATCATTCGAATGCAGCAGGCTGTCTGACATTCGGTTCAGTATTCACTACAATTCAAAAGTTTGGATTTATTATACCGTAACTACAAAACAGAGACGAGACTAAGTAGGTAGGTACACGCAGTAGGTACACAGACATTTTTTGATTTTTTGGCTTTCAGGTCCATTGTGAACTTTGTGCAAATTCAAAAAGATGTTTCACTTTTTTTTTTTCATACATTACTATTCAAATGTTTGTAATCACCTCCTACAAAAGCTTGATTCAGCCCAGTGAGTCTATATTTTTGAATTTCGTGCTTTTAGCTTGTTGAAATTCCTCTTCACAAATAGATGGGTTTTTTTTGTATCAAGGGTTTGCACAAAAAAAAAAAAGAAGAAGGTTTGAACCTGGAGAACTGAAACACTGTACAACGATTCATCCTGACTGACAAGTGAAAGGGCAGGAAGAGACAAAGATCCCTCTGAGCAACAGTTTCATAAGAATATATGAAATCACCATCATTGGTAAAAATGAATGGAAGTGCACAATAATGTCTACAACAAGATGAAGGTTTGTTGCTTTAGCAAATCTGTTCTTGAAAGTTCAAAATAGAAAAAAGGTTTGTCTTGGGTTAGCCCTATTGACGGACAATCACGGAATATCGGCTGAAGATAACATGAGAAATGACAAAGTTTAAACCTATTCAGTTTAACTTCTGAGTAGACTGCAGAGGGATCGAAGAAAAAACAAGAAATTCAAACTTGAAGAGTGACCAAGGTGAAAATCTTCGACAGTATCTTCAACTCGAATGCAACACAATGGGGACATCAACTAATTATTCTTCTTTTGGGGACCAAATCAACTATGAAACAACAGAAAAACACTGATGTGACAAGTGATTCCAAACTTCTGCGAATTCTGAAATAGATGTCAAAAAGTCAAATATTGGTTATAACTCAATTTTGACCAATATGTAGTTGCTGTGTTTTGCCTTTGTAGGGCAGTATAGCTGCTGAGCTTAGTCCATCTGACAGAAAGGTCCCCAGCCCAAGGCTTAAGGTGCTATCTGTCGTGCCAGATGACACAGAGACTGAATCCATGACTGGGAGGGGGGGTTATCATATCACAGCAGCTAGGAAAGGAGGCAGGGCAAGAGGGAGGGATGGAGGAGAGCAGGAGTAACTGTAAAAAATAAGAAAGGGTGATGGTGAGAGAAGGAGGAGGATAGAGGAGATAAAAGCAGAGGTGAAGACGGGACACAAGAGGAGGGGAGAGGAGAGGAAAGGGTGTGCGAAGGGAGATTTAAAAGGAGACTGGAGAAACAGAGGGTTCAGAAATGGAAGAGAGACCAAGAGAAATCGAGTGATACTGGAACAGAGATTGGTGGAGGAAAAGCAATATGGCAGATCGGACTTGAAACAGTAGGGACAGAAACTAAGGTAGATAGGAGGTGAGGAGATACGGTATCAATGTAGGAAGGAGGGATGAAAGAAGAGAAGATATGATGGAGAGGGTAGAAGTGGGGAAAGAAAATGGAGGAGGGGGGGAAAGTGGCATTAAAATCAGAGAAGATTTGCTTGGTGGTGCTTTCACAAACTCACACAACCGTACACACACACACACACACACAGGGTGTAACTCTCTTTTCAATTACATGTGACAGCTGCTGTCCCCCTGATCCATGCAGTTACTGTGGCACTGGTGACAGGAATTATGGTGGAGCAGACAGGTGAGTCAGAGGGGAGCAAGGGGAGGGAGAGGTGGGAGAAAGACGTGGAAATGGGGAGAAGGCCAAGGATGATCTGAGGAGATGTATGCTGGAGACACCGCAGTCAAGAAAGCATTTTTAATGCATTTTTGAAATAGATTGGACCACGAGCATGGTTAATTTATACACAGTAGCAGTCAAAAGCTTGGACACACATTTCATGCAATGTTTTTTTCCTTTGTTTTATTACTTTTCTGCGGCAGTGACAGTATGAAATGACACATATGGAATTATGTGGTCATCAAAAAATATAAAGAAAGATATGTTTTATATTTCTGATTCTTCAAAGTAGACACTTTTTGTTTTGACTGGCAACTCTGCACACTTCTGACATTCGTTAAATAAGCTCCATGAGGCAGTTACCTGGAAAGCTTTTCGAATAACAGGTGCGTCTTCTTAAAAGTTAATTAGTGAAATTCTTGAGAGACGGTGTAGTAATTTATATCATGGCAAGAACCGCTTAACTAAGAAAGTAGATATGACAGTCCATCATTCATTTAATGGAGACCAATCAATCCGGAAAATTTCAAGAACATTCAGTATGTCTTCAAATGTAATTTGAACCATCAAACGCTATAATGAAACTGGCTCTGATGAAGACCGCCCCAGGAAAGGAAGACCAAGCGTTACCTCTGCTGCAGAGGATAAGTTAATTACAGTTACCAGCCTCAGAAATCACCAATTAACAGAACCTCAGATTAGAGCCCACATAAATGTTTGTAAAAGTGTCATGAACATTTATGTGTGAGACTGTGTGTGAATCAGGCCTGCATGGTCCAATTGCTTAAATGTTCTAACCGTCATGTCTTTCTGAGACTTAGAAAAGGTAAACATGGTATCCGCATGTGTGGTTCCCAACATGAAGCATGGAAGAGGAGTTGTGATGGTGTGGGGTGCTTTTCTAGTGACACTGTTGAAAATGTATTCAACATTTAGGGCTACCATAGCATTCCACACTGACATGATGTCCCATCCGGTTTGTGGTTAGCAGGACCATTATTTGTTTTTCAACAGGACAATGCATAAGGGAGTTTTGACCAAGTGAGTGCCTCCACAATCACCTGACCTAAACCTATTTGAGATGTTTTGAGATGAGTTGGACTGCAAAGTGAAGAAAAAGCAGCCAACATGCTTTAAAACTGTTGGTAGCCATTCCAGGTGACTACCTCATAAGATATTACCAAACATGTACAAAGCAGTCATCAAAGCATAGGAGGCTACTTTAAAAACTCTAAACTGTAAAACATATTTTTCATTTAAAGAAATATAAAAAGACAAGCATTTCCCCCCCCATATCAGGCTGCCCTTTCTACAGTGATGGCACAGTGCTAGCAAAGTGCAGAGATCAGGAGGTCTGGCTAAGCGAGGTCTAGAGTTTACTCAACATCTCATATTCTTCCAGGCTGCTTCATGTATAACCTGTTCTTTTACTTCCTTGTGTTTCCTACTTCTACTGACCACTGAAATGTGTTCGCTTCTTCCTTTGTAGATCTCCAATCAGTCATTAGAGAAGTTCACTGTTTTTGTGTTGTTGCTTTGGTGCTGTTCCAGCTTTGACCGTACATCTGTCTTTCATTAGCTGCATGGTCGCCTTGCCAGTTCTGACCGACTGCCCGTTAAGGATTGCGAGCCAGCTGAGCACAGAGGAAAGCATCTTTTAACATTCTCTACTTTGAGAGTTCTGCTTTAGGGTTCAAGCCCTGAGTGCACAAAGCTCACATTCACACACAAGCAAGATTAATGATTGGCATGTTTTAGTATGTCAATATCAGCAGAAATAAGTGCTGATACTGTGTTTATGAATACACTTGGAATCATTTAGGCAAACAAACGAACAAGGTTGAGAGGGAATGGTGGTTTGGCCTCATTAAACAAACATGGTTTCCTTGGTTTACATGGTGGTTTTCTAACACTCTCTCTTGTACACTCTCAGTGTTCTTGATATTTCTCATTCTAGTTTCTCTGTTTCTGAACAAAAGAATCACAGGAGTCAACATCTGTTAGTGCAGTCTGAGCCGGATACAGCAGACATGGCTCAAAACAGAGACGGACAGAAACATGCCTTAACTGCATCTCTGTTGGGTTTCAAACTTAGTTCAGTCATTGTTCGGCTGATGTTTCCAACCACACAGTGTAAATAGTGGGGATGGTTGGTGGTTGGCTACTGTTATGCAGTCGAGATCACACACACACACACAAGATGAAGGGATTTGGGATTTGAAGAGTAAACTGTTTGCAGCAAGTCTTTGGCGCGTCTGTGCTCTCGGTGCTTCAGAGTGTGTTGCTCACTGCGTGTTTAACCCACCACCCTTTAGGGAGGTTTGTGGGTGGTTTTGGAGAGGGATGACAGGATCAAAAATAGGTGTACCGTAGGTACGCAAGAACACCTGCACACCCAGATAGACACACGTTCATGAACGCACATACACACACACACACACACACACGCCTTGTACACTAACTGACTGCTTGAACTCGCTCCATGGGCTGCCTGCAGGCCCACCAACACAGCCATCATTAGCAGGCTCTATTTTAAGGCTGAGGCCACCAGAGATGTCTAAAAGACGTGGTTTTCATGAATTCTGCAGGTGTCAAATACATTTAATAATAATAATAATTAGATACTGATGTAAAAAAATTTTAAAAAAATAGTTTCACTGCCGTTACAAATGTCTTTATTATAATATATATATATATATATATATATATATATATATATATATATATATATATATATTAAAAAATGAAATCTTTCCTCAAGAATGTGAAAATTCAAATACAAATGTCTGATGTTTAGAATCATATATAAAAAATATTTAAAATATTCATAATATTCATAAAAGGCATTAAAGGCAGTGAACATTACCTATTCATCGGCACCAGCACAAACAGTCGGTTTAAACAGTTTGAACAAATGCAGAACAATTGAAAAAAATAGGCATTGTGTTTACTGTACTATAGCTCCCATGTGGCCAATTTTGATATTTTTCAGCAACATTTTTATCCATTAAATGAAAATATTCTCTTTATTTTATTGCCGGCTCTTGGTCAAAAATGGAAAACATTTAGATTGTTACAGAGATGACTCTTCATATGTCTATTTCTGCATGGTCCCTTTTCAGTAACATACAGACTCATTTCTCACCACGTATATTTTTATGTCCGGTGAAGGGAGACAATTTTCTGTCAAGCTGTTTTCCTTGATGACATATAAATACGATTTATGCTTCCCAGAGACTCACAACACTTCAGCTTTTTGAGCGCAAATTGGCTCTTCATTTAGTACAAAGGTACAGAGAGAGGTTGGACACCACTTGGGCTCAAGATGTTGTATTTTTTCTAAATGTAATAAAGTTAGTGAGAATTCAACTGTGTCAGAAATCACTTCCAGTTTTAAGACTGGACAAGAAAGGCATGCATGTTTTTTGCATATACCTATCACATAAACATGATAATAGCACAACTTTAACCTCTCCACTACATTAACACCTCCCACTTCCTCCTGCATGATGGATATATTGTTAATACATCAGGCTGAATCTTTTATGACAGTCAATGTTTTGCGTCGCATGTCTTCTTAAAAAACATGAAGCTATACATGAAGTAAATTATATGTTCTTTCTCCTGTTTTTCTGAAGCCATAAAAATGGAATGCAACATTATGTTCCAGGGGGTGATTCTCAGTATAGGCTGACCAGTGAAATCACTTCCAGGAAAAGAAAAGATAAAAAAACAAAAGGAAGACAAGCCGAAGCTCACTGCTAGCGGCATCTACACAGCAGTTCATCTGTTCACATAAGGGATGGCTGCACTGAATTCATATCTCAAAGCATAATCACATCTCTTCACACAGACTGGCCGCTGTGTCTTCCTCATAATTCCTAATCTAAATATTAGGCCACACACACACACACGCCTTCATCAGAGATAACAAAGTGCGGTGTAGGATAGTGTGACCTGGCCTCTGTTTATGAGCAGATGTTAATATTTGTCAAATTACAATCACCTCTTGCAGGATTTAATAATTCACAAAGATACACACACATGCACACACACACACACACACACACACACACTTGGTCCAGGTGGAGCAGTAGCGTCAGCACCCACAAAGACAGGCTGAATTACCTCACCGTTGGCATGGCGATGGCTCATTTGAGAAAATGGCTGCTGCTCCTTCCCAGCTGAGCTCCTCGGAGCCTGCTCGGGATGATGGATCAGATTGAATGAATGAATACAATAAAAGAGCACGCGAATGTAAGAAAAATAGGTAGGACTGTTTACCGAGGACGAGAGGAAAGCAAACAAGCAGATGAGTAAGAGATGGAGCAGATGCCATGATGAATAAATGGTTCCAGAAGCACCTGTGGCTCATGATGTTGATTTTTTTTTTCCTGCTCAAAAAGATCCACTAATTTAAATTTGAAAATCTTTACCTATTTTAAGCAGTGTCACCTCACATCATGAACGCTCCTGGTTCAAACCCCAGCCGGCCTTTATGTGCGGGATTAATATGTCCTCCGTATGTCTGTGTGGGTTCTCTCTGGGTACTCCAGCTTCCTCCCACCGTCCAAAGACATGCAGTTAATTGGCTAATTGTACCTCACCTCTTGTGCAATGTCAGCTGGGATCGGCTCTAACCCCCCGCTGACCCTGATGAGAATAAGCACTTAAGGAAAATGGATGGATATCTATTTGTGGCGTGTAATTAAGGAGATACATTGAGCTTGAACACCGTGGGGTCAGCTGTCCGATACATTCATTTCTGGGAGTATGAATTCAGTGCATTGTGCTCCCTGTAACACTGATTTATTTCACATTATGTTGTAATTCTTATGATATCAGCCCTGTTTTATTTGTTCTTGCCAGTTAATGTCAAGTCTGGTTCAATAGTGCTAGAAACACAACTTTAGCTTTGTCAGATATAAAACAGCAGAGCAATTAGACAATCAGCTAACATAAATAATGAAATGAATAACTAAAAATTCTTTTAAAAATGTGTTTTCCACCTGTTTTCTCTTTCTGTTTCTGGCTGCTTGTCTCTCTCTCTCTCTCTCTCCGTTTGTGTGTGATGCTGGGTGTGGCCTCAAGTTCTCCCTCTCACCTGCCCGCTCACCACCTGCTCCATGTCATCCAATCAAACCATGCAGCACAACGGACCAGCTCAATCTCCCAGACTCCACATCGTTCCGTCTCCCTCGTGGTAACAAATGCTACGGCCTGCAGTGTATTTTCGAAACTTGTTCTTTGTGCTTTTTGCTAACCTCAAGCTCACTGTGCTTCAGGGCATACTGTCCTGCTATCAACCAGTTTTTGGACTTTTGCCACCACCAGCCCTGCAACTGTACTTGGATTGCCTTTAAGCAAGATCTCAACCTGCCAATGTACATTCACCTCCGTTTAAGCTGCTGTTGGTCTTTGGCTGGTGTTTGTCCACTAAAACATACAGCTCTGGTTCTGTGCAAAGAGAGTGCACAGTAATCTGAGGCTGTGCTTGTTTCCTGCAAATCCCTTGTGCCTGTGAAGGAAATTTGAATTCAATTCGGAAATGGCGGACTCCACCACTAACAAAGAACATTTGATAGGTAGAGAGGTGATTACTGAATGTAAATGCACTGAATTGCTACTACTAAGATTTCAGCCATGACAATAGGGTCTGATTTCAAATCCTGAGGATTGAAATTATTAAACATATCCACAGAGAAGGAAGATGGAGGTGTGGTAGAAATCGCAGCCTAGAGCAAAAGCGAAGAATGAAATAAGAAGACAGAAATAAACTAACTTTGTTTTCTCCACTGCAGCCAAAGGCAGCCAGAACAGGCAGCACAGGGCCACAGGTGGTAAAATGCTTCAGGTGGAAACCACTACAAATTGTTCCCATTCGACATTTCTCTCCATTCCACATCTTCGTGTCATTTAAATCTCCAGGGCCACAGGGGTAGGGGAGTGGATCAAAGCTAATTCTGTTCCTCGGTGAGACCTGCGTAACGCAGCATGTTCACCCTGAGCAATCAAGATCCAAAGTGTGTCAGTACTGTCTCATTGAGTTAATGCCAGGCAGCTTATAGCACATATGAATACCCTGCTAAATAAATACACACCTGAGCATGCAATAATGAGCATGTGTGAGGGCATAAATCTGTGTGTGCGTGTGTGTGTGTGTACGTGTGTCAAGTCAGGTAAAGTCGGCTTCTCTCTGAAAGTTTCTTTTCTTGATTGAAAAGTGCCGTAAGCATGATGGGTTCAACTACCTACCTATTACTTTGCCTCTCGTCTGGATAAGTGGGGCCTTTCTTTGGTCTACTTTTAGTTCTGAATCCAACACTTCTGAGCCCACCCAGGGAACTATTTAGGAGACAAAAAAGGCAAAGAAAGACAAAGAAAATGCCTTTACTTCTACCATGTCAAAGCCTCCGCAGGGGCCCTGTCTCTGCCTTTCCGATCCCTTCGTATCTTTCTGCCTTTTTAGCTCCCAAGATGCTTTGCAAAAGCAACCAGTGCATGCTGTGCAATTTCACTCCACTACCTGGTTGTCTTGGAGATACCGTTTGGCCAATCAACGAGGGCAGCCTCGCGCCTTATTTCCTCTTGCAGCTCAAGGTTAAAAGTAGACTTCTCTCTGCCTCCTGATTCTCTCTGCCTCAGGGGTCAGTCGTAGTTCTGGCCTTCCTGTTCTACACTTCTAATTGGGCAGCAAGATCAGTGATCAGTTGACACAACTTTACACCATTTCTTTCTAATGAAGCACACACTGTAGTGGCTACCAGCCAACTAAGGGTAAACCACTTTCTACCGAGTTTAGGTCTGCATGACTTAAAGCACACATTTGTACTGCACAAATGAATGATAATTTAACTTTTATATGGACAAAAAGGTTAGAAAGGCATGGTAGCTGAAAGAAAACATAGTTAGTTAGGAATAGTCAAGAGTTCAGAGTAAAAAAAAGTAAAAAAAAAAATGCTATTATGCATTACACTGATTCAGCTCAAGGGGATGTTTGCACTCTGAATTAGAGAGCATAAAATGAAAGCAAGGAGACTATCGGTGTGAGGATAAGTGGCATTGGAAACATTTAATCAGCGATTACAAGGAGTCATCTGAGTGAAGTTAGTTTTTCCGTTTGCTTACCTTGTTTACTCTTCCGTCTAGAACATTCAGACACTCAGATTTTACCAAATATTCCCGTTTGATCTTGTATTTATGCTGCATTCCCTCCATCCTGATTCACCCACAATATGCAAATGCAAACCTGTGGGGACAGTGTCTTCAAACGGAGCCTTTCCCATCTGCGCATTGCATTACCTATTGTGACACATGAGAAGAAACTCCTTTATTCACACTGCAGCAAAGCACAAAGAGAACTTGACTTAAAGGCGCAGTGTGTGAAAGATTCAGGGGGCTTTTTTTTTTTACAGAATATGGCAGAAATTAAATATAATAAGCAAAACTGTGTCTTCAATCATTATGTTTTTACTACAGTAGCCTAGAACAGACAAACCAAATAATGGTTCTTGATAAGGCCTCTGGAGTTTTTAGTGCGTTTCACAACGACCATAGTTTAACGTTCACGCTTGGAATGGGAGGACTAGTGCAATTCAGAACTACACTGCTACATGCCCTTAAATCCTACACACTGGTCCTTAATTGGTCTTTAATTGGGATATTACATTTTTAACCAACCAAAATCTAAGTCTAAGTCTAAAACTCCGCTAGCAACACACAGAAGGAGCAATGTTAATTACCCAATACAACACAAAACTGTTGATGGGACGGGAGTGAGGCTTGACTAGGTGCGATGCAGAGAATACGAATTTAGCTTTTGGATTGGCACTACCAGAAACTGAAAAAACAGAACTGGTACTCTGTTGCATGAACCGTGTCAACTCAACAAACAATGTTTTATCCATGTCTTTAATAAGAAGAGTGCCCTCTTTTGTCTCAAGCTCCAGTGACCTCCACCAAGAAGGGAGGGCAGCTTGTGTAAGGCAGTAAAATCCAGGGGAAGTATTCAAATCACATGTTTGAAAGGCTTAAATGCAGCGATCATTTCACATCAGTAATGAAGACAGCTCAGATAAGCATTTCAATATTCTGCTATTAGGGCTTCTACCACCTGGATTTTGATGGACAGAAAGAAATTGTGTGGTCTTTTAATGAATGAATCACAGTGGAAAGTGAGGAGGGCTTGCCATTCCAATCCCCAGTGGATATAACAGTGGGGATGACATGCAGCATTGTTTTCCATGAAACCCTTGCAGGTAGGTAGTTTGAATACCGCGTGGAAATGGCGGACTCCGCCACTAAGAATTAAAAGTAACAAAAAACTTGAGGATTATAACTTTGTTGAAATGATCGCTGCATTTAAAGTTGTGTTACTCAAGATTTCAGGTTGATTTGGTGACACTTGTGGTTAATGATAAGTAACTGCAGTGCTAGTGTAACCTATGTTAAATAGTCCAAAGGCTCAAATAAAACATCTATTGACTACTGGGAGCAGTAAGCAATACAGATCCATAGAAAATATTAAGAATGACTTGAGTTAAAAACTTAACTTAACCATCTCATAATCAATAGGCCGAACTTCCATGTGGAGAGAGGCAGGTACAAAGATACTGAACCTCATTCTGTGGAACAGTCAAACTGTGGACAGCTCCCAGTGCTGAAATGAAGTCTAAAAAGCTGATGAATAATAAAAATCACTTTATTAAGCTGAACCAGTAGTTCAAACATCATTTATATTCCACATTATTTAACCAAAAGTGATGATATTGTAACTGTATTCTTTTTAATCTGTTACCTTGTGTACTATATGCATATTCTCTGTAATTTGAGCTAGCAAATGGTAAATGGAACATTTATACACCCTGTGGTGCCTTCAAAAACCCCTCACAATGGACTGGAAATTGCAGTGTCAAAAACATTTTTCCTTTTTCATAAAAATCCCACAATTCAATACTTTGCAGTTGATCCACCACTGCAACCATTTGTTCTCCATAGCCTGAGGAAGGCCACTGAGGAGTTGGGAACATTGTCGATTGATGTGTTTTCTAGCAAGACACATAGCAGAGTGACAATTCTCCCACTGCAGAAAACCCTATATGGACAAGTTTGTTTTTGGTTTTTTTTTTACTTTGAAACTTAAGACAGAAAACAGAGAATGACTAAACCTGTTAAGCAGATAAGATTGCTACGATAAATGGATATTTGTGTTGGTTGTGGCTGTCAAGCAAAACAGCCACAAAAGTATGGGGGGAAAGCAATGAGAGCTGTTTAACAACACAGGTAAACTTTGGCATTGGCTTTCTTATTCTGATGTATTTAGTTTTGTTTTTGCGATCTGTGTCTTCACCTGCAGTGTCCTTTCAGGGGGCCAGCCTCCTCAGGCTTGAGCCGGGGGCCATTTCAAAGAAGAGGGCTTATCGAGATGAGACAATTTGCTGGGACGCAAACTTGTCCAACTGAGGAGGAGGATGACATGATTTAAAAGACACTCTTCCAGCCCCGAGGCAAAGAAGTATAGTGGACATCAAAAGTTAGATTCTTTCTTTCTTTCTTTTTGTTTCTTCCTTTCTTTCTTTTCCTTACTTTTCATCCTTATCTCTATTTAACACCCCCCTCTCTCCCTCCCTTCTTCCCCTCTACCCAGCTCTCTGTGTCTCTAACTCTTACTTGGTATCTTACACCTCAAATGGTGCAGAGACAGACGCACTGTTCACTTCATCTACTCCGCTTCTCGACAGAACAGACATTTACGTGCCCTCACGGCGCACGGTTACGGGAGCACACCTGCGTGTAACTTCCAACGCACGCTTACATGAACACACACTCACTGACAAACAGAGATGAGCATGGCTATGTGAGAAACATTTTACACGCAAAAATGCCCAGTGGTAGGCTACATAGTCACTCAGCGTGTCACACACACACACACACACACACACACACACACACACACAGATGAGTCATTTATATGGGCAGCCAAATGGACTACCGAGTGCTGCTTCACCTCCCATAAAGCTGCCATAAACCCTCTCTGCCACTGACAGTTGACTGATTGGTGTTATAACAAGGCAGGTATGTGTGTGGATGCTGTCGCCTATGTGTGTGTGTAAATGTACTGGGGTGGACAAACAGTTCATACCGCCTGTGGTGGATAGAAAAGAAATAGAAATGTTATAAAAATCTTGCATAGTGCAATTATTTTGGTCCAAGTGATGTCACTATGCAGAATGATCTCCATAAATATTGATCCGAGATGAACATTTTCAGCTATAGTGAGCTGTGACAGGAGGTGGTCATGGACGTAAGACTGTTGTGTTGCTGGCCTTGGCTTCCCTCACCCTAATCAATATGTCCGCACTTCAGACCGGCGATGAAGTTATGTCTATTTCTGTCTCTGCAGACAAAGCGTTGCTTTCCTCACCTTCCTCCATTAGAAATTTTTATTTGCTCAGTCAACATATACGGAGAATTTGGTAACCTGGCTGCAGCAGTTTTCTCCCATCCAGATACAAGAGCACACAGAGGTCAGGCACTGATCTCGAGCGATAAGGCCAGGTTCACAATTGCCGTTCCACTTCATCCCAAAGATGTTGGATGGGGTGGAGGTCAGTTCTCTGCGTAGGCCAGTCCAAGTTCTTCCACACCAAACTTTGAAAAGCATTTCCTTCTTTTAACCTCCTCCACTCCACCCCTCCCTATAATAAACTTATAGTATTTGTCTTTTTGTTAGGCAGGGTAACTTTAGGGGGCGATACCAGGTCAACACAATGTGCCACACAGAAGAGGTAAAGAAATCTTTGGTTGGTAAAGGCAAAGTTTTTCTGGTCATAAATCTGGAATAAACAGTGTTTTGTTCAGCTGCATTTCCAGATATTTAATGTATGTCAAAGGGCTTGGGCATGACTGAACTATATTATCAACAATCCCATGCTTAGTTATGTTCTGGATTGATACAATTCGTTATGTATTTGGTGCCAAATGTAACCATTTCTGTCTCTCTCTGGTTACTCGGAAATTGGTAGAAATGGTCCACTGAAGCTCCAAGACCTTGAGGGTGACCATAGTTACCTATACTCCCTAAAAACTAGAGATTTCTGTCAAAATTGCAGTTGTTGAGCACTTCTCTTCTGGAAGTTGTTCAAAAACTCCCTTATTGTTGCTATGCATAAAAAATATAAATCAATCAATCAAAAAAAAAGATTTCACAAATATGGTTTCACTTCAGGATTCTCCTGAAGTTGGAAGTTGCCTATAGCCTAAAGAACAACAAACAGCTCTCATATATAGTGCAAGAGGCTACCCTTTCTGTCTCTTTACAATTACTGTGATACCAAGTGGCGACCTCTGTGGCTGGGAAATGAAGCCAATGCAGAAGTGGTAAAAACTGAAATTCCACAATTCTTGAGACTGGCTACACAACAAGTCAATGTCCATAAGGCCACGTGCAGACAGGAACAGGGAAACCGGACCCCGGCGATGTTCTTTTCATTTCATTTCAGTGGGGGTCGCGCGTTTCCACACCAGCAGCCCACAACGCAGGGGTTGCCGCAAAAAAACATCACGCGTCCATGAGAGAAGCTGAGCCAGATTCAACTTTTGGGAAACCAGAGCCCCACATCACACTCCACAAGCTACTCAGAGCAGTCAGACCTCCACAGACAGCCTGAAATGTCTCTGAAGCAGAGACTATCCAGCTGGATTCATGGACTAATCTCTGATAATCTAGCTGTGTGTGTGTTCTGACTTTGTTTATTTATTTGTTTATTATACTGTACCCAGCTTCTAAATCTGAGTCGGACTTGCAATTTACACCGCCAAATAGTGACACAAAGAAGTTTAATTTGATTTGTGTCCGATGATTTGAGAGAGCGAGAGAGAGAGAGCACTTTGGTAGAGAGACAGAATAACAATAACATGAGTGAGAAAAACATGTTACAGTCTGTTTCAAAAACAGTTTGGTCTTCATATCCAATTTCTCCATTCATGATGGTGAATTTATTTTTTAACTCCTCTGTTAAAGAGCACCTTATTAGAGCACCCAGGGCCACCAATAATCTTTAATCGCAGATACTGCGATACTGATGGCAAAAAGAACTAAACCTGTACAGGTTTTTTTATTTATTTATTAATTTTTGTCATTTAGATATACATAGATACTGTAGTTTCACTGGTTATTGTCCCATGCTTTTCGAGAACCCAAAAGCACCAGGTCCTTCACACATACACCTCTACAGTCATTAGCCCACCACAAATGGAACAGCGCTTCTCTCTAGTTCATATTCTCTCTCCTTTGCTCACATTTTAAATTGGTGCACTCTCTCTTACTGCCTCCCTCCCACTCTCTCCCTCTCTTACTGCCTCACACACACACAGAGGCACACACTCGCAACGGCCCACAGCAGTTGCAGTGCTCCCCGGTGTGGACAGCTCCATCCATTGTGTGTGAATAATGTCCAAGGTCACTGTGTACTCAGAGGGTGATCATAAAAACCATACTGCTGCTAACCACAGGCCCAACCACTGAATTAGACAGATGCTGTGCGAGACAGGAGAGAAGAAAAAAGAGGTAAGGAGGAGGTCACTGCTGTGTGAATGTGTGTGTGTGTGTGTGCCAGGCAGTGAGAGAAAGTGGAGAAATGGGAAGAGGGAGGTGCTGGGGAGGAGGAGGGGGGTGGTTGAGAGGAAAGAGGGGAATAGGTGAGTAGGGGTGGAGAGGGAAAGGAGCGGGTGAGGCTGAGGTATAAAGGAATCCACAGCTGTCTCCGTCCCTGATCAGACAGATCACAGAGGGGGACAGCAGACCTTTGCGCTCCCTTCGTCACTCCTAATTTCACTCTCGCTGGCTGCTGGCCATCTTGAGTGAACTTGCGTGTCTGATTCTGTCATGGGCCACATCTGGGGACAAAATCTGGCCTTCACACCAGCTTAGCGGGGACGTCTTGTCAAACCAAAGGCATGATGTGTGTCCCAAACTTCATTTCATTGGATTTCACTGGGCACAATGTAAGATGACATCTGTCTTAATTGGGGTTGCATTTAAGGTCAGGCTAAGCTCTCTGGGGATGAATGGAAGTCACTGCAATGTTTGCTAAACTGTGTGTGTATCGTCCCAGTGGACACTGATGAAGATTCTGGTAACAGGGTAGTTCTAGTTTTCACGTCCACATTATCCGTCTATCGCCTTTTAAAGTTCTGCATTCAAACAATTAACTAACCTGAAAACTGTTGCTCCTCCACAAAAAAGCTGTGCATTACAGCTATCATCCAGTAAAGAGTGGGGTTGAATGGATAGCCCACTTTGGCAGACAAATACCAATAACTCCTATTGGCCTCAGCAGGGTAAAGATTCAGATTTTTCACTTCTGATAGCCACAAAACATTTTGTTTCTGTTGTCAGGCGATTGTATGAGTATAATATGTCAAAGGGAGGAGTTCGACATTCTGGGAAATAAGCTTTTTGGGTGTCTTGTTGAGTTAGGCATGAAGAGCGTTACCACTCACATGTCCGCGCAGTAAATATAGGCCTCAGGCATCAGCATCTGTGTATGCAACAGCCCTACAATCTATTATAACAAGTTAGTTTGATAGAAGTCTATTAACATGGCCTATACTATATGAATGACAAAAAGGTACAACATATACACATTATTCGTCATTCGATTATGTAGCATCAGAAGTAATGTAGACGTTGTTGTGGGGAAGAGGGAGAGCGAAGCTCTCGATTTTCCAGTCCATCTATCTTCCAACCCTCACCTATGGTCATGAGTTTTGGGTACTGACCAAAAGAATGAGTTCGCCAATACAAGCAGCTGAAATGAGCTTCCTCCGCCAGGTTGCTGGGTGCAGCCCTTCGAGGTAGGGTGCAGAGCTTAGACATCCGGAGGTGAGCTCAAAATAGAGCCGTTGCTCCTTCCCGTCAAAAGGAGCCAGCTGAGGGAGTTTGGGCATCTGATCAGGATGCCTCCTGGGATCTCCCAGGAAGAGCTGGGATGCGTTGCTGGGGAGAGAGACGTTTGAAACGCCCTGTTTAACCTGCTGCCATCACGACCCGACCCCGGATAAGCAGAAGGAAATGAAATGGAAAATGGAATTAGAGAGCGAGCAATGAGACTGTGTTAGGTAAACAAACAAAACAGAAAGTCACAGGCACCAGTTCACATTAATATTTCAAATTTAGATGCGTTAAAATTACATTAGCGTTACCATAGCAACCACCCCAGGTAGACTCAAATGAACTTGGGTCAATGACGTCAGATCGCAATAGAATTTGCACAGAATATATTATATTGTGTTTATATGAACCTGTCACACTAAGTCAGCTGCTTACCTTCTTAACCGGTCAGTAGATCTGTCTCCTGGTGAAGGGGTGTCAGTGATAGCAGGTTGGGTCTCTGCCAGCTGGCGAGAATGCGCACACACACACACATACACACACACACACACAGGCTGGCTTTTTACTCTCGGTGTGCACTGAGACATTCTGTGACCTTGGTAAGAGCAGCAAAATGTACAGCAAGAACACACACACACACACACATACATACTGTCAGCTGGTCAAAATGGCAGAGTTTTGGATGGGGGAAAGAGAGCATCAGTCCATCACTTTGTGTTTCATTGATAGTAGAAATACAACTGTAGAAAGTAACTCACTATCCTCATTCATATTTCATGATGCTACAGATTGCACCCAGCTACAAAAAAACCCTGAAAAGCAGGCAGTTAGCATGGAAGTATAGAGAGTTGTTGCTATGGAGACAATCTCGTCTAGTAGCATTGATGTAAACAGGCAGGTTTCAGAGCATTGCACACTGTTGCAAGTTTCAGTTCTTCTCACCGTGAATCGCTGGTCTGAACTCAGCTTTAGAGGCGCCGGTAGGCGAATTTTGCTACTTTTGGACAGGCTAGCTGTTGTTTTTTTTTTCCTGTTTCATGTCTGAGTTAAGATGATGGCTCTTTATATTCACCACGCACAAGTTGCAACAATCTTGCCTAACTTAGCAAGAAGCACATTTCCCAAATTGTCAAACTTTTTCTTTTAACCAAGACAAATGGTCATTTACTATTATGTGTTTTTCTCCATTGTTGAGACACACAGTGAAAAGGCGATACCAGCACCAAAATTGCATTGCAAAACAGAATATTTATGGTCCAAAGTTTTTTTAGGCTCTGAAATCTGTCTCAAATCAGTAAAATGATACTGTTGACTTAATGGTGTCTGAAAAGAAAAGGCTGGAACAAAAAGCAAAACACTCAACATGCTGCTAAAAAAGCAAAACACAGTGCATCCAATCTGAAGCTCACACCTGCAGTGATTCGGTTTGAGAAACTGAAAACAAAGGGAACAAGTTCCTACAGGCAGTTTATGCTCCATATATTCCCTTTTTTACACCAGACCATAGCTTTTCATCCATACTGGACCTACTGTGAGAATCCCATAACAGAGTCCTTGGATAAAAATCTTTGTGTGTTGGCTTCTACCTTGAGCACAAAAGTTGATTCTAGACCTTGAAAATAATAGTTAGCGAACAGACCTTGAGTTAAAAGGACCGGTGTGTAGGGTTTAGTGGCATCTCGCCGTGTTGTTGAATGCAGCCCCCTCACCCAACCCTATTCTTCCAAGCATGAGGGAGAAAAAAGGCTCTGTCAAGAGCCGGTGGATGTAAAAGGGGTGACAGACCCACCGATAATTATCACACAACTTTGCAGCTCATCTCCACATAGCTTTATAATGTCTTCCAGCTCACTGGTTTTTCGTCCCGCAGCTTTACCGCTGTGGTTCACTCTTACTGCCCTCACAGTGTCATTTTTGTCTGTAACAGCTGTTTTCACCTTAAAATCTCTGGAAAAATACACTTTGCACTACCTGCTCAGCACCAACCAGCTGTCAGCTAGCAAGTAACCGGTGAACACAGTGCAGCATTTAGCAGCAGAAGCTGTTCGGATATCTGGCAAACACTACTGTCATGTTGGTTTCCATACTATGTGGCCAAAAAAAATCAGTCATCGCAGGTTTTAGGATGGTGGAAGTTTAAGGAACTTTGACTATGTTGCAAGATAGTTGATGCTTACTTTCAACATGACTCTGTAACCAGGTGTTTACACTTCCGTATATATTCCCATTGCACATTCAGTGTTATTCCACATGGAGCGGGTCATCAACTCGGCGTGCGCCCTTAAACACAAATTTATGCTGATTTTTGGAGTCACATGTTTTGTGCCACTGCATATTTTCAGCACAGGCAATGAGCCCACACAGCAGCAACATGATTCAGTGGTAAACCGTGTTCCGGGTATGATGTTTGTGTCAAAAGAGAACAGTGTGAAGGGAATGAGAAATAAGTAAAAGTGCAGTACATTTAATTAAAGTGTTGAGCACTGCGTTTGTAGTCTTAGACCACATCTTTAGCAGCAATGTATCTACACAAAGGAGAAAAACTATGAACCAGGCAGCAACCTCCATAGCTGTGAAGTGAAGTCAAAAGTGGAATTTCCAAAAATTGCAGTTTCTCAAATGGCTCCTTGAGGCTGGCTACAGAATATGTCAGTCTCCAATATTAAAATGCCAAACTTAAAAATAAACATGTTTACAGCCTGATAACTGTTTTGCTTACAGGAGACCATTTGTGACAACTTTACAACTACAGCTTTTACATAACTCACCTGTCAAATTATATTAAGGTTTAAAGTTATTCATGTTTAAGATTACTGCTTTGATTGACAGGTGGGTGCCATTACAGGTGGCTTGTTTACCACGCCATTCATCCCACCTCGGCTCCACTCACACTTCGCGTCTTTGCATATTTTTGTGCCAGAGCCACCCCAATCTGAGCTTCACAACGGCTCTTCAGAAACCTGTCTCAGACACAACGTCCATGTCTTATACAGTCCATGCTATGACCCATTGTTTTATACTGCAAAGATATCTCTCAGCACTGTACATGTGACCGACAACAGCTTATCATCATGCCACATTCACTGGCATTCAAAATGACACCCGAGACTTGGGTTCCGATGATCAG
The DNA here is from genome assembly GCA_014281875.1 of Nibea albiflora. Classification (NCBI taxonomy): domain Eukaryota; kingdom Metazoa; phylum Chordata; class Actinopteri; family Sciaenidae; genus Nibea; species Nibea albiflora. The sequence goes on from CM024789.1 coordinate 24,349,987, forward strand.
TCCTGTTCATGTGTATGCCAAAACGTCTGTGACAATCATACATCAGCACTTTTCAAAGTGCTCCATTTTTCCGTAATCACCATAGAGCGAGCCGGGTTTTCAGATTCACGGACTCTGGAGAGCGTTTCACAAAAGCTCTTTTGTAGTTTTGGGGAAGAAGAACAGCAGCTTAGTGTGGATGGATGAGCATAATAGGGAGAAACAGATGCCTATTCAAATGTATGAGCGCTATGAGCTTTGTGTGTGCGTGCGTATGTCATGTCACAATTTTTACTTATTATTTTGTTTGAAATAAATCTACATACATCTATTTGGTTGGCTGTTTTTGATGTCACCTTTACTGGGGTGTTTTCTTTTTGCCAGTTGACAGTGTGTGTGTGTGTGTGTGTGAGTGATTGTGCGTGAGTGTGAATGTGTGTGTGTCCTGCATCCCTTCAGTTTCACATGCACCTACATAATTAGTGTGTTCTTGGTAATGTAGTCTAATGGCTTCACAGGAACACTCTGAAATGCTGATGAACATCTGCTTGGCAGAAAACGCAGCGCACACTGTCTCTCCCTCTCTCGCTCCTCTCTCGCTCCATTCCCAGACAGAATCGCACACTTCAGTCTGCCGTCCAATCAACTGTGTGTATTTAAAGAATGTAAATGCTGTGTACCTGAAAGAATGAATCCAGCCCCCCTCTCCCCCCAAAAAAACTTAAACACCTGTAATTACAGAAATATCTTTGCATAGCGCTCTGCTTCACGTAGAGGCGATAATTAGCATTTTAGACAGTTCTGTGGCTCAAACACACACACACACACACACACACGACACAAAATGTTTCCAGTTGTTTATCTCTGCAGTGTCTCTACAGTTATACCCTGCTCTTCCTCCTTTTTAGCACGCGGCAAAACACACACAAATAAACCAAACCTGCTGAATTTATAACAGGTCAGTGACAACGTGGAGTAGCATTTAGGTGAGAGCAGGTGGCGTGTTAGTGTGTGTGTGCGTTTCTGTGTGTGTGTGCTCTTGTTAGGGCTGTACACTTTGCTGCCCCTACCAAGGTCACAGAATGTCTCAGTGCACCCTGGGAGAAAAAAGCAGGCTTGAATGTGTGTATGCGTGTGTGTGTGTGTGTGTGTGTGTGTGTGCGCACACCCTCGCCAACTGGCAGAGGCCCAACGTGCTATCAGTGTCGCCCCCTCTCCTGGAGACAGATCTACTGACTAGTTAAGAAGGTGAGCAGAGAATGTGACTCCGTCTCTCACTCTTACCTCTCCTCCTCCTCCTCCTCCACCTCACCCTCCTCCTCTCTTCTTGTCCTCCTGTCTCTCTCAAATGTCAGAGGGAAACAAGAGTGAAAAGCGCGTGTGTCAGCTCTGCATGTTTGCATTCTGCTGCAATCAGCCAATGTCATGTCAGGAATCCAACAGTATGTAACCTGAGGCGCAGCTTCAGAGGCACCAAAACATACATTTACTGTGATTTTCCTTCCCTACTCTTAGATTGTGGGGCGGCCAGATGAAGGGACGATTGGCTGGAGTGATGAAGGGGAAGAGAAGATGCCGAGAAGAGAGGGAATCGTGTGACTACGGCGACTCAAACAAGCTCCCTAATTGGGCACAAGAGGCCTCACAAGTTTGGTGGCGGAACACTTCAAAAACACTTTTCTAATATAAACACATCCAGGAGAGCCGCAGATAATTACACACGATCGCAAACACACGCGCACACTTACAAATGCAAAGCAGAGGGGGATGTGATGGAGTCATAAACTTGGATATAATGAATTCTGTCAGAAACACACAAATCAGCACACACGGGCCTATTAACAAAGTTAAAAAGCAAAGCAGGAAGACGGAGGGTTTGTGTCTTCCAGTGACACGTGTAAACTTCCGAGCACACACACGCACACACACACACACACAACACACACACACACAAGCTTAATATAATAGGAGTCCCTCAGATCTCAAAGCAGTTGCATTATTTAACAGCAGGACTAGGATAGCCTGCAGTGTGTCTATGTGTGTGTGACTCTCCTTTTCCAGCTATAAATACACCTGGATCTGAGAATCCCCCTGGTCTCTCCGTGTTTTCCTCCATCTCTACTCTCTGTCTCTCTCCATCTGCACAGGAACTGTTGTACTCTACAGTGATTCATCTATCATCTTAAATATTTCCCGACTTCCATCTAAATGGTATCTGGCATGAAAGCAAAATTCACTATTATAGGATATTACAGGGAAGGGAAAGCCGTGTGTCACTGCCTGCTGCCATCAAAGAGAAACGTATGGTTTTCTCACACAAGGAACGTGTGATTTCACCTTGGACGTCTGAAGTGTTGTTATCTTAGCACTGTGAATTATCAAGCTTGTGTCTTTAAGAGGCAATACTGTGAACGTCACTGACAAAGGCTGCAAAATGAACTGTCACACCCACAGTGTGATATCACTGCCACAATTCCATGGCCAGAGAATGCAGGTGGCAGGGACAGGACCCAAAAGCAGACAAAAGGAGGCAAACCAGGATTACTTCTACGATGTATTCACAAAAATGAGGTTAAAGGCTCGGAGAATTATGGTGCAGGTGAGGGTCAACACCGAGAAGGCAGTCCAAAAGGCCAGACATATGTAGAGGTGCATGCTAGGCGATGAAATCCAGGTAAATCCAGAGCAGCTAGCAGGACTGAAACTGGTATGAGGCACATGGCAACTCAGACAAACTGGCAGACGAAGTGTAGCTCTCGCCAGTGTGTCTACGAGTGGCTGATGATGGTGCAGGTGGGGAGATCAGTGGGGAAACTCAGGTGACAGGAATGAGATTATTGCAGGGCAGATGGGAGTGACAGAATTTGGAATGAAAAGAGAAAAGTCAGAGGGCGTCTGGTGGACAGGTAGAGAATAACACTCAAGAAGAAAGTGGAGATGTGGTGAACGAGAAGCGGAACGAGCAGGAATGTCATGCCTGAGGTGCACATCGGTGAATTTCTACGTCAATCAGTAATTCCTTTGCTAAAGTGAATTGTGATTCACCCTGACGCTTTTCCCCCTAATTTAAGACATTAACACCATTTTATATATATATATATAACATTTCTGAACATGACTTACAAGCTGTTCACATGTATAAACGTTCTCTTCTTTCTCACAAACCTGAAGCTTGCATTATTTAATTAAGCACATCATTTACACATTTAGGTCTAATTGGACAGTTGCTTCCTCTTGCTATATACTAGTGTAACAAAGTGGTTTATTTCCCGAGCGATGTGTTTCCACACATCGGAAACCATTTGGCGTCGAGTTGCGTCAGAACTAAATGCTCAGCTGCTAACAGCTGTGTTTCCTGAGGGAATCCAAGCAAGTGCCACGTGTTGTCTCCTGGTTTTTACTCCCACACATCACAAGTTGGCATACAGTTGAACCTTCTTTAACTTCTTCAGGTCGACTTGAGAGTCGCGAGTTGGGGGGACATGAGCCACAAGGTTGTTCCGATCAATGGTTGTCTGTCATGCCATGAATTGAGAGTCTACAATCAAGCTAGCGGCTCTGTACATTCTGATGCATGCATGCATTAGCATGCTGATAATTAGCAGGCAGAAAGCCAAGCTCGAGATTGATTGTGTTTATCTTGACAGCATGCTGAAATGTAACTATTTAGTCATAAACCAAAGTACTGAAAACATCAAATTCTCAATTGACTTTGATAGGAAGAGGAAGGTTCAGAGGATCACCAAAGTTATCACAAATCACCTTGTTGGGATATTAACATTTCTTCCATCATGTACAGTACATTAAGTGATGTTTCACTGTTGAAGGCACACTACGAAAAAGTCAATAGAAGCTCTCCGTGGCAACCCAACCAATAGTCAAGAAATTTCACTAAAAAAGCACTAGAGGAAAAGTCAGGGGATCACTAACGTCAGTAGACTTCATCATCTGAGAAGCATGAATGCATCGCACTTCATTGGATTTCATAGTAATCCCTCCAACCTTTTTCCTTTATTACCCACTGAATATGAATTACCATCAAAAGATACTCAAGCAGCTTCTCTTGCTACAACTTAATGATGCTTTAATTATAGTAACCCATTGATGTCAATACTCTATTGTGTATAATACTGTTTAGTGAATTGGGTAAGCACTCTTCTCTATGATGGCAGGTCAGCTACAGTTCGATTGGAGTACAGCCAGCTTCAAACAAAATGGAGGGGAGTTGGTCATTTATATCCAAGGTCTCACATTTGTTTGTTGTTTTGAGGGGCTGAATGGGAAAACATAATTGACAACCCATTTCTTTCCAATGTCAAAAGTAAAAAGATTGAGATACAAATCCTTGAATTATTTTATTAATTACATGATTTCACGCATTCGGTGAGGACACAAGCCCCAGAATGAGTCTCGGAGAGAGTCACTGTGAGAGTTTCCTAACCCTAACTGACTTTTTTTTTCTGAACATTTCCGTCTGCCAGTCACTTGCCCACTTGCCATTCAGGTGCCTACCCAGCCTCGCCAGCAGTTGGCCTCCTGCTCCTCAGTCCTCAATTACCCTCTTAAGGCACCAGGAGGCTATACTTCATCAGGACTGCTTGCCGGATGGTCAAACAGCTTCAGAAACCCCTTCCCCAACACTCAGGACCACTTCACACGGTGACTGGCCAGGTGTTTGGGGTGAGAAAGTAAGCAGAGCTTGAACTTCTCTCAAGCTCTCTTTTTCCATTCCATTCCTGTCACTTTTTCTGTTTACAACCGAGTGAAACACTGTGAATGCCTTCCAGGAGAGACAGTCTGAGAAAAAGTGTCGCTATCCCCAAATGATTATTGCATCCACCCACTCTCTATGGCACCCTGCCTTTTGAGTACAGCCACTCGGAATAACTATAAACACTTTTGCCTTCCGACATGGTTGGACAACATGTTTGATAAACTAGTTATTTACTAGTGAACTAGTATAACCCAAACCTTAGTATATACAGCCAAATTCCACAAAATTGTTCAACCATTCCAGCCATCGCCTGTTTTCTGCCTGGCAGGTTTTTGACCTCTACTTTTTTTCCTACCAAACAGTCAGTTCCCTTTAGACTTAGTTGCCAGGTCTGACTGCTTACCTGTTGGAGACCTTTGTTAGCCTCTTCACTTCAGTCAGCCTTCAGAGTAATATAGTATTTTCTCCATCCATTTGTTTTATTTTAGACTGAGAGGTTTAAAAAGGAAAAGAACATAGTTCACCCACTGCTAACCGTTGGACTCTCAGAAACTTCAGGGAGTGACCGAACGACTCCGGCAGGTAAAGTTTTTTTTTTTTTTGTCTCACTCCTGTCACTTGTAATTTCAAAGAATTATGCTTAAAGTCTCTCTTGCTTCTGCTGGATATCGGAGCTACTGTGCCTGTTACCAAGAATGAGCCAAGAAACCCAGAACTACCACTCAGAACTCATAGGTGAGACATGGAGCCTAATTAACTTCAGGCTGAGCAATCTTCATGGAAACCATTCAGTATTGTGCATTACTCTGATACCAGACCATTTCATCTACAGATCACCAACCCTGTCTCCTAAGGATAATGTCTATTTAATAACCAAATTCAGATTGAGGGAAACCCAATCTGTAGAGGAGGTGTAGTGGATAGTGTGTGAATAGTACTAGTACAAAAAAATCCTACTTTAATCCTGAAGATGTACATCCTGAAGCCTACGAACCAAGAGAGCTTTGGTTAAGTTTAGGGAAAGGCTGTGACTTTAATTAAATATAAGTAAAGTAAAGATGGGCTGTCTTTGGGTACATCATCAGCAAAGGGCAGAGATGCAGTCCAAAAGCCACTAAACTGGAAACTCTATACGCCTGGAAGGAATTTGTGACAAAGCATAGTCTGTCAGCTGAATGGACCACAGCTTCAGCAAATCACTCTGGGTTCTCTGACACTCAACTAAGTACATGAAAATGAAACTAAATGGGCACATTGCGGCTACAGTCTACCCCTCATCAGATAGAAATGTCCTGCAGGATAATGTGTCATGAAGCACGCATCATCTCTAAATGGTTCCGGGAACACGACAGTTACTTCATTTTACTCTCCTAACCTGCACAGTTTTCAGACCATAACCAAATGTATATGATTTTTGAAATGAGGTGAAATGGGATGCTCACAGTGGGTTTTAAAAATCATCGAAATGAGACACTGATGTGACCAACGGCGGTTACCAGCATCTTGTTGAATCTTTGCCTTGAAAGATTTCAGGCTGTTCTCGAAGGAGAAAAGGAGATGTACTGGGCATCAACATGGTGTACCTGCTGAAATGGACATTGAGTGCACATGAATCGATGCTGATGGTACTGCTGAACACGATGCTCAAGTTGAAACATCCTTAAATCACCTCTTTCACAGTCGTACAAGTACAACCAGATTCACTGAGACAACGGCCATCAGAACAAAATGCATTTAAGGAACTTGCTCGTATTGATTTTTGTTTTACTAGTAAAAAAAAATAAATAAAAGAACTCCCAAAGGTGGACCTATGGTCAAATCATTACGTCCACTTTTACAGAAAAGCAAGAAATGCATGCACAAACACGTACACACTTTCAGACTGAAAACATTGTTGCACTTACCGTAGATGAGCAGCGCACAGGTCCGGGGATCAATCAGATAACAAAACAGAAGACAAAAGCAAGTGAGGGGGAAGGAAAAGAAAAAAAAACAGAAATGACACAACAGTCGAGAACAGGCCGTTCGATCGGGGAGCACAAATGCACTTAAGCTGTACAATCTTACAATCCAGAAAGAAAAAAAGAAGGCGATTAAGAAGAAAGAGGAAAGGGAAGGAGTTTCTCAGTTTATCTTTTTCTTATTTCATCTTTCGCTCAGAGAGAGCGGCAGAGAGCAGAGACGTGGCTGGATGTTCCACATAAATCTAATTTATTTTGCTGTCTCCTGCCACTAATTTGCCAAAGGAAGGATTCTTGTCAAAAGAGTGAGACATGAAGCTCTTGCTCTGACATGAGCAACTGATGCTATTCACTTTTTGAGTCCAGCTATAAAAATAAGTGGGCCCACTGCAAGTCTGAGCTAATTGAGAGGAGCAAAAACACATTGTATGTTTGTGTTTGAGTCATTCCAGGGCGCCTAACTTGTACACTAATTCTAGATAGATTTCTAATGCAAGCGAGTTATAGTTCTGAATAATGAGGAGTGCGTTTGTTGCATCTATACACTCTGCTTCTTTCAGACCCAAGCTTGCAGTCTGTAGATAAGCACTTGATCTGAAAATCCCAAATTCCCTCAGTTTTCTTTCTTAGTTTATCTGCCTCGCCCTCCCATTATTGCTGTCTTACTCATCTAGCTAAAGGGTTAGTTTGATTTTTCTCGTGTTTAAAAGCTCATTCACCATTGCAGCTGTCTTGCATGACCAGACAGACAAATGTGGGGGAGAAAAACAAAACATCAGCATCAAATAATGAAAAGTAAAATAAGAAAAGTCAGAAAAGCTTTGCCCTTCTTGTCACATTTCTCACGTCTGTCTCTTTCTCTCGCTTTTCCTCGCTTCCAACTCTGACTCACTGAAATCTCAGTAGTTACAGGCTGCTTTTCACAGTGTCTGTAAAAAAAAAAAAAAAAAAAAAATAAAGAAGAAGAAGAAGAAGAAGCAGCCTCTTTCCTTGCATAATATTTCACGGGGAAAAAAAGATTATTTGAGTTGTAATGCCTTTATATAGTCATAAACATCATATTTGTTCTCGTTTTAATAAGAACGGATCCAAAAGGTGAAAAATGTTTTTCTATTTATCTTGGATCTTATCTGTGGAGGCCAGGAGTTAGAATATTGATACTACTGTCATATCTGTCTGTCAAATATGTAGACAGGAGGTTAATCTAACTAGATTTAAGATGACTAGCCTGGCTCAAGGTAAAAAACAACAAAAAACAAATGTGCTGCATTATATCAAGGGTGTGCGCAGTGATACTAGCTATTTACCCCTGCCTCCAGTCTTCACACTATGCCAAGCTAACCGGCTCCAGGCTTCAGCTTCATACTGCTATGAGAATGATATTGATCTTCTAATATAACTCCCAGATAGAAAGCAAATAAGCTTTCCTCGAACTAAAGTGCCAAATTCTAGATGTCAGTTCACACTAAAGTGCCCTGAAAATATGCACATGCTCATTATATTTTATAGCAGGACAGCTTAAAGTGCATTATCACATTCATGCCATGGTCACTTCTTCTTTTTGAGTAAAGTCTTATTGGACACTTGTCTGTGGATATTGTCTGCAGAGTCAAAGTGTGTGTCTCTTTCAGGTCACTGGTTCCCAAGCTGCCAAAATCTCTAATGGACAACTGGATGACATCAAGCAAGCTTTCATCTTGTCTGCACCTACACAGACGTATAAGCTGCATGTATATGATCTTAATATTGCATCTACCCCACAGAGAGCCTGTGTTGTTCGCCGGTGCAGTCTGTTTGTTAGCAGACCCCCTTTGGAGTCTGGGTCACTGTGTTCTATTACTGCGCAGTATGCATGAAGCCAAACAAACACCCTGGCAATAGCCAAAGTGAACAGTAGCTCAGCACCCTGCCGCCATTTAAGGCACAGCATGTGGTCTGCGCTGTGTGTGTGTGTATGTTTGATGGGATTGGGATAATGGAGGTTAGCACACAACATTTCCGGTAACTTGATGAGGTTGACAAATGTGTGTGTTTTGTCATGTTTTCGTGTGACTCGAGCGAGTGCGAGTGGGTGCGCGTGACTTTAAGAGCGCGTCTGATGTTATGTGTGTGTAGGAGTGTGTGTTCCTGTGCATATTTGTACACATTGCAGATGTGCTGCGGCCAATGATTCATTGTCCTTCTGCAGCCGACTATCAGACTCTGTCCGCCAGCTCCATTGTGTCCCAATAACACCCTTGTCTCCTGCTGATAATTATCTGCACGGCTGCTCTCCTCTCCTCTGCTCTCCTCGCGTCTGAATGGGAAAGACAAAGAGCAAGTTTGTAAAAGAGCCTGAAAACTTAGTTAGGGAGCGAGGAGGGGGAAAGAGGGAGCGACAGTCGGCGAGGTGGGGTGGGGGCGTTTGGGGGAGGGGCAGGCGGTAGAGCAGACAGACGAAAGGAGAGGAAGGAGAAATGACGATGATGAGTGTGGATAGGCAGGGAGAATTGAATCTTTTAATCTCCCAAAGTGGGAAGAAAGCGACCTGAGGCATTTGTGATTGGATTTCCTTTAAGTCCACAAGTAGGTCAATAGAGCTAGCATTGCTCATTAGCAAAGAGGGAGGGCGAAGGAAAAGTTTTGTGTCGATACAGTGAGCATCATTCATTTGCCCTTTCCTCAGAAGAGGAGGAGAAGGAGCAGAGGGAGTGTTATGAGAAAGTTGGCTATGTGGCTTTTTGTTGACTGTCTGAAAAGGGTGGAGGAGAGGTTGGAGCTGGCGGCATATATAATGAAGTAGAGAAGACTTGCAAAAGGGCATTCACACTAAATATCAACCATGTGGCTTGTCAAAGAAATAAAGATTTCTTGCTGTTGAAACTGAGAGGCCTTATTAAGCCAAATGAAAATTATCTGAGGTCACATCCAGCCAAACAGAAAATAAATAAATAAAACAAACGCCAACATTCGTAAAGTCTCATATTTATCAACCCTTGAAATGGCTGCCACCTACATTGTGGTGTGAATGAAAGCATTAGCCACCAATTTTGGCATTTGGCTGAATAATAAACAAGTGCTAAAAGCTGCGGGTAATTCTTCCAGCCGATTTCTTTCTGCACAATTACATCTTGCTCTTAAAGCACAATTAGCAATATGGTGCCAAAGGCAACTGGCGAGAGGAAGAAGCGAGGTGGCAGAGCAATGGAGGGGCAATAAAAGGAAACAAAAAGGTTAAGCTGAGCGGAGCACAGTTTGTATGGAAATGTCAGGAAGCGAACATGAACATTTATTGTGCTTGGGTGGGTTGTTTTGTAAATTGCAACGCCTTTATCCTACTGTCATTCTAAAATCGTTCAAATTAGCAGTTTAGCTTAAAATGAGAGTTTAAAAAAAACACTACATTACAATACACCTTGAATTAAAAATACAGCTCACAATGAGAAATGTGGCTTTCACAAATTAATAACTGAAACTACTACAAGACTGGCAAATCCAGTGTTTTTCTTCCAAAAGTGAAACAGAACTATCGTCTGTTGGAGTGAGGCTATAAAGTGCCCTGTCACATCGCATGCTGAGTATTTGACAGGCTAATCTGCCATTGTTTTTGGCTTCTTGCAGGGAGTTATGTGAGAACATCGAAACCACTCCCACGATCATCCATCCAAGTACAAAGCCAGAGCCAGTAGGCAATTAGCTTAGCTTAGCATAGCATATAAACTTAAAACAGGGTAAACAGCTAGTCTGCCTCTATCCAAAGGCACTCTAAATTTTACTACTACACATTATATATGATTTGTTTAACCTATATGCAAACAGGCTAACTTCGTGCTAAGCTACCCTAATCGCCCTCTGGCTCCAGCTTCATACTGTACTGATGTGTAAGCACTAGAGTGGTATTATTCCTCTCGCATAGCTCTCAGCAAGATAGCAAATGTCAGAATTGCTCCTTTTTGTCTCAACCAGATGGCAGGCTGCCAGAGTGCCGGTGTTACACCATAGGGAACTAAAGATGAAGTAAACAAACTTGTGTTGTAGCTACATGTCATGAGCAAACAGTGTGTTGTTCGTGGTACTAAAGAGTTTAGGAGCACACCAGCATCTAACCGGACCCAAGCAACATTTGCAGGTACGTTTACATGCTGTTTAATGCACTGCAGCTGAACAGCTAATTGGACATCTAGCCTGCATACCGATGTTTACTGGTGCACTTTTCCCCAGCGAACGTTTGTTTGGCTGCTCGCTCTACAAGCTAAGGTGCAGGACAAGACGTGTTCATGTCGTGTTAGTTAGATAAGAAGGAGACTTTGGTAGGAAAGTCAATACGGGTAGTTGTTCAGAGTTTGTAGCTCCTGTGTTGCTGTGTGGATCAGTGCGACCGCCTGCTCTGCCTGTGACAGAACGCTGACGTCACTGCTCTAGATTTGATTGGCTGCACCTAATTAAGATTTCCATCTATGTAGATGGATACAAGAACGCGATTATGTCTAATTCATGTACAACAAGGGGTTGCCATGATGAAACCAATAAATATAAATTTCTCCCTCTTGGTTTTTCTGCCTTTTTTTTTTTTTTACCTCAAAGGACAACAGAGGACAAGTGATATCTACAGCAGATATACGCTGCAGCAGACTTAAAAAGGCAATTTATTTTCAGTTGGACTTTAAAAAGGAGGAACTCTGAGCAGCAGACTGGTGAGTATAACATGGAATTAATGCCTGTGGAAATGTAGGCTACAGGTAATTTCACCCCCCTGTGGTTTTTTACCTTTATAGGTCAACTCATACATATAAGTGAGCTGTAACCACCATGCTACAGACTGGACCATCTAAAGTACAGTGCAGTACAGCTAGGTGGTCATGATTTTGGCGCAATGATTAATATTCCTGAAGCCCTGCTGTTATTGATTTAAAGGTCTAGTGTGTTAGATTTAGAGGAGGCTATTTACAGAATGTGGCAAAAATGGAATATAATATGCGTCACTATGTTGTCATTATAATCTATCTGAAAATAAGAATCATCATGCTTTTGTTACATTAGAATGAGTCTTTTATATCTACAGACACCACAGGTCCTCTTCCATGGTGTCTTGCACCACCATATATCATAGCAGACAAGCTAAACACTGGCTAGATAAGGCGTTTCACTTTTTTTGAACCTGTTTTTGCAGCCATCATAGTTTCTCCTTCACACCAGGAACAGGAGGGCAAGTGGAAAGTGTCGCAATGCACAACTACGCCACTAGATGTCACTAGATTCTACACACTGGACCTTTAAGGGTCTTTGTATTAGAGTGGAAAGACTGAAATTTAAGTAAATTTCAATTAATGCATGCTGTTCCATCAAATACATTTAACATTGTGGTGTTGTGAAAGAGACAGATGATGGATAGTGCCCATTGGTGAATACATAATTTCATTTGGTCCTTTCTGTTTTTCTTTGGGTGGTCTGGCTTCCTCATCACATGCAACTTTTAAACTGCTGAATGTGTTTGTCTGTCTCTCCAGGATGTGCCATCAACCAGTGTTTCCCTGCAATTTGCTCAATGTGTTCTGGGATAGGCTCCAGCTTCCAGCATGCATTTACTTTTGAATTTAAGTTTAAAAGTTGTAAGTCTCCACACAAAGATGTGAATGTTTATCATATTTTATGAAGGTTGCATGCCGACTTTTTGTATGAAAATGTTTGCACACCTATATTTAATTTTGTTAAAGATTTAATGTTCTTTTATTATTCATACTGGCTGTATATTTATGGCAGAAGAGAAGTGTATGTCTGCTGAGGGGAGTATGAACTATGGGCTGCAGTCGTGCACTCTAATTTGTACTGAACTGAAATTGAAGTACAAAAAAAGCAGGCCAATCAAGCACACATACACATCTCCACACACAAACAAATATCCATAAACCTGCCTGTGAATGTGCACGCACGCACACACGCATGCACGCACACACACACACACACGCACACAATGTACAAGGAGCTGATGCTGATGAAGCAGTGGCAGCCTTTGGGCTGAGACAGATGATGGATGGAAGGCGGTTGATGACTGTGTTGGGTGGCTGCTCACTCCTTTTCATTTTCCCACTCACCCCTCCCCATACAGTATCTCTCTCTTTGTCTCTCTCTTCTTCTTACTCCCCCCTCTCTCCCTTTCTTACTCTTCTCCTTCCTCCCTTCACTTCCACGTCCAAATCAACCCCTACCCCTCTTTACACAGGTGTTGAATGATGGAGGGTGGATCTGTCCTGCCTCCGCTCTTCCTCCCTGCCATTCACGGTGTCAGCATCTCCCACATCCTCCACTGTTTGGACCCGGTGCAATTTATAGAGCCACTGTGGGACAGATGGGGGTGAGGAGGGAGAAGACGGAGACACAAACAGACATGCAGGGAGGTAGATAAAGAGGGAAAGAGATGGGAATCTAGAGAGAGATGGTGGGACAGATAGAGACAGTGAGAGAAAGAGAGATGGGAAAGAAGAGTAAGCTAGAGACAGCAAGAAATGATGAGACCCTAAAGCTCCACTTAGACCATATCAGTGATCAGCGACAACAGGGGAATTTGTCTGGCATCTGTACAACTCATACCCAAGATTCTCAGAGTTATTATTCTCTGGATTATCTCTGAAGCCACCTAAAAATGTTCATCATGAGCACAAACCCAACCTCACAGCCTCATGAGACACTTCGTGTCAAACAACACCGACGTTGTGGTCGCACCAGAAAGTGAGAAACGATTAAACGGTGCGAGATGGTTATTAGGATTAGCACAGAGCAATTAAATGTTAATGATATAATGAATAATGAGCCCCCACTCGTTCTCATTAGCAAACAGTTGTTAATTGTATACGAGGTCACTAGCTGCTGAAGCAGGGAGGGAACGATGGGATATTGGAAAAGAGAAAAGTGGTGCAGGAGGAAACGCAAAATAGGCTGCAGAACCGCTACTTCATTATGATTTCTAGATTGGAACACATGATGCACAGCTCAGACCAAAGTCCAAAGTCAAACAGCACCTGCGTCAGTACGCTTCCTGACATTTTGTGTGGACCCCGGAGCAGGTTAAAGAACTCTGCAGCTGTTCGGGGAGCACAAAACCTCTCTCATTTCCTGAAAACGCCCAGAAATCTGAGACAGCACCGATAACAAAAGTAGTCTTCTCAAAAACAGGATTTTAATAGAGGGTTAAGGCCTGTTTCTTAGAAGCATGTACTATTTTTTTTTTTGGTGAATAACCCATTTATATATTTATTTCTCTTTTCCTTTTTTTTTTTCTTTTTTAGTCCTGAGGAAGCGGTTTTTCCAGCATAACCAGAGCGCCCCCATGAGGCGGTAAGCTGGAACCGCCGACTGTCCAGAGGGATGAGCATCACTTCGGGGACCTGGCGGGCAGTGCACTGGAGTAGATTAAGAGGGAAAATTATTTATAAATTTCCCTTCAATTATTTATTGAGCAATTCCTCCCAGTGTTTACTCAGGGGTTATTAAATATTATGCTGCTAAGCAACTTAAAAGACAGAATCGTCAGAGGACATCCCGGGATACTCCTGCACTCACAGAACTTAGTGCTTCCAGAACCAACGTTCAGAATGCAATTAAAGAAGCGGCTGCTCAATCAATTTTCTCACCATTTCACTTTTCTCTTCCTTCTTTTCTTTTTTTTTTCACCTTCTCTTCTTTTCTATTTGTGGTCAGCATTTGCGGTCTCTGACTAAACACAGAGTAGGGAGCTGTGTGTGTGTGTGTGTGTGCGCGCGCGCGCAGACAGTCGTGTATGCGTGGCTGAGAGGTAATGGGAATAACTGCGACTCAGCTAATCCGATCTGTCTCTCTTTCTCCATCTCCAGCCCCTGTCTCCCTCTCTCTATCGCACTCCCTCAGTACATTGAGGGACAGACCTCTGTCTGCTGGCTCGGAGACCGTCAATAGTTTGTCCAGATAGTGGCAGCAGGCTCAGCCAGGGAGAGGAAATGTAGCCTTGGATTTTGTCCTTCTTGGCTCCCACAACAAGCCACCTAATAGGTTTTGGTAAGAGGGAAAGAGAGAGAGAGAGAGAGAGACAGAGAGAGGTAGCAAGAGGGGAAGACTACCTTTAGCCAGACTGTAGCTGAACATTACGCAGCTAAAGCAGTCTAAATCATCCTGGCTGACACTGATAACACACATATGGACACGTGCACACACAGAGTCATCCTACCGGTGTCTCCTACAAATAGCCACTCGTGCAAACACACGCGCACACACACACGCACACGCGCTGAGAGAAGACAGCAGAGAGAGAGAAAAATCACATCCAAATAACCACACTTTCATTGCACATAGAGAAAAGCTCACAGGGAAGTGGGTGTTTGACATTTCTTCAGCCCCTCTAACTGCTTGTTGGCCCTTGTAGAGATTCATCCCATCTGCTCTGATCCCTCGCAAGCAAGAAAAGCTCTGTGTGTGTGTGTCCTTTTGCTTTAGGTGGCTCACTTTACCAAGAGAGAAGAAGAGAAAACACAAACCATAGCTATCATCCCTCTCCACTCTCACCCACACTCGCTGTCTGACTTGCCTCTCCTCCCTCACTTTGCTTTTGCTATCGCACGTGTGTGTGTGTGTGTGTGTGGTGTGTGTGTGTGTGTGTGTGTGTTTCTGTGTGTGTGCGCGCGTGTGTCTGTGTATGTGTTTGGCCAGAGGGTAGAACACTTCACAGAGCAGAAAAAAAAGACCAATAAGTCGGAAAAGAGGAAGCAAGAAGAGGCAGTCGGTGTAAAGAAAAATGTGTCATCTGCAGAGCAGATTAGTGTGTTTGTGTGTGTGTGCATACAGTATAAGTCTGTGTGTGGTGTAATGTCAGTTTATGTTGACAAGGTTGCTCCAAATGACACACATGCAAACACACATGCACACACACACACACACACACACACACATCTCAATCAACACTCAGCCGAGAAGGCGGTTGGTCTCGCACTCATGGAGCAACACTGACCCCTACTGAATGTAGCCATATTTAAAATGCATAGAGTCAGTATCAGTGTGATGTTCCTAATCACAGTGTTTCATGGCACGTCTGTGAGAGTCTAGACTGAAGGAATAATAGGTTTTCATATATAACAGAAGTCATTCGCTTGAAAGAAATCTGCTGCAGTTTTTCGAGTTCCGTGTAAACAATGGAGGATAATCGGGTTGACAGGTGATGTTCTTGCAAGTGCATCACTGTGACTCAACAATAACAATTAGAGGGTTTTAATGAACAACTACAGGAATGTCAGTGATTATCTTTAAGGACAGCTCCTGCACTCCCCTGTCTTTTCTTTTCTCTTCAGTTTCCCTCTTCTTTCTCTCACCAGGCTCTTAAAGGCCACATTTATCATGTTTGGTTTCAGTGGTATAAACTTTTAATGACCTCCGTCCCTGCTCTCTTCAAAAGTAATGATTGTTCAGGAGCGTGAGCAGGTATATTTCTCGCACGGCGCTCAAGGAGCACTGACGACATTTTCAAATGGCAGTTTGGGGATTCAGCTGCAGTCTATCGGCTGATTGAACCTCTAATGTCAGTGTGTTTTTGATTTGTCTCTGTGAGCCCGAATTGGACAGGAAGACAGGTTTGTTAAAATACCAATAAAAATGAAGAGTGGATGGGGCCAAACCTACTTGGAAGCTTTCAGTTTGACTCATAAAGATCTGATAATGTTTCACGTTTTTCATGTTTACCGGAGAGTGCTGACTTCATTGATGCCCAGTTCATACAAATATTGAGCTGTATATTAACTATAAGTAGAAATATACCTAAATGAAATAATGCAGAGACGTGGGTGACTGTTTCAGCCCTGAGCAGTGCCTGCATTCACACTATCTGACTTCTAAATCACTTGTTGAGTGCACGGTAATAACTGAATATAACTCAGATGAATGTATCAGTTGGAAAGTAAGAGGACAATGTTTAGAGAGATTTTAGTTTCAAATTCCACCTGAAATAATAAATGTGACAGAGCGATGTTCCCTCATTGCCAGCAGATATTATGTATTATGTTCTGTGGTAGAGCACAACTGGAGCTGCGACACCAACCTCAACTTGAACCTCTAAGATCTTGAGCGTTCACTTGAAGGCCAAAGGAATGGTGTCCATATTCCAGGAAGTTAGCGTCCGATAAATAACTGTTAATTCAATTCAATTCAATTTTATTTATATAGCGCCACATCGTAACAAAAGTTATCTCATGACACTTTTCATACAGAGCAGACCGTAGACCGTACTCTTTATAATATTATTTACAGAGACTCAACAATTCCACCATGAGCAAGCACTTGGCAACGGCGGTGAGGAAAAACTAACAAGAAGAAACCTTGGGCATACCCAAGCTCTTTGGTAGACAGTCATCCACCGTGACTGGTTGAGTTATAGAGGGGGGGTAGATAGATAAATAGAGAGAGAGAGAGAGACGCACAGATGCATAGGATTTGAGTAGAGTTTTCAGTAAAGGGAGATGTAATTACATCTTCAACCAATACTGACTAGGCTTAACCCTAACCCTTGACCCTGAGCCAGCCCTAAATATAAGCTCTATCAAAAAGGAAAACTTTAAGTTAAGTGTTGACTATGACAATAGACTCAACGGAATGGTGTAATTCTTGATTATTGCCATGAAAATTGTCACACACAGCCCCCGTCATAGACAGTTAGCACCATCATCTGGTCACAAATTCCAGTTTGTCCAATAACACCAAAGCTGACGACCAGCCTCAGCGGCTCTTAGGCTAGTTAGCAAATATGAACACGCTAATGTCAGCGTGCTAAATGAAGATGATCGGCACGGTATCAGCACTGCACATCGACTGTTAGCATTTAGCTCAAAGGACAGCCTCACAGTGGCGCTAGCATGGATGTAGATAGTTAGTCTTGCTCAAAAACATGTTTTTCTATTCATTGTTAAGGTAGTATTGCTAGTAATTTTTCACAAAAGTGTGCCATAAAATAGAAAGTTATAAACTGTTGTTTACATCATTTTTTTAAAGTGATTCTAGGACCTCAGAGAAAAACATTTCGCTGTGATTGTATATGTATGATTATATGTTAAATTAGATAGTACCCAAAGATATTAAAATAATCTTTCTGGGTAGAACAGTTAAAGGTTCGATAAAAAAAAGTGTGAAATTATGCAAAAATGTACTGTATGCACACTCTATGAGCAAAGGGAGAAAAAAAGGCAAGAATTAATCAGTAAATATATTCAAAAATCACTCGACGCTGTGTAAATGCAGACATACAAGTGGCATTTTCAGCTTTCTTGACAAGAAGACAGAGAAAGTAGTTAAACAGAACAATAAAACTGCCACCTGATGACAGTGGCGACAGGAGCCGCTGTCTTTTGGGAGCGTGGGTGAGTGTGTGCCTACAGCTAAACGAGAGGAAATGACAAGTCAAAATGGCGCTTTTCAATGTTCTGGATCGTCGTGGTGCTGCCGCTATCAGCTCAACATGAGTAATCCTGGCTGAAAATGTTGCACCACAGGAAGAGTGTCTGCTTCTAAAGCTCTGTGACAATAAATGTATTGAACAATGCATTGATCAGTCCCTTTTCCATTTCCATGTTGTTCTTTTGTAACGTTGTCCACTCTTTCAATTCTAATATTTGATCTTTCATGTTTTCCTCTCCTGGTGTCTGTATGCCACCTCCCTGATACGGAATTATGTGAGAGCTCAATGTTGATCAATGCATTTGTTGGGTGATGTGGGTGGTGGAGAAACATGCAGAGGGCGTAATAAAAGGGGAGAGGAAGGGTCACATAGGTGAGAGGAAGAAAACGGATTGTATAAGAGTGGGCCTACGCAAATGAAGATGGAGAGAAAAACAAGAGAGGGAGAGATCAAGAGAGGGATAATGAAGGGTGGACAACAGGATGAAAGCACAAAGAGAAAAGAGAGAAGAAACAGACTCACAATTACAAAGGCACTGACATAGCCAAGTTATATTAAGTTGAACAGCTGTGAGAATTGTCAAACACCAGCAACCAGAGTGAGGCAGTTTTCAAAGCAACATGAGACAGTTAAGTTCCAAAGAGCAAAAGTAGTCAATGCCCAAACTGCCAGGGGATTGATTGGTGAGGCTGCATAATAATTCACTATTGAGGCGGAACTTGCTCGCCTTTTCACATGTGCAAATACTGTGTCCATGACAACATGAAGAAATCGCACCAGTAAGTCACAAAATGACAGCCTTGCAACTGCAGAATTGATCCAGAACCTCTCAGGCAGCACTGTACATAAAGAAAGTTGGGATTTCTTGCAAACCTGCAAGTGGAAAAACTACTCGTATCTACACCAAATGCAAAAAGATGCAGAAAGATATATGATGTTTGTACTTGCCTTATCTTATGGTAAATCTAAATTATCACACTGGTCAAAGATTCGGTTCCACGCCTTCCAAATCAGACGGGTCCTGCATTATTCATATTTATCTTGCCACTGCCCTGACCTGACCTGTGACCAAATGTAGTTTACAAGAATTGTATGTTTTTTTGGCACCTCAGAAATAGCAGAATAAGCTAAAAATGCAACAGTGTCGTTTCATTTAGTTGTTATGACAAACATGTCATGTCTGAAAAAGACATGTCTGAAAAATGTAAGTATCCTTTTAGCTCTGTTTTGGTTTCCACCAACTCCTGACAAATATAATATCTGGCTCTCTATGCTCCACTATGTTCACTAGCTAGTTGCTTAATTCATCTGTGTGCTGTCTGGTGCTGAGCAGGTAGGGTACAGTGGGCTCATTAGAGCTTTGAGAATGCCACAGCTGGAAATAAAGTTGATAGTAAATAGTGAAGCTGTGGGCCAGAAAAAAAAATGAGCTAGGGAACTGCCGAGTAAGGCGCTAATTATCTGTAAGGTGAACGCTACGAGTGACACCTTCCACATTACACAGACTCATTTCATCCACTCATAACTTACAAATATGAAATAGTACAGCTTAATACAGGTAAAATATTGACACGCTCTGGCACGCTTCTGAACCAGACCTCGGCGGGAACAATGACTAGAACAGCCAGGTATAGCTCCAGAAGCTACTTATGAAAAGAGCTGGGGAAATGTAGTTTTACTCGTTTGAGTTTGGGTAAATAGTGCATTAGTTTGCAGACATTTTTTAAATTGCGATTAACACACACTCACACATGGCGTAGGTGGAATTGGATGAAGGAATACGTCAGTCCAACAATGTGACTCACTTCTTTTTTTAACAGATTTCATGAAACAATGGAGATCTGTTGCACAAAGGAATAAGCTATACGAGGCTTTCGGATTTGTTGGCAATAAGAAAACACAGAACACCCTCAGCCTTATCTGGCCTCTGTTTTCTAAATTCCTCAGTTAAATAAATCGTCTCACACTAATTCACGCAAGAAAGCATGGGGTCAGGTCGTATTCAAGTGCTCTGCTTAGTTTCTAGGTGTGTGTTTAGAGGAGAGTATATATTTAAATTTGATGGAGAGTTTTTGCTCCAGGTCTCCAGTAACATGCCAAACTGGCCATGTCCCCCGTAATGTACAGACTTCATACAATACTTTTTTAATATACTTTGTACTTTATAATATTGCCTTATACATTCAAGGACAAAATGAAATCACATTACTAGAGAGAGAAACAGTGCAGGCCCTTGTTAACAAGGATCTGGCCTGACCCTGTGCTGCTCTGGTGGTTCTCCAAGGAAAAGTGTGTAATAAATCAGACACGTAAGGCTCTTAAAATGACTGGGACCATACATTTTTAGTCATCATGTGAGAGTATTTAGGCTTCGAGGCTTCCTCTTGTAAGAAAAGTAGATTTTTCTGTCAGTTTGTATGTTCACTGTAGGTGCACTTACACACACAGCAAGACAGGTTATGTGGATTCAGAAGCTTCTGCCAGACTTGAAGGACAAACAAGCGTCAAACTGTGAAACTGGCAGGGGAAAGAGTCCAGCACAGCTATTATTACACACAACACACACACACACACAATGATGAAAGATTGTGCATGGATGTCCACTGACAATGACAGTGTGAACCCCACTGGTATGTTTGACTCTTGTTCTCTGTCTTTGTTCTCTTCTTTCACACACACACAATAGAAATAACTTCCCTCTTTTTCTTTTTTTTTTGCAAAGAACGCCCAATGTCAACTGGCTGCTCTCAATCCTGTTCACTGAGTACAGCAGAGACGTGTTTATTTGTGTCCAGTGACTGTCACTCTCAATGCATTCTCCTGAATGCTACTAAATGATACCAGTTAAGAGTTTCCTCTTGAAACATATTCAAGGCGCTACTGAAAGCAATAGTTTACTGAAGATGAGGACAACACTAAAGCTAAGAGAAATCACACATTTGACCTTGTTGTTCCTTGTGCAAGCTAAACTCTCCAAGGAACCTGGGCTCATATGCACAATGGCATCCTTTTAGGTCCCATGCCTTGCTTGCAATCTTACATGATAATAATAATGTCCCCTTTAACCAAGGATGAATCTGAAGAGGGTTTCAAAAAAAATAATTCAATCTAAGAAAAAGATAAAAAGCTGTTTTGGAAGCATCACTGCTGATTCAGTCCAATCAATATCTGTTTAAAAAGGTGCTATATTGAAGACATTCTCACCACGTTACCCTGCCATCAGCCTGCCCTTTCCCTTGGCGCTACATTGTCTCAGCCCAACTGCGCACGGTGTATTACGCCACAGATCTGACGGCACCATGTTTTTTTTGCTGACCCTGTCCACAGCAGTGCTTTGCTCTTCTTCCGTGCCAGGATTTTTCTGCCGCCTCACCAAACTGAGAGCATGCTGACCGCCGTCTACTGTAGGCAACACACTGACAATGCATTACCCCATACAACCCCACTTCAAAAACCCCAAACTATCCCTTTAAGCCTTAGTAAAGTGCGACAGAGCAGATCAGGACACTGAGAGAAATCAGCTGAAAGCCCTGCATCAATTTCCACAAGGATCATTTCAGTTTTCTACAAGCTAAGATTTGAGATGTACAAAATGTCTACATAGTGGCTTTAAATTAATCACAACATTAAAGAGGAATTCCAACAAATCTATTTCCAGGTCTTAGGGAGGCACTGCTGCATATGAGAAAAAAGGTTGTGTAGAGCCTTTTTACGGCTCCAGAGAGAGCTGCACAAAGTCTGATAAATTCCCTCAAGTGATGTCGGTCACGTCTGAAGACTACAAGTTAGAAATTCAAAGTGAAGTAAGAAAGAAGTGAGCTTACTGGACCTCCGTGGCCCGCTCCTCATCTATGCTTGAGGCTAGCGGGTCAAATTTAGCCACCGGTAGCAACGAACTGTCAGTGGTCAAGTTACATTATGGGTAACATAGACTGCAAGTTTTGACAAGAAGAAAGAATACATGAAGTTCAGTACATCGCATTTGATAAGTGTAGGAGTATGTGGTAGATAAGGTTAAGAGTATGACACTAAAAAGGTATTATATTCTTTAATACATAAAGAATATGTACACTTTCTTATTTTGTTCTGTCAGGCTCGTTCAGGAACGTAACAAAGAGGGGCATCCACAAAGGAACAACAAACCTAAGCAAACTGTACTGGAAGTCTCAGTCTCTGCATGCTATGAAACTGTAGGTGCCATGTGTAACATAAACCAAGGCTGAATTAATAACAATAAACCAAACAAAACCAGAAAAGCATCAGCCTCTCAGAAGGGAGAGGAATCCATCTTGAAATCACCTCGCTTGTGCAGGTGACAACAATCGCTCAGTGAGGTGGGAGGGGACAAACAATCAGGAAGACCTGTAAGAGGCAACAGAGGCAAGTCAGCTCAACACCACCACCACCACCACCACCACATTAGATGGGTGTTTGTCTGCTCAGTTGGTAGAGCATCTGCCCCATCTACGAAGGCTCAGTCCTTACCCCAGCAGCCCAGGGTTCAAATCTAGTCTGTGGCCCTTTGCTGCATGTTATTCCTCCATCTCTCTCTGTCCACGTTCTTGTCACTTCTTCAGCTGTTTCTGTCCAAAAAAAAAAAAAAAGAAATCTTTGGAAAAAAATGACTTCATTGAGCCGTCAGCACACCTGAAAAACAGTCCATGTTCATAGTGTCTTACGAGTAACAAGCAGTGTCGACTTCATAGCCTCACTTACTCTTTCACACACAATAAGGAGAAGGTGAAGCTCAAGGACTTAAACCCCCTCTTAATGGATTTAGTGGACTTACAACAAATGGGAATAAAAGTCAGAATGAAGAACACATCAAAGTTCAATTTCTTCTGCCTGAGCTGCTTTTATGAAATATGAAGGTGTTATGAATAAGGCACACTAGCCTTGCAACACTTGGCATAAATCTTCCACAGTGCACTCTGTGGCCTGTTAAGCACTGAATTTAATATACGAGTGATTTGAAACAGAAGAGAAAAGGCGAAGTTACCTTTAAAGTATAGCTATCAGTTCATGTCGGAAGAGACATTATTTTCCAGTCAAGCACTGCTAATACTATTGATTGCCTCGTAAATTTAACAAACAGGGTGTAAAGAGGGGGGAATTCTGTGTGATATCAGGGATTTGACACGGAAATGATCAAGACACTGTAATTCTTGTGTCTTTTTTATTGAAAGTGACATTATTCTTTAACACCTTCTGCCTGCTTTCTGTCTTGTCTGCCCTTATTTTCATTTTCCCGTGTCTCTCCCACCTCAGGGAGACATTAACAGTCTCAGTAATGAAAGGCAGTGGCTAAAAACCACTAGACAGCGCTGAGGAGCACGTTACCATTTTAAACATATTAAAAACCAGTGGGAGATCTGAAGGCTAAGCCAAAGCAAGTCTTGATTTTCAAGTGATACGGTGGTGATCCGTGTGTGTATAACAAACAGGTAATTTAGGAACTGTACCAAAATCTTTTTTTTTTCTTACCCCATGTTTCTGTTTAATTTCATAAATCTTATTAAATAAAAAGGGATCAAATATTTACCCTTACATTTGCCCTGTAGCGCAGAGCTGCTTGTCTGGAAATGACTGCTTACGTAGCAGCTCAAAAATAGAGACTATAACTGTATTTTTCCGACATGTCAGCCAAATAAATGTATGAAATATGTTGTTTGAGGCCCTTTAAAGAGACCCATGAACACATGTTCTGATCTGACCCCCCTGTTGGCTGGATGACATGACATAATTTGTTGCCTTTCAAAACCAGAAATAACGACAAAGTTATTGTCAATGTTTGCTTGGCATAAAACAAAACCAAACGACTTGATTACCCCAAGAGAAAAGGTTCATGGTCTGGGTTACACTAAGCACTAAGGTTAGGGAAATATGGCACTATGGGTAAAATTCATATTTTGTTAAAGACCCCAAATTTTTTCTTATACTCACTTGGTTGAGGTAGCAGGTAAAGGTTCAATAGTTTACTAAGAGTCATGGCTCCAGCTGATGTTAACTCTTTTAGCCTCCTTTGCCACATGCCCTACCATTACAGCTAATTTGTACAAGCTTTTACGAACATCTTTCATGACTGTCCGGCTCCATTAATTCCCTTCGTATTATCTCTCCCAGTATGTTTTCTTTTTCTGAAACCAGGACCAGCTTAACACCAGCTAAGCTTGTAATACATCATGCCAAATGAAAACCAAACAGACCCACTCAGACCCAAAACGCATGTAAAGAGCGTTATTCCTCATAATACCCGCCAACGTGTGGCTTATGATTCACTGCAGGGCTGAAAGAGAGAGCCCGTACGAAGAACAAGGAACGGGTAGACTAAGGTGAGGAGGAAGTTTGCTTTTGCCATTTTTTTAAAAGCAATTAAACATCTTCAGAGGAAATGCTTACACCAGTGGTCCAGTTACAGAAAAAAAAAAAAAACACAGATTCACGTGAGCTCAACAGAGACTGTAGGTCACGTTTGAACTCACACAGACACACGACGGCTAACATAGAGGAATATACATGCTGTGCACTCCCACACATTCAGCTGTGAACCAGCCGGTTGGTTTCACAATCCCCTCACACAGCAACCCCATATCTATTATGCTCACTGCAGATTCAGCTAAGTAGGTATTTCAATTGCTCTTCATAGATAACTTCTCTTGTTATTGGGTTCAAACATCAAAAAAAGATACCATCTAGAACAGAAGCATTGCTTTAATCCACATTTTCTCTCTCTCTCTCTCTCTCTCTCTCTCTCACACACACACACACACACACACACACACAGCGAGAGAGAGAGAGAGTTTAGCTTGAGCTAGCTTTTACCTCACCTTGAAAATAAGATTAAAATGTTATCAGCTGTACCACCTGCACAGTGCTGCTCTGACTCGAACTACAGATACATCACATCAAGCTTAATCCTGAACATGAGATATGTAACACACACTTCCACACACACACACACACACACACACACATTGAATAAAACAGCCTGTACAGACACTTGTAATTATGATGTGTAACTCTAATGGAATGGTTTTCTTTAAGAGTACTCCTCTATTCCATTAATACATTAGCATCCAGACAAGAGGACGTATATCATGTTAAAATCTCTGCCCTGGGCCTGATACTGCACAGTTAGGTGAAAGGCTGACACCCAGTGGTCAATTAAAGCGACACACAATATTGCTCTGAAACTTGACAGCGGGGCTTTTTGGCGACAGCTGCAATTTAACAGACAATTATTTACAAGAGTGAAGACTAGAAACTCATGATACACGAGTAAGTGCTCAGTGTAAGTGCTTCAAATTATACGCTTTGTGACCTACTGTGACTAGAGTCACATGATCTGGTCTTGTGTTTACCAAAGAGAATTACACTTGAGTGCCCTGAAGAGTCCATTTAGAACTAAAGTTCTCTACCGAGGGTGAATAATAAGACACATTTGTCAACTTGCAGCTGAAACGTAAGCTCAGAGCAGGAGACAATCAGCGGCAATCAAGGGGACTGTTTCCTTTGCTTCTAAAAGGATGTAATTCATATTTTATAATAGCAGTTTCAGAAATACAAATACCAGTATGTGATAGTGTGTGCGCCCCAAGGCCGAGTCCACACTGCAGCGGTCTGGGCCGTTGGCTGCATGTCGAATCCCCTCTCTCTCTCTCTCTCTCTCTCTCACTGATTTCCTGTCTGTCGTCAGCTGTTGCCATGGAAAAATAAAAATTTAAAAAAAACTCACAAAAAAATTAAATAAACAAATGATAAAAAATAAAGAGCCAATCAGTGACAAGGATTTACTTAACATCTGTCCCTGTCTTTAAAAAGAAAAAGAAAAAAACGATCTGCAAGTTCAGTTTTTTTAAAAATGTATTTTATTTTTTTAACCCTTAAAAAATAGCAGCAATTAACATGTCAACTTAAACAATCTAATATATTCTAATGCATAAATACATAAATAGGGATGAAATAATATGATATTGGTGGAAATGGAAACAAAGACACCCAAAACAGCAATAAAAATAAAAACTGAAAATGTGACGTCCTATGAAATGCTTGATTTAAATGTAAATAATAAATGATAAAATTGCATTAATCCTCATTCACGCTTCCACTAACATATTATAAGATGATGAAAAGGTGTGTGCTCACCTGTTTCTGCCCTGCAGCCATCTGAGATCTACTCTGGCTCACATTTATCTTTTGAGCAGGTTGGTCACATACGACGAGCGCTTCTGTGCTCACAGGCATGGTGCAATCAATAGAATGGAAGTATTCACAGAATAAATAGTAATTTATTTTATCAAAAGTGACAACTGACCTTTATCTGTGTGTGATACATTTCACAGCACACTGCTTCACTACTTCTGACCTTTAATAACACCTTTACAACACCTCTGTAAGTTACTAGATTAACCTTCCTGAAATGCACAGAATAACTTGGGACAATCACTTCAAGAGACGAGTACACAAGAAGCATTTTTGCAATGCATCACAGCGACTGTATCACATTGCAGAGGGAACACCGTAGCGTCTTGATCTAAAACAAACAAACAAACAAACAAACACACCAAATTTGTCTTATTCTCGCTGGCTGTCCGTCATCATACATCCAGATGAATCCTCTGGTGGCGTTTCAGGTTACATTTCTGGGTGAAGCGCTTGCCGCAAGCCAAGCAGCAGTACGGTCGCTCTCCGGTGTGGACCCGACGGTGGGCCTTGAGGTTGCTGAGCTTGGTGAAGCTGCGACCGCAGAGAGAGCAGCAGAAAGGGCGCTCGCCTGTGTGAGTCTGCAAGTGGGCCTTCAGGTTGCTGGGGTGGGGAAAGCACTTCCCGCACTGGCCACATCGCAGGAGGTGCCTGGGACCGGCGTGAGAGTCTGGATGGGGTAAGGGGTTGGTGTGATGTGAGTTTGTAGACTGAAGCTGGGCTTTGATGCTGACCCATGGTTCACCAGTTCTGTTAAGAGCCGCAGCGTGTTTGTCACCTAAGTGAACCCGCTGCACTGAGAGAGGAGGTGGAGGAGCAGCTTTAGACGTGGAGGGAGTTCTGTTGAGGGGATTTAAGTTCACATCCTGAGAGTGAGCTAAAGACAGAGCGGCGGTGCTGTTCGAGAGAGCGTGGGGCGGCTTCTTCATCGGTCGGTGGAGGTGCTGTATAGCGGCTTGCAATCTGAGACCTGTGGCTGCTCTAGAATGCAGCTTCATGACCTCCTGCACTGTGGCTTTATGGGAAATGTGGTTCTGCTTGAGTGGTTCTGGACGCACCCTGTGCTTTTTTACTGAACATGAGACAGCTGCCATCCCAGACTTTGTCATTTTCTTTTCCTTATGCTCGCTTTCCACAGACCCGTCAGAATCGACAATAATTTCCTGCTTGATAGTCACGCCCAACGCCTCGCTGTTTTGCAGTCTCGCTGTAGGGGACGTCGAGGATGAAATCTGATCTCTCCCTGGGGAAACCAGGACATTAACATCTGCTGTGACAGAGTTGGCCAGCTCGTGCTCTGTTTGCTGGAGAGAACCTCTAGTTTTGGCTGGATCACAGTCCTTTTCTGTTGCGAGTCTGTGACACTGTAGCAATCCAGCTGTTGTCAGGCCGGCCCAACTATTGTCCACCTCTAAAGATGGATCTGTAGCCATGTGTGTTTCCTCCTGCTCTTCAGAAAACACATACGCAGTAGAGATCTGGGGGTCGTGCTTAATGACGTTCCTCAATAACTCCTCACTGCTGTCTGCAGTCTGTTTTGGTTTGGCTTCAGTCATCTCAGTAGAGCTGTGTGAATCAGGCACTGCTTCTCCTAGAAAATAAATGGAAACAGGAGTTATATTAATGAGTATGACTACCCTTTTTTCAATTGACTGTTTACATGGCTGGTCCAAAAACAATAACATAATAAATAATAAATAATAAAGATAATATTCCGTCCATGGAAAACTTTTTATAACTACAAAGATGGGGAACTAATTCTATGTACAGAGTGTGAAAGAGGCCGTGTATTTACAAAAAAGGACTTTTGAAGACAAAGTTTTCTAGGTGCAACATAAATTTGAGAATTTGTGTTGAAATATAACATTCCTACAACCCCATTCGCAAAAAAAGTTTGTGTAAAATGTAAATAAAAATAAAATGTGATGATTTGTGAAACATTAAAACCTGCACAAAACGAGACAACTTATGAAATGCTGAAAATGAGAAACTTCAAGGTTTCTGGAAAATGATATCATGTTGGCATCAAATTCTTTTTTTTTTTTCAAAAACAATACAATTTTTCATCCAATGGAGCATTACTGACATTTGTGTTATTTATTTTTCGTTGCTGACAATACGTCAGTATTTGAAATTAAGAATTAAAGCCAATGAGCCACTATAGAATGAAATTACTGCACATACTGTTATTTTCTACATTTTGGGTTTTCCCTACTGTACCGATATCGAACTACAAACCATTGTTACATATCCAAACAGAGAAAGACATCCTGGAGACCTGATAGCTGAGTCTCATCCCCAGATTTTCAGATATCAACAAACAAAGTGGTTTGGAGTGAGCCACATAACACAACAGGTGGCATTCGTGCTGGGAGTGACACTCAATGATCTTTAAGCCACCAAGCCAAAGTACAAGACTCAACAATCAACTATGATTAATCCACCATGACTGACCTCTCCTTTAATATGCAATGAAAACAACAGACCCACTGCAGGTGACACAGTACAATACTCACCGTCAAGGGAAGCACTCCACGCTCCCAAATGCACGGATGAACAAGACGGCGTAATGACTTCTTCTTCTTCTTTTACACCCACTGCTGGCAACACATCTTCTTCTGCTGCCTAAATGGAGCACAGAGAGCACACACACAGAGGATTCTGTGAATATGTTTTCGTTTGTCAGCTGGGTGCCCTGTTCAGAACGCCTCTCAGAATAACGCTGATCGAACGTCACAGAGAGTACTTCTGCTGTGAGATAGTCTTGTGACCCACCAGTGATTCAGGGCTGCGAGTGGCTGTAGGATTGTCTGCTGACTGTGCCGCCTCTGGTATGACTTCCTGCTGGCTTCTTGTCCAACTTTCCACGGAGTCACTCTCTATTTTCACACCACAGTCCCTCAAAATGTCTGAAAAACAAAACAATACTGATGTCGAATAACAGAATACACTGTTTTCATTCCTGATATAATCGTCTTTCTGTGTGTTCATACCATCCTGCTGCTCTTTGTGCCTCTCCTCTGCGGTGTCACCGGACAGCTCCACATCATCCTTGGCACAGTCTACACACTTTCCAGTCTTTCCTCCTTCTTTCCCCTCGTTTTCACTTAATTTCCTCTGGGCCCACTGCAGCTGAATCCTCAGGGACTCCACCTCCTTGTTCCTGCGCTTCACCTCTTCCAAGAAGCCGTCCTCGACCAACCTGGTGACCTCATACATGGCTGTCTTCACCACAGTCTCCATCACATCTGAGAGCTGGGTCTGGAAAGTCACAATGAGGGTGTCCAGGTCCGACATGGTGAGATTGTCAGGGCCCTAGCAGCTGACACACAACGAAATTCTGCGTTGTTGTTTGTGAAGAATAAAAGCGAGGGAGAAGGACTCCGCTGGAAGTGTTTTGTTGTTGTTGTTGTTGTTGTGGCAGATGCTACCACAACTTGTTCACCATTATTAAAGAACTCTCTCCACTTGTTGCCGTGGTCTTTTAGGTAATGACACATAAACAGAATTAATTTTTAAATGTTAAAAGGTTTGACTTACGATACCCAACCAGCTATTTACACGAAATGCCTTCGTGTCAGCGCGACCTGTCAGCTAGCCAGCTAACGTGAGGGCAACGGTAGCATTCGTACGCAGCGTCAACTCGTCAACGAATCGTAGCGTTACGCAGTTATGATTTCCATAAACCATAGTCGAGTCTAGCGTGTTGGTTTACCCCGTGACTAACACCCGTTTATCTGAGCGGACTCGTGGGCACTGACTAACCGTGTAACCGTGCTAGCCTCTGAACAATCGCTTGTGCTTCTTGTTTTCGCTCGTGACGTCCTTCGCAACGCAGTACGGTGGCCTCACCCGATGAACGAAACGCGTTTTTAAAAAGGGAAACCCACAGGCTGCTCTAAGCAGACAATACTCACCAAAACTCATGGGTTTGCCATTATACTACACATTATGTCTGTTATGACCGCTTTCTTCTACAGAGCTTTATCGGAAGGAGGCAAGAGAAAAGAGAAATTTTGTATTAAAAATATTAAAATATTAATTTGTGAAGTTTTTTTTTAATCAAAGTTAAACTCTTTCTGTTGTTTGTCACTGACACTAGTCGATTTATGTGGTTTGAAGTTTGCGCACGTTTGAAGTTTGTGCCAGTTTCCAGTATTTTGACACTACAGAGCCTCACTTTATGTTCAAAAAAATTTAAAAAAAAAACATAAAAATAAGCTAAAGAATAAAAAACAATATATACGGTCCTGCTGTCTAACAGCAGATCATTGCAGCATTTTTCAAGTCAAAACAGGTTTGTTTAAGGAACTTGTAGTTGTAGTATGAACTGAATGTCTGCTTGGACTACCTTCTTACATCACTTAAAGATACACACAAAGGGAAATAACTGATTATCTGAATGATATCCATACTGATATCCATACTGATATCCATACTGCATGATGTCATACCAGGAAAGAAGAAGTAGGTAAGGTTTACAGAGAGAACATTTAAACATTTATAAAGGTTTGAGATAAATCATTGTCTAGGTCAGACATAGCAAAGGGTTTTGGTTTTTATTCAATAATTAACACAATACACAGCTTGAGCTTTCAGCTTTCATGTTTGTGTGTGTGTGTACTGGCCTCATTGCAGCAGTAAATGTGATCAGTGGTTCATTCACTGTATTTCTGGGAACAAATACCACAAAAAGATTTAATTTGAAATCATTGAGGGAAAGCAGGTCTCCAGTGAACACGAGAAAGATGATGGGTATTTTATCAGCTCATTCCAGTATTCAAATCTGGCTGATTTTAGGCCAACAATTAATAGAGAGTCTGAGAAGTAACTAGCATTCATTCCACAGATTTTTCTTTGAGGGATTCCAGCCTTCCAAACGTGTACCACACATTTAATGTCTTTACGATCGATGCAAAATGTCCCAATTAAAATCAGTAGGAGAGTAAGCATTTGTGTTTCGTGTTATTTTGTTCAATTTTAATGACAGCTCGGAAAAGAAACTGTTTATGAGCTAACGACCGGAGAGTTCAGTCAGCAGTATGTGAGTGCGCATGCACGTCTACATCTGAAACACAGCGCTTGCTATGAGGATTGGTGCACGATCTGGGCCATGCAGCACCAGAAGTCACATTAATGTTAAGAAGTATTTTATTTATTATTGGTTAGCTTCAGTATAACAATGTTATTAAAAATAATAAATTCAGAGGCTTATAATACTCCAAAACTGTTGATCTTACTTAAAAATGCACACATTTATTTGTATTCAGTGTTAAAAAAATATTATATGGCTCCCATGGAAATACATTTTAAAATATGTGGCTTTCGTGGCGCTCTCAGCCAGAAAGGTTCCCGAGCCCTGCTTTAGATCCACCTGACTTCTATGGAAACTGCACTCTGGAATGTCATCTTTTTTGTGTTAATCGTTTTTTTATGAGAACTCTCCAAAGATTTCCCTTGATGCTAACCCCACTCTTCATCACGCTACCCTGATGTGTTTACAGTCACATTCCTCATTTGCAATGACATGGCTCAGCTTCTCTTCTCAGGCTGTACAAGAAAAGAGAAGCTTACGGTCATCTTAAGCTTACAGTCATGTATGATTTCCCTTATGTGCCCTTTGGCAGAGAATATGAATTCAAGCTTAATGCATGGAAATATAGGGATAAATAAATACATGGGATTCACTTCCCATGATTATGTAATTATATATGTGACCATAAAAGTAATTCTGTGTAAATAAACACCCTTACTGTGCACTGCAATACTGTTTATTGAAAAATAAAGGTCGGGTCCTTATACCTTTAATAAACCTTGAGTAAACTAAAGACTGTAATTTTGCAATTAAGTTTGTTCCAAGAAAAGATCAAGTATTTTCAAGTGAGTTCATTGATTTAAAAAATGGAAATGTTCAAACAACTTGTAATGAAAATGGAATTAACTGTAATGGCTTTGGTTTCATTTGTACACTTACAAGAAACAGTTTTACAATGTAATCACAACGTTACTCAGCATTTTTGTTCAAGTTTACTTAAAGTGAAGATTTTTTTTCAATACAAAATAACAAATAAAAAAAATATGCAGCAATAAATCAAACACAAGTTATCAATCAAGTTATCACAAAACATTTTTGGGAAAAAAAGAAAACAGAAGTTGGAAAAAAAAACATGACTTTAACTGAGAAATGGCTCAGAAATAAAAGCATTCATTTTAAATCTCCTAATACAACAAATTATCC
Organism: Nibea albiflora; assembly: GCA_014281875.1. NCBI lineage: Eukaryota > Metazoa > Chordata > Actinopteri > Sciaenidae > Nibea > Nibea albiflora. The sequence goes on from CM024789.1 coordinate 24,382,464, forward strand.
GATGTTCCCTCACAAAACTTCCCTAATTTTATAAATCTGTCATGTGTTTGCGTTGATGTGATTTGAGATGATCCAGGCGCTTGAAGCTGAGGCCACAGACGGTGCAGCAGTATGGTCGTTCACCCGTGTGGGTACGCTGGTGAACCTTCAGTATGTCTGCCCGTGTAAAACTCTTATCACACATTGTGCACCGATGAGGTTTTTCCTGGGTGTGAATTCTCCGGTGCAACTTCAGATTCCAGAGACGACTGAACTTGTTCCCGCATACAGTGCAGCAGTAAGGTTTGTCACCCGTTTGGCCACACTTGTGTGTCTTTAAGTCAGAGAAAGAAGGGAAACCTTTGCCGCAGTGGCTGCAGAGGTGGAGCCCTTGCCCCGAGTGAATCCTCTGATGGACTTTGAGATTACAGGCTTGAGTGAAGGTCTTTCCACATTGGTTGCAGGAGTACGGTGGCACCTGTCCGGTGCCTTTGTGCGTCTGTTTATGGGCTTTTAATGAGGCCGAGTCTGGAAAGGACATGGAGCACTGGTTGCAGGTGTGTCTCCTCCCTCCTCGCCCACCTACCTGATGTTGCAACCTCTCACCCAGGTTTAAGGTGTCACTGTATGCCTCTGATGGCCCATACATGTTTGCTGTGCCATCTGAAGTTGCGTCAATGCGAACGCCCTGGCTCCGGAGGTTTAACCTGCCACCTGATTCACCAGACACATGTTCAGGGTACAAGATATTTGGGTCCTGCAGATACCCTTCTTCATTGATCAGTAAACAGCTGAACTCTCCACTTACATCAATGTTAGTCCTTGAGGGTGAGCCTGCAGTAGAACCAACCGTGCCTTTTCTATTCCGTGGAGTGCCTGCTTGGTAAGCTTGATGTTCAGCTCCTTCTGGTGCTTCCACATCCCCCTCATAGTGTCCCATGTAACTCAAATCCTCACCCAGGTGGGATGGTGATCCTTGTAATCCATCCAAGTTAGCCATGTCTATCATACTGCCGTCTCCATAGCCAGGTTTGTCAAAGCCACCCAACTCTTCCATACCATACCTGCTCTGGAAAAGCTGTTCAGAAGGGTCACCTGAATGTCCATCTTGGGCTGATTCTGGCCTCTGGTCAAAGCCAACATCCCAATTCACGTTGCACTTTGGGATCTTCTGGTCACTGTAACGTTTACTGGGCCCCGGCAGACCTGATGCCTCCGTTTCTGACCAATGAGAGGAGAAAAAGATTTACAAAGTCATGAATATGATTAAAGGGAATAAAATGACATAATTAGCATATAAACACTGAAATGGTTAATTGGTTGATAGTGTTTACCACCTGGTTTATAATTTCCCAATAATCCAGACCTGTAGAAATGACTGTATACTTACATGTGTCTAAAAATGAACACGATATTTTTCTGTTAAAGGGTCTCTTCAAAAAAATGTTTTTAATGAACCTGTAGTATGAAGAGACTGACCCTCCAAACTGACTCCCCATCTCTCTTGGGACTCATTAGTTTCTGGCGTGATCCGAAGACCTTCCTCCTTGAGCAGTCTGTCCAGCTTTTCACACTGTACACCTGGAGACTGGCAGACAAGCAGGAAACCATCAAAAAACCATTTGGTTGACATTATACTTCCAGGAAGGTCTGATTTGATGTTAAAGAATATAAAACATACATATAATACTGTAAAATATTAGAGACTACTTTACTCCATTGTCAATGTCATTAGCAGCATTTCCATGCAGATTTTTAGTATCACATTGTAAAAGTATAAAAGTTACTGGAAGTAAAAATTTTAATTTATCTATTTATTGTCAGTTAATGCTCATTAAGATGGAAACACTGAATAAGTGCTGACATAGCAAATATTTAACCACATGACTAATCAACTGACCAACTCCTAATATTGCCATAACAGTAGTGGACAAACACATTTTGAAGACAGAATTCAAACCTAAATATCTGAAGCTCCAACAGTGTAATAAACGGTCCTCTACCTGTGGTGCATTCATGGCACTGTGGTCCTCTGCCTCTGCCTCTTCGTGAGTAGGTGTCTCTCCATCGGTGCACTGGGAGCTATTTCTCTCTTCTTGCAGCACACCTTCCTGTTTAAGATTTTTCTCTGTAACAAAAGATAATGACATTTTTGTGATCGCTCTTATTTCTTGCCATTTGCTATTTGAATCATTTTGAAACTCAACCTTATAATAACTGAATGAATGAATGACTATGTGTAATGTGCAAGGAGTGGCTTGTAGTAATTAATCCAGAGAGAATGTGAACCTTTCAGTTCATTGTTTTTTTCTGGCCCACAATTTCACTGTCACCACTCTCAGAGCATAATATTTTTCAGCAGGAGGCGTACATTTGGTTTATAGTGTTTTTCTCTGAATGACCACCTGCTGCTGAGAGCAGGGAGGTGAACAGATGTAAAACGCTCTGTAGAGCACAGATAGGAGAGGAAATCCTCTGTGTCTTTGTCGTTTGCTACCCGTTTACATTATACAGAAAATCAAACATATCAACACAAAATCAAATCAAATTGTGTTTCATAATTGGAGCAGCTTTTAAGCTGTAGATGCCACACATTAGACAGACTGACCTGTGGCTCTGGGATCCTCCGCACTGGACACCCCGACTTTTCCACACTCGACACACCTCTCTCTCCTGTCTCCCTCTCTGTCTTTACGCCGGCTCTCCGACCACTTCAGCCGCCTCTTCAGGGACTCGACCTGCTCCCTGCACCGCGTCACCTCTTCCAGAAAACTGTCCTCCACCAGCCGGGTGATCTCGTACATGGCAGCTTTGAAAACCGTTTCCATGACGCCGGAGAGTTGGGACTGAAAAGTTACTATAGTCTCTGCCATTATGCTAAAAAAAAAGTGCTAATACAACAGTCAGTAAAGTAAAGAGAAGGCGGCTTTGACCTGGCACGACTTGGGGAGTGTCATCAGTTGGGCACGTCGCTCTCTTTAAACTGGATGTGCCAGTTTGTTCGACTCGGTGTAGGCAGCGTTAAACAGGCCGTGCACGCATATGAGCTGGTCTACCGTTCACTGACTTCCATCACACCGAACCTGGTGTTAAACCAACAATACCGTGGGTCGCTTGTACTGTCAACGTTAGCTAACTAGTTAGCATCGCTAGCTGTGATTCAGAGTTAACGTCACAGTCGTCTTAACGGAAAAATATACGTGTAACATATTTAAGTGTATAAAGTTTCTATTTAGCGCAGCACTGTTTTAGTAGCGAGAGTAAATAAATTGCTTAGCTCCGTTGAGCTATCATCATTTCCTCCCGATTCCGTAAACAACGGCACTTCCGTGCTTTAAAGTACAGGTGGCGAGTTGGGACAATCTTAATCGTTTCAGCCGGATGAATGTCCGTGAAAACGATCTTTTACAAAGACCGTTCAAGAGAGAGGTGTCATTTTTTCCCCCTTCCAATACATCACGAGAACAGCTTGATAGAGAGATTGTTTGATACCTTTTGTTAATTTTTAATGTATTATTAGAATTTATGAATGTAATAGTGAACGTCCTAGTACACAGTTTGTGGCGGTAACACATACATTTTCATATATTTTAACATCAATAAAAAGTAGATATGACGTGCTCATAGTATTGAAAAAATAAAAAACACAATGCAAGCCGAAATAGTCAAGATGAAAAAGATTGGACAAACAAATGTGGCTCTAAACTGTCAACTGAAATATCAAAAGTCAAAAGTGCACTGAAATAATTAACTTGAAGATTTGAGACTTTTTTTCTTACTATTAATATACTACTTGTATATCAATTGATGTTTGTCATGCCATACGCTGAGTAATTCAGCTGTGTACTGTAAAATGATCTAATACTCTCTCTTTTCGCTGCTACCTCAAAATGAGGAATAAATAATACTCCCAACACGACAACATAAGCTTAACTGGTGATGTTTTAAATGCTCCACAATTCTGAGAGCCTGTCACTTTATGTCAAGCTTTTTAAGCTTGGTTTCTCTGCAGCAGAACATATTACCCGTGCAACCGAAATCTTGGATTGTTCCTATGTGATCTCTAGGTCCTGTTTTCTCATCAGTCTTACTCTGACAGACATTGTAGTATCTTGTTGATCTTTTTGTTTTTTTCACTTCATCAATACGTCGATAATAGAGAGAACGTAATCGTCACACTCCGGTCCAGCAGGCGGCGGTAGTGAAACTATAAGCTGGTTTGCCAAACGCCATTAAAACTCAAGGAAGAAAGTGAAGACGACGAAGAAGACGTGCGTCACACAAAGCTGTGTCAATAGGAAGAAGCCATGTTGAGCCAGTTCTCAGTACCATTTATTTATTAACGCTACAGTAAATGTAGTGTCAAGAGTGGATTCATACGGAAACCGGGACGAATGGTAAACCCGTGTCAAAATGTCAGCGGACGACTTTCAGACGAAGTACGCCTCCGTCATGGAGGGCATGCTCAAGAGTGCTGTCGCAGAGACGACTAAACTTTTCGAAACTATGGTCGACGAGCTGAAGGCAGAAATATCCCGAATCAAGAAGGAGAACGAGGACCTGAAATCAAGGTGCAGCCGGGTAGAGAGTGCGAGGAGCCGACCGACTGACAGCGCAGGAAGAGAGCCTCCTCCAGGGCCAAACGACGGCTCTGAGAAACGTGACACCGCGACTCAATGCGGTGAGGAGCGATGCATAGTTATCTGCCATAACATTATTGACGTCTATATTCACTAATATAACTGTCTGATAAATGCTATGTGACGTTTTACCCATGCAGTACAGGTGTTGTCTTGTTATGTGCGACATAAAATATTAGCTTTATCTAGCTCAGTCTATACTAAAGAGTGGGATCCAAAACAGGAGGGAAACCATACCATGCTATCCTGGCCAACAGTAGAGGTCAGTAACATACTGTACTAAACAGCTGATAATTATGATTTCCAAACAATAACAAGAAGATAATACATCACAATTTTGACTGATTAATTTAATTTTATGCCTCATTCAACTGTAATTTGTGAGTCGTCAAGCTAAAAGTTTGGGCTCCTTTTGAAGAAAAATCTTTAAAGCAGAAGGTGTGTCCAAAGTTTGGTGCCAAAAATACTTAAATTGGGCCGGGTATGTTTTGGGCTCAGCCCTGCCCAACAGTCCAAAGACAGAAGTACACTTATCAGCGACAGGAAAGGAAGCACAATGACAAATAAATATCGGCAAAGACGTGCATCCCCAGCACACCTGAGGCGGGTCAGATGGCGCCCGGGTGTTCTAATAAGCCATATGTAACAGCACGTACCTGTCAGTCAAACGGTCACACTGTTAATTAGGCACAACATTGAGCCTTGATGTCATCTGAAGGAGTGAGCTACATCAATTTCACCCCCCTCATCGTTGTCGTGGATGGGGACCAGGCTGTAAATGTCTGCTGTGAAGTTGAGCATTTTAATATGGCAGCTTATGGCGACTGACTCACTTCTGCAGCCTGTCTAAAGTGGCCGCTCGAGGAATTGCAGTTAATATCTCGCCCCCGAGAAACGCCAGCCAAGTGATCAACCTGAAAATGGCGAACCAGCCAACCTGACAACACAGACTAGTCTAGATTAATTAGCTCACATTATCCACTCTAGACAGTTTACTGCATTAGCTAGTCAGAAATGCATCCATAACTGACGTTAGCTAACATTACCCCACAAAACTACTATATCACAACATACTTCACACGTTGCAGTAAAGTTAGCGCTGACTGGATTTTGCATACAACTCACTGTTTTTAAGCGAGCATTAGCTATTGGTGCACACTCTTCACGATGTACCCGGGAGCGTACACGTCACGTTATTCCCGTTAAAAAAACATGAGTCCTTTACATAAAAATCAGCTGTCAAAAAGCACAATCCGGTTAATGACATTAAAAAATAGATTACTTTTTTGATTGCTATGGCAAATTTAAATAAAAACATTAAATATTGTAAATAGATGCAAGATTTGCAATCAACGCAGCATTACTGACCTGATAAGAGGCTGCTGTTGTTCTCGTCAGTGGTCGGGATCAATGATTATTTTCCCATTGCCAAGGCCAGGGACACCCACACTGCTGGATGATGTGCTTGGCATGGGATCACACAAGCACATCATTTGCTTTCAAGTGTGTCCTGTGCGTCACCAGACGCTTCATCACATCTGATGCGTCCCCCCCTCCTTTCTAAGCAATTGCTGAACATATTTCAGCTGCTGCTCCGGTCTAGAGGAGATTCTCTCTGTGGGGCTGTGTCACATAAAGTAATGAAGCACATTGATTACTGGATGACATGTATAGCAAATTCAAAACATTTTTTCCAAACTGGACCACAGAAATCAGTCTTAGTGGTTTCTTCTAGTCTAAAAACAATCTTGTAGGCAAGAGTACTTGAGTTGCACCTCAGTATTCATTCAATGTAAAGAGAACAAATTTATGTTTCTGTATAGAAAGAAAAATTATTGATCGGTCACACATCATCTGATCTTTGCACTCTGACTGTACTTAACTGACCAGTTCTCTTGTTTTGTGTGTCTTTGTTTACAGATCTTGTTCCTTTCCACATGATGCTGGTAGAACAATGTCAGCCATTGAGACACTCATCATTGCACAACCACAAGCAAGTATCAGATTATGAGGGGATGGAGTACATTTTGCAGGACCACAACTATGATACCCATGGAGAGGGAGATTCTCAAATGGGAACTCTACTTGTCAAACAGGAGGTGTGTGTGTCTGTGTGTATCTTGGCAGCAGATAATTTCATTTGTTCCATTTATGTCTTCTTGAAATTGATGACTGTCATGGTGATTTTTCTCTACAGTCTGTCTTGAAGGAAGAGGAAGTTGAGTCTACTGTTGTCTCTGGGCAAGTCTTGAGTGATAAAGCAGGTGAGAAATTAAAAGTGATTTTAATTTGTTAACTGCATTTTGATATTTCATGAGATTTAATCAAGTCTACACAATTTGCAAGGTTTACTCATCGTCATTCTTATCTTTTTATGATGTCTCTATACCTGCTGTGCCTAGATACTGTGGGCTTCTGGAACTGACAGTGAAGGGCCTTTCATTGATAAGGTATGTTCAACGAGAGAAGAACCTTTGCCTAAAAGACATGAAGACACCCAAGTGGCCCTGGAACCATGCCTTTTGGGAACATATAGTAGTTTAGAAGGAGGCCAGAACCAGTCATCTGAACCAGAGCATTCATTTGTCATCTCGCTTGCTGCAATCAAAGATGACATAGAAGAAGAGTCTGATGTCAATCAGAAGATGTCAGAAGTTAGTACACAGGGAGATTCTGAAAATCACCAGATGGTCTTTGTTCCGCATCTAATCAGAGGCTGGATCTCTTGAAAAAGAGAAATCATCAGTGGTCCCCCAACAATGTCGGAGAGAGGGCAAAACATCAGATAATGAACAAACTGATGATATGCAGTCTGCAGAGAAACCGTTGGCACAACCTGCACCACTCGATAAAGGAGAAGCATGTGATGAATTCAAAAATGGTGATGCAGAAGTTGATTCTAGTTCCCAGCCAGACATGCCAGTACGACGTAGAAGAGGACGGCCACCAAAAAAAGCAAAACGTTTGCAAAAGAAAGAAATACTTAAATCCCCATCTTCTGATGTTCCAACAGTGCAAGAAGTGCAGAAATCATCTACGATAAGAGCAGAAGGGGTTGAGGTCTCATCTGCAAGTGATACAGCTGTCACAATCATGTCACAAACATTCAGTCCAGTTCAGTCTAAGGAGTCTTCATCCATGGTCACTCTCTCAGTCCAGGAGAGTAGAAGATGCTCCATTAAAAAGGCAAAGCTATCTGAATGTCAACAACCTTCCCTGGATATCAAAGAAGGGGCAATCCGGGCTCCATCCACCGAAGTTTCCTCTGCAAGTGAAACACAATTCACCGCACCAGCAGAGTCACCACAAGCACCATCAGTTCAGTCCAGAGAACGCTGCAGCTCGGTAACTCTTCAGGATGCAATGCTTTTAGTTGAAGCCATGAATCAGTCAATGGAAGAAAATACCCATGAAGCTGCAGGGAATCTATCCGTACCCACCCCAACCAGTGAAGCTCAGCCACACATTAAGGTGGTCAAACCAAAACAACAGCATGCGGTCTCTCTGACCAATACTACTACAACTTTCATTCCCCCATCAACTGCTCCAACTCAAACAAGTGTGCAGTCACTTCAGCAGCTCCGCCCCCATTGTCCGATGACACCAGTAGCATCCAGTAGACAAAGTAACACAGTACCTCATAGAATATTTTTGGTTCAAAGATCCTCATTAATGCCTCATAACACTGCATCACAGACTTCAGCCCAGCTTCCTGCTGTTATGTCAGCAGTTTCTGTAGAAGATGGTAGTACACTTCCAGGCTCTACAGTTGCAGACTTAACTCTTAAAACATCTTCCTCTGTACCACAGAAAACAGCAGGCCTTACACTGGCCTCTAAAGACCCGCAGTCATTGTCTCTACTATACCCAAAAGTAAAAATTATAATTCCAAGACACAAGTCACCCGTGACAGCAAAGAAAACTCAGTCAGAGAACATTCATGTGACAGCCCAAAAGAGTGATAATACATCTGACTACAAGAAATCTGCCAAACAAACGGCCTCTGTTTCTGAAACATTGAATGCACACACAGAAACTCGTATACCAGTTGGACTAGTGCCAGCCTCAGTGTCTTCACAGACTTTTGAACAGAAACGCGCCGCTGTGGTCAGATTAAACAAGCTCCGATTTCCAATATCAACTAAAGAATCAGTCTTAGTCTCAGAGTGGCCTAAAAATAGATCTTCTGGCTACGTGTCCATTTTGAAAGAAGGTAGCACACACGAGAAATCATCATCTGTAGTCATATCAAAACAGCAATCAGAGATGCTTGTGCTATCCAGTGACATATGTACCAATTTCAAAGAAACATCTCTCTCTGTGTCTGTAAATACCTCTCAGATGTCAGAAGAGAAATCAACAATAGCCATCCACACGACTCAGCCTTCAGCTGTATCTGGTACAGCTGGTGAGTGTACTTCAGATTTGGACAAAGAAATTAGGATTGCAGTGCAAGATTGTGCATTACCTAATGAAGGACCCGCAGAAGAGAAACCATCAGATGCCATCATACATCTAACCTCCATCACATCCAAGGACACATCTGACCCTCATTTCCAGATGACTAAAACCCAGTTCCTGGCACAGCTCGCAGTGGCCCCTGTTACACAAGACCAAAAACAGGTAATGCAGTGGTAAACGCGTCGTCTGTACCCCAGTAGCAAGGTGGTTATGTGTTTATATAAAGCTGTCATGGCAACTGCAATGTAAATAGAGCACTATTGACAAGCCAACTGCAGGTGGCGGCGAGCAACAACACATGATGTGAGATTCACAGCACCATCTAAAACACCAAAGGTTTCTCTGTCTGGTACTACAGGCAGAGGTCATGTAGCCTCTGTCTCACCCGTCTTGGAAACACGTGATTTAGTTCTCCGTTGCTACAACAGATTCCCGTCATTTAGAGCGCACAGAGGCCATTTATGAGATCAGTGTAGCTTAATGTAGATAGTTGACTGACTGGCTCAGGGACTAGAAACTCCCAGGCAATGACTGAGACTCACACAATTAGCCATTTTCTCTTGCTCTGCCTTCATTCAGCAGTTCTCCCTCCCCTCTGACACAGTGAGTTACTATGGTTACACTCAGGTGTTCTGTCGTTGGGTGTTAACAGTGAGTTACTATGGTTATGGGATTCTCTAAAACTTTTAGTAATGATTTGATTGATAAGTTTTTGGTTTGCATGAAGGAGAAAAATCATGAATGTAGCCTGATTGTACCTCAATATTGAAATCTTGTATAACATATAGAACAAATGTCAAACCTCAGAGCTTCACTTCGATTATTAACAGTATGTCGGTGATGACAGAAAGGAGCAAACTCACCAGCAGGCTGAAACTAGTCACAAGGCTGCAAAAGTTGGTGTTATTTAAAGCATTGTTCTGTTAAATGCTTAGAAGCTCACTGGAAACAATAAGAAGAACAATAAAACATGTACTGTAAAGGTATGTAGATGGTTGATTAGCTTTGCACTCAATACATTTTACAAAAGATTAGATTATAGATTCATGCATTGAAAAGACAAAAAAGAAAAGAGTAGAACAGCTGTTAAAAATCTTCCTCCTGTAACACACTCTTGGTCAAGTATTTAAACTTGATGGCTGCATTGGAGTACACGGTTATGTGTGGAGTGCTGCTGAAATCTTATTCATTGCGTTATTTCTTGAGCAGGTGTCAAGTAACGTAACCTGTAACACGTTTAACTTTTTTTTTCTTTTTTTTTTTGCTTTAATCCATGGAAACACCAACAGTATTTAAGCTTGAGAACTTAAATACTTAAATAAGTTGAGGTGATTACAATAGTACACAATTTGTAAAAGAAACACTGCCTTACACACTGTTGGGTAAATGGATGCATGCATGTATTTTTTGCTAAATTTGTTTTGCTTCTTTTCTTTTTTGTTATAGGTCTCCTCCAATGACTCTGTAGATACCAGAGCTTCTTGTGCAGAGACCAACATCAGTGACAAGAAAAGGTTACAGAAAACGTCCCTTCTGGCCCAGCTGCGAAGTCATGTCCAAACCCACTTACAAGCTAAAAGAACCGAAACAAACCCAGAACCTTGCACAGAAACGGACACACAAACAGGAAACGTGCACTTTAAGCTCAAAGAAACCTAGAGTTAGAGGGTGACCATCCATATAGTAAAAACGCAACTTGTGACGCTATTCTCCTCTGCCCAAACAACCCAGGAGCAGATGAAGATGTTATATTTCTAAAAGAGACAACTAATGAGCTTACTCCCATTAGTTCTAGGGGTTCCGAACTGTATGAAGATGATGTTAATCCCAGTAGGACTGTAAGTGAATCACCTGTCAGTTCAAGTATGTCTAAAGCTACTAGTCAGTCGACCCCTGTGAGTCCCAGGAGGTCTAGCAGAGATACTGCTACCCCTAATGTCACCACAAACTACTCCGTGCGTCCAAGCAGGACTAGTTCAACTAGGGATGCTGCCAAATCAAAAATGACAAAAGCTGGTGGTCGTCCCAACAATGATAACACCACCTCTTTGCGACCTAATAGGACTAGTCTGAGAAGAGATGGTGCTAGTCCTAAAGAGACAAACTCTACTTCTGTTAGTCCTAGGACATCTAGTTTAAGTAAAAATGGCACTGGCCTGAATGGTGTCAGTTCTAGAAAGACTAGGGAAACGGCTTCTGTTAAGAAACACAGATTAAGTCAAGATGGTACCAGTGCTAAATTAAGAGTTGTAATTGCTAAGTTAGGTAAAGCAGGGGCAGCCAAAACAATAGCAAAAAATAAAACTTCTAACCAATCAAAAGTGCAGAATGGAGTTAAAACAAGCCAGTTAGCAGAGAACCCTGCTAGTTGTGAGGCCCTAAAAAAATGTACAGCTAGAGCTGTGTGGACTCCTCCCAAAACACCAACCAGTAAAACACCTCCAGCAGGGGGAAAGAGGTTAGGGCACTCACCGGTAAAGACCGAGACCGTATCCCCAAAATCCCCGGATGATACACTAGTTTACCCCCACAGTGTTTCTCTCCACCCCATACCTGTCAAAGGCACCACCTGTTGTATCACCATTACAGCCTTTATCAGTTATTGGCAGGCGTCTACTGAAGAATCAGTGCGGGGAGTGCGGTCGTGTCCTCAGCAGCAGTGCTGCCCTGGAAAGCCATGTTAGGCTCCACGCAGGTTGGCGACCTTTCTCGTGCAAACTTTGCGGGAAGGGCTTCACAGACTCCAAGGGTCTTAAACGGCATGGCCGCGTGCACCGCAATGGTAGGATCCATATCTGCCAGCAATGCGGGAAAGGCTTTGTCTACCGTTTTGGCCTCACCAAACACCTCCAGTCCGTGCACCGCAGGATTAAACCTTACGTCTGTCAGATCTGCAACAAAGGATTCTTCACAAAAATAGACGTGGAAGCCCACATACGAATGCACACCGGAGAGAAACCTTTCCATTGCAACCTCTGTGACAAGAAATTCACAAGGAGGGTGGAACTAAATGTGCATTTAAGGTGGCATAATGGAGAGAAGAGACACTGGTGTCCATACTGTGGGAAAGGATTTTTAGACTTCAACAACATGAAAAGGCACAAGTACATCCACACAGGGGAGAAACCACATTCTTGCCCACACTGCCCAAAGCACTTTACACAGTCAGGCCACCTGAAAAAGCATGTTAAAAATGTACATAAAATTCTCTGAGTAATGGGCATCCAAGATGTGACCATGTTCTACTAAGAACAATAATATTTTCTATAATTGCTTACAGAGAATTGTAATGTGAGAATATTTGCTGCAGGCGGAATCCGTTTGATTGTTCTGTAAAGTGAATGCAAATGGAAAATGTTATGTTGTGTTCACCACAGGATCATTTCTTTTGATTGTATTTTTATGAACGCTTTTTTTTTTTTTTTTGCTGAGACATGTGAGAGAATCAAGCTTAATGTTAATGCTGTGTGCTAAGTAGGTGTACAGATTAAACAAATTTGCTACAGTGTAGCTTTCGAAGTGCATTTTTGAGCTTTGAACTGAGCCAGGCTTGCTGATTTCCCCACTCCCCGCCTTTATGTTACGCTACAATAGCCGTCTCTGGGTTTCAGCTTCATGTTAAATGCACAGCTATGAGAGTGAAACCATGGAAACAGATAAGCATAAGTACCAAAATGTCAAATAAATCTTGTAAAACCATTTCCTTTAGGGCACTGTGCGCACTTCACGTGGTAGAGAAAAGATGGCACATAAATTATGATAACAAACTTGACATTTTACTCCATGTGCTGAATCAGAGAAGAGGCTAAATAATTCAGAATGAAAACAGTGTTTGTTTATAACTTATGTGTACTATATGTTTCTAAGTTCTGGTATGTACACAGCTCCAAGATGTAGATTTTGTAAGGGTATTGGAAAAATACTAAGGTTAAAGTTCCATTGTCATGCTGTGTTCACAGAATTGAGGAACACAAAAAAACAGTCATTTAGTTGAATTGGGTTTGCTGTGATTGATTTGAACAAAAACCTGCAGAATAGTTTGGACATGCCTGGTTTATATAAATGATTATATTGCTGCCACTTTAATGACATTGCTTTTCACTGCTGTTGTTGCAAAATGGCAATGAGGGTTAATAATACTGCTTGTGTAATAATTTACCTCCTTAGAAAAAAGGTGCGTTCACACTGGACATGAAAGGAATTCGAAAGCAACTTTCAAGGTTTTGACCACTGGAATGTCTTTGCAGTCTGTGTTTAATCCCAGAAAAGCCATGAATGTAGCCTTCCAGTTGTCCTAATTTATTATACGCACAGATGTTTCACTTAAGTTAATCTGTTGATATGTTGAGCAGACTCACCTTGGCTTCAGTTGAAGTCACCTCGATGTTGATGAAGAGCTGTTCAGATTAGATTATGACTCAAACTGATGTTCAGCCTTTTCTTATTTTGTCATTGTGTCTCACATTGTGCTGCATTACAAAAGAGAGTTTTAAAGCATGTCTTCCGTATTCTCTGTTCTAATTACATTTTAGTAACTGTTGACATTGATTCTTTCCAGATCTTCAATTCTGAACCTCACTTAAGAAATTGTACATATTATTTACATAAGAGGTATATTTTCTTGGTCCTGTCATTTGAGAAAGCAGGTAATAAATGTGAAGTTGTCAATGAACCCCCTTCTTTGGACTTTTTTTTCTGAAATAGTTTTAATATTAGTTATTATTACTTTTGACTCGGGGTCCTGCTCTGACATTAGGCTCGCAAAGTCATTGATACCCTGCATCCACTGGAGTAAAAATGGTTGCCTTTTATTTATGTGTTGCCATGGTGAATTGTAGTCTCAGAGTGAACATATCCAGAATTGAGTGAATTAACCCTTGTGATGTCCTCACGATTTGTCCTCTTGAGTCAAAAATGACCCCGCTGGTTTGACTGTTATTTAAAGCATATATTATGAATTGTCAATCAGTTCTATGTTGCACCTTTAGTCTTACTTCAGTCCAAACCATTACCACAAACTCTTTTGTCTTGGAATTTAGGGCCAATAGACCATGTATATATGAAAGTACAGTATACCCTGTTTTCGAGTTAACTCTCATGTTGTCCTTGGGTCAGAATGACACTTAAGTCTGATTATCTGTTTAAGATAATTTCCCAGTTCTCAGTTCAGGTGAAGGCTTGGAGTTTGTTTAGGCTGCTGTCTGAATCAGGGCCCAGGCATGCGGGCAACCAAAGCTTTATTCCAGACACGATTTTTGCAAGCAAAACCAAAACAAAACACAATACAAAAGCTAGAAAAGGTACATAACAGATTTTTTTTTTTTTTCAGATCATAAATAATTTAATTATGCATTCACTCATTGTTTAATTAGCACTTAAGTTTTATTTAAGTGGGATACAATGAACAACTTGAGCACTGAGCACTTTAAAACCTTGCTACAAAGGCAGATAACAGCAGGCACAACCACAGTGGCAATGACAGGGTCAAAGCAGGGCCAGCAGAACGTACAATGGAATGATAACACCTGCCCACATTCCCAGTTTTATCTACAGCTATCAGCTCAACAATCGGTGAGCAGCAGGAGGCTGTGTAGTTTGCCCAAATGACTGGGTCACTCAAGGAGTTGTGTGTTAAGTTTCCCTTGCCTTGATTCAGGGAAATTCGGTTTATCCCGGTGCCATTTCCATCAGTAAGGTTGGCTGAGAGCTCCCACCTGAAAGGTCCACACTGAGACACGTCTTGAGGGCAATCATCAGCCAGCACACCAACCACTTCACATTTAGGTGGAACAAAATCTGTAATCTGGACAGAGCGGGAATAGAAGAATGGGAAATGTATGTCACAGCGAAGGACAATTTAGATCTGTAGGACACTTGAATATCATTTGCAGAAGTAATCTGTAATAGCTGTGTTTGTGGCTATGTTCAAAAACTTTTTGATGTATTTATTTATTTCACTCTTTTCAACTCCAGGATGTGTTTGGTTACCTTGCTAACAACCGAGAATCTCAAAACAATGTAATTGGAGTCAGCACCACTGGATGACTTGGCTTCCATAGTCAGAGTGACATCAGTGCCTGATGGTGTGTTGGCAGGTGGTTTAATGGTCAAAGTAGCATTAGCATATTGTCCAGTTGTCAAGGTGATGCTGTCAAGACAAGAGACAAAGATAGACTTTATGAATATCATCAAGTATTGCTGTGAATAATCAATGCATCGTTTTTATTTTTAATCTTGTCATTAAACACAAAGTTGAACCAATGCAATGTCATAAACTAAATGATTGGAGAAACTGAAATGTTGACGCAGTGATTGTGCTAGATAACAACGTAAGGGATAAATGACACAATACAATACAGTTTATTCACTAGGGGACAGGAATGTGTGTACCAAATTTCATTGAAATCCATGTAATGTAACTTGGCACTCAAAGACCGTGTGAGAAAGTGT
Organism: Nibea albiflora; assembly: GCA_014281875.1. NCBI lineage: Eukaryota > Metazoa > Chordata > Actinopteri > Sciaenidae > Nibea > Nibea albiflora. The sequence goes on from CM024789.1 coordinate 24,397,994, forward strand.
TATTCAGAATCCAGCCAAGTTTTTGAAATTAGGTGTCAAGACTGTGTAAAAATGAGCACCAGGACTTGTGAGGGCATGTCCACTGAAGTCGCTGAAGCCACGCCCACCCATGGGAGCAGTCAAGCAGCAATTTGTTTTCAGCAAATAGTTTCCAACATATTTCATGTATTTTGAAATTGCTATTACACAGACATGTCAATATGGATTAGGCTGTTTAACAAAGGAATTGTTTTTAGTTGCTTCTCCTCACCTGTTTGGGAAGGTCATCTCGAAATCTCTGTCAATTTTGGCATTAATTGTGTATTTACCACCAGGACCCTGCGTCATGACACTGAAGGGAAGCGTAAAAGCTTTTCCTGGCTCCATACTGTTGTCTACCACGGCCTAAAGAAAAATGGAAGAGAAGAAAAGTGAAAAAGAGTGAAATTGTTGTTATATCCCTAGAAGTTACAAAGGTTCTCTGCAAGTGTATTATTTCATTTTACTTCAAATCAGACAAAATCTGAATGTGTACACAGGATGTGATGAGAAAGTTAAAAGACCGACCAGGATATACACTTTGGAGACAGACATCTGGGTGGTAGACTGCCTCTGAAATTGACTGTTTGACAGTTTGTCGGTTCCTTTTAGGAGGACCACGAACTCTCCGCTAGGGACGGCATCAACAGTCACCAAGATCTCTCCATTTCCCATGTCAGTTGTTTTGCCATTGCTAGCACTCTCAGAACCAGATACAGGTACCAGGCCAATCTCTCCAATAGCCATCGAGGATGGACCTTTGCGACCCATTACTGAGAGCATCAGGGTGGCCGGCTGGCCTGGGTTTCCAGAAGAAAGGAGGAAAATCAAAGCATATTATTTAAGTTTATATGTTAGTATAATTACCTAATTGCCTTATCAGTAAAGTTAAATCCTGTATTAACTGATGTTTTTAGCCACATGCTAATCATGCACATCTGCAATCACAACATCAGTGCATCATAACATGTTAGCGAGTAGCTGCTAATTTACACATCTAGCAGACAAGGAGCAACATTCGCATTGATTATATTACTTATTATTGCTATTTAGTATATACTGTTTAATAGTAGATACTATTAAGTATCTACTATTAAAATGATAAACCCTATGAATGTTTGTGTATCTATATAATTTACAGGTAATGTGAAATTGTACAGGCTTATGCTGTGAAAACGCTTTATTGCATGTTCTTTACCTGCTTGTGGACGCCCACTGACTACTGCATAACCTGGGTGAGGTCCTCCAAAGCTTTCCACAAAGTCATAAATAAAGGTAATCGTACTTTGGCCTGGAAACACAAATACAGACTTACTGTAAATATAGATGATGATGATGAAATATGTAAATGTTTAAAAACCATTTAACATGATAGGCGTCAGTGCAATTACTGGCATGGATTATGTGAAAGGAGTCATTCATTCTGGGAAACAGAAAGAAAAGTGAATCTTCCTAAAAGGTAACTTCTCGTTTAATCTAAAGACACGATTTCAGCAATCTCTGACCTGTGATTTTAAGTGTGTATGGTTGGTTGGACATTATGTTTATCTTCCATGTTCCTGTCTGCTTGTCACCGTTGAGACGAATTCTCCACAGGTTGCCCACTGTCTGTATGGTACCCAGTTTACCACTGGCCTCGTTCTGCTTCTGGGTAACACCTGGAATTTGGAAGTAGGCGTTATAGATATGTATCGCATGACACTCTCAGTGTCAAGAAAAGGTGACACTTATATCCTTAAAACAATGCATCAGGAGTCGTGTATTACCTGCAGGGTTGGTCAGCGTGAAAGTAATGGATGTTCCTGTGATATAGATGGTGGTATTTTTCAGAGATTCGTCCAATACAAAGGGAAAGATCTCCTGTGCCCCACCATTCCATGCTCGCTGAAGAACTGTCACCTGATGGAGAGGAGAGTAATAGGGGCAAAATGAATGATTTAGGTCTCTATGTCTCAAACTAGACCAAAAATGATTATTACTTATATTTATTAGAACTATCAGAACTGCACAGTCTTACCAGAGCAGAAGTAGACGTGTCAAGGATGACATCTGTGGCCTGAGGCAGCTGACTCTTAGACACCTGGATAGCCTGTCCTCCAGAGGCCAAAGCCAGGTCCTTGTAGTCTTGGAAGCTAGCTCTGAGGGAACGACGTTTCCTTCCTCTGGCCCCAGTCATGAAGAATGACACCTGTGGGGATCATTTAATGCAGAGATAAATACTCCCATCTTTGAATGGGAACAGGACGTCATCAGTGTTAATCACTATTTACCGTTGATCTGGTGCTCCTGATGAGGGCAACAATGGTGTCCTTGAGGTAGATGTCTTTGGCTATATCATCAGTGAAAACATAGATGTGGGAGGAGGCAGGGGCACCAGTGAGAGCCAACTGGAGGAATAAAATAATGAATATCTGGATTTTTTTTCCCTCAATCAATAACTATCCTTGTTTTAGTCTGAAAATATCATAGTTTTAGTACCTGAAGTCCTGACAGGCACATTTCAGGGTTATCACCACCACCTGTTGCTGTGAGCTTAGAGATTTCTTTTTTCATCTTATCAGGGTCTGTTGTCCGGATCATAGGTCCAAAACCTACAGATAAAGCACAGAAAATATAGTGGTTGCTAAATCCGCTTTACCTGAGGTAAAATTCTTACATTAAGCTAGTATTACAACTACAAATAAATACAGCCAAGCATAACATATATAACATTCTATGGTATTATCACACGCTATGGTGTAAGACGAGAGAGCTCATACTGGGGTCATTGAAGGGCACCAGGATGTACTCGGATGGCTCATCCTGTGTTCCCTTTTTGCTGTCAATGATCTCGTAAACAACGGCCCTGGCTTCGGCGATGTCATCTCTCATACTGCCAGTGGTGTCAATAACAAAGCACACGACAGAGGAGCGGGCGATCCCCAGCATTCTGTGGCAAAGAGCGATAAATGAAATTTCAGTTAAATATAATCATCTTACTCAGTCTGGGCAGTGAAATGTTTGTTTCAATTGCAAAGTAAAACTTTGCTGATGATTCAAGATCAAATTGAGACTGAGATGTCTGCAATATCTGAACGCCGTACCTCAGAAAGTCATTGTCTCCAGCAGCTAACCGGATATCGTCCAGCAGCTGCAAGCTAGCAGCTGTGGCTGCATTCACAGCAGCATTGTGGAAGGCCACGTTGTCGGATCGACGCTCATCCTTGCTGATGCCTCCGCGAGGAACTGCTGCGCTAGTTAGGTCACCTGCACCGCCATGGCTGCATTTACCTGGAGCAGGACAGAAGGGACAGATCGAACTGGGAATGCGAATAGCTATTCATGGTGGCAGTTACAGAAGTGCTGCAGTTGTTATTAGTTAAGCATGAGAGCATGATCCCTCGAAGGCAAAAGAATAGTTTGACATTTTAGTATAGGCTTTTTTGCTAAGAGTTGGATAAAAAGATTCAGAGTATTTATATCTGAAATATAAATATTAAGATAAAGCCAGCAGCGGGTTAACTTAGCTTAGCACAAAGACAAGAAACAGGGGTAAAGAACTAGCCTGGCCCTTTCCAAAGGGGACAAAATCAACTTAACACTACTTATAAAGCTCACTGCTCACTGTAAAATGTTTCGTGGGCAGCCATGGCTGGCTGTGGTTCAGGAGGTAGAGCGGGTCAGATAATTGGGTTTTGATCCCTGGATCGTGTTGAATGGTTACCTCCCAAAAACTGATGATTAGTTGGGCAGTTGGGAGCTTGCATGGTAGCTGATCAATGTATGAAGGTGTGTGTGGATGGGTCAGTGACATATGCAGTGGTAATGCAATTTGAATGGTTGAAAGACTAGATCGGCGCGATATCCATTTACCATTGGGTTATGTGTGGGACATCTCATGATGATTTTCCCTGATTATTTGTGACAGTCACACTGGGGTTTCTACAATCTCATGATGACAACAAGACTCCAGGAAGTGAAGTGCTACATATCAAACTGACAGTGAGAGTGGAATATGCCATCTCATTCAAAAAAATAAGTGTATTTGATGTCAAACTGTTCCTTCAAGCAGTAGGCCTGGGCTGATCCTTCTGCTGTTTATCAGATAAATTAAATGATAATAATATATTCTTAATGATAATGAAATGAAGTCTCCTAAATAAATCAGTATTCTATAAAACATATTAATATTTAGTACATTATATATTATTAGCTTAAGCAGTAAGCATCTTTTATATGAGTCTATGGTCTGAATCACCAGTGTCAAGTATTCATACAGTATGATGTTAATTGCGTAAGTCCCTTTTAGAGTAAGTAGAAGCCTGATATGCTTTAGGGAACACGCAACTGTCATTCTCATTGAGTCCTTCCAGTGTAACACACTGGGCTCACCAAACTTAGATCAAACTGTCAAACTAAGTCAAATATGTATCAAGATTCTGTTTTGCCAATTTCATGCCTCCAGTGTTATTAGAAAGACATTTAATTACTGTTTAGTATATTTTGTACTATTTGTTTGAGTCCAAACCAACTATTTCCTCTCAGCCAGTTCTGCTCCTCAGGAAAAATTAGTTGTCCATAAGACAATGAGTGACAGTGGAATAAAAGAGTAGATTAGATTAATGTTTAAAACACTGCCTATTGGCTCTAGTGTTAACAATTGGCCTCTCAGTCGGCCCAGCTCCTTGTGACTCTGAATAGCATTTAAATTGAGTTTGAAAATATGTCTGTCACTGGTGCTAATACCTTTTGGCTTTTCGGCAGAGAAGATTCCCATGTAGCCTGACGTGAGTTTCTTCTCTTTCAGGATGTTGGGGAGGATGGGATTGGGACATGTTCCACTGGCACAGTCACTGCAGGTGGCAGTGTTGACATCTACACAAGTAAAAGACACATGGGGCGCACAATGAATAAAGCACACAGTAAATAAGCATCACTTCAGTTCATTTGGTTGACTTCGGTTCTACGTTATATTTTAGAGCACTGATAGAAGTGTTATGTCAGAGCCTCACAGACATCTGAAAATAGTACACACCCAAAAGCCAATCAGAATATATTACTTAATAATTAATATATTACGGACAAAAAGACACATTCTTCTCTTTGGTTTATAGACATGCCTCCAGGCGGGGTTTTTACCCAACCTACAGTTATATATCTAGTTTATGACATTTTACCCAACCACAGTAAATGAAATATAGGCGTAGTCCCTGTATGACAACAAACACACACCTGCCAGGTTTTCCAGAGGAAGGTCTGGGCGTAATAGGTTGGCGTATGGCTCTGTGTACCCCAGCTCCACCCAGTTACTGTGGCTGTAGAAGTCCTGGCAGTGCATGGAGGGACACACATTGACACTTTTATACATACATTTTCTCGTTTCAGTAAAATATCTTCCTCTCACTCATCGTGACGATTCCCTCATTCAAAATGTGTTTGTTTGTTACTGTGTGTCCTGCATGTCTCATTTTTCCCTTTTAAACTCTCTATTTTTCATTCTGACCCTCACCTGTAGCGTATGAAGGACTCTTCCGAGTGTTTCCCTGGCAGCCTTGAAGTTCTCCTTGCCGATATTAGCCTTAATGGCCACCACGCCCTCCGTGATTAAGCCACGTCCTTCCAGAAAGGCCTCTGAATTGAAGTGGTGTGGAGCACTGAAGGAAGTTTTCACAAGCAATAACTTGGTACGTGTAAAAGCAAATCATATTTAAGCACACACAGCTCAATTATTTCATTGCTTTGGTTGTTTTGTTTTTCAGTCTTTTACCTATTAACAAAGTCACGGTCGACCAGTCCATTCTGGCTGTAGATTTCTTGAAGAGCAGAGTGAAACTTAGCTCCAGACACTTCTCCTGTGGCTGTGGGGCCCAGACAGGCCTGGACCAGCTCTTCAGGAGATGGACCCTGTCGTCAGAGGTCAAAGGTTAGAGTTACAGTTCCATTAAAATGCAAATAAAAAATTGGATGACGATGATGATATTTTTGGGGCAACTTACTTACAAGTGCATTCTTTAGTTTTTATGCATTTGGAATAAAATCTCTCAAACTACTTCTTATTACAAACAACACAACAGCTTGTAGAATGATGGATGGATCATTACTGTGCAGTTGGTTATGAACCTGTGGTTAGCACACAGCAGTAGGAATAACACACTTACATACTGACATATACTTACATGGCACTTATTGACATACTTACACACATATCTACAGCCTGATCTGAAGGAATCTGTGCATAATTTTACACATGGGTGGCTCAGCTGCCATGTGAAGTGGAATATTACAGATAATTTACTGCCTCCACTTGCAATAAATATTAGTTGCATTAGCTCTTTGTGAGTGAACGTTTCTTTGTGTGTGTCTCTTGCACATTTTCATCTTCCATCCTACCGTGGGTTTGAACTCATGACCAGCTGCCTCAGCCACTGCCCGACATGTCTCTGTCACTTTTTGCAATAGGGCCGTTCCTGTGATGCTGATATGAGTGGATGCACCACCCCCGATGGGGACAAAGGCCACAGTGGGCCCTGATAGAGCCAAAGCCAGCAGGGCTATGCCCAGAACTGAAGTCATGATCGGTCTACAAAGAGAGAAAAATGATGAAGCAGCAGGTTGGTTAAATGATACTAGATAGAAAAACATTGTTGATTCAGCTAAGATCTATCAGAAGGCATGACATGAATCAAAGAGTTTAAGTCCTCCAGCAGCCACATTTGATCATTTTTATAAGCCAAATCCAAAATAAAGATAAATGAATGAATAAATAAATATATTTGGCCTTCATTCACCCTTCCTTCTCTCACAAGAAAGAAGTATTTCTATTAAAAGCCCAGTCAATTATTCAATGCAATAGGCAGAGTGTCGTGAAGAATGTGCTGACAGGCTGCTCCCCATCAAACATTGCACTTTTTGCCTTTATTTGCCTTTATTGACTCACATTTCTCAGTGATTGTGTAAGTTGTGAAGTGAACTGTGAGCACAAATTAACCTATTACTACATATCCTTGGAATGCGAGAGGAAACAGAGAAAACCCACACAGCCACATGGAGAACATGCAATCTCTACACAGAAAGGCCTTTCGCCGGATGCAAACCAGGAAACAGTGCTAACCACTGCACCACCAAACTGCCCCAAGTGTAAAAAGAAATAAAACTAATTTAAAAAATAATAGATTTAAAATAACATATTTTACAAAAAAGTAAAGTATGAATAGTAGTTTACAACAATGGAGATGACGTACAGGTTGATGTATTAAACAAATAAAGCTTTAACTGAAGAAAAATAAGAAAAAGAAAAAAGAAAAAAAATCTCTATAAAGAAATACACAATTTTATAATACATAGCTTATTCTACACTTGCAGTTATTGTGTTATAAAATTAACAGTTTCCTTATAAAACATTTTAATATTGCAGTTACCTTGAAAAAAAAAACAACTCAAAATGTCTAAAGCAGTGTGGAAAACTGTCATATCCAAACTGAACTTTGAAATGCAATCATACCTCAGTGTTTCTCAGCCGCAGTGACGCCAATAAACCTTAAAGAAGTGCAGCCCCACCTGCCCTCCATAACTGAATATATACAGGACTTAGATGGGTGGAGACTGGAACAGATGAAATCAGCTAGGTGTGTGCCTGCGTTTGAGTGGGTGTTATCTTTGTCATCATGTCATTATCGCTTGGCTAACTTGACGGCCAGTGAAAGGGTTTCCCCTCACAAACCTGGTGTAACCAGTAAAAAAAGGCTGTAAACAGTGTCATAATTTCAGTCACAACTTGAAGAACATACTCACTTTACTGTAATTGAGTACAATGATATATTATTAATAATATAATAAAATTTATATTGGATTATGCCCAAAGTGACCACGATGTGTTATTACCACATTTTTTACTGCTTGCAAAAGGTTCAAACAAAGGTGAGGCGAGTTGAAATAATAAATTCTTTGAACAAATTAGAGGTGGAGGATTAGAGATTAATAATTCCAACAGCATGGTGTAGACTTGAGTACAGTAATAGTATATTCACTTGTTTTCAGGTCAGGTGACAGGAGAACTGGTTTAAATTTGGTTTATGTATCACTGCAGGCAGGTTAAGACATGAAAATATTTCCCTATTAGCTGTATTTTAATTTAATTCCTGTATCCAGAATATACGGGACTTAATCGAAGTCATATAATGGCATGTAAGATATTTAAAAAACACATCAACATAGGGGGCAACAAAATTGGGCAGCCCAGAAACTCACTTCACTTCACGGTATTTGACTTCCTGAAACAAATTCCAGTTAGCACAATAACTTCTCATGCTATCTTTCCAGATTATGACAATTACATTTTATGATTTTATTGTAACCTGTCATCATTTAAAGTCATCTGTGCTCATAGATGTAGGTGTTGGCTGTTTCAGCCATGTGTTGTAAATGTAGTATGATGGTATGATGTACTATGAAGATGCAAGGTATTATTCATTGATACGTTGAAGCACAACCTGATGCATCTCAGCCAAAATGAATCATCATAATAAACTAATCATATTAATGATAAATGTCAACAGTTTCCATACTTTATCAGTTAGCACAGAGCAATGTTCACTGAAGACGGAAACACTTATCATTTGAGAAAGTATGAGTCAAGTTTCACTCATCAAATGACTGACTGGATCCTCCAAGTATAGAACAGGTGAAGTTCCTTCCAACATTCCTGGAAAAAGCCTTGTGCCCTGCCTTAAAAAAATAACTTTGACATGTACAGTCGCCAGGCAACCAGCTGAACCACCATCCAATCACCTCACAGATCTGCAGGTCCAAAGAGCAAAAGGTGAGGAAAGAACAAGCAGGGAGGGAGCTGAGATGGGCTCCCCTACAGTTATCTGACAGCTATATAAGTACTAAACAACTTAAGATATCACCCACCAGTATGTGATGTGGTTGAAACAGCTCCACCTTCCTCAACACTTTAGTGCATTTTAACAAAGCAGTAATACACTTACAGGGCCATCTGTGATTTTATCATATGATTTTATTAAATTCAGTTACTACCTTAGAATGAACTTTTTATATCTAGGAATAGTCTGCCATGGTTCTACAGTAGCCCAGGATGGTCAAACTAAACACTTGCTCCAGATAAGTCCATTTACATGCCTTTCACGGCCAGCTCAGTTTTCCCCACGTTTGGAAGACGAGGGTGAGATGAGCTGGTTGTAGTCTGCAACACCACTAGACGTCACTAAATCCTCCACACTGGACCTTTCGATAGGCGCTGATGTAAATCAATAAACCTTTGTACTATCCAATGTGCAGGGTTAAAGTTGGTTGCAGGTTAAAGTTGTTTTGAGTTGATTTCCCCAGCAGATGGTGATGAAGACTTTTGTAACCAGGCAAGAGTTTTTTCCTCACAGTTTGCTCTCATAATTACTGTGAGCTGCCAAATGTTGTGTTGATAACATGTAAATGCTGCTGCTCTAGTTGAAAGTGGAGTTTGACTATATATCTAGCATGGAAACTAGCATAACAACAGCACTGTGTAAAGTGTCTGGGGGACTAGTTCACACAAGTCCAGACCTGGCATGTAGGACAAACAATGACATATCACACATCGTCATATGTCAGTATCATATTTCACTTTCCAGCTCTCTCCTCACATACCTGTCTGAAATGAAATTTCAGGCACATGTACATCAAAGTTCACACACTGCTCCATTCATTAGAAATCGTAGCATATAGGGTGGAGCAAGCTGAGGTACGTGTTTGTGTGCGTGCGTGTGAAAAAACAGGAGAGCTTCAGAAAGTGACAGAACTTGGCCAATGGGTGTCTATGACAGGAAGACAGAGAGGAAGACAGAGCAGGAAATTTGAATGGTAGATTGTGACTTTCTCCGTCTGCTGTGAAAGTGACCTAACATCCAGGTGAGTGTTACAAAGACTAACAAATTCATTGCTCAATGATGATTGTATGTAGCCGTGGCCACATTAGACTAAGGATCATGGCTGTTGTTTTAATCAGTCAATAATTTTTACCTTTATTAAGCAGTTGTCAGTGTTTAACGTAGACCTTTTATTTTACTCTACCATTTTTTGCAGAGCTCCTATTGCTGTTAACAGTTTTTGTTGTTGCTGTGCTGTTGTTCATTCTCCGACAATACGTTTGTTTTTCTCAAATATTCACAGTTTAGTTTCATTTCATGCGTGCCAGCAGGGTTCTCTGATTATATCATCACACAGCTCTATTACACAAGCCGCTCCTTGTTTCCGAGATTTACAGACTGCTACAACATCACTTTATATGGAATGTTTACAGTTGAATAATAGGCCTGCGATGAATCATATTTATTAAGGTTATATTGTTTTGTGCTCTATTAAAACTCTCTACTCTACAGTAGGTCACCCTCATGTGTATTATAGAGGCTGTTTTCCATGGTGATATTGAACCTACCGAGACGTGTCTCTAAAGTTTTGTCTACCTGATTAATATCAGTGAGATATAAATATTACCAAGGTGTGCCAGGAAGTGAATTAAATTACAGGAATTAAATTAAAATACAGCTAATAGGGAAATATTTTCATGTCTTAACCTGCCTGCAGTGATACATAAACCAAATTTAAACCAGTTCTCCTGTCACCTGACCTGACCTGTGCCAGGAAGTGTGCAAGGTGATTGTTTATGTTAAATACTAAAAGTAGAGCAGCCAATGTTCATTTTAATATCAGCTCATACATAAAAGTGCTCTTCTACAAATGTTTACATTGACAGCTCGCCAGGCACTAAAGTCAACACACTGAGCCATAATGCGCAACTCTGTTTGCATAGAAACTTAATGAAAACAATGAAGTATTACTGTAATTAAAATCTTGCTGGTATGGTCCTAAGTGGCTCACATTCACCTTCATTGTACTCAGTTCTCAATTCATTATTTTAAAGGCCAAGACATTCACAACCCAGAATTTGTTCACACGCTCAGATCTGACACCATATACATGATTTACACTTGATGGGGAAAGGAGTCACGTCATTATTGTCTCATGGCTCAGTTGACTTATAAGTCTGCAGTCGTGTGCAGACATGATACTGTGTTTACCTCATCGAGCCAGTCAGGATAAGGGGATATGACTAAGTATGTTACAGCTGTTGTAAAATATTTTGTGATAACTCTCCAATTTCTTTACAGTATGTTAAATTCTTTAGCAGGCATCTTGGTTTTATTGTCCAGTTTGCGCTGATCAGCTAGTGCTGCCAGCTTCATAATGGCAGATTACAGGTTTAACCCCTATTATATATATATTATATACCACATGGGTAAGTTCCTCTAGTTGGATGACTGCATTGCCATTGCATGAAGCTGCAAATTTCCTTTAAAGATTGATAAAGAATTTATGTACGTATTTGTGAAAACATCCTGGCATGAGTGATAGAGTGATCTAGAGATAGAGCTGATAATGTTGAAGGACCTTGTATCAGGTCTGGAAAGGCAAATACGGTTTGTATGTAACATGTATCCTGATACAAAAAAAGATACAACACAAAGAGAGAAACACTCCTTGTCAAGCACTTGTGTGCCTGTATTGGTTGCAGGCATGTGGTTAAACCGCCAGAGCAAGCTTTGGCATGTTATTCTTGTCAAAGATAAGAACAGAAAAAACTAGAAAATTCCCGCGGAAATTTTGAAAGTGCCAAGTGGGCTGTTGCCGGGCTTCTGTAGTGAAAAAGCACATCTCAAATAGTAATATTTAACATGTTTGTTCACACACATGACCAGCTAGCGCTAACGTGCTAGCCACTAATTCTAGCATCAGCTGTAAATGTTAGCAAAAAAGATTACTTCTGCTTTCCTCCAGAAAATTTCCCGCCATTTTAACATGGCTGTCTATCTGGCTGTGGATGGGTGCCGGTGGGGAATCTCTGTGTGTGAGGCCAAAACTATAATACTCACAACTTTCGTAGACGAATCGCAGCGAGAAGACAAATTTTCCTACGTTTTTATGTATAAATCATGTCTGTAGTGTGAAATTTGTGGCCACAGGAGCAGTTTACGTTTTATTTTTTGACAGATTTTTTTCTCTCCTCCACACTCTGGCTGATGATGTCATCCACTCTGGCAAAAACATTCCGCGCAATACACACCCATTATAAACCCCGAAATTTGACCAAAAACCTTCACACCTTTGAGCCTTGATAGTTTAAAAACTGTAAAAGGTGTCGATAAAGTGAATCGATGAAGAGAAGGCAAGAGTACCTCCATTCTAAAGTTTAAATGAAGTCTCTCGGTGAAAGTATGCCAGAGCAGTTCATTTTTGAAAATGTCTGTTTAATTTTTATTTTTTTCGGGGTTTTCCATGCATTTCTATGGGAAATTTTCCTCGTTTTTTTGGGGAATTATTCGTAAAAAATTCGCAAATTTCTTACACACTTACAAGCACTCGATTCGGGATGAAAACACACGTTTTGTTAATTTACTTGTTGGGGGTCCTCTGGCCAGTTCGGGCTGTATTAATCGGCGAATAATAAAACTGCCATGAAACATGCAGAAGAACATTAGCTTTCTAGCTATGGGAATGGGTGCCTCATGCCGTAGGCACTTGGCACTAATAATAAAACTGCCAAAAAACACGCAGAAGAACAATAGTTGCCTCGTGTCGCAGGCACTCGGCACTAATTAAGATATAACTATGTACCTGTACAGAGTTTCTGGTAATTTATCAGCTTTCTACAGGCAAAGTCAATCTACCACTCAACACCGTAGACTAGAACACTAGTCACAAAGATCAGCTACTGACAAAGGTGACACATTTAGTTTTCAAACAAAAACAAGCATGTGTGCAGCAGTACCTCCACAAACCCTCTGATTTTAATCAGTTCTTACTATCACATTCTTCTTTTCTTTCAGAGCACTGATGTCAAACATAACCTCCAACCAAGAAGCCACTGAGCTCATCTGTCCCTTGCTACTGAGAATGAAAAATGACAGCCTCAACAGATACCCAAAGGCCAATATGGTGGTGGTTTGCTTCCACGGCCTGGTCTCCTGCCTGGGGATTTTGGAGAATGCCCTGATCCTGTGGGTGGTGGGCTACCGCCTACGGCGACGCACTGTGGCATCTGTCTGGGTTCTCAATCTGGCCATGTCTGACTTCCTGACCACTCTGACACTGCCCCTCTTCACCTTTTACATTGGCTCCTCGCATAGCTGGGTACTTGGCAACCCACTTTGCAAAATACAGGCTTCCATTTTCTACTTGAACATGTTTGTGTCAGCATTCCTTCTGGCAGCAATTTCACTGGACCGCTACCTTCTGGTGGCCAAGCCAGTGTGGAGTCAGAATCATCGGTCAGTGGCAGGAGCATGGAAAGTTTGTGCATTGGGTTGGCTGTGGGCAGTAATTAATGCATTACCTTACTTTCTGTTCCGCTCAGTGACTGAGAAAAGGGACGAAAAGAAACTGTGCTATCATAATTTTGCCTTGTATTCATCTCGAGACACTCTGGAGCGAGACTGCAAAGTAAGGCAGGCAGGAACTGCCATCTCCAAATTGCTGCTAGCATTCCTGTTCCCCCTGGTAGTGATTGCAGGGAGCTACATCAAAATTGGTCTCAGTCTGAAGAATAGGAACAGAAGGAGAATGCAGAGTGCAAGGTGCCCTGATGCACTTATTGTTTCAAGTAACACCTCTCCAACCACAAAAAACACAAATATCATTCTCAAGCCTTTGACCAGTGATGCATCTTTTCCCCAGACACCTGCTACCATGTCTGCTTCTGTCTCTAATCAGGCCAATCAAAATCAGCTGTCCCAGAGCTTCACCAGGATGGTGGCATTTCTGATCACAGCATTCGTACTGTGCTGGGCTCCTTATCACATCTTCTGCATAATTGAAGTGACAGCCCAGTACAAGATGACATATCTTGACCTGGTGGAGGTGGGACTGCCCATAGCCGCAACCTTGGCGTTCTTGAATCCAGTGTTGAACCCCATTCTGTACGCCTTCAGCTGTCCAAAGTTCTGTGTGAAAATACGCCAGAGTCTGGGAGGAGCGTTTGTTGGCCTGGTAGAGGAAGGAGGGGGCTTAAAAGCACATATGAAGCGTAAGAGCAGTCGAGATGCAGGCATTGCATCACCAAAGGCTTTATGTGCATGTCCCTTCCCAAGACAAGAATCAAAAAGTGTGGCAGAACATGGCTTTTAGATCATACCAGATTTTTAGCTTTATGTTTAATTCAGTGGAACACATGTACAGTGCTTAATAAATTTATTAGACCACCACCCAATGTAAAGTTTATGCCTATAATGGTTAATACACTAGTATGTAAAAGCTCTTTGACCAAAATAATATTTTTAATGCTAAAATATCTATGAATTTTCAAATTTACTGTTTTAGTAGAAAATATAATAAAATAGTAGCACATTATTTCTTGATTAAGATGTCAAATTATAGCTACAGTATTTCTTTGCATTCCTGAACAGAAGAATTCGTTTGAGTGGTTGAATGTTATGCTTGATTCATTTCTGACTGAAGCCCAGTGAGCTGGCTCAAATTTGGGTAAAATTCAGTTTGAAATTTCGCATTCTTGTTCAAAATGGTAAAACATCGAGACCTCAGTGAAATTGAAAGCACTTCACGCACATCATGATGCTAGATGGTCTCTGACAGGTGGTCTAGTACATTTGTTAAGCACTGTATGTGTAGGATTAATTTCATAGATGCCCTTTGACCAATCACTAGAGGGCAGAGGTTGGATCTTACTGACTTTCCTTAAATGTCACCATGAGGTATTTTTTATTTTCTATTGAAATAGTAAATAAAAAAATATTGGATTAATTTAGGTACAGAAGTTTATCTTCCCCAGAGGATGATTCTAATAAGTATGTGATCCCTTAACTTTCCATCTAACGCCATCATCAGGTCATATTTTGCCAAATTTGTCCAACACTTTATTATTATTTCCCATTCATTTTCTCTCAATTGATGAATAGTTATAGCTGAATTTGTATTAAAACTCAATTTAACTTTAACAACACTTTCTGTTTTTTGTAAAATGCTCTTTTGTTCAAATGCAGTGAAGTAAAACGCACAATATTTCTACTAATATGTAGAACGTAGCATAAAAAGTTCCAAAGAACTTTAAATTTGTATAAGTATACTGCTATTGTAACTGTACTTAGTTACTTTCCACCAATGATCATGTATATAGGAAACTACCACAGTATTTGCATTTTGTCTACAATTAAATGTATATAATGTAAATATTTTGCACAGCGTAAATGGCGTCACTGCCATAAATTACATTTCCCTTTGTGTCTGTGTATTACATTGGTATTAAAGTTTATTGACATGTCATCATTTGATTCCTGAAATTCCTGAGCTTTTGCCTTTTCACAGGAAACTGTAAATATAAACAGGAAAGGAACTGCACTCTTGCTTTTATCTATAAATATCCTAGTGATTCATAAGAAAATGTGAGGGGTCACGAGTGGCCATGCACCCCAAAAAACTTTATTATATTGTATTTCCAACATAACAGATTTTATTAAACATCCATCAAGAGTTGCAAAAGCTTTGTAAGGGCTCACAAGCCAATAACTTGTTGCAGTAGATCATGCTATGCAGATTTTTCCACCAGAGAGCACTATCGCGATGATTACATAAACATTGTGTCGTGAAATTATAGATTATGCTTTTCAGGTCCTGTAATCCAGAGACACTTTAAATCTGAACTGCTGAACGTCTGACCACCTTTCTAAGCGATTGGGTTTCATCATATCTGATAACCATTTTGATTGACTGTCAAATCACAGCCGTCACAATCGTCTCGTTCCATCACACTCAGTTGGACACACCCACTTGCGCACACAGGCTGAGGTGTAATGTAGGCCACAGCAGTGTGGGATTACTGTGGAGGTGGTTGTAATTTGGACAGAATATCAGTGAGTGAAGATTCAAAATATAAAGACAGAGCAGGATTAAACCTAACGGGTCAGACTGACATACAAAGCTCTACTTTCCTCTCAGCCATTCAGTTCCAGCAGATTATCTTTCTCTCTCTGTTGGGACTGTGAATACAGTGTCAGTATGCCTGTTTCTGCACAATGTAACTTTGTGCTCTGGTAACAATCGCCCGTGTGAACTATGTAACACTTTCCAGTCACACACCACCAACTAATTAAGTGATTTTAGTGAAACTCAATTATATTTTATGGACATAATGTTGACTGGTTTTCCCTCTGATGCACTCCAGCTCTTCCTCCTCAACACTCAGTTATGGACAGTGTTTTCTGACTAATACGGTCAATCTAATCGGGCTCAGCACACTCGATGAACATGATGGTAAAATGAAAAAGGCCAAAGGGATGATGATGGAGGAAGTTTGCAAGAGAAAAAGAAAAAGTGACTGAGCAAGTATCAGGATGAGGCCAACAAACTTATATGTATCAAGAACACAGAGAGACTGGTGGACACAAATGCAGGCAGGCAGATGACAATCAGTTCTCAGGGTCATTTGATTCAGTCCATGGGTCAAAATCCAGAAAGGCAATCAGACAGGCGAAGGTACAAATTCAGGACACTGAGGGTGCGAATAGTCAATTTTGCTTCCTAACTGAGTGAAATGACCTGGAAGTACTAACATGTGCGCCATGAAAAGCTGTTCGAATTTCCAAACTGTTAAGGAAAGGAGCTTCAATGCTTCCTTTATTATCTCCTTTAGCATAGCATACACCGGACCATCCTTTACGAAAGGAAAGGAGGTAATGCCGCCCCACAATTCCTTGCAGCAGCGTTCTGTTGTTTGCTGTGGAGCTGCGTTCACACAGAGTACGAACTGTTAACTGTTGTAACTGTGACATGCAGCGTCCGGCAGATCATCATGAAGTTCCCGTTGCTGATTAATTATATATCTTTGCCATAACTTGCTAATATGTTTATATATGAGTGGACAGGAGGGTGAGGGACCATACCAGCGTAACAAACACTTCATTTGACTCCTGTGACAGGTGGACAATATTCATTTATTATTTGAATTCTGACGTTGTTGATGACAACACATTTTTCACTGGGTTGTCCATGTTTATTTCGTTTATCACGTTTCCTGCATTAGACTACCTGCTAAGAGCACACGGGGAGTATCTAGGAAGTAACTTAGATGTGCGTTTTGTAGTCCATCTCCTGGACTCTGTTTTACCACAGGTTACGTCAATAACATTCGCCGTCGCATAATAACATAGTCTAAGTGTAAGAGCAGTCCAACACCGCGGCCGTCTTCTTCAAACTCCTTATGAATTCACCTTCACATCTTTCCTTGACCTCGTGACGTTTTCTATCGAGGTCAAGAAAAAAGTGATTAGGAAAGGACATAGGAGCTAATTTTTTTGACTATTCGACCTGAAACCACCCTGAAACTCAGAGACCAGGAACAAAACGATCAGACATGGGGAAACTCCCTTACATGAAACACTGGAATGCTGCTCTAGGAGACAAGACAATCTGGCACTGATACACAGGGAAGCACTGGTTACATACAAACAGGAGGGAAGGGCTAACGAGATACAGGTGAAACACATAAGGGTAGGGACAGGTAATCACACAGGGAACAGGAAGTGAACACAGAGGCAAGACTATCAAAATAAAACAGAAAACTGACAGATGACAGACCCTGACAATATGAGTCAACTGAATAGCAGAAATAACCCTACACACCTTGATACAACATCGCTTAAAACTGTTCATATAAGACTTACCCTGTGGGCTCCAATGTAGGACCAGGACTTGGTTTGGCTTCAGGTTAGATTAGAATTGTAATTGTCATTGAAACTATGGCACTTTGTTACACCACATGCAGCAGCATGCCAGTGCATTTGTTCTTGTGGCATTTTTAAATTACTTCCTATTTCACTGAAGCTTTTACACAATGTAGGGATTTCTAAATCTGGAACTTCCCGTCACACTTACCCTTAACAACTGTTTTAGCGATGGGTTTCCTAAGAAGGAGTAGACATAATCACCAGGGTAGATTTTATGTACTGATCAGTGGCGGATTGGCCATCTGGAACACCGGGGCATTTCCTGGCCGCCGAACTGGCCTGCTTGGCAATTGCCGACATTCGGAACCAACGGCTCGGTTCGGGTCATGCTTGATTTTTAAATAAACAATCCATTATGCGGCTCATTAGGGCATCTGCCTCACTGAAGCTCACACAGACTGAGCAGCAACGTTGGGCACAAACGCACCCCCTCTTCTTTTTTCCTGCTCTCTGTCACAGCACTGCAGGCAGACACACACACGCACACACCAAGTTGACACACAACCATGCAGCACATCAGCTTAATCAGCTTTCATTATGCCCAACAGTGTGTAGTTGGTTAGACAAAAATCTGTAATATGAATGAAGTGTGTGCCATCTTGTGCAAAAGTTTGATTTTGGTTGCAGTGTTTCATTTTGCAGGATATATGAGGTTTGGGTGTGTGGTTTGGTGAATTATGTTATGTTAGTATTTTGATAAAGCCAGCCAAGTTTGCAAAATTGTGTTTAAGGAAAAAACTGTAAGTTGGTCGTGCTGCATGGTTGTGCGTCTGTTGTCACCACTAGTGTTTACAGTTTTTTTTCAATTGCTGTCTTCCATTGTTGTTGTAAAAGATTCCAATTACACAAGACTTGTTTGGCCAGGTGGCACATACAGTGGCCAATGAGCTCATGTAATATCATTTTAAATGGGAGTGTTTTGAAATCGCAAACACGTGACTTTATGTCAGATTGTTGTGTCTTATGCAGAGAACCACGTTCAGTACACTTAAAAAGTGACATTTTGTATTGCAAACTGTGTGTAAAGCAGAAAATGTGTTTAAAGTTTTGAAGATTTGAGATGAGGTTTTACTCCCTGTGTGTCACCTCATGTCATTTCAGTGTGTTAGCAACTGGAAAAAGACTGTAATAAGGAGGTTAGTTCCACTTTGTGGAAGTTGATGGGGCTAAAGCTGACTTAATAAAACGAATGTTTTAGCTTGTAACAAAGGATATTGTAAATTTTAGAATATGGTTAACTAACATTATATGAATATTGAAATCCTTGTATTATATTATTTAATTTAACCTTTATTTAACCAGGTAAAGTCCCTTTAAGATTAACAACATAGTTGTTGTTATATGAACATATCCAATGCACATAAAAACTGTCAGTTAGTATTTGAATAGTTGGGAAATCATGGGTGGCTTTTGGATTTTTCTTTACAACCAAATTTAAACCAGTTCTCTCCAGTATTACTGTACTCAAGTCTACAGCAATGTTGGAATTATTCATCTCTAATCCTCCACCTCTAATTTGTGCAAAGAATTTATTATTTCAACTCGCCTCACCTTTGTTTGAACCTTTTGCAAGCAGTAAAAAATGTGGGAATAACACATTGTGGTCACTATGGGAATAATAAAAAATAAAATTGCAATAATCCAATATAAATGTATTAATAATGTATCATTGTACGCAAATACAGTTAAGTGAGTATCTTCAAGTTGTGACTGATATGTGTGTTTCTTCAGAGAAATACTAAGTATAGGACAGGCAGAGTTCCTTACAACATTCCTGGAAAAAGCCTAGTGCCCTGCCTTAAGAAATGGATCAGGATGAGGCCAACAAACTATGTGTCAACTGAATAGCAGAAAATAACCCCACACACACACATACAACATCATTTAAAGCATGAGAACAAAATGAACTCTTCATATTAGACTTACCCTGTTGGGCTCCAAGGTAGGACCAGGATTTGGTTTGGCTTCAGGTTTGAGGTTTGTGTCAGATTATGAAGGTGGGTGAAGAAAGCTCCAGAGGAAGTCAAACTCCTCTCATTTATTTTTCCTTTTTACTATAAAATATCTATGAAACTATGGCGCTTTGTTACGCCATTTGTTGTTGTGACTTGATCATTTTTAAATGAAGTGGGAGTGAACTTAGTTAGCAAAGTTCCTATTTCACTGAATGTCAAAGCTGTTACACAATGTAGGGATTTCTAAAACTGGAACTTTCTGTCACTGGTTTCACTTATGAATAACTGTTTTAACCATGGGTCTCCTAAAAGGGGGGGAGGATATTGCAAATTTTAGAATATGGTTAACTAACATAGACACAACATAACTGAACTGTTAGGTTGCTGCAGAACAGACCGAGAAGCAGACTTGGAAGAGTTTCAAACAGGGCGTATTGAATACAGGACAGGAACTCTGAATGGCTGACGAGGAGGAAAGGGCAGAGCTGAAGCAGGGGAATCATGAGATGGCAGAGGGCAGGCAACCTGGGCTGGCTGGAAAGAAGCAGGTGGACAGAGCAGGCATGCAGATCTCTGGCAGGAGGTGGTGGTAATTGTCCTGAGCACAAAGAGACTGGTTAAGAGCAAAGAAAGACAAACTTGCAAAATCATAGAGCTGAAACAATCTTCTGAACATAACTACCACTGTAGGCGAAATAACAATCTGGCAAAGACTGGATGTAGACACAGGTAGATACAGTATGCTACTAGAGTTGGGTAGTGGATTGGTTGCAGGTGAGTCAGATTGGCAGCTGGTGATGATGGCCAGTCCCAGAGAGAGAAGACGAACAAGACACGAAAGGGGAGGGGAAAACAGTAGAATGACAGGAAATGAGGATGAGGCACCAATAGACTAGGACGAGAACAGGCGGAGTTCCTTACAACATTCCTGGAAAAAGCATTGTGCCCTGCCTTAAGAATTAACTTTGACAGGTACAGTCACCAGACAACCGGCTGAACCACCATCACATCAGCTCACAGATCTGCAGGTCCAAAGAGCAGAAGAGGAGGAAAGAACAAGCAGAACAAGGCTCGGCTACAGTTGTCTGACAGCTATATAAGTACTAAACAACTTAAGATAGCAGGGCCATCAGTGATTTTATCATATGATTTTATTAAATTCAGTTATTACCTTAGAATAAACTTTTTATATCTAGGAATAGTCTGCCATGGTTCTACAGTAGCCCAGGATGGTCAAACTAAACACTTGCTCCAGATAAGTCCATTTACATGCCTTTCACTGCCTGCTCAGTTTTCCCCACGTTTGGAAGATGAAGGTGAGATGAGCTGGTTGTAGTCTGCAACACCACTAGACGTCACTAAATCCTCCACACTGGACCTTTCTTTAGGCGCTGATGTAAATCAATAAGCCTTTGTACTATCCAATGTGCAATACCATGAGCTATAATAAAACACCTGACTGACTCATATCCCGCCATCATAACTGCCACAAAGAAAACCTAAAGATCTTGAAAAACAGACGAATAACCTACAGCTTTTCTAATGATGCAATGAATGAGCAAAGAAATACACCAAATCTAATTAGAGCTATATTTTAATTGTGCGTGTAGCTCTGTCCTGGTGTTTGTGGCTGATTTTGCCTTTGGCCAATATCTTATTCCAAATTTCCCAATATGTCCATGTAATAAACTTCCATTTTGATTTTAAATAAATATTGTATTTCAGATTGTTGGTTTTGTTTAGCTCTTTATCTCTCAACATATTTTAACTCCATGCACATCAGTCATATTGTTAGGTTAAAGTTGTTTTGAGTTGATTTCCCCAGCAGATGGTGATGAAGACTTTTGTAACCAGGCAAAAGAGTTTTTTCCTCACAGTTTGCTCTCATAATTACTGTGAGCTGCCAGATGTTGTGTTGATAACATGTAAATGCTGCTGCTCTAGTTGAAAGTGGAGTTTGACTATATATCTAGCATGAGAACTAGCATAACAACAGCACTGTGTGAATAGGACAAACAATGACATATCACACATCGTCATATGTCAGTATCATATTTCACTTTCCAGCTCTCTCCTCACATACCTGTCTGAAATGAAATTTCAGGCACATGTACATCAAAGTTCACACACTGCTCCATTCATTAGAAATCGTAGCATATAGGGTGGAGCAAGCTGAGGTACATAACAGGAGAGCTTCAGTAAGTGACAGAACTTGGCCAATGGGTGTCTATGACAGGAAGACAGAGAGGAAGACAGAGCAGGAAATTTGAATGGTAGATTGTGACTTTCTCCGTCTGCTGTGAAAGTGATCTAACATCCAGGTGAGTGTTACAAAGACTTAAAAATTCATTCAGTCAGTGTTTAACGTAGACCTTTTATTATACGCTACCATGTTTTGCAGAGCTCCTATTGCTGTTAACAGTTTTTGTTGTTGCTGTTGTTGTTCAATCTCCGACAATACGTTTGTTTTTCTCAAATATTCACAGTTTAGTTTCATTTCATACGTGCTAGCAGGGTTCTCTGATTATATCATCACACAGCTCTATTACACAAGCCGCTCCTTGTTTCCGAGATTTACAGACTGCTACAACATCACTTTATATGGAATGTTTACAGTTGAATAATAGGCCTGCGATGAATCATATTTATTAAGGTTATATTGTTTTGTGCTCTATTAAAACTCTCTACCTACAGTAGGTCACCCTCATGGCTGTTATAGAGGCTGTATTTCATGGTGATAATGCGCAACTCTGTTTTCATAGAAACTTAATAAAAACAATGAAGTATTACTGTAATTAAAATCTTGCTGGTATGGTCCTAAGTGGCTCACATTCACCTTCATTGTACTCAGTTCTCAATTCATTATTTTAAAGGCCAAGACATTCACAACCCAGAATTTGTTCACACGCTCAGATCTGACACCATATACATGATTTACACTTGATGGGGAAAGGAGTCACGTCATTATTGTCTCATGGCTCAGTTGACTTATAAATCTGCAGTCGTGTGCAGACATGATACTCTGTTTACCTCATGGAGCCAGTCAGGATAAGGGGATATGACTATGAGTATGTTACAGCTGTAGAATACAGTGTTAAAAATGTAGGTAGTCCAATTTTTGTTCTAAAATATTTTGTGATAATTCTCCAATTTCTTTACAGTATGTTAAATTCTTTAGCGGGCATCTTGGTTTTATTGTCCAGTTTGCGCTGATCATTCCGGTGACACACCACCTTAGCTAGTGCTGCCAGCTTCATGATCCCCGATTACAGATTTTAGCCCCCATTACCACATGGGTAAGTTCCTGTAGTTGGATGACTGCATTGCCATTGCACAAGGCTGCAAATTTCCTTTAAAGATCGATAAAGAATCTATGTACGTATTTGTGAAAACATCCTGGCATGAGTGATAGAGTGATCTAGAGATAGAGCTGATAATGTTGAAGGACCTTGTATCAGGTCTGGAAAGGCAAATACAGTTTGTATGTAACATGTATCCTGATACAAAAAAAGATACAACTCGCCTGTATTGGTTATAGGTATGCAGTTACATCGCCAGAGCAAGCTTTGGCATGTTATTCTTGTCAAAGATAAGAACAGAAAAAATTAAGAGATATAATTGTGTACCTGGATATTTGTGTTTTAGTGTCTTCTGTGATATGATGGTGCACAGCAGTTTCTAAACTGTATGTGTATCCCGGGACAGTCATTACATTTGTTTCATTACATGACTTGAAAAGCTGTACAGAGTTTTCTAGTAATTTATCAGCTTTCTACAGGCAAAGTCAATCTACCACTCAACACCGTAGACTAGAACACTAGTCACAAAGATCAGCTACTGACAAAGGTGACACATTTAGTTTTCAAACAAAAACAAGCATGTGTGCAGCAGTACCTCCACAAACCCTCTGATTTTAATCAGTTCTTACTATCACATTCTTCTTTTCTTTCAGAGCACTGATGTCAAACATAACCTCCAACCAAGAAGCCACTGAGCTCATCTGTCCCTTGCTACTGAGAATGAAAAATGACAGCCTCAACAGATACCCAAAGGCCAATATGGTGGTGGTTTGCTTCCACGGCCTGGTCTCCTGCCTGGGGATTTTGGAGAATGCCCTGATCCTGTGGGTGGTGGGCTACCGCCTACGGCGACGCACTGTGGCATCTGTCTGGGTTCTCAATCTGGCCATGTCTGACTTCCTGACCACTCTGACACTGCCCCTCTTCACCTTTTACATTGGCTCCTCGCATAGCTGGGTACTTGGCAACCCACTTTGCAAAATACAGGCTTCCATTTTCTACTTGAACATGTTTGTGTCAGCATTCCTTCTGGCAGCAATTTCACTGGACCGCTACCTTCTGGTGGCCAAGCCAGTGTGGAGTCAGAATCATCGGTCAGTGGCAGGAGCATGGAAAGTTTGTGCATTGGGTTGGCTGTGGGCAGTAATTAATGCATTACCTTACTTTCTGTTCCGCTCAGTGACTGAGAAAAGGGACGAAAAGAAACTGTGCTATCATAATTTTGCCTTGTATTCATCTCGAGACACTCTGGAGCGAGACTGCAAAGTAAGGCAGGCAGGAACTGCCATCTCCAAATTGCTGCTAGCATTCCTGTTCCCCCTGGTAGTGATTGCAGGGAGCTACATCAAAATTGGTCTCAGTCTGAAGAATAGGAACAGAAGGAGAATGCAGAGTGCAAGGTGCCCTGATGCACTTATTGTTTCAAGTAACACCTCTCCAACCACAAAAAACACAAATATCATTCTCAAGCCTTTGACCACTGATGCATCTTTTTCCCAGACACCTGCTTCCATGTCTGCTTCTGTCGCTAATTTGACCAGACAAAATCAGCTGTCCCAGAGCTTCACCAGGATGGTGGCATTTCTGATCACAGCATTCGTACTGTGTTGGGCTCCTTATCACATCTTCTGCATAATTGAAGTGACAGCCCAGTACAAGATGACATATCTTGACCTGGTGGAGGTAGGACTGCCCATAGCCACAACCTTTGCATTCTTGAATCCAGTGTTGAACCCCATTCTGTACGCCTTCAGCTGTCCAAAGTTCTGTGTGAAAATACGCCAGAGTCTGGGAGGAGCGTTTGTTGGCCTGGTAGAGGAAGGAGGGGGCTTAAAAGCACATATGAAGCGTAAGAGCAGTCGAGATGCAGGCATTGCATCACCAAAGGCTTTATGTGCATGTCCCTTCCCAAGACAAGAATCAAAAAGTGTGGCAGAACATGGCTTTTAGATCATACCAGATTTTTGGCTTTATGTTTAACTCAGTGGAACACATGTACAGTGCTTAATAAATTTATTAGACCACCACCCAATGTAAAGTTTATGCCTAAAATGGTTAATACACTAGTATGTAAAAGCTCTTTGACCAAAATAATATTTTTAATGCTAAAATATCTATGAATTTTCTAATTTACTGTTTTAGTAGAAAATATAATAAAATAGTAGCACATTATTTCTTAATTAAGATGTCAAATTATAGCTACAGTATTTCTTTGCATTCCTGAACAGAAGAATTCGTTTGAGTGGTTGAATGTTATGCTTGATTCATTTCTGACTGAAGCCCAGTGAGCTGGCTCAAATTTGGGTAAAATTCAAGTTTGAAATTTCGCATTCTTGTTCAAAATGGTAAAACATCGAGACCTCAAAGCACTTCACGCACATCATGATGCTAGATGGTCTCTGACAGGTGGTCTAGTACATTTGTTAAGCACTGTATGTGTAGGATTAATTTCATAGATGACTGACTTTCCTTAAATGTCACCATGAGGTATTTTTTATTTTCTATTGAAATAGTAAATAAAAAAAATATTGGATTCATTTAGGTACAGAAGTTTATCTTCCCCAGAGGATGATTGTAATAACTAACACTAACTAACACTTCATGACAGAATACATGCAATAAAACAACCTCAGTTTCATATGTACTTTGTGTTTGGGACAAATTAACATTTAATTTAAGGGAACCATGAAAAGTTTTTGCTTCAACGATTATCAGAATTGTTTCCTATTCATTTTCTCTCAGTTGATGAATAGCTATAGATGAATTTGTATTAAAACAACACTTTGTGTTTTATGTAAAATGTTCTTGTGTTCAAATGCAGTGAAGTAAAACGCACAATATGTCTACTAATATGTAGAATGTTAGAATGTAGAATGTATGTTTTTATAAATTTAGTATTTGTATAAGTATACTGCTATTGTAACTGTACTTAGTTACTTTCCACCAATGATCATGTATATAGGAAACTACCACAGTATTTGCATTTTGCATAAATTACATTTCCCTATTACATTGGTATTAAAGTTTATTGACATGTCGTCATTTGATTCCTGAAATTCCTGAGCTTTTGCCTTTTCACAGGAAACTGTAAATATAAACAGGAAAGGAACTGCACTCGTGCTTTTATCTATAAATATCCCAGTGATTCATAAGAAAATGTGAGTGGGTAAGCCATGCATTATATTGTATTTCCAACATAACAGATTTTATTAAACATCCATCAAGAGTTGCAAAAGCTTTGTAAGGGCTCACAAGCCAATAACTTGTTGCAGTAGATCATGCTATGCAGATTTTTCCACCAGAGAGCACTATCGCAATGATTACATAAACATTGTGTCGTGAAATTATAGTTTATGCTTTGGTCCTGTAATCCAGAGACACTTTAAATCTGAACTGCTGAACGTCTGACCACCTTTCTAAGCGATTGGGTTTCATCATATCTGATAACCATTTTGACTGACTGTCAAATCACAGCCGTCACAATCGTCTCGTTCCATCACACTCAGTTGGACACACCCACTTGCGCGCACAGGCTGAGGTGTAATGTAGGCCACAGCAGTGTGGGATTACTGTGGAGGTGGTTGTAATTTGGACAGAATATCAGTGAGTGAAGATTCAAAATATAAAGACAGAGCAGGATTAAACCTAACGGGTCAGACTGACATACAAAGCTCTACTTTCCTCTCAGCCATTCAGTTCCAGCAGATTATCTTTCTCTCTCTCTGTTGGGACTGTCTCTGTCATTTTCTCCCTCTGTATTCATCTTTTTCTCTCTTATGTCTTTTGGCATTGCTTTTTCTCTTTACAGTGACAACAGAGACACTTTGCAGTGAACTTCAGGTGATAGAGATACAAGAGAGACAAAAGAGGAAGGATGAGTGAATAAAGGAAGTGTCACA
Organism: Nibea albiflora; assembly: GCA_014281875.1. NCBI lineage: Eukaryota > Metazoa > Chordata > Actinopteri > Sciaenidae > Nibea > Nibea albiflora. The sequence goes on from CM024789.1 coordinate 24,424,933, forward strand.
GTAGGTAAGCATTCTGTCATGTGATTTGAAATTATCTCTCCTAACAATCATCTCCACTTTCAGCATGAGGCATTTGTCCAGTTCACTCATTTTGGGTGGCAGCAATAACCTTTCATTTAGAAGTTCATTTAATGAAGCGACAATTTTGTTTGACAATTGCAAATTTGAACGTGCACTGTGGTGGATATTTGAAAATACTACTACTGTTCAAGCAACACTGTTTACCTTCTATGCCATGCCATAAGATACAAATAAAATCAGGTTGATTTGTAGTTAGGTGAACGGTGTCTCTGTTGCTCCCACTCTGCACCACGTACGCCTGTTTCTGCACAATGTAACTTTGTGCTCTGGGAACAATCACCCGTGGAAACTACGTAACGCTGTACAGTCACACACCACCTGATCCTGTCAATGTAATCGGGCTCAGCACACTCTATGAACATGATGGTGAAGTCAAAAAGGCCAAAGGGGATGATGGAGAAAAAGTGACTGAGCAAGTATCAGGATGAGGTCAACAAACTTATACTGAGTCAACTGAATAGTCTTCGAGTTATTCAAAGAATCACGCATGAACGGAATGACATAGATGTAGTAAGATTAGAGGTATCCTGAGGCTCATCTACAGAAAAGACGAAAACATGCAGATAAGGATGAAAAACAATTATGAAACAGCAGGAGAACAGTGAGGACATGGACACGGTAAGATGCTGAAAACGATAGAGGCAGAGAGATTATATAAAGTGCTGTGATCCCCATGAGAGATAAAGAAAGAAGGACGGGTGGTAAGTATTGCTTTCAAAGGGTTGAATGCACGGCTGCAGTACTTATACTGTAGTTGACAGATGCTGACTAGAAAATTAAGGCTCATTGCACGTCAGTGAACATCACTCACTGAAATGTACACTGATGCATACACACACAGAGGAGATGAACTGGAGTATGTGCTTGCTTTATATCGTTCTCTTGCTGGTCACTTACAGTAATAATTCATTATAATTTTTAATAATAATTAATACATGCATGAATGTGTGTTGACACTGTACTTACACACTAAGTTTTTTATAACTGATATCATTATGTGACTCATGACTGACTGAGACAGATACATTAGAGGAAAAATAACCCTACACACACTGATACAGCATCACTTAAAGCATGAGAACAAAATGAACTCTTCATATTAGACTTACCCTGTTGGGCTCCAAGGTAGGACCAGGATTGGGTTTGGCTTCAGGTTTGAATAGAATTGTGTCAGATTATGAAGGTGGGTGAAGAAAGCTCCAGAGGAAGTCAAACTCCTCTCATTTATTTTTCCTTTTTAGTATAATATATATATATATATAAAACATAAGTTGCATGTGTAACAATCCTTGGGAAACTATGGCGCTTTGTTACACCACATGTTGTTGTGATATTTTTAAATAAAGTGGGAGTGAACTTTTTTCGTGAAGTTCCTATTTCACTGAATGTCAAAGCTCTTACACAATGTAGGGATTTCTAAAACTGGAACTGTCTGTCACTGGTTTCACACTTACTCTTATGAACAACTGTTTTAACCATGGGTCTCCTGAGAAGGAGGGGACATAATCACCAGGGTAGATCTTATGTACTGATCACTGGCCCTCGAGAGCACTGGGGCATTTCCTGGTGGCCTGGCCGCCAAACTGGCCCGCTTGGCGATTACCGACGGTCAGGACCAAAGCCTCACAGCACTGCAGGCAGACACACCCACCATGTTGCGCCCCCACCCCCTCCTTCTCCTTCCTCCTGTAGTTCTACATGCTTGAAAAATGGATTTTAATTTAGATATTTCTGAAACTGGAAGCAGTCACTGGTTTCACATTTACACATCTCGACTGCTCTTATGCTTCACATGTGCTTTTAAGCCCCCTCCTTCCTCTACCAGACCGACAAACACTGCTCCCAGACGTATTTTCACACAGAACTTTGGACAGCTGAAGGCGTACAGAATGGGGTTCAACACTGGATTCAAGAACGAAAAGGTTGTGGCTATGGACAGCCCCACCTCCACATTTATTCATTACTCACATTTACTCTGTTTTAACCATGGGTTTCCTGAGAAGGTGTAGACATAATCACCAGGGTAGATTTTATGTACTGATTGAGTTTATGAATTAAAAGACAATTGTGTAACCTTGAAATGACACATTTTAAAATTTTTTGAATCCTACATTCCAATCAGCTGAATGGTAACGATCAGCCCAAGCAGCAGCCTCCAAAGCTGGGAAATGAAGCCAATGCAGAGGTGCCAAAAACTATAACTCCTCAAAGTGCCGCTTGAGGCTGGCTACAAACATTTCAACCATCATAAGTGCCTGTTATTAAAATGACCAACTTCACAACAGAAATAAACATGTTTACAGCCTGGTACAAAAAACGAGAATGGGCGCTTTGATTGACAAGTAATGTAATTTTGTGCTCCATGTTTACGCTCATGGAGCACTAGCGTTCTACAGTACTAAGTCACACACGACCAAATGTTTCACAGATTTTGGTGAAACTGGATCATATTTTAGAGAGAAAATGTTTTCTGCTTTTTGCTGTGATGTCCTCTGGCTGCTAGGCCAAAAAGAGGGTTAAATTATAGAATTCCTGTGAAGATAAATGTCTTTAATCAAGGAATGTTAATTACTATTATGGTAGAGTTAAATCCTAGCTGTCAGTCCTGCTTGCTGTGGCCTGTCCTAATCGAGTATCTATCTCTGGGTCTACAGGCCTCCAGGATATGCCTGATACATGACACACCACCAAAACAGTCATTGTTTGGTTGGAATTTTTATACAGAAAAACAACTTGGTTAGATTTTGTCAGACCTGGACCGGAATGAGGACTCAGACGCAGAGGATATAACAAATAAGCACACTTTATTGAAGTCCAGTTCCTCTTTGAAGAGTGATGAAATGAAAGGCTATAACTCTGTCCTGGCTAAAAAGAGACCTGGCTAAAATGACAGGGCTTGAACACTTCCCAAAAGAGGGAAAAACACATTAAAAAAAAGGGGGGGAAACAAGATTATATACAAACAAGGAAAACCAAACACTAGATAACATAAAACGCTCCCGAAGGAGGAAAACCAAATCTACACACATGGGATCAAAAGACAACGGCTCACCTACACAGGGGCTCTACTAATATCTAATACCATCTAACAGAAAATCACTCCACAAGCGGGAGGACAAAACAAAACGGTAACAACAGAAAACAAAATAGAACACTAAACTAATCAACAAAAGATCGCTCTTAAAAGAGGAAGAAGACAACAACTTACGTGGCAAGACAATTTCTTTCTTTTTGGCAACACGGACTATGACAATGAGGGCTTCGGTGAACGGACAAGACGAAACACTTTGGCACAAGACAAAGGGAAGACGCCGACTAAATACACATGAGGGAAATGGGTAACAGGTGGAAACGATCAGGGATCAGGTGAGACAATCAGACCGGTGACACATGAGGAAGGGCAAGTGACCCCGAAACGAGAGGAGAGTTAGATTTCAAAATAAAACAGGAAGTAACGAGACAAAAACCCCAAGACAGGACAAACCTCACCGCGGTGTGACAGATTTAAGCTTCTTGGTTTGAGTTTAAACAAGTATGTTATTCAGGAGCAGAGTGAATAATACCCGTCTCTCATGCCAGAGTGTTACGCAACGCATATGGCAGGCAGAGCTCCTTGCTCCTCTAATGTTATGTGGTTCCTCCCTCCTTATCTCTCTGTTTATTGATGGACAGTACTGCTACAAACATAGCTGCTATAGTTGCTGTTGGCTAATAATCGCTCACTTCAGTGCCGGCCCGTAGCATTGGCAGTATAGGCCAATGCTACGGGAGCAATCCATGCAGGGGGCGCCACAAACGGCAGAATAAAAAAAAAAAGACTAACTTTCACTTTTCTTATACTAAAACTCATTGGTACTATTATTTCTTGATATGAAAAAATAATCCCATATTAATTTAACTGAATATCATATACTATATAGCAATACTGAAGAATTATCTATCTATTGTTTGCTCTGATTGTAATAGACAGTCAAAATGTTAGTCATTTTCCACACCTTTGTATATTAGAGTTGCATGGCTGGTTGTTTGTTGTGTTATAGTTCATATTATCTGTGTGTTTATAGTGTTAAGCCTAAGTGTTAATACTTCATAACTTAGCATTCCCATGTTATATTATACTGCAGTTTACTGCCTCTTTGCAGTTTCTTCACTCTAATGATAATAAAGTTTAATCTAATCTAATTTGCATTTCAGAAATAGTTGCATTGTATATGATACATACAGAATAGGGGAAATTATACCTTTCTTAGTTTTTTCATTTTTATTGTTTTGTTTCATCACTTTGTGCGTTACTAATGAAACACTTTGCTATGTTCATGCAGCCATGTTTGTTTGTCCATGAGCTGCTTTTACAAATGACCCTGCCTTAGTGCCTGCATCAGTTACCAAAGGACTCCAGAGATTTTGACCCCAAGCCTAAAAATCATAGGCCTGACAAAGTTACACAATATTAAAGTCCCACAATCGATGCTTTAATTTTGCTTGCAACACTACAACAAGACTACACTATGTCAGTTTACATCAGTTATTTTATATCTTCGCTCCTCTCTTAAGACACATTGTTCTTTTCTTATCTTTTGTATGTCTCTTCTTATTTGTTGTTCTCTTTCCCTTACACTTACAAGATCTGAAAAGAGCCTCGCTGTGCACTAAAGCGAAACATCACTTGTTTGGTTGCTTATTCAGTCCAGAAATCTTGGCCCTTTGTCGCATACCTCATTTTACTATCTTGCTCCAACAAGTCCCAGAATGTACACCACCTGAGCCAAAAAGAGACAAACATTTGATCGTACGCTTGCAGAATGAGGTCCAGTGTGTGGTTACTGCAATAAACATGAAAGGAGTCTGGACACTCTTATTCAAACGTCCAGTCAGGTTTAATGCACAGCCAAACACAACACCCTTACAGACATCTCAGAGGTAAGTTCAAACAGAAAAGAATATCATTGATTATGTAGCTAATTGCTCTATAATAACATACATTGTATATTGAAGGTGGAATTTTCTGAATTACCTTTTCAAATTGTGGCTTCCCCTCTCTGTTACTGTTGTTCAAATAACACAGATGTCATGTAAAATGTTAATGTTAATGAAAAATGGTAGTTTTGATGCATTATATTGGGACAGGGTAAAGTAAGAGAGGCTTAATTTATATAACACTTTTTAAAACACACAGTTACAAGTACATATGTGTTTTTGATGGTTTTTGGTTTTTGCACTTTGTACCATGTGGTTCATTCATGTGTCACTGTTGCAACACAATGATTTATCTCCAAGCTTGGCTTCTCTGGAAGAGACAAGCCTCACACCTCACCTGTGCAAGCCTGTTCCCAGGACGTCAGTGCCAGACACCTTATTATGCAGAGGCACTCCTCTTATGTGAAGCCGAGTGGTAGCAGGTCATGAAAATCTTCTAACTCTCTTATGTTCCAGATCACTGCTTTTTGTTTTTTTGTAATTCAATTAAAAAGCAATATATAAACTGTGATCAAAATAAGCACATCTAGTTATGCATTGATCATGTAATTAACATGTGCATAACATTAATTTGTACATTGATAAGTTGTGTCTAACATACACAGTGCTGTTTGTCTGTCAATACACAGAAGCACAATCAACAGGTTACGCACCAGACGTTGTGTTTGGAGTGAATGTCTTCAACCTAAAAAATGAATGTTACAGTGAGTGAATCTTTCAAAATGGCACAATGAGAACAACCTAACCTTGGGCAATTTGGATTCTTCAAACAATAACAGACAGCTAGCAACGTTGACAATGCTGGTGCACCAGCTACAGCTAGCTTGCTAACTCCCTTGCTCGATATCAAGTGACGTGGAAACACCGCCAAAAACTTGTGTAGCAGGATGGTCCTGATCTATAACTCGCCCGATGTGTTAGTCACAGGCACACAAGACACTTTTGGCATGGTTCTGCCAAAAGAAATGAGTAACATGGTCCAAACATATATATATACATATAAACATATATAGCTGCATATTTTCAGCTTAAGAAGCTGTCCGTCCGCCCGCATTTTATTTTAGCATTTGCATTTTAGGTGCAGTCTAATGAAGTATGGTAACTAAGATTGCTAACTGAGTTAAACCACCATTTTAATTAGTTTGCAAGAGTTATCAAATTATACACATCCACAGGCCTGTTGAAAGATTTTGGACCACATTAATGTTATTATTCATAATTTTCTTCATAGTAACCTGTCAGCTCTTGTTCAGCTGGGCCCTTCCCTCCTTTAAGTCATGATCCTGTTTGTGGATTTCAGGTCCACCTTTTACACCGTCATCCCGGCTGTTCGGCAAGACTCTCAGCTGAGTGTGTCTGACTCCACCTGCAGGTGGATCACAGACATCTTGTCTGACAGGAGGTAGCACGTGAAGCTGGGGAAACACAGACTCCCCTTACCATCAGCACCAGTTCCCTTTGAGGGTATATCGTTTCCACTTTATTCTTCTCCCGCTAGATGCACAGCTGCACCTCCAGTCACCAGTCCATCAAGAGTCAAGATCTGGTGACATGGTGTGGTCAGAACAATTTGGAACTCAAGGCTCTAAAGACGGAAGACGGCCCCACCTGCCCCTATGTGTGACTTTGCACTTGACAATGTGGAGTCCTTCTGCTTCCTGGTATACCAATATTGCCCAGGACAACAGAGAATTGTCACAATCCATGAGTCCATCCGTCTATCACCACCCGGTAGGCTGCTAATACTACCAAGTACCTTCAGGACCTTAAGAAAGATCCTTCGACCCTTGACACAAAACTTTTTCCAACACCCTTCTCCGGCAAAAGGCAGCAAAGCCCATCAAGACCAAAATCACAGTGCCACAAGAACTGTTTCTTCTTGACTGTAGGCTGTATAAGGACACAAACAAGGGCACTACATTTTACATTAAAGTCCCCAGATTCCAATGTCCACCATTTTTTTATTTTTTGGAAGAGTAATGCAATTTTATATGAAATCAAATCAAGCAAAGCCTCCTCGAAGTGACATCCTGGGTATTTAGCACTGTTGGCCATCACACTGTGAATGTAGGAAGAGTGCTGCGTGTGTGCTTGTTAATGCACTACACAAGCCCATATGGCAAATGTAATAAACAATGGGAAGCAGTATAAAGTGCCGAGGATTGAGGACAAGCCTACATCAACAGACGTGGTCAGAGAGACATGGAGAGGAAATAAATAAGGGATTATTGGAGATGTAACATACATGGACAGAAAAAAGTCAAGCTAAAAAAACTGTCACATCTACAGAATATCAGATTTCGTTTGTGGAAATAGTTGGATCTTTTTTCATTTGTGGGTCACCAAACAGCAAGAGGACAAACATTTCTTCTTGTGTTGAAATTTGTGTCTGAATGAATTAGCATCTGTGCATGTGAGCGCAGTATTTACAGAGGAGAGGTGGTTAGAAGCAGACAGATGAAAAAAGTGAGTGATGGATGTAGATGCATGCGGAGGGATGATGAAAGAGGGATGAGAGAAGGAGGAGCGACAACAGTAGGAGATATGCCTCAGATTATCAACCAGTGTCAGATGCTCTAGAGACAGATAAAGAGGAGGAGTGGACAAGAGCGTGACAGGAGGAGAGGCAGAGAGAAAGAGGACATCTCTGTGGATGCAAGCTGGGCTGCAAAGATGACCGACATGAAGAGCGTATCATCCCTGGAGGTGACAGAGGGGAAGTTAATGAAGAAGGTCAGTGGATGCACATGCCAAAATATTTTGCTCTGTTCTAAATCCTGACACTGGTGCTCTTATAAGCCCCCCGTGATATACTGTGGTGAACGGAGGCCTGGCTGACATGGACGCAATATTTACTTTATTTCTTCACAACTTTCAAACTGAATTATCTTTTACGTCTTATTTATTTAAACACAATACCATTGTCCATTACCAAGTGTGAGTGTTTTGATTCCTTTCTTTCTAGGAATTTGTGTGCATTTAATCGTGAAGTGCACAATGCAAAGTGTGCATAAATAGTTCAGTTTTTTCATTCATACAGGATCTCTGCTGCATGAATAATCAGCTCTCTCTCAGTTCTTTTGCCCTTCATTCATTTTTCTGTCTACTATATGTGCAACAACATTGCCATCCTCTTTGTTTGTCCTCCAGGGTTCCATCAAGAAGAAGATTGAGTCGTTGAGGCGATGGAGTTCAGCTAGCCTAAAGAGGCCTCCAAAGCCTAAGGCCAAGAACTTGAGTCTGTCTTCCCCCGTGGGAGACCCTGAGGATCTCTGGCTGCAAGAAGGAGACAGAAGGAAGCTGCGACCTATCGTTGACTCAGTCTTCGGACAGGTAGGATACTGAACTGTGCATTACATGAGCTGCTGCTGTCTTTTGTATAAGTGCACTTCTAAAAGTGGCATGTCTGACTAACACAAGCACATTACGTCAAAAAATGTCACTATCCTCTATACTGCTTATATCTAAGAAACTCAGCTAGACAACTGTTTGTCAATTCATGAAGGAGCAAACGAACTTTCCTAGCTTGTTGCTACTGTGTGTTTTGCAATAGAGAGTAAGAACCGCTGCTTGGCTTGTGAGCAAAACTTTGCAAACTATCAAACTATTACTTGATTCAAAGATACTCTGTGGAGTTGCTGACCACTCGTAGTGATGTAGTAATGTTTTGATAAGTGAATCCCTGTTTTTTTGTATCTCATGGCCGCAGATAGAGATCGACAAGCACACCATGACTCTATACGGTCCTGCAAGACTGCAAGCTAACACAGATTTTAACAATGCAGACTTCAAAAGAGAAGCTTTGTAGGGAAGGGAAGGGAACCCATCAAACATGATTGTTAGGTGTCAAGAACGCACTTTTTCTTTTTTTCTTTCTACTTTTCTTCTGTTGCATCAAATCAATTCTTCTTCTTCTTCTTCTTCTTCTTCCTCTTCTATCTCTTCTTTCTTTAGTTTGCCCCGAGGGTTAGGGAGCTCAGCTTGGCGTCTTTCTTTCAGCTTTTGATTCACAAAGCTCTTGAAAAGTCAGTCAGATTTACTTTTGCCCGGCAGCTAGCCCCAGTCACTCTCTCCTTTTCTCTTATTAGCTTTTATGTTTTCAACGTCCACGTCGGCCTCTTAGCCTCGGCCATTATGTCCATCGAGGTTGCTGAGCCCGGTTACTGGTTACATTGCCTACTTGCCTCCGGTTCTGGCACAACACTGACTCTACTCACCGTTAGCATTCACCCGCATCCCGGGAGGGCTTCCTCGTTGTGGTGGTCTAAAATATCTGTGGTACAAAACAGAAGCATTCCCCCTGAGCTCACAGTCCAGGCAGCCCAGCTCAGAAACTGAGCTAACATTGCAGCAGCAGCTCTAGTTCTCAGCAGTTTGAACTATGTAATCACCTAGAGTTGATTCACAGCAGTTGCCGGACATCAGAGGGAAAACCAGAAAACATTTCCCCCATACTATACCATCCAGTTTCACTAAAATCAGTGAAATAGTTGGTGGTGTGTGACTTAGTGCTACAAAGTGTGTGTACTGTGCTACATTATTGTACAGTACCTGGAGGTCAAAGCTACATCATCTGACAACAGGTATACAGGACATAGAGTGTCCATCTGTTATGGTTGAAATATTTCACAATGTTACTTTAACTGGTAAGTCCAGAGTGATTTACAAAAGACAAACAGCAGCACAGAAACATGCAAACAGCAATGAGGAGTGCAGAGATATGGACCTCACAAATATTCATTTAGTGTGATCATGTAGAGAGAAAAGAACATGATGGGCAGGATTATTTTCTCATTTCTCATTTCAAGTCAGGATACATATAGATAGATAAAGATGCATCAGAGACAAGAGGAACACATGAAGACTTAAGATAAGGGGAAATCAGTAAAAGACAGTGTACAGCTCAACGTCAAATAGCGGAAGTTAAGTCAGATAACTGCATACCATACCTCCCACGAGGTACAGTACATGTACATAGTCATTGTCTATGGGAACATTGTGCACTCAAAAAAGTTTAATTCACACAGCCAAAGCTAGCTTTTGTCTACTTCTGCCATAAACCAGTGTGTGTGTGTGTGTGTGTGTGTGTGTGTGTGTGTGTGTGTGTGTGTGTGTGTGTGTGTGTGTGATCTGACATTGTGAACTGAATGTGCCCTGTGCAAACAGAAAGCTTAACCTGGCACAGGGCTTAGCCAACAGTCTGTACAGGTCATATTGGATTTAGTTTTAAATGTTTTAAATGACACTTTTGGTCATTCATTTACATTTAACACACATTCATGAGGAGTCCACAGAGAAGAAAGCGAAGTCCTGCTGTGTTTTCTTTAGTTCTCATCGTTCAGATGAGTCATCCATACACTCAGCAACAGATGGAGTGAATGATGAGAAACTGAAGGGAGGGAGGGCTGGGATGAGGACTACAGTGAAGGATGACTGGATGTCATAAATAAAGAGAAGAGGGATTGATTGCAACATAAAGGGAGATTAGAGTTTAAATGAGTAAGAGGACAAGACGCACATCACTCATACTGCATCACTCAAGCTGCAGAGAGTGCATTTAAGACACAGGACTCGTTTCTGCGCTGCTTTACTTTGCAGTCAGAGCTGCAGCAGAGTTAGGCTTAGGCGTAGGAATATGTAAATTCTACACTTGAGACAATGTAGCGCCGATGGGAAGGGTAGTCCAGCAACAAAGTAAAGCTGTGAGAATATGCGTGAAATACATTTGTTTGCTGACCCTGCCATCCCTTTGCAAACTGGAGAATTCAATTAAAAAACCCAGCTCAGCCTTGAACTTTGAAATTTGTTGGACAGATGCAGCACATCAGACTGTAAATGAATGTTTCAGTCAGAATCAGTGTGAGATTTAATCAGTTTTAAAGTTAAGACTCACACTGCTAATCCACGTTCTACACAAGTTTAATTACTCTGCTTAATTTCTCCCTAACAAATGTGAAACATGGCTTATAAAACAGCTTATTCACAAAGGTTAGTTAGTACAGAGTGAGCAAATTGAATATCCCTTTGCTTTGTAAGATAACTTGGTGAGATTAATAGATCAAATCAATCATTTTGGGACGAGTGTGACCGTGGAACAAAAATTGATGCATGCATGAAATTAAGATGCTGTTACTGTTAACTTTTGATTTCCATAATGTAAACTGCATCCTCTTTTCTCTCCAGTTATGTCTGCAATTTCTCCTCTTTCTCAGTGTGTACTCACCTTGTTTTGTTAGTTCAAACGCGCACACACACACACACACACACACCTTGATATCTTCACATAGTTGTAACACTTCAAAATAAAAGCCCTCTAGCATTCATGTGCATAGCCCTGTCATTTTTATATTGAGCTTGAACTGACTGTAGCAACAGTGCACTGAATAAACTGATGAGCCCTGACTGTGGCATATTTCATAATGTATTTGATGCCGAACAATAACCGAACAGAAGATCCGATAAACTGTACAAATAGTAAATGCAGCGTACTTTTGTAATGCAAGACAAGGCTGTTTAGCAGAGAGTGAAGGCTCTGTGAAAATAACTTAGGTCTTCACCTTACCCTTGTCATGTCAGATTTTATTAAACTTAACTTATAACCTAAACTTTAAAAGTGACCATTTTATTTAGTTTTTGAAAACTCCCTTTGAAGACTCCTGTGAACGTGGGAGAAAAATGGAAGCATCCGTGGCAGCCCTTAGTCCCACATAATCCAGCTCATACTGGTAATTGTATTTAATGACACGTGGGAGGTTCTTGGGAATTCATAATGTCAGTCACTCGTCATCACTTTATTTACATTATAGAAAAGTTTTTTCTAGTCAGCAAACACAGGGTGATAGAAGGCACACACTGTTGATGGCTGGGTGTTACAGATAAACAGAGCTGTTGGCCTGCCTGTCAAGCAAATAAAGGGAGCAACAAGTCCTTCAAAAGAAATGACAAAAACATTATTTGTTCATGCTTGCATCAAGCACTATGATTATAAGTCAGGTGCTACAGCAGTGGTCCCCAACCTTTTTATCACCACGGACCGGTCAACACTTGACAATTTAACTGCGGACCGGGGGGGGGGGGGGGGCGCAAGTGACCCAGACGTCACTGAGAGAATCTTTTCTCAAAATAAAAGATCGTCCATACTCAGATACTACAGAAAACAGAAATAATTAATTATTTCTTGTGTGGCCCGGTACCAATCGATCGACGGACCAGGGGTTGGTACCGGGGGTTGGGGACCACTGTGCTACAGTATAAGTTTATGGAATGATAATGATCATGCTTTAATATAAAGAAAAGCAGCATTGGTTGAAAATGGGAAATGAAAAGTGGGCCCATGTTAAAGCAGCACAGACTCATTGTTTTGTACTTTTGTAGTGATATTTCAAATGTATGTGTTATGACATCACCAATTAAATTGCAAATGAGTATAAGGCATTATCTGGTGACTTTTAGCATCTTTTGGAGCTAACCCTTGCTGCCTTCATTGGAAAAGAGTTTTGGCAACACTGCCTCTGTCATACTTTTCGGTCTCTTCACTTCTGGCATGCTGTACCTCTGCCAAGCTTGTTTTCCATTTACAATCCCTCCCACCTTAGCCTTGAAAACCTCCAATCCCATTTGTCCACCCCAACCTGCTCCCTATGCCGATTTTGCCATCAATAATACTGTTCCCTGACTTCTTGCTCCTGTAATAATCATTACATCCACTTTTGTCACTTGATATACTTACTTAAAGATATGATGCTATCATTCTTCTTGGGAGGACAGTCTTGTCTTTGATGTAGGTTTGTTGGTTGGGTGTATTTTTACTGCAGAGACAATGAAATGCAATCCAAGAAGTCCAGTTTCAGAGACAAATCTAAGAGTTTGTAGGCTTATTTGGTGCCACACTGCACATGGAATGTGTGCTTGTATTGGATTGGCTAACCAGTTTTAGCTGGAGCTCCTCATGCAAGAAGTTTGCATTCTTTTCAGAGCCAAAGTCTGAATGCAGACTTATAGACTCTTACGTTTGCTCCTGAAGAAGTGCTATTTCAATTTAACTGTGTATTCAATTAAGACAATAAAACAAAAATATATTTTTTCTATTGCCAATCAGCATTTGTCAGTTTAGTGTAAAAAGTGACATTGTAGCAAAAAAACAAAGAAAAATGTTGTTAAATTGAGAAAAAATGTAAATACCTGGAATTGAGTTGGACGGAAATGAATTTCATATTAATTCATTTAAATTTATTATTTAGGTTTGTCATACAAAACTTAAGTGGAAGTACATTATCCTCTAAACTAGGATGCTACATTGAAATGAGAATAGTCCTTCACATTTTAGAAAATTTCATATTCAGCAATTGAACATGGACATCTGTTCTCTGCAGGCTTAAAACATCACATCAAGTTACATCATTTTATGTCAGTATTTGCAGACAGCGCATAGAAAGCAATGAGAAAAAAAAAAACAAGAGCAGCTTAGTAAACAGATTTAAAATGGGGTTAGTTGATGCACCATTACCACTGGGGCACTCTTAGCAGTTTTAGCTGGAGAAAAAAAAGACTGTAACTTTCTGTCCCTTCATCCTGTTTTTCACAGAGAATCTCTAATCCATAGGACCTCCAGGACCCCAGAGAAATTTCCAATTTAACTTTTAGGTCAAATAAAAATGCATAAACATAAATCTGGGCAGGTGCAAAAGGCATTATTGTCCTTTTGGGAATGGGTAAGTGGTCAAGAATGAGAGTGGGGAATGAGGGAAAATCCAAACAGCCATGTGCGGCTGCAGTCTGTAAATTGATGTTGGCTTAAATTAAAATAATCCACTGACTTCACAAGCACTTCCTCCTTATATGAACCAATGATGTTGGCACAGTTAGTAAGTAACACTTAATACATCCATCCATTATCTCTAAGTGCTTATCCTTACACTTAATACATGGTTTACTCTTTTTTTCCTTTTTTTTTTTGGTTTGTGTGTTTCTTTATTTCACTCTCGAAATGTTTTCGGACCCTCCAAGACTTCTCATGAGTTTCTCCTGTCCCCTGCAGTTTTGTTATTTGTCCTAAAAAAGCACCTTTTTTTTGCATGGTCCACAAACTTTTTCATTGTCAAACACAAATGGGCCAGCTGACAAAATGTTAGCTGTTACCAAAAGGTCACCTAAAACATCTTAATGCACATTTCTGCACACATTCACAGAAAGACTATTGGCTGTGTTGATGTGAAACATCAACTTGGTCGGTCTTCGATGCATATGGGTGGTACAGAGTCTGTTGACAAAGACCAAATGAAGGGATGAGAACAGAGAGCTCTGACTTCAAACAGGCTTAGTCAAGTGTTATTACCCGTCTTTAATGCACTGGGATTATGGTACTAACCATGTGGGAAATGCAGGCATTACCAGTTTGATGACACTGATACACTGATATCTATGCAGGCTGTAAGTGGTGTTTATTCCCAGTATGATGATGGCTACACAACTGCCCTCATTCCTTTTTGCCGAGCCATGTTTATCTCATATCAACTGATTACGGTATTTGCGATAACTGTGTGCATGTGTAAGCATCCAAATACGCATGGACACACCCCGTCTCAGCCAAAATGTTTGACCTGACCCATAAGTGAAGCTGCATAGTGTGGCATGGCAAAATCCCAGCGGTTGGAACGTGTCCATGTTGTTGTTTACTGCTGCAGCACTGGGTTTTCTGTTGGCCTGTCTTCCATTTCTTTTCTTTCAGACATCTGGTGTGCTTCCTGTCCTCGAGGGATAGAGCATGAATTCTCACCAAACTGCTCTGCTTTGGGTTTTCATGGCTCTAAAGGTGTGTGTTCACACACAAAGAACTGTTGATTTTAGCCATTGAACAAGAAAAAAAAACATTCCTGCATTTCCTTTGTACTTGTGCTGCGGTTAGACAAAGCACAGTAAAAACACAGCTGAAGCACTGTATGCATGTCTGTGAAATGTATGATATTTAGGAACGCAGTAAAAAGCCCACTGCAGGACTGAGGCTTCCATTTGTTAATCTGTTGGGTGTCCAGCTGGATCAGTGGGCTAAGGCACATACTATTATATAACTGAGACACTGTGGATTCAAATCCTTTGTCACAAGTCATCTCATCACTCTCTGCTCTCTCTGCTTAATAGATTTCCAGTGGATTTAATTCCCCCAAGTCCACAGAAAGGTCAGATTGCGGGGTCAGGTGGAGAATCTTGTCTTCTTGTAGCAATTCAGTTCTTGAAATCAGATCAGGCTTTTCAGCATCTCCTCAATCACCACACTATGCTGCTGTATCTCGCTGCTTTCTTTCTGCTGCAACAGACGATGGACACTTCAATAGCAAGGCATGAGGCTGGCATCTAGTGGTGGTGTTTAAATGTTACAGCCAAGCACAAATGTAGCTTTTTATTAGCACAGAGTGGCGCTTTGCTGCACTCTTCTGGTGGTACATTGACAGTGTCTTAAAGTAAGTGTTCATGGATAAATATTTATTTATGCATAATAACATGATGAATTAGAAAAGTGTGGAGCACGCTGTCCTCATTTCACAAGCTTGGTTGATAGCATGCAACTGTTCTCTATGAAGCCAGAAGTAAGGATGAGATTAGATGAGAGATGCCAAAACTGTGTAAATTCTCCACAGAGGATTAGAGCTGCAGGTGCTCAGCACCGGACTTATACATACTGTGCTAATCTCTGGTGCGCACAGCACTGCATGGCCAACACCATACAGCAGCAACCTACTGTGGATCTACAGTGTGATGTGCGAAGGTTTACACTGTATATTAATACTAATAACAGCCACAGTCGCTGGACTACAGTGCATCTATGATCACATAATCCATTCTTATAGCAGTGACTGCAAAATAGCTGAACAGTAATGAAAAGAATACAGCATTGAGGTAATGGGTTTAAATACATAAATCATAGATGCAATGGACAATGCAGTGGCTTAGGAGATAGAGCAGATCATCCATTCAGGAGATCGATTTGATCCTTAGCTCCCCCAGTGTGGAAGCCAATGACTGTGTATATGAATGGGATTTATAATGTAAAAATGCCAGTGTTCTGACCATCACTACTACTCAGCCAGCCTTTCCTGTAATACAACAGAAAACCCAGCAAGAACAACGAAACAGAAAAAAACAGTGAGTCACTCACCAAACAGGAATCTCTAACAAATACAACATTTTTACTCAATATTACGAGCTAGAGAAATATTTCATAATTCTACAGTTAAACATTTTATTTGAAATGTCGCATCTGTGGTACCATATGGTGCTTTTATCAGTCCCAACACTGGGGTACACAGTAATCCAAACTGCTTCCCACTACACTGCTACACCTAATGAATGAGCTAAAAGCAACATACGGCACCAGTTGTCAGCAGTACAGCTATCGGATAAATGTATTGCAGTATTAAAAGTAGAACACTTTCCCTCAGAACTATCAATGAGAATATATCTGGATATTTTTCTAGTTATTCCCAATTATTTACTATAAAACCATGCCATGTAAAGTTACCCAAGAACCAACTGTCAGGGCTCCTCAGGGAGCCTTTTTCTTTTACAATAATTTCAACTTAAACTTTTGATGCTTCCAATCCAGTCCTCCTTATTCAAGGGTTTTCTTTAAAATTCCCGTAACTGCCAGTCTTCCCATTCAGCTGCTGGGTTAAGGAGTGAAACAATGTAGTAGCAAGCGAGAAACAAGCAGACTTGTAGCCATAGCTGCAGAATATCAGCACCTTGTGTTTGGTTGTATTTCTGGAAATTGGAATGATTATAACAACTGGAAGATCAGTTTGCATTATACAATCACACATACTGCACATGTTGATTTTTTTCCAAAATCAATCAAATCAAAATAATCTTGTATTTTCTACCAGAGTTACAAATCAACATATTTAAACAGATTAACATTTTTTTTTTGCAAGTATTATACTGATGTTTCTAATTCTAACTGTCCCACGGTTTCTCCCTTTCCTTGTAATCTAAGAGGGGATGAGGGATAAATACTCTTCCTCTATTTCTCCTACTTCAGTCCTGTACTCCTGTACGGTCTGTCAACATAACTCTTCCCCTCTAATCTGAAATGCCAGGGATTAAAGAGGCAGCCAATTCTACATCCATAATTCTACCTCCCCTGCCCCCTCCCCTTCTCTCTCTCTCTCTCTCTCTCTCTCTCTCTCTCTCTCTCTCCTCCTCTCTCTCTCTCACACACACATACACACACACACACACACTCACACAAACACACACACACACACATGCAGACTTCTGCCAGACTAGTCATTTTGAGACCATAAGTATGATGTTTGAGGCACAGAGATGGAAGGTGGGTTGGATGGATTAGAGTAAGTTGGTCCAAATTCAAGGGATCACTTGTGGCAAGCGGGGGTGACAGATAGAAAGTAGAAAATACAGTGTGTTTGTGTGGGAGGGATAGAAAGGGAGAGAGAAAATGGTCGAGTCGTGTAATCAGACTCTGGCAGCAGCAGGTTGTCTCAACCCAGATATGACCCGGCTCTCCCAACCCCACCCCGTCAATCTCCAGCACCCTGCCGCTATTCCAATATATCACACTACACGTCTCAAAGCTCATCATGACAACCTCCAACAAGCTATAGGAGTTCAGGATTTAATGTGACATCATATGCGTACCTTGGCTCTGACTGGACCGATAGGATCCTGGATTGTAGCACGTGCGCTCCTCAGTGGCTTTCAGTAGTAGTGGTGCAAGTGGAAACATTTGCCTTCTTCGCCTCACAGGGTGTGAGAGGTGTTGCCCTGTGGACTGCTCTGGATCTATGTTGGACTTTGGACCTTTTGTGTGAATAACTGGGCACAGGGAGAGAAAAAACAGGAAAAGAGGTGTGGGGACAGACAAGGAGATAAGGGAGGGGGGAGGGCAGGGTGATGGGAAACATCAACAAAGCATCTAAAAAGAACAGTAAAAAGAAGACGGTAAGGATTTGTTTCATTGCTTTTAGCCGAGAGAAATTAATTTTTCAAACTGATTAAGATGTGTAGAAAGTTTGTCATGCATCTGACAATTTCCAAGCTGCATTTGAGCTGTAAACTACTTCCTACTTGGCACAAATGTTGTTCAAATGGATTTTGTTTCTAATAAACAATATAAATATATCTATGTTTTAAAAACTGATCTATGGTTGCCATGGTTGCTGCATAAATATACATGTGAGTGAGTGAGCCAGTTTCATTGCAGTCAGTGAAATTTAAGTCAGAACTTTACCCTAATTCGGTTGGTTCCCCTCCTCTAAGGGGGAGTCGTCCGTAGAACGAAGCAGCGCCCCATTATCCGCCGCCATGCTGGGGGGCCTGGGTGGCGCAGGGCAGGTGGACACGGATGACGAGGAGGAAGGAGGGGGCGAGCAGGAATTCGATGAGCCCCTGTGCGCGCTGGTTAAGAACTGCAACATGCTGCACAACTTAGTGGGGCCTGCTTGTATCTTCCTCAGACAGGGCTTCGCACAGAGCCAGCTTGTATGTATGACATTCACACACACACACACACACACACACACACACACACCTCATATCATAGGCCAAATCGCCCATAAATCTCTTTCATCCTTCAACTTTCAGTGTCAGCCTCACTGTCCAAGGAAGGTGAAGTTAAGGCCATCTGTCAGTTATGTGTGACATCATCTCAGCCTTCCTATCTCATCTCCACCGATGAGAATTTCACCCTGTGAGTTTCATCCCTCCATAATTCATAAAAATGTGTGTGATTGTGCTTAGAAGAATTCTGTTGCACAATATTATTTGTCAAGAAATGATGACAATCTGCTGTCTTGGAACAAAAGATTCTTCTGAAGGACAGGAAGGAGATGTGAGCTGTAAAAAGAGAATAACTGGTCATAGACCAGTACTGACTGTCGGCGTACTGTACAGACTGTACAGATTGAGTAACTGGCCTTCCAATTTGTCTAGATTGTCATTTAGATATAAATTTAGCTTCTAATAGTGCTGGAGATATTACCCTATTTCAGATTAACGTCTTATGTATGAACGGGGGATATGGGACAGATCAATAGAGTACTTTTCTTAACTGCAACTAGCAGCGCTAATTGCAAAAAGCCATTAGGACAGTAGTCAGTGATCACAGTCTCCTCACTGAGCTATAGGCTCCTGAGGACTTGGAAGACCTTGGGCTGAGTTTAGAGGAGAAATGTAATGATGTCATTTTCAGACACGGTATGTTCTTTTACTCTAGTTTGCAACTGTGTGTTTTTGGTGACTGAATAAAAGTAATTTTATGAAAAAGGCAATTGAAGGCAGTCTTATAAACGTGTCTAAAGCCTAAGGGAATTAATAGTTTACTGACTGTGACACACTGTTGAGATGCATGTGTGATAGTTTTAAGGCAAGGCAACAGAGAACACTGTTACCCACTTTATGTCAAAATGACAAAAAAGAATAAAGCTGCTTTAATTATTGTTTTTGTATAAATGATGGACAAAAAGACTATGTGTAATGTGATAGGGGCTGATCGTAAAGATTTTGACACCTGACTGCTGTTTCCAGCAGATCTGTTAAATGTTTCTGCGTTTTTTTACTGCTGGATCCTACCGGCAGTGAAACATGACCTGTGTTTGTGGTGCAGCCACTGAAGCTGGTTGTGGCCATTCTAGTGACCTCACCAGAAATGGGAAGGCGATGATGAAGACACCCGGAGAATGGACCAAAACAGGCGTTAAAGGACCAGTGTGCAGGATTTAGTGACACCTAGCGGTGTAGTTGCTGCATTGCAGCCCTGTTGCTCTACCATCTCCTTTCAAGAGTGAAGGAGAAACTATGACTACGATGTCCATGCATAGTGTGAATGGGCCTATCTGGAGCCGATTGTCTGCAGATATGAAAGGCTAATTCTGAAGTGGCAAAAACATAAAGATTCTTATTTCAGTGAAGTGAAGTGAAGATTAATTTCTTATTTTTCATACTTGGAGGTGGAATCTCTGTAAAAAGTACACATTGGTCTATTGTGGTGTCAAAAACTGGTCTTGGGTTGTTGTTTTAAGAGTTTTTTTTCTAAAGGAATCAGTGGTAGCCTCTTAGTAGTTGTGGTACCGGCAGTTTAAGCATGAAAGCAAAAAACATAATGGGAGCTTCACAGGCAGGATCTGAAAAAAGACAAACAGCAAATGGGGCATGTGGTGTGTGTGTGTGTGTGTGTGTGTGTGTGCTGCTTGTTCAGCCTGTGAAGGTGTGTTAATGTTTGTTAATCAAGTGCTGGCTGAACCGCAGATGCAGATTAAAAAAAATCTGTAGCAGATAGAGAAATGAAAAACAGATAAGCCTTTATGATTTGTAATACAATTTACAGCTGTAATCTCCCTGCCACTGTTCTCTGTCCTGCATCCTCTAATCCAGGCCTGTATTATTTGTCGCAGCCTCACGTCATGAACTAATGTAGCCTGGCATCCCCTTTTGTCCACGCCACCATACGCTGAAGCCAATCCGAATAAACTGGAACTGTCATTTTTTGTGTATGACTGTAGCTGAAAGTGCCACGACATTTCTGACTCCAACACCATTTTGTTATGATAATAATATCTCAAAGTGCCATTTAGTTGTATTTTTCACCAGTGTACTCGGTATATGTTGGTTTTCAGCATACAAAATATGTCATCAGCTATTATGTGTGTGTGCATACAGATGTGTGTGCCTTCTTTATGTGTGTTTAGGAAAAGGCTAAAGGGGTGCGCTTGATTTGTCATTGTGCATTTTTAAAATACATTTCAAACGCCCGTTGTGGAGCATATGCACAGCCGACCTGCAAAGCTTCTCCACCAGCCAAAGCTTCTCCACCAGCCAAAGCAGAGTGAGATTGGACATGAAATTGTGTAGCAGATCAACTAAAAAGGTTATTAGGGTCAGTCAGATCAAAAACCAAATAATCCTGTAACAGAATCTCTGCGCGGGCAATTGAACACGGAGCAAAAAGGCTTCACAGGAGTGAAGGAGCCAGCTGAGGGACACATGAGGAATGTTTCCTCATGTGACTGTGTGTTGGTGTGAAACAGACAAAGATACTGTACACAGAATGATACTGGAAATGTGTGTATGTAACCTGACTGGCTGTCGATTTCTCTGTATGTCTGTCGTGTCTTCTATGCGTACCCCCACAGGACAGAGATCTACGACCAGAGGAAATGGAAGGTACAGAGATATTAAAAGCTTAATCCAAATCCTCCCTCCATCCCTCACTCCCTCAGTCGTTGCCCTGTCTTCCTCCTGAACCGCCTTCTTTTCAAGCTTCAAACCTTCTGTTTGTCTGTGAAAAACTGTGCTTTACTGTATAGAGCAGAATTCAGAAAAGACTGTCCTGACTTTGCCTTCACATTGAATGTCAGCTATGTAAACCAGCAGATCTTTTCTTATTTGAACTCTGGAAGATGAAAGTGGAAAGGATCAGGTAGAAACTCAGTACATTTTGAACAGTGACCAAAACAAATCATGGTACCATTTTCAAATAAGGCACCTTTCATGAAGGACTTATGAATTACAGTGACTTTATTAAAGGTAATACATACTAACATTAGTGAGGACTCACTCACTCAGTGTTAGACTCAAGAATAATAATTCTCAGAAGATCAAAATTGATGCAGCAGAACCAGACAATCTTCTTTGCAGTCAGAACATTGCGCCTACATTACCTACAGTGCAACTCGACTGCCATCAGTTCAGTCAGAGATTCAGGCGTGTTATTCTAGAGTAGCTAATGTAGCCTTGGGTTTCTAGCCTCGGGAAGAGATGAGAAGAAGATGGGTTACAGCTTTCTTTCTAACGCCACACCTGTAGATTTGGGTGGCTTATAACTGATCTATAACACGTCAGTAAATCATTTACTAGGTATATAATAAAGAAAACTATCAATGTATAAACCCTTAATCACATAAATCATCACATAAAACTCTACACATAGGGTCTTAACATAAGATAGAGTATACACTTAAAACAGCAATATCGATATACATATCTATCATTTTTTCTTGCAGAGCTGCGTGAGGCATTCAGGGAATTTGACAAAGACAAAGATGGCTTCATCAGCTGCAAGGACCTGGGCGAATGCATGAGGACAATGGGATACATGCCAACAGAGATGGAGCTGATTGAACTCAGCCAGCAGATCTGTGAGTACATGCCAATATCTGTATATATACTGTATATAACAGTGTGGGCTATACAGTACACTAACAGTGTTAGTAATCACTGATACAGACACACTAACACCAGTTTTAGGATACCGTGTGGGTTATACATGTTTTTTTTAATGAAATATGTGATATGTATCATGGATACAATAGACTGTTATAAATTAATAAAGCACATATCACTGAAAGCTTGTATACTGAACCACAAAAATATGATTCCGTGTCATTGTGTGTAACTTTAAGTGTTGCTTGACAAAGAGAAATAGAGTTAGAGAGGATAGAGAGAATAGAGTTAGGAATGATTTAGCCAATACAGTCATCTGTTAGCTTCCTCCAGGAAGGTGGATGTCAGCAGACTGTGCAGAGGACATCCCCATTGTTTGTAGTATTGTACAGCTTGGTGGTATTTACATAGAACTGATGGTATGAGCACATGCCACGATGCAGAGCTCGAATTATGTACTCTGCATTAGTAAAAAGCTTCATGTATCACTGATCAATCTGTTTTCAAACGTCTTTCATAAAGACAATCAAGATCAGTTAAAAATGCTTCCTGTTGCCTCTAGGTGGTGGCAGAGTGGACTTTGAGGACTTTGTGGAACTGATGGGTCCGAAGATGCTCGCTGAGACTGCAGACATGATTGGTGTCAAGGAGCTGAGGGATGCCTTCAAAGAGGTCTGCAATACAATTTATTAACTTATAGCCTAATGGACATTTTTTGTTTCAGGGGATCCCTAAGTAGATTAACTTGCCTCTAATACATTTGTTTGTTTACGTGCGTTTTATTTATTTATTTTTGCTCGATTATATCCATTCTTTTTCCCAGTTTGACTCTGATGGCGATGGTCAGATCAGCCTTGGGGAGCTGAGGGAAGCCATGAAGAAGCTAATGGGAGAGCAGCTCAACCACCGCGAGATCGACGAGATCCTGCGGGATGTAGACCTCAATGGAGACGGACAGGTGGACTTTGAGGGTGAGTGATACAAACTTTTGCTAAAGAAGCTGAGGGAAAAGTCTTCTACAAATCAATGGGAGATATGCATGCATCCAGTACTGGTAAGAAAAGTGATGTGGATGCTGAGGCTACAGAAAGAAAGAAAAGGAGATTGTAGAGAGAAGTAATTTAAGGTGATACTGTCATTTTAATTAATCAGCAACAGTGACAAATGTTTTCTTTCCACAGAGTTTGTGCGAATGATGTCCCGCTGACTCTCACTCTACTGCACTAAACATAACATGGACCAGACTGCGCACTGTTAATGTTTGTGTAATTCTTCTTGATGTACAAAGACTTCTTGGTGTCTGTATTTTTTTTTTTTCAGTTATGTCCATCATCTCTCAAATATATGAGAATCTTGTGTCATGTGTTACTGTTGTATGCTGATGATATGTATTTAACATGTAATGAGATGAGATGAGTAACGACTCAGCAAAGACATGTTTTCACCAAAGCTGTGGTTTCTTTAGAAGTACATTTAAAATTTAATAGCTGAGAAACACATACCAGCAATATTCAGTTTCAGAAAAAAAGTATACACACACACATTAACATAATTTAATTTATAGTAAATTACATGAGCAACTTAATGGGTCAGTTTAGAAAAATAAAAAAAAACCAAAAAAAAAAACAATGGTTACAATTAACCCTAACATTACTTTAGGAGTTCGATTGCTCTGTGTCTGAGATTTATTTTTTCATAATTTTGGTGAACTGACCCTTTTAATATGCAATTAAATAGTACATTAACTGACCTCAACTGTTATGACTGTGACTGTATGATATTATTGTTCAGTAGATAGCAAAAGTGAGTGCTTTGTTAATGATAGAGCAAGTAAATGAGATTATACATACATGTTTTTGTACATACCACATTCATATACATATCAGTTAGTTTTAGCATCATCTCCAGCTGTGCACTTTGATATAATTAAAAAATATTAGAAAATTATTGCAGATGCTGTAATTTTTGATGTCAAATATCTTTTGATAAAATTTGATAACACTTACATGGTGATTTGGGATATTCTGTGTTGGGTTAGACTTCTGTACACATTACTGTATGTCCATATCTCTGTTTTGCTATTTAGGAGGAAATTAATTGACTTAGCTTGTCTCAAAGTACATTATTTATGAAATCATATACAGTACATGTTTAATATTTTATTTGTACAGTGTTGAACATCTTAAAAAAAACATTGTAAATAAAAAAGTGAATAAGAAATAAACTAACTTTTGCTGATGACACTCAAATCTGCTCTTGCATTATTCTGCGTCCCCTTTCCTGTGTTTACATCAATTTCCTGTGGCTTCATTTCTCATACAGCCTTCCAGTAACTTTTCAGCCTCCTGGTAAAATGTGTCAGATCACCCCTTTTCTCGCACTTTTTGAGATCCCTTATTAGTTGCATTTTCAAAGCACGAGCAGTTTCACTATACTCAACACTGAAATGAGCCATTGGTGGAGTCCCATCCCAAAGTGGAGGAATGTCCCTGCTGCAAGTGTCTGGATCAAACTCCATCACATCAGAGATCTTGGTGACGTTGGCCTTCTTCATCCTAATGTCCTTCTGGATCATTTGATTGAGGTTTACCATCAACTCTTCACCAGTTCTCCTTCCTCCAGTCCTTTCCATGTCAGACATGTTACTATACACAAAATGACACAGTGGCTTTATTCCCACATCCTTTACTCTTGTGAAAGCATGAAGCACCTTCTCTAAGATGTCTTCCTCACTGGAGGTGTCCTTGGAAATGCTGATGATTGTGGCGTCACTTAATGCCACAGCGAGGCTTGCCACTTCCTTATCACGTTCATGGCTGTGATCAGCTTGAACCAACTGATGCGACTTCAGTCCCTCTGTGTCAATGATTATGATGCAGTCGCACCCCAATGCCTCGCTGATGTCTTTGTTGACAGTGATCACCTGGATGAATGCCCCTCTGGTGCATCTTCCTTTGCTGACGGCAAACCTGACCCCAAACATGGTGTTGAGCAGAGTCGATTTTCCTGAGTTTTCAGCTCCAATGATTGTTATGACCTTGACCTTACTGCTGGACTGCAAAATGTAGTGAAGCTGAGTAAGCACCTCTGTGATCCATTTCATCGGGATGTTTGCTACATCTCCATCGACAAGCTCAAGAGGGAAACCATCCAGCAGCATTTGAGCACACAGTGCAGGTAGCTGTTGTATGTTTTTTCTCTGTTGGCTGTGTTCTGGCAGGCAATCCACACATTCGTACAGTTGCCCACATTCTCGAAAAAAGTGATCCAGGCATAAAGAACGAACAGATATTTGCTTATCAATCTCCGCAATTTTTTCGCAGTCTTGGGGAAATGTCTGGCTTAGCTCTTTGTAGCGATCCTTCAGAACCGACAGTTCTTCCCGGGACAGATTGTCCAGATTCATTTCCAACCATTTCAGGAAATAGTAGCATTGCACTTCTGAGCTGATCCCGTCAATGAAGCTTGATATTGCAGCTGTCATCTCAAATTGTTGCTGTCTTCTTCTATGACCCTTTTCTTTTCTTATCAAATCCGTGCGGTAGTCTTCAGCGCCTCGGTTGCCAACTTTTCGCAGTCTCCAGCACTCAGTTTCCAGCCATGAAATCACTTTCCAGATGTGTCCCTGGTAAATCAGTTGTTTTTCTTTGAATTCAGAGGTGTTACAAACATCTTTAGTGATAGCATTCGCATTCTCCCGTGCACTCTTGCATTCCTCACTATTTTCATCAACTAGAAAGCCATACATGCAAGCTGTGTCAACCAGATTTTCCACTGACACTTTGGATGGGCATTTTTCTAGCGTCCTCGAGATTGATTCATTGAGAGCTTTTGTCAGTTCTGCATCAGTCTTTTTCTTTTGGGTTATGTCAGTTATCTTTAACTGTGGTCCCATCGTCATCATTTTGAGTGTGAAGCTTTTCCCCTGGAAGCTGCTAATCAAAATGACATTTCCTTTCACATCTTTACTCTCCAGATGCTTGAAGTAATCAGTTTCTGATTCATCACAGAAGATGTAAATGGCTGCAGAAGTCTGGCAGAGGAACTTGAATTGCTTGTCAAAGGTCTGGATGTCTCCTCTGAGGTTGGCGACAGCCAGTGGTTCATTGAATTTGTCAACGTTACTCTGCCCACATGGGAGGTACCAGCTGATTTCGACGAGCCCATTTGAAATCTTCCTGAAGACATCACCACACACCATGTTACGGTGATGAAATGTATCATGATACTGCTGAGTGTTACTGAACAGTTTGTTCAGTATCTGAGATTTGGATAAGACTGCCTTCCCCAGCCTGACAAACGACACCAGAGGAATATTAGAGAACACAATTCTTTCTTCACATCTCAACCTTCTGTCCTGGTTTGACGGTATGACGTTTCTGACAATTTCACACATGGACCACAGCATCAGTGTGATTTCTTTTGTTTCACAGTTGGGCAGCAAGAGCGGGACAGCAAACTGGCAGAGTGCCATTTTAGAAACTATGTTCTGCTGAAGAAAGCTGTCTGAACAAAGAATCAGTGCAGTTATCAGGTCCAGGGGATTGACGGCCTTGTTCTTGTCAGTGTCTTCATCGCAGGGCACACATTTGACATTTCTAGCATTTGCATTCAGCATCATAAGTTTCTTCAAAAATGCCTCAGAAAGTGACATTGAAGTTTGGAATGTGTTCTCGGATGTATCATTTTGATTTATCTCCATAACAGTCCTGTGTGTGAGCTTGTCATACTGGTCTTGAAGTCCCATCATTGACAGCAGGTCCCCGAGACGTGACTCTGTGAATCAACATGAAGAGACCAATGAATGTACAGCATGTAACATTTTCCTCTTTTTCTATTACTTACCAAAAGTATTCATGAACAACACTTAACACAGGCAGCACTACTCAGTCTGTTAAAACTAACAGTGTAGCATATGATATAAGGTTTTCTGTGAGTTCTTTGAGAGCCTTTGTCAAATCTGAGAAAATTCTCTTAAAGTCATCTTGGATTTTGCTTGGAGACGTCATATTTTGAACCGAATGCTTATAGTACAAATTGGAGTGTGGAGTTTCAAAGAGTTACTAGAAATGGAGGGGTTAATAAATAGGGGAATAATGGAAGGGCCTACTGGGCACAGGACCAAGGATCAAGGGTTCAGAGGCTTGAAGCCAGAGACTGTGTTGGAAATGACAACTCTGTGAGATGAGATGACTGTGGGTGGCAATGTCATTCTGTGAGTCAATCTGTCTGTCGGTCTGTCTTTTGGTGGGTACAACAAGTTAAGAAATATCTCTTAACTATTGGTGGGACTGATGTGGATGAATCCTGATGACTTTGGTGATCCCCTGGCTAGTGCTGTCACAAGGTAAAGGTGTCATTTATTCTGGGAGGTATCTGAACATCTAGTCCAACATTCAAATCCAACATAATAATGAGCAAATATTAGTATGCTAGCATGCTAGACTAGAGAGGTGATTCTGGCAAACATAAAGATGGCAGTGATAATTAGGACTGCTTGTCAGATAATGATGGGAACTATATGATAACAAGCTATCAGTTAGGTTTCAGACAGACACACACACTACAGTGACATTATTGTCAATATAATGCCTTACCTGTGTATACAGTTACTGAGACTGCCTCACTGAACTGGTCATTCAGCATTGTTGACACATAGAACGTATACTTTGTGTCTGGCTGTAAATCAGGAAATATCTTGTGGCAGTCTTCAGTGTACATTGATAGCGGTTCTTCCCCTGGACGTTCAACTGTTATAAGGAACTTTTGTGGAATCTCCGCACTTTTTGCACCTTTTCTCCATTTCAAGGACACTGTTGTGCCCTCTGAAGATTCTACTGTTAAGTTTTGAGGTGCTGGTACCTCTGCAAGAGATTTGAAAATAAAATATAAAGATTTGAAATAAAAATGTTTCATATTTCATCAACAACATGCTGCTGCAAAAAAGGAACTTGCATAAGTCTTACCTGTGGAAACAGATGCTGTGACCCTTTCACTTGAATTGCCATCCTCGCCTTCTGTGGTCACGCTGAATTGATACTCTTGTCCAGTTTTAAGCTTGCTTATTGTGATGGTACAAACATCTTTGATGATTAAATAATCATCCACCTCTGTAGAGGAGCTCCACTTCTTCCTAGAGGCGCTCCACTCAACTCTGAAGCTCACAGGGCCTGTCAGACCCTTTGGGCATTCCCAGCTTAGGACCACAGAGTTTGGCTCCGTTGACAGGAACTTGATTTTACCAGGAGGGGGCATCACTGGCAAACATAAAACAGCACAAGAATTCATTTGTGCCACTTGAAAATGATTGATTTAAGCATCCATCTACAGTAAAACTACAGTATTACATATCTATGTATATTTATGTATTAAACTAACAATGGAGTATATAAAATATGAATACAATGCAGTGGAAAAAAGAACCAGTCATGGCATGTTCTATCTTACCTGTGAAAACAGATGCTGTGACCTTTTCACTTAAACTGCCATCCTTGTCTTCTGTGGCCACACTGAAGCAATACTTTTGTCCAGGTTTCAGTTTAGTTATTGTAGTGTGACAAACATCTTTGATGACTACATGATCTTCCACCTCTGTAGAGGAGCTCCACTCAACTCTGAAGCTCTTAGATCTCTTTTTCAGTCCCTTTGGGCATTTCCAGCTTAGGATCACAGAGTTTTGATCCACTGACAGGAACTTGATTTCACCAGGAGGGGGAACCTTAGGAGGGGTCATCCCTGGAAGAGGCCCCTCTGGAGGAGGCATCTCTGGAGGGGGCACCACAGGCAAATAATAAAGCAACGGACAGCTGACAACTGACTGACAATGGATCATTTTAAAAGTACTTTTAGTAACGTGTTCTGAAGATGTAGAAATATGTTATACTTTACATACAATGTTTGTGTTATATAATATGTTTTTTACCTTTGCCCGATGACATCAGATAAAATGCTTGAGCATTAACTTTAGAACAAAGTCTGTCTCTCTCCAGCATGTCATAAAACCATCAGTGACAGACTTTATTGTGTTCTCACTGGCCCTTTCAAAGATTATTTAGTAATGTGTTCTCTTCGTTTATGTAAAACTCTTTTTCTGATGCGGTATAAGATTTTTGAAGTGGAACTTTTCTGTATTAAATTAAATGCGACCCAATTACATTTCTTATTTCTATGTCCAAATAACTGAAGTGTCAACATTGTATACTATAAACCGGTATAAAATGTATCAATGTGCCTGTAATTAGGGACCACATATCTATCTAAAGTACTGTATTTACTCACCTGTCTCAGGCCATTCAGAGATCTGGTAATCATCACCACCAGACCATAGAACCACCTGTAATAGAAAAGTAATCATTATAACAAAAGCAAGTCACTATTATTAAGATATTTTCACCGTATGTAGATGTTTTCAGATCCTCACCTGGCTTGGAGCATATTCTGCCTTCTGTGAGATGATGTCATGACCTTTGTGAATTCCCTTTACACAGGTTCTGCAGATCGGCATGTGATCAGTCCTGCAGAAGTACTTTAGAGACCTGTCGTGCTGACAGCGTTTCCTCTCCACTTCATCAGACACATCTATGAATTTGTGTCTAAGCAAAGCTTTCACTTTGTAGTGCGGCCTGAAATGTTTTTCGCAGTAGGACGCGTTGCAGGTCAGACAGGTCTTCATAGCAGTCTTCTTGCCACAAACGTCACACTGCACTGTCCCGCCTCTATTTTCAAGAAGAAAAATAAAGTGCAGCTATTATTTATTACAGAAGGCAGTAATAGAAATGTATGCTATGTGTGTTTTTGATTGAAATAATAGCAAAGTATTCCTGTAGCTAAAGAAGGGCTTATACTTGTGATACAGCTGTACTGAGAGTTCTTAATGAAGACAAACTTTGGGCATGTATGTGGCTATTGTTTTAATCCACACAATCAAGTTCAAATTAGGCATGAACCTTCTGCATAAGACTGTGGGAGCACCCCACCCATTTGACCCATGAAGATCAATAGGGAGAACTACAGGATGTGTGAAACATGATAATGTCAAACAAAACCATGTTACAAACTTGAAATATTACGGAGTTTAAAAGATGAGGGAGTTTAGCAATCCCTTGCTGAAATAAGAATACTCCAAAGAATATTCCATCCATTTGCTATTTCTGATTTTTCAAAGTTTCCAATAAGTTCCAATAAGTTTCCAGTGTGTTGACAAGTGCACAGAATATTCTTCAAGAGTTATTCCTTTGGCAACTTGTGTCAACCAGACAGACTCCTCTTTCTAAAAGTACTACAAGATTTTAAATCCCTACAGCCTGTAAGTTATTTAAAGACAAATAACTGAAACAAAAAGAGTATGGGGTCAATGAGTGAAAAAGCCTGGCTTACTGTACAAAACCGATGTTCAGTGGTGACTTTGACCGGTAGGAAAGATAGTCATCAACTGCAGTCTTCTGCCTGAAAGAAGGACAACATCAGATGACTGCTCACTAAAACAGCTGTAGAGCCAAAATATTTTCACATTACTGACACTCTCAGATAGACACACAGAGATGTAGCCTCTCTGAGTTGCTACTGTATCTTAGCTAACATTACATCACATTTACTACAAGGAGACAAATGGCTATGAATGCAGTGCAAGGTGCAATGCAAGAACACTGAGTGATGGTCAGTCTGTCCCTGTGATAGCCATCACCTTCCACATTACACACAAGCGGCAACCTCTGTGACTGCGAAGTGAGGCCAGTTGCCAAAAACTGCAGTTCCTCAAACGTGCGTATTATATACTGTCAGCGGTAACACACTTCGTAGCCGTGAGGCCATGCCACCTATGTGTCATTACATTTTAAAGGTAAGATGCAGAAATTATTACGAAAGAATCAGTTGACAATTTCTGTTTTTTCAATGTTCCAGGAAGTCCAATTTGTTAACAGGTGTACCAAATATAAGGTTACTGTAAATCCTTTGGCAACTTCTCTGTGTAATAACCAGACACAGACACTGATGTCCTCTTTCTAAAAGTATTACAAGATCTTTAAATCCTTACAGTGTAAGTTTTCCATACAGTTATTATAAACAAATCACAGTGTCAGAGAGCAAAAGCTGTCACAATTCTGTCTTACTGTCTGTTGTCCTGTGAAGATAAACCAGTCACTGTGGAAAGGATGACAACATTGATTTACTGTTCAAACCCCTCAGCAAGAACAGCAATAGCTTTGTAACCATATATAGGCAGATCGGGTCTGTCAAACCTTGAATTGGACACAATGAAGGGGTTTGCAGCTACCTAACATTTACCCCTAATAAAAATTCCCATAATGAATGTATGTTACTTACTGTTCATCTGTGAAATGTAATGGGTTTTCAATGGACTGTTCAGACGTGGTGCTCAAATGTTCGCTGGGCTGTGACCTCCGTTTCTTCAATCTGAAATTCATTTAGCAGTTTTAAAGAACGCTTTAATAGTTACACTTCCTGTTTGAGGGACAAAACACATATGACTATTCAACTTGACTGAGATCTTACAATATATTGAGTATCACGCAATATGAGTAAATGTGTATATGTGTAAATGTAATATAAATCATAATGAGCCATTTTTATATCTTACTCTTCTCTTTTAAAATCAAGAGGGAAGATGAGTGATGACTCCTTTGCCTCCTCTGAGTCGGGTGTGTCCACACTGAAAAAAATGCAAAGCTTTCTTTAAACTGATATGAAAGTGCAGTTTGTAAAAATCAAAGTGCAGTGAGGCTCCATTTGAGTGAGGCTGTGAATGTATGTTATCTTACTGTCTGCCTTTTAAAAGTAAAGGGTGTTCAATGGACTGGTTAGACTTCACGCTCCAAGATCTGGGCCGTGACTTTCCTTTCTTCACTCTGAAATTCATTTTGCAATTTTAGAGAATGCTTTCATAGTAACACTCTCTGTTTGAGGGACAAAACACATATGGCTATCCAACTTGACTGGGATTTTATTTATCTTACAATAATTGTGTTTATCTTACAATATGAGCATTACATAAGAATGTAAATCAATGAGCCATCGTTATTATATCTTACTCTTCTCTTTTAAAATCAAGAGGAAAGATCATCGATGACTCCTTTGCCTCACAAACAGATGATGTAGAGTCTGGTGTGTCCACACTGAAAAAATGCAAAGCTTTCTTTAAACTCTTATGAAAGTGCAGTTTGGAAATTTCTTATATTCTTTCACATAAGAAATTTACAAAACACATATTCAACTTATCTTAAACTGTTACACTTTTACTTCACATGTGGATAGACAACAAGAGTAAGACAACAAATGGACATTATTTTTGTTTATCTTACAATATGAAGGTTACATCAGAATGTAAATGAATGAGCCATCGTTATATCTTACTCTCTAAAATCAAGAGGGAAGATCAGCGATGACTCCCTTGCCTCCTCTGAGTCGGGTGTGTCCACACTGAAAAAAATGCGAAGCTTTCTTTAAACTGATATGAAAGTGCAGTTTGTAAAAATTAAAGTGCAGTGAGGCTCCATTTGAGTGAGGCTGTGAATGTATGTTATCTTACTGTCTGCCTTTTAAAAGTAAAGGGTGTTCAATGGACTGGTTAGACTTCACGCTCCAAGATCTGGGCCGTGACTTTCCTTTCTTCACTCTGAAATTCATTTTGCAATTTTAGAGAATGCTTTCATAGTAACACTCTCTGTTTGAGGGACAAAACACATATGGCTATCCAACTTGACTGGGATTTTATTTATCTTACAATAATTGTGTTTATCTTACAATATGAGCATTACATAAGAATGTAAATCAAAGAGCCATCGTTATTATATCTTACTCTTCTCTTTTAAAATCAAGAGGGAAGATCATCGATGACTCCTTTGCCTCACAAACAGATGATGTAGAGTCTGGTGTGTCCACACTGAAAAAATGCAAAGCTTTCTTTAAGCTCTTATGAAAGTGCAGTTTGGAAATTTCTTATATTCTTTCATATAAGAAATTTACAAAACACATATTCAGCTTATCTTAAACTGTTACACTTTTACTTCACATGTGGATAGACAACAAGAGTAAGACAACAAATGGACATTATTTTTGTTTATCTTACAATATGAAGGTTACATCAGAATGTAAATGAATGAGCCATCATTATATCTTACTCTCTAAAATCAAAAGGGAAGATCAGCGATGACTCCTTTGCCTCCTCTGAGTCTGGTGTGTCCACACTGAAAAAATGCAAAGCTTTCTTTTAACTGATATGACAGTGCAGTTTGTAAATATCAAAGTGCAGTGAGGCTCCATTTGAGTGAGGCTGTGAATGTATGTTATCTTACTGTCTGCCTTTTAAAAGTAAAGGGTGTTCAATGGACTGGTTAGACTTCACGCTCCAAGATCTGGGCCGTGACTTTTCTTTCTTCAATCTGAAATTCATTTTGCAATTTTAGAGAATGCTTTCATAGTAACACCTTCTGTTTGACGTGCACATTAGGTGACATAACTCAAACTTTCATAGCTTCTTTTAGACAAGCTCCTTATGACTGCACTACAAGAGATGTACAACTGGTCCCCTATCCATAAGCAGATTATAACAGGTACTAATCAGGCTTTTTTATGGAACACCACATCATTAGTTTTCCACTCATTATCAACTTTCACTTTTCTTAATAAAGTAAATAGCCATGAAATTGCTTCAAATATAATTTGAAATATACAGAAAGAACCTCTCACCTTGTGATGTCATGCTTTTGGCTGGACAATTGACTGAAGAAAGTTATGAGCGTGTTCACATCCACACTGAAAAGAACAGTCAAATTATTCTTCTGATCTCAGAATTTACTTTCTGTGTATCTGATGCGGATTGCCTGAGTACAGAGCGGAAGTGTAAATCTCATTCTTGATATATGTGTAAATGTAATATAAATCATAACGAGCCATCGTTATATATCTTACTCTTCTCTTTTAAAATCAAGAGGGAAGATGAGTGATGACTCCTTTGCCTCCCGTGAGTCTGGTGTGTCCACACTGAAAAAAAATGCAAAGCTTTCTTTAAACTGATATGAAAGTGCAGTTTGTAAAAATCAAAGTGCAGTGAGGCTCCATTTGAGTGAGGCTGTGAATGTATGTTATCTTACTGTCTGCCTTTTAAAAGTAAAGGGTGTTCAATGGACTGGTTAGACTTCACGCTCCAAGATCTGGGCCGTGACTTTCCTTTCTTCACTCTGAAATTCATTTTGCAATTTTAGAGAATGCTTTCATAGTAACACTCTCTGTTTGAGGGACAAAACACATATGGCTATCCAACTTGACTGGGATTTTATTTATCTTACAATAATTGTGTTTATCTTACAATATGAGCATTACATAAGAATGTAAATCAAAGAGCCATCGTTATTATATCTTACTCTTCTCTTTTAAAATCAAGAGGGAAGATCATCGATGACTCCTTGCCTCACAAACAGATGATGTAGAGTCTGGTGTGTCCACACTGAAAAAATGCAAAGCTTTCTTTAAGCTCTTATGAAAGTGCAGTTTGGAAATTTCTTATATTCTTTCATATAAGAAATTTACAAAACACATATTCAGCTTATCTTAAACTGTTACACTTTTACTTCACATGTGGATAGACAACAAGAGTAAGACAACAAATGGACATTATTTTTGTTTATCTTACAATATGAAGGTTACATCAGAATGTAAATGAATGAGCCATCATTATATCTTACTCTCTAAAATCAAAAGGGAAGATCAGCGATGACTCCTTTGCCTCCTCTGAGTCTGGTGTGTCCACACTGAAAAAAATGCAAAGCTTTCTTTTAACTGATATGACAGTGCAGTTTGTAAATATCAAAGTGCAGTGAGGCTCCATTTGAGTGAGGCTGTGAATGTATGTTATCTTACTGTCTGCCTTTTAAAAGTAAAGGGTGTTCAATGGACTGGTTAGACTTCACGCTCCAAGATCTGGGCCGTGACTTTTCTTTCTTCAATCTGAAATTCATTTTGCAATTTTAGAGAATGCTTTCATAGTAACACCTTCTGTTTGACGTGCACATTAGGTGACATAACTCAAACTTTCATAGCTTCTTTTAGACAAGCTCCTTATGACTGCACTACAAGAGATGTACAACTGGTCCCCTATCCATAAGCAGATTATAACAGGTACTAATCAGGCTTTTTTATGGAACACCACATCATTAGTTTTCCACTCATTATCAACTTTCACTTTTCTTAATAAAGTAAATAGCCATGAAATTGCTTCAAATATAATTTGAAATATACAGAAAGAACCTCTCACCTTGTGATGTCATGCTTTTGGCTGGACAATTGACTGAAGAAAGTTATGAGCGTGTTCACATCCACACTGAAAAGAACAGTCAAATTATTCTTCTGATCTCAGAATTTACTTTCTGTGTATCTGATGCGGATTGCCTGAGTACAGAGCGGAAGTGTAAATCTCATTCTTGATATATGTGTAAATGTAATATAAATCATAACGAGCCATCGTTATATATCTTACTCTTCTCTTTTAAAATCAAGAGGGAAGATGAGTGATGACTCCTTTGCCTCCCGTGAGTCTGGTGTGTCCACACTGAAAAAAAATGCAAAGCTTTCTTTAAACTGATATGAAAGTGCAGTTTGTAAAAATCAAAGTGCAGTGAGGCTCCATTTGAGTGAGGCTGTGAATGTATGTTATCTTACTGTCTGCCTCCTAAAAGTAAATGGTTTTGAATTTATTTTATTATTAGTTATTATTAAAAGAAGTTATGGGATCTTACCACGCATTGTCCTCCTTCAAATTATCCATCACTTTGACTGAGGAGTTGCCTTACCCACTCCTTCATATTAAAGCTCCGTCCACCTTTGGACCCTACAGCCACTTGGCCATCAGAGATAAGAATCAAATAAGTTTATGTTTGCAAGCCACTTATCAAGTATCACAATGTACTATCAGTTACTGTAGCTTATAAATACACTTGAACATCGAACATTAACATACACCCATGCGTGATACTAGGACAGTAATTACAGTAATCGCTGCATCACATTCTTAAATCATGAGTTTTCTTGGAAATATTCCACAACCTCATGGTAGTAGTAGTAGTAATGTTAATAGTTGGCCATGCACAGCAGCTCCACACTCTGAAGGCTGAGATGGGAAAAAAAAAAACACACATACAACAATGCTGTAAGTGTGCCAGACCATGATAACATTGTCATTATCAACAAGTACAAAGTCTGCTGGACAGGAATCATGCAGGTTATGGATTATTGCTAGTAGGCCAAGCTGGGTGTGGATAATGTGACACCTAAATCTCTGAATGCGAATGGAGGAGTGGATGAAAAAAAATTCAAATCCTTTACTTACTGTCACTAAAAGCATTTAAGTGAATTAATCTGCCACAAGTCAAAGTAATGATAAAAGTGATGTAATAAATATTATTAAAGCTATTTGTGTCATCAGTGTGGTAGGCAGGAAATGGTTTTATCGTTCTACGTCTGCTGCACATTTAGTTATGAACCCTGAATTATAGGAAGTCAAGGACTTTACTGTACTCAACCAATTTGTTACCTCACCTATTTACCAGAACATCAGCCTGGAAGTTCTGGGAAATCGAGAACTTTACCAGCCAATCTGTTGTCAGATTTACCTTGGCTCACCTATAATGTACTAAATTTATCCACAACAATTCATCCCAAAGGTCTGTGTGTTATATCATGAACAATATGTTCTGTTTAGTCCTGCATTTTAAGGGCCATGTTTATGGGTATGAGGGGCACTTTCATCACACCCATAAACAGAGTGGAGTTGCTTAGCAGAGTAATTTTCAGACTAATTACTAATTTACAAAAGAAATTTAAAAGAAACATGCTGCTCAACACACACACACACACACACACACACACACACACACATATATATATATATACTGTTTGTGTAATGAACGAGACAGAAATATCCTACCTGAAAGAGTGTCCTGGTGAATCAGTGCTCTGAGGACTCTGGAACAGTTGAATGCGTTCAGTTGGAGGGTGGAGTGTTCTTACGGATAAAGCAACTGACCTCGCACTCATTTGTGTAATATGTAACTAGCTCACATGCCAGCAGAAGGCTGTATGCTTCAAACAAGGTCTCCCAATGAATAACATATTTATCTATATATATATATTATTATATATTATATAGATGTTATATATTTTACACAGATTATTCATGTGATTATTTTTTCAAAACCATTTATTTATTCATTTAATATTCAGCTCTTGTTGTGTTCTGTTTGAAATCCAATATGTGCGTGTACATTCAAGTTCAAGTTCCACAGATGATAAAATGACATACCGTTATGGGAAATGGATACAATGACTCACGATGAGACATTTATTTGTCTTGTTGCCTAATTTTTAATGATATCTAATAACCTGCAGGAAGACATCTCTTTGTTTTTATGTGCAGACTGCTTTCACTACTGTTTGGCAGGTGAAGAACTGAATCAAGTCGGCAGTTTGAAGCATTAGACGCAGCAACTTACAAACTAAAACTGGACTGTTGCTCTTAAATATATGTTTTATTTTACTGAAATATCACAAGGCGCTGCATACTGATTTGGACAAAGTGAAGTATAAGCCTGTAGAACAGATCAAAATGTGAACGTGGTATTTCCTTGCCATTATGACTCAACAACTGCACTGTCTGTATGTCAGACTGCGTGTCTGTCCATCGGTGTGCCAATGTGTCATTTATACTACACATGTATTTCTGAGTACATATATTAAAACATGAAACATTGTGTTGTGTTTCAGCACTACAACCAAGGTGTCATGGTTTGTTCCATGAAAAGCTAAACATGCAGAGCAAACTGATGTGTCTGACATGTTTTTTTTATGTGTACTGTACATGTACACAGTGGGTTACATTCCCTTCTGTGAAAGGGCCCTTTTGATTACAAGCAATAGGCAATTTAATGGGTGATGCCACCCCCCTTATTAGCAATATGATCAAAGTGTGTCCCCCTTGTTAACCTTCCTCGCTCTCCACCCCTTATTAGCAGAGATAGTGTGGGAGCAGTTAGTCCTTTGTACAAGTCAGAATCTCTGGACCCAACCATAGCTCTGAGAAATTAGGCTAACTGTGCTGTGTATTGATAAATCCATAGTCCTAAACATGGTGCTGAAGTAGCCCTTTTTTCTCATGGTCCTATACCCTTCTGTTGGTTTCATAATATTCTCTAAACTATATACAAGTAATACTACATTCTATACTATACTGTAACCTATATATTCCACAGAGTAGCATCACCTCCATGATCAAAGTGACAAGTAGCAGCATGTGGTTGCAGAAGGCTGTGCTGCTGAAAAGACCGAGCCAGCTCTGTGACAAGATATTTCAGGGGAGACGTGGCTACAGATGTAGTTTTTACTGATTGATTTACTGTTTAGAGGTTGAGGACATCCTCCTTATTAAAAACAAATCACAGACTAGTGACAAGCATGTTACATGAAGAAGAGTCGATTTTATGGGATTTACATGAATGCATGTGTTTGGAAAAACAGGGCACAGATAACTGACTGACCACAGTCTGTGTGTGCTAAGATTATTAGAAGCATGTGAGGCAGAGACCTTTTATTTTACCTTTCTGAGGAAAGGTGTCAGTGTATGTGGATCCGCTCCCACACAGCATTACGGCCAAATGGAGAACTCACTACCTACCTGTTTGAGTGGGTGGGGTAGTACAGATTCAGATAGACAGACAGACAGATGAATATACGCGCAGATAGAGGGAGGGGGTGTCAGCTGTGGATGGCCATCGGTGTCTTTTCGAGTCTGTCTAAGAGGATCAAATCTCACAAAAGGTATTTCACTGTTTGAGGAAAAGAAACTTTGTATTTTCTTTTGAAATAAGAGCTCAGTCCTTTTTTCAGTTAATAATGAATAAGGTATAAAAATGGCACCAATTCAATTTTCAACTATTCATTTCAGTTTTCATCAATGATGAGTCAGTGGCCTAAAAGACCTGCATGGTAAACTAGAAAAGGACTGCATTCACATAGCACATTAACCCAAAGCATATTGCAGTTTGCTTGTTATTAACACACACACTCACACACCGATGTCAGCAAGCTACCATACAAGACACTGCCACATACACGGCTTCACTCAGTGATGGATGAATGGAGACCGGAAGTCAATTCTTCCTTCGGAGGATGACGGACACAAACAGACTAGTGCTCCCTTACAGCAGTTGAAATTTTCTGGCCATTTGGATCCAACATCACTAACGACACTGGATCATCAGTCTAACAGGAAATAGGAAGTGAACGACAGGAGGCAAAATATTTTTTGGACAAAATAAAACTAAAACTTGTTTATTATAGGTTTAATTATATTTCTTACTTGCTGATGATGGTTATATAGTAACATATATTTTTCAATCACATTGACACAGGATCATTTCATTGTAAAACATATGCTTTGAATCTGTTTGTTACATCATAAGGATACATGATACCAGTGTACGGCAAGTACTGGGCTTTTCTTCATGTTGCTTTGGTGTTTCAGTAGAATTTTCTCTCTCCAACTCCTATGCAGGGATTGGGTGAAAAAAAAAAACATTGGCAGAACAAGTTGTATGTCTGGCCTAAGAGCCAGCTGGTACTGAGCTGACATTTTGAACTGTAAAATGTACCGTAAATGTAAAATGTCTTGAGAAATATTTTTATACGTGTCCAAGGAATTTTAAGTAAAAGATACTCTGAAAAACTTGTCTTGTTTGCATGTCTCTTTAAAATCTGTAATTAAATATTTATAGAATTTTTTTCTCCCCTCAAAAGTCATTAACCATATTTCTCCCAGCTGGTGTCATACAATTGACACAGACATGCAGGTTAAAAATGGAATTTCCCCTGTCCAACACAAGCGCCTGCAGCTTGCCACTGAGCCCCACAATAATTACCAGAAACAGTCACAGAACAGACAGAGATAAGCAGCCGCATGTGTAACTTTAAAATGAAGGAATGACAGCCAGCAACAAATTATACAGACAGTTTGTGAGTTCATTTAATTAACTATTAAATACATTCCTGTATATATTACCTTAGATAACAATTAATTAATCTAAATGTAGTTTAATCAGGAGTGCTTCATTTGGAATCCACAAATGTATTTATTAATGTGAAAATTCTTTGATGATTACACCCAATTGTGATGTCACGTTTAGAAGGGTTGGTGAGTCTGGATGTTGGTGGTGGTGGTGAAGGCCTGAAGACAATTCTGAGCTTCTGTGTTGAACAGTGGATTCATCCTGTGCACTGGACATGATGAACTGAATGTGAATGGGGCAGAAGAAGCATGTGTTATAAATATCAAACAGAGTAAACCAAGAACCGAGGAATAGAACCCAAACACGGACCACAGAGGCAGAACGGTGCTGAACAATGGTTTAATAGCAATACAGATTGACAAAGGCTTGGTTAGGCAGGGGGAGTGCTTAATACCAGAGAGCAGTCCAAGAAAGGCAAATAAATCCAAGAGGCAAGCAAAGTCCTAAAAACCATAAAACTGGGAAGGTCCAAGAAAACAAGTAGTCAAACTGTAGTCAAAAAACTAAGGTGAAAACTAATCAGACTGGAACAGACAATCCAAACTGGCAAACAGGAAACACTAAAGAAGAAACCCAAAACGATGACACTGTAGACAGAATCAGAATCACCTCGAAACTGAAACGGTCAATATTAAATATGGCTGTATAACTGATTATAATTAACTACATCAATATGAAGTTGAAAGGAGGACAGAAAATGAACACAAACCATTGTTTTCAAAGAAAAATCATTTGAAGGGTTACCTCCGTGATTAATTATTGCAGTTCTGAAGAATTAGGGGACTAAAAAGGGACAGACTTGAAAATGCAATGGTCGAAATTGAGGCTGACTTTCAGTCTCCAGCATTAGGCAAGATCCTAAAATACCAATTTCTTCTTTCTTCTTCAAAACTTCTCAAGCCCATAGCATGTTGTGTAAAATCAGTGGCCTTTTAATAGATCATAGCACATTTATTTCTCAGTCATATCCATAGTCTGTGGGTCTCACGTCTCCAGCAGTAATTTGTAGTTGTATGTGTCTTTTTCAAGTTATTTTAAAAAGTATGTAAAACACATCTTTGGTACAACCCAGTTGAAATATTATAGGTGCTTCAATTGAATGTGCCTCTAATCTTATTATATTGCAGTTAATAAATAATAATCATGAAATACATTTGGTTTGTGTGGGTGAATGGTGATTATAAATTGTTTCTTAATATACTACTGTGCACATTAGGTGAAATATGTGATTAAGTCTTTCCAAAAGAACCTAGGGGGAAAAAAACAATGAAAGGAACACCTACAGCACGGAGAGAGAAATGAGAACGCACTCTTCTACAAATGCAAAGGCGTTGTGGAGAGGAATGAGTAGGATTTCTGGCCATGGGACTGCCAGGCCAAACGGTGGAGGAGATTGAGGCAACATTATAATACATTATTGTGTAAGGCAGATTGTTATCCTCTCACGAACTCAAGCACAACGCATGGACATCTTTAGCTATTGTTAAGCATGACTGTTATCTGAATGCGTAATTGTGAGGTGCAAATAGATGAGAAGGGCACTGACACCAACGTCATGTCAATGTGGTTGAGAGTAAAAGTTAGACGAGGAGTGTAAGTTAACAAAAACGTAATCACAGCAGGTTTAGTGTCGTTTTTCTATGTTAAGGTGGTCAAATAGCAGATAACAGACAACAAAAAGTAATCAAAAATATATTACGTTACACTTAAAAAAATGCAACTTTGATTTGACTCCTCTGAACTAGTAGCATTAGTCTTGTAGCTTGTATTTACTCGTTTTCGCTCGTTTTTACACAGGTCAGTCCACCAGCTAATGAGACGTGACTAAATGGAATACTACACTGACACACACAGAGAACGTGCAGTTCAAGACTGTAATGTAAATACACCTTAATTGGCTTCCATGCTGTTTAGCACCCTTCAGCACCTCGGCACGTACCTGTACCTCACACTTATTACTCATCTTTTTCACTGCTTTGGTGGTAATTCTCAGTGGGTTCATTGCCATTGGTGAAACCTTTATATAACCCTAAAAAAACTTTAAAAAACCTAAAAAACCTAGCTATCTCCTTCATTGGGACTATGTGGGCATGGTGTCACCAGATTTTGAATCAAATTTAGCTAAATCATGGTTGGTACACGGAAGTATGTGGCATCAAACTGATAATGAGGGCACAGAGAAAAAAATGAAATACTGACATCTCCAGCTTTGGCGCAAAGACCTGTGTTCATGTAGGGCCACATCTCACAAGAGGCTGATTATATATGTATTATACATCTGTTTCAATAAGTATATCTCTTCTTGCATGCACATGTCTCTCTTGATGGAGCATATCACTCCAAATTTGAAAATTTAAACCACTAATGTTGTAATGTTGAAATGTTGAAAAGTAAGAATAAATATGTCTTCTGAGTTTATCAGACTGAAGAAAAAAATCATGTAAAAATGAGCAGGATGAACAGCTCCAGCACTGTGGGGGCATGTCCTCTGAATGTGTTGAAGCCACGCCCACTCATGGGAGCAGTCAAGCAGCAATTTTGTAGTGACTGAAACGTGTCAGATGAGTTCAGAAAATGACATGACTACCTTTGAAACACTCTGAGTGAGATGAATTCATCTCTATCTCTCTGCTAGAGGTTCAGGGGTATGCTCAGGGTGGCCTCAGCGTGTCATCGAGCCACCCTTTAGGACCGCCCACAAAACACTGGACTGAAAACTGGTAAAAAAAATGTTTGAACCTTTAACTCCACATTTCAGTAATATAGCAAGTTCTTTCACACTTTCTTTCAGCAACTATTTTTAATGTATTTTGAAAGAAATTGCCTGTACACAGACTTTAATGTAGTGAAATGTTTCCATAATATCATATGCAGACAGTGTTCGTCAGATGATATTGTTCCTAGTCAGCCAACACATTGTCATTACTAACTTTAGTTTTAGGTATAGCGTATGTGTACTCCATGAGTGTGATTCATTACACTAGTAGAATTATTTT
This sequence comes from Nibea albiflora, assembly GCA_014281875.1. Taxonomy (NCBI): domain Eukaryota; kingdom Metazoa; phylum Chordata; class Actinopteri; family Sciaenidae; genus Nibea; species Nibea albiflora. The sequence goes on from CM024789.1 coordinate 24,468,233, forward strand.
ATTTAAAATCACAATTATGAATTGTACATCAATATATAAACTCTGTTCATTAAAAAAGCAAAAATATATTATTGCAATGAAAAGAATTTTTTCTGTTTGTTCCATTTAAATGGTTAAAGCACAGAATGAATGATTGTTAGCACATATCAAATGATGTATATTAAAGAATATTGCTGGTGCTAGAGGACACATTGTACAACTCACAGGAAATGCTTCATTAATAAATCACAGTACAAATTAGTTTATACATAATCTGAACGTGTCCTTTTCTACTTTAATAATCATATCGTAATCATTTAACAACCATCAGAGTCATTGGGTCATCATCATTAGTTATATAACACTGGCATAATTGCTTCTAAAACATGCACAGATATCTATAAAAAGCTCAGTCCCCTTTGAAACAAAGTGGTCTCACATCACTGAGACAGTTCACTCCTAACAACCTACGTCAGTGTAAGTGCTAAATTTGACTTCATAATAGTTTAGTCATCATAACAAAACATTTTAGGCCTTAAGCAAACACAGGGATGAAGTGTTTCTATTTTTTCCAATTCACTGACACCAGTGTTTTTGTACTGCATTTAGAGCTGGGTGATATGGTTATAAATAATATCTCAATATTTTTAGGCTTTGCCGCAGTTTACGATATATATATCCTTATATACACAAATAGCATGCAGTAAATTCTAAAGTAGTGCAAACATATGATGATCTTGTTTACATTGTTGTACATTAAGCAGTACTTAAAAGTTGTTCAAATGAACTCATTCATAGACTGCTAATCTCAGCAGTAAAATGTGACGGACACATTAATGCAGCAGTAATACTGACAATTATTACTGCACAGTGTGTACTTTAAGTTAATTTTTATAATACTATAATAGTTTTACCATAGTAGTTTTTAAAGTATTTTCAAAGTGGGGTTTGCATTTGCCTAAATCCACATAATAATATAGATAGCCTAACATCACCTGTGTCCTACCTGATGAGCCTTCCCCTTTAATCAGAGTAACCTTTAGTCAGCCATATGTATATGCTTACGTTGCAGTAACAGTCACTGAATGGTATGTAATGTTACAGTGGTCGGAAATAATGTAACCACCCTCCGTGAGAGCAAGTAGCAATAATGAAAACTCAAAATGCCCATTATTGACATTTCAATATAGTGAATGTATTCAATATATCACCCAGCTCTAACATCATCAGCACCAGACATTGGCCAATAAGGCCAAAGCTCTAGGCCTCTCTGTACAGGAAAACTACATCTCACAGAGATAATGCTCCTCTACGTTACAGGACTCATCATTCCAGTCGCCAACCCGTGTTGAACGGCGCCAGAACTCCACACAGTCCTGGTTCCTCCCATCAAAGCTGTTGGGCTGGTCTTTACCCCAGAACCTACAGGACAACGAGACATTGAAATGAGGATAAGCACAGATCTGTCCTGTGGTAAACAAAGCCAACATTGCCCAGGGTGAGTTTCTTACGCTGTTTGCAGTGATGTCCCATCTACCCATTTCCAATGCCCTTCTACTCCTTCATCAGTCAATCCAATCCAGACTTCTGTGTCAGTTGAATACAAGCCATTAATGAAGTTCTATGAGAGAAGAGACATGAAGACAAAAGTTTTTGTAATGAGTTTTGTCACATTAAATTGCATTTTGCTTTGCACCGATCATTATTTTTTTATACTAACAGTGGATGAAATTACATCATGAATGAAGTTAGCAACTAGCTAATGGACATAGTGGGAGAAGCTTAAAAAAACAGAAATCTCCTTCAAGGGGTTGTCCAGTTTTCTTTTGCTGTGTATAAATAATTTTCAGGCTCTTTCACCATATAAAGTTTTAAGTTTGTCAATGTTGTCTTTATAACAAATTCCAGTGGCCCCAAGACGCCAAAAAAATCAGTTGATGCAGCTTCAACTACAGGCAGGGCATCCATTTGTAACCACATTTGTACACTCTGGACAAGTCACCAGCTTATCACAGGGCACATAGAGACAACGGCCAATTTAGAGTCACCGATTAACCATGTCTTTGGACTGTGGGAGGAAGCCAGAGCACCCGGGAGAGAACCCATACAGACACGGGAAGAACATGAAAACTCCACACAGAAACGTAGGCTCCTACCTTCTTGCTGTGAGGTGACGGTGCTAACCACTGCACCACGGTACCAGGTAGGTTTTACTAAATTATTCAAGAATCTATTTGAAATATTCAATAATCTAAAAGATTCTAGTGTTTAACTACTGTTTAATTATTGGGCTAAAAGCTGCAAATCAATAATTGACCTTTAATAAAAATGCATCTAATTCACATTTATTTGTTCATTCTTTTCATTTTGATTAGCTGCATTTATTAGAAGTAGCTAGAGAGTCTCTTTTATGGTGTCTGATTTGCCTACATTTCGACTATTTCCAGTAGTGCTTGGCAGCTTCACTAACACTGTGTTCTGCCAATGGTTTCATCGCTGTGATTTTCACATTACACATCCATTGTCTTATTGTTAGAATGAAAATATTGATTAGTGCAGCTTTAATAAGATAAAAAGCCCTTAAGGAGCCGACACATTATGATTTTCAAAAATTCACGCAGAGAAATCTGCACGTACAGTCATGCACATATAGACAAATCCACACAGATAAACAAACCATTTCCTCTTGGCTTGTTACGATTGCCAGGTCTGCTCCTTTGCGTTGACAGTCTTCTCTGCTCAGCCTCCAGGATTTCTTGCTAACAGACGGAAAGTAGCAGCTGCCCTGGTATTTCCTCCAGCCAGTGGGGCATCTCTTGTTTGAAATAACTATATATTTATTGATCAACAACCAAACACAGAGACAAAGGGGTTTTTTTGGGGTTTTTTTTTTAAAAAAGCATCAAGTTGGAGAACATGAGCAGACCGTCCAGCTTTCTCCAGAATAATTTTGACAAGAAGGCCACGTGCATTTTGTCTGGTGAACAATATGAAACGTGCTTGCTTATGTGCTTGCTTTTGTCAAGTTTCTCAGTTATTCCTACTCACCTTGAGACTTCGTGGTCTGAAGTTCCTTCTGCATCCGGTCTATCTCAGTGGTCAGGTTGTCATTTTTAATCCTGAACAGGTTTCTCTCCTCAGTTACATTTTTGCAAACTGCCTTCAAGATCTTCTTTTTCTTTAACCAAGGACGCATAAGAAGCCCGCAGCTCATCTGTTGCTTGTACCAGCACTTTGTAAGTGGCCTCCAGAGTGCCCTTTTGCTAGGGTAAGGTTTTGGTGACTGCTTTCTAGCTTGTCTTTCTCATTAGAAGAGTAGTTGTATCTGTCCCTGCAAATGCTCTACAGTCTTGATCATGCTGTTGTAATCCTTTTGCAGCAGGTCTCTTGCTCTGGTTGCATTATTGTATTGTTCTGTAAATTGTCCCTGTCTCTTGTCACTGAGTCATAGCTGGTCTGTAACTCATTTTTGCGTTTGACCACTGAATCATAGCTTTGCTGTAATTGGTCTCTGGCTGTAGTCAAGGCATCATTATTAGTCTGAAACTGAGTGTTACTGGCCTTTAGCTGCTCTGTCTCTTTCCGTAAAGCTGCATTAGTGTCCTGCAGCTGACTTTGGCTAGCTTTAAGTTTGTTTATTTCTGCACTCAGTAAATTGTTATTGATCTCTTTCTGGTCTCTCCTTTTAGATACGTAATCTAGGTTTTGCTGTAGGTTATCACGTGTGGTCTCAAGATCCCTTTTCTCTTTTTTCATTGTCTTTAGGTCCTCCTGTGCAGTCTCTTTTTGTTTAATCACAGTTTTTAGGCTGTTCTGCTGTTCTTGTTCTACTCTTTGATCTGCCAGAGATGAGAGATATCAGTAAATCAGCTATTTTATCATGACACCAAGCAACTTTCTTAAACATGTGAATATTTGAGAGAAAACAAAGAGGTAGACTCACAGTGGACACTCTGACCTATGACCCCAGCCAACAGGATAATGCACAGCACGCCAAGGCAAACTGTAGCAACCCGGTATGGGTTGTTTCTCAATGAATGAACTGTAGGACAGCAAAAGTAGAAACAGAAACTTAAAACAGTGTTTTACAGAACATTCATTTAAAGCAAAAGTGCTGACTAATTAATAGTCATTTTAGAAATAGAATTTATCATTAAACATCAATATTATAAATATTTATTTGTATTTATAAACATAATTATTAAAACATCATATTACATAAATGGCATGTATTATGCAAACCAGGACCTGACCTGTATTAAATAGTATTTATAAAAAATATAAATAAAAAATTATAGAGGAATGTTTTGCTAATTTGGCTAATCAGTCAATTAATCAACATACTTTAGCCAATGAATGCAACTTTGCACACTAATGCAACCAAAACTATTAATCGGAATATATATATATATATATATATATATATAGTAGCTTAGTAAAGAAGTGTGCATGTTTGACTCCACCTATGCTGCCCACATTCAGCACTATAAGTTACAGATTTCACATTTCACTGCGCAGTTTAATCGCCAGACCAAATCAGTGAAATGTTAAAAAACCTCTGTGGAGTTGAGGGGAACGGGCAATTTCTTCTCATGATATATAATGTCACATCACCCAACCTTATTTAGTGTTAAGTTCTTATTTTATTACCTGAATACCGGAGCTTGATGCCATCCTCGAAAAACTGCTCATAGCCAATTTTACTGTCCATGTTTGTCCCTGTAGAGGAATGGTACTCGACAGCCATCTTTGCATGTGCTGGATGAGCTGAGGACTACTAGGTGAAAAAACTGAAGCATTAGCGTGTGAAATAGCCTTTCAGTAATGTTAATACAACATTTCCCCTTATAAGTGTCTAAGTATAAGTTCCTGTTTCAACTTACAGAATAATAATGTAGACTCAGTATTACCTTTTCCCAGTTTTGGGATGTTTATAGTGCAATACTGGACACCAGGTTAACATGTACGGTGAATATAAGACACTAACAAAGTAAACCTTACCTCTGCTTGTAGAGATGATATCGCAGCCAAAGCCTTGGAAGAGTTTGGCACAGTTTGCATCCTGGCATGGTGTTTGAGGGTTGGTCAGTAGGCGGAGCAAGAATGTCCCTTCTTCCCTAATACTAGTAAGAAAGTCAGAGATCAGTGTTGAAATTAGTTAATTAATTAATTCAGGATACATTTGGTTTTGATCTCCAGACTGATGGTGCATTGGTTGTGCCATCATCATGGCCTAGAAAAATGTTTTGTTTCAACACACAACATAAACTCATTCTCACTTATTGTTGTTAGATTTCCTAAAATCTGTTTTTGTGGCTCAGCAGCAACTTTTGGTCAATTTCACAACATGTTGGATATGAGGAAGAACAGATTTCACAAAACACAAAAATGCTGAACATGGAGTTTTGTATACCAGAGGGCATGTCCGCTCGATTCCAGCTTATATATTGAGTCAGCAAAATGTTGTGAACTGGGCTCCATTTTTGTAGACCGAGCCTTATTGTGATCATTATAATGTCATTTAGAAACTTTATTAATAACACAACACGGTGAAATTATTCTCTGCATTTATCCCATCCCGTTGGCACCTGTCGGAACACACATGCACATGATCACACACATAGTGGCAGATGCCGAATACACACAGACTGGGGCGGTGGGCAGTGATTCAGATCTTGGCGGGGGGGTACGGTGCCTTGCTCAAAGGGCACCGCCATGGCAGGGGGGTGGACTGACACCCCACCAGCTATCAGTTCACCTTTTCAACCTTCAAGCAGTGAGTGGGAATCATGGGACAACCCCACTCTACCACTGAGCCATGGCCGCCGCCATCATCATGAAAACACAATGCGCACAAGATTTTAAATTCTGCATATAAATAACTTTAATTTTTGATCTGAACTTAACAGCGTTACACTTGCGCTAGGCTGGACACTTAAATCACAATGCAGACCAAAACAGGAACTGTATTTGACGGCTTTTTATTACCAAGAACAGTAAATGAGGCAGATGAGGGTAGGCTGAGCGTGGCAAGCAGGGCAGGTTAGTGTGGCTGGGATGGAGATAAAAGCAGACAAACAGTCAAAAAGAAGCAGGAATCCAAAAAAACTACAACAAAGAACCTTCAAAGAAGGGTTCTTTTGAGCCAGTATGGGAATACTTACCACATAAAGTAGAACGGCAAACTGGCAGAGTCTGGGAGGGTGAACCGGAGTTAATTACTGCAGGAGCTTGATGAGATGATGAGTTGCAGGTGTGAGAGCAGAGCAATAGAAGTAGGTCAGTCAGGCCCAGCCTGCACAGACAGGGGAGAGACAAAAACAGGCACAGAACACGAAGGACAGGGAAACACCAGGGAAAAACACAGGGTAGTCAATTCATAAAATACCCCAATGGTTCATATTCATAGTGCAAATGAATGAAATGTCCACTATTTTGGAAACGTCACCATTAAAGATGCGTGCTGGAGCTAACATTTTAAAAACTCTTCATCTTGTGCTCGGCTGAACATCGCCTCCCTAACTAACTTAATTGCCATCGGCAAATAAAGATGACATTCACAGTGGCCATGATTATATGTTGATTTACATGTTGCATGAACGCTGTCCTGAGGAGAAACCTTTCTTTTTTCCTTTTTTAAATCTTTTTTTTTTTTTTTGGATGCTGCTAAACCCCTCTCCACATGTCTCTGGCACATCTTGTACCGGCTGCGGTTTTGGTCCATCCTGCACGTGACTTCAAACCCCACAGGGAGAGTTTCAGAAGTGAGCATTTAGCCCGCTAGACTTTGCTTACTTGCTCTGATTTGGCCATTTGCCCTGTTACATACATCTGTATGTCCTGTATGTTACATTACTTTGTGATCTGTATGTTTAGTTAATCTCATTCAGGATGTAAAGTCAGGAATGTTGTCATGATCCGCAGTAATTCTGTCTCACAGCGGGTTGTTAAATATTCATGTGTCTCTGTGTCTAGCTGCAGGAAACAGCAGCACTTTCCCAGGGGACAAAACATTTCAACTAAATTTAGCTGGACTGAACGGTAAAATGCTAGAACATTAATCCATCATCAGCTGGTTATGCGGTAATAGATAACAATGTAGAAATGTTTAATTTCATAGCATATACAGCATATATGAAGGGGTTTTGTAGGAAACCTGAATAAAACCTTATAACCTTAAAATACTAACATACTTTCCCAGTGCTGCCGAGCTGACATGTCTTACCACTGAGTAAGTCAACGGAAAACCAAACTAAGAGGAAGTGAATCCTGACAGGGGCTTCTGTTATCTCGTCTGAGCAGTTTCTGTTTTCAAGATCAGCTGACAGCTCAAAAAGAATACAACACACACGACCACTTCACTGAGTATACAGAAAGCCCGTGGCTTTCACCCAGAGATAAAAACCTGTTTGGTTCATTTTACTGTTACACTGATTGTTACGGGAATTTTAAAGAAAACCCTTGAATAAGGAGGACCGGGTTCAGAGCATCAAAGTTTAAGTTGAATTTATTGTTCTTGCACAAGAGGAGTGTTTCACAGTGCAACACGCCAAATGGGTTACAGAGAAAAAGGCTCCCTGAGGAGCTCTGACAGTTGGTTCTTATACATTTTCCTAAAAAAATGGGCTGTCTCAACCATTGCCAATTGTTAACAGACAATTTGCATATATAGCTTGTAAACGCTTATTCTTCAACATATCCCCTAATCTAAATGTCACCTCTCTGACCTGTCTCTGACCATTGTTCTGTTCCTGTATTTATACATTAACCTGAACTTTCCCTTACCCTGCCAGTCTCAGTAACATCAAAGGGAAGTGCACTTAAGACATGTAATAAATGGGAACACACAAACATCGTATAGGTTGAAGCACCTAAATAGCAGTGTAATCCTAATTTTTATAACACTGATGACAGAGTAAAAGCTTGAATTAGAAAGCCCCCAGGGCCGTATGAATGAGCAAAGGCATCATCAGAGATCAGAGATTCATTTTTTGAAATTAGCCAGTGTTTAAAGGGGCACGTCACCAATTTTAAACATGAAGATCAGTTTACTCATCGCAAGGAGTTCAGTACTACGCAGCCAGTGGAACACTTATATAATGTCGTCTGGTTCTGGAGGGAGCTTTCCAAAGTTTGAAACAAAAAATAACCCCGATGATGTCAGACTTTAAAGAACTCCTACTGTACAAATATGAGGTATGAAGTTTGAAGGAAGTGGGCACTGAGGACGCAGATGAGTCTGATGAAGAACTGTCTAATGAATAAAGATGTTATTGAGTTGCATTATGGGATATGTAGGCTGTGAGAATTTTTTTCACATCTGCAGCTTTGTGTCCTGTGGGTACCCCAACCAGACAGCATAATCAAGTAATCTCATTTTGCAAGAAACACTTGAGTACAGAAGAAACAACAAAATACGTGAAAATAATAACCCAACAGACAAAAGTACATATAGATTCAGAGATAATCACAGACACAGTAATTATATAGTGTAAAGTAATACCTCCCTGTACAGCCATAGACATGTACAGTAGATCTATGTTGTTTATTTATTGTTCCAAATATGCATATTAATGTTGCTGTAGCCTACAGTATCGATGAATTCTAAAATGTGTTTGACCTTTTTGTTCTGTAATCAAATTCAGCAAATGTGAAATAAATAAACCCCATGAATGAATTTTACATAGTTGTCAAGTTATACTATACTAATAAAATAGGTGGTTCCTTTGTCTGACCCATATGATCATGTTGTGATACAGCAGCACTGTGGGCCAGGTGAGACCCTTTGTCAAAAACTACCCCCAAAAAACATTCATATGATTTTTCATCATCAGCCAACTCTATAATTAAGGTTTGATGAAGTTTAGGTAAGTGAGGCTGCTTGATTAAGGGTAAAAAAAAAAAAGATCGTTGTCATGGTTAAAACCATAATTGACTGAGGAAGACAGAAGTAAATAGTTGTATTGTCAGAGACAACCATGCCAAACTCCCTTACAGGTTCAGTGGTGCTTCAGCATCTTTGAAAGGTCACATCGTCTTGAAAATTCACATCATATTAGTCGTCTGCACTGCCACTAAAGTCAGTGTAGTCCCTTTAAAGCAATGTTTTGTCTTTGCACATGAAGGCTGTAGTGATGATGGCGGACCCTGTAGAAAATTTCTTCCAGGAGGGACGCATTGGCACCAGGTGTGACGTACCCATTGGTGACCCCCACACAGCGAAAGCCCAGACGCTGGTAGAGCTGATGGGGAGCTTGTGTATACGCCGTGGTTCCCAGGACAACAAAGGAGTATCTGTGAGTGACAGCAAACTCCAGGACCTTTCGTACCAGCGCCGCGCCAATCCCTCGCTGCCGATAGCTCTGGTCAACACACATCCGCTTCAACTCGACAGCACCTCCTGACTTTCTGCCGGCCAACTGCTGCTACGACACCCACCACTTTGCCTTCCAGCACTGCTACCCACAGACAAGAGTCTGAGGTAGAGGGCAAGGACACAACATGAACATAATGAATAGAGCATGTGAAAAAAGAAAAAACAGTCTAAAATCGAATTCACTCAAGGCCTTTCTTTTCACAGCAACAAGAGACAGTTGACCTCCCAGTACAATGCACAATATCCTTTTCAGTCCTGACTTGATTAAAGGTGTCATGGACAGCCTGTATATGACGGATAGGTTAGATATGACAGAGACAGAGTTGACAATAATAACATGTACGACAAACTGTTTTGTAGCCTCTGGATAGAAAAGTCTTTCTAATGAGCTCGTGGATTTTATCAGCTACATGACAGCAAACTCTCTGTGATGCAATGTATTAATTATGCGATTAAATGTCCGTGATCATGTGATTTATACAATCCACTTCTAGTTTCTTAGTTACTCTTTTGCCTCTCTCCGTCTTGTTCTCGTCTACATGCAGACTGCATCTTCTGCACTGCATTTTATGTATTGGTATGCTTGATCATTGAATAAAAAATGAATCAAGACTCTATATTTTGAATCATATGTACGATCTCTGTACTGTAAGTAAGAAATAGTAGACTATTTTCAGTACATACTGCCCTTGAAATTCAAATTATGCAATATATACTGTACCTGGTGATTTCATGTAAAAGCCTTCGATGTCTGCCATATCTCCGTTCATGGCACGCTCCAGGTACCCATGGATCACACGTCTACTGTAGAAGTAGCGCCCACACAGCACAATTGCAGGGAGGAGTCCTATCACCCACCAACACATGGTGATGACAAAACATAACACTGCCAGAGGAAAGATATGAGCAGATGTGTGAATGTTACGAAGCTCTAAAGTTGTTGTTTTAAGTTAACGTTATCCGTGGCTACAGAATGAAGATAAGGCCTACAGAGTTCTTCATAATATTATAATATATATTCCATCTATATATTCCATCAGAAAAACACAAGAATTAAAAAAAACAAATGCCTGTTTTTGTTGTAATCAAGGTGGTTTCTTAAAAAGAGAACATTGTTTCCTGATCTCTGGTCAGTCCCAATGTTCCTAATCAGCATACTTGCAATTACCACTTTACATATTATTTTCCAAGCAGCAGAAACAATCATGAAAATGTGTTTTTTTCTGTAGTAATCTCACCTGTCATAGCAGTATAAAGCAGGAGGCTCTCAAGGTGGTGTCTTAATCCTCTGAAGGCAGTATCCGGTATCATCTCCATCAGCCCTTCATAAAAGATCCGCTGAACATGTGGTTTGTCTGCTGGCTCAAACTCACGCACAACCATAGTTTGAAGTGCATTTTGATCTTTTAGTACTTTGTCATTTTTCATTGTTTTTTTCTCCATATTGAATGCAGGTAGCTATAGAACCACTGACAACTTTCATCTGCTGCTAACTGCTTGCTTGTGCTGTCCGTCGTGCTCACGGTTCTTTACGCCGTCTCTGTCGTGTTGTGCCCCAGAGGCTTTGCAGTTCTTGTTAGACCATCTGTCAATGAGGATGCCTTCAGATAAACATAGTTGGACATCACACACATGTTATTATCAGCTCCAACATGTAAAAAGATGCTGCTGTCACTGAAAGAATGAACCTATAGGGTGTAACCAAACGACCAACGTCAGTTGGTTTAACCAACTGACTGACATCTGGGCGTCTCTCTGCACTGTCTCTCACTTTGCATGCCGTTCACCTGCTCTCTGCTTCAAAAGACGTCCTCCTGCCAGCCTGCTAACTGCCTCAACAGCATGCCTTGTCTAGTTTTTCGGTTTGTGTAAAAGTATTTTTCAGTGTCCACCTCACCAGTGTGTGGGTGTGTCTTTGCACTGGGAGGAAATATTTAACCCTCCTGTCAACTATGCAGTAGTGTTCCTCCATCATGAACTGGTCAATCCAGTCAAACCAGATTGGGGTCTGGTCAAATAACACAGTGTATGAATGATGATCCAGTACTGTTTCACCTTGTTAGTCAACTCAATACCAAAACATTAACACCAAGATTGACCCATATTTCTATACTTTAGGGTCAGTAAACCTCATGAAATGATATCGCATTTTTTTAATTCTTAAAATATAAAAAATTCGGAATAATTTTGACTATAGTTAATATATTAGGTACATATGTTGATGTGATGTGTCAAAGGACACATACCAGACTGTGAAATACTGTAAACTAAATTATGAATTATTATGGATGTCAAATATTAGCCAGAACATCCCCAGCTCATACACTGATGCTATTTTATTCACAAATAACAGAGGGCAAAAAACATTCTGATATGAGAGTAAACATTTACATCCCAAAAACTAGAGAAGTTTCAACTTTACAAAACTCATTTCAGAATAAATCCATATCATTTTAATTCAAAAACACAAGAACCCCAGGCTGTTTTCATGCATGTGTGTGTGTTTCTGTGTCTGTGTGAATATGACTTCACATGAATGGGTGACAGTATGTGATTGTAATGCTGTGTGTTTTATAATATAAAATATATGCATTTGTGGCATTTAGTGTATGTTTTGGCCTTAATCGTGCAAGGGCAGAATTGGCTCCTTTTTGCTTAGGAGGCACACCTGGATGACGGGAGGTTGCTGCAAAGGTGGAGGCTGAACATCCTGCCAGAGGTTACTATTTCCTCCCAAGGATCCTATTTCCTTGAGAAGGAACAGCCTCCTCCTGTTGCACTTCCCCTGATTCCATGCTGGGTGGATCTCAGAGACATTGTGACCCCTCTCTCTCTGTCTGTTCCCAACATTTGCTGTTTGTCACTGAAAGGGATGAAAGACCAGAGCAAATTGCTGTCCTTTGAGTGGAAACTCTCTCCAATCTGAACAGGGTCCTCTTCTCCCTCCTCAACAGGGTTCCATATGAACTTGAGAGCCTCTGCTGCAGTGTAGCTTCTCTTTGTGGTGCTGTCTCAGATTAAAAGGTTTTGAGCTTTTATACTCATCAAAGGTAAAAGCATGTTTAGAAAAAAAATGTTTAAAAATCACACTGATCATAAAAAAAGAAAGTTATGTTGAGTATGAAAACTCTTGTTCATTACATTCCTTCATAATTGCAACCTCGTGTTGTATTCATTGTTGCAAATCTTGTTCTGTAAATAGTTTGTTTGCTATTGTGATCAAAGCCATTGATCTGAAGCTCAGTGCTGATGCTGTCCTGTAAATAGTTTGCTAATTAGCAATAAATATGATCATTTCTGATCAACCCATATCACATAACATACTGGTTAAAGGCTCGCCCATTTCAAGACAACCTGACCCACTTCCGGGTTAGGCCCCACCCACTCCGAGTACAGATACAGATACAGATAATTCATATGGTTAACAGATACAGATTATGCTGTACTGGCTCATCTCTAGTTAACCCCATGAGTTTGTTCATAGTTTGTTTGAAGCATTACCACTTGAAAACTGAATTCAGTCAGCTTGTATTTTGTTTGTCTTCTCTCTGGTGCTGAGTTGTTGATGTGTTGATCACTGATACTGTGAGATGTTTGTGTATCATGCTTTTAAGATATTTTATTCAAAGTCAAAAATAATTTTTCATACAGTTCTGTGTTTTTTAGCACCTCTGAGCCAAACATCCATCACTAAAATAGGTAGGCCACCTAACTATAGAAGACATACTGACTATATAACCGGGGGGGAAAGGAGCTTCTTAGGATTTCCTGATGCCAAATAAGAAAAAACGGTAACTACAAGTCAATACTGATTGTAAGCCACTTTTACATACAGACTGATGCATGACCTATTTGCTAAGAATGTTTTCATTAACGCATCTGAAGCTGAACATGAGGTTCAGGGACATACTTAATCTCCCGCTAAACTGCACATTATTAAGGAATTACAATGGCATATAGAAGGCTTGGAATGTGTAAAGAACAAACACAAAGTGTTTACACAGTTGCACAGTACAGTATCAATGAGCAAAAGGATGTGGCTAATGTAATTTTCTAATAATTTTACACAGAATGAAAATAGACGGTGGCGGTGACAGCAGAAGGCACGGGGCTAGGAGGAGGCAGGGAAACTTGTGGAGAATGACTCACATCTAGTCCACGAACTCCAAAAAGGTCTGTTGGGAACAAAAAGAATCAGTGTACATCAGACACGACAAGCATGCCAAATGTGACATGAGGGTGGGATCAGTCAATTTCTATATTTAACTGTGATGACGCCTTTTGGTTGTGATGCACGTGAAATGATACTGACACAAATGTTAGAGTCTTCTGTGGAAAGACGAGGAAGAGACAAGCACTGGAAGGACTGCGAATCCTTTGATGAACTTTTCTGTCTCCTTTACATGCAAAGGAGTAACATCACTTTCTGACTTTATCACTACATCTTAACAACCAGTTCCTAGACAGGTGATGCCATAACAGCAATTTACCACCAGCAAAAGTAGCAAACATGAAGCTACATCTGTCCGTAATGTTCAACCGGAACTCAGCAATGAGGCTAACCTTGAATAGTTTTAAAATATTCTCTCAATCATACAGAACCACAACAACAAATACACCCACACACACTCTCTTGGTGTTCATCTGTCATTCCCTTTTTGCAGTATACATACTATGAACACATGCTGCCTCCCACTCACTAACACTCACTTTTCCAATGATATGATTAGTATCATCTCTATCCACTTTCATTTATTTAACCCTTTCATTTAACTCAATTTATTTATTTATTTATTTAGCTCTGTGCTCTCCTTACGCAAATAAAAATACAATTTAGAAAAAACAAACATTTTAAATCACTAGACGTTCCAGAGAATTTCTCAGTTAACAAATGTGAACAATGTTAATTATATATACTGTAAATTAGCTGACCTCATTGTTAAGCATATGGTTTGACGTATGGGGAAATATGCTAATTCATTTTCTTGCCTTTCTTGAATTTGATGACAAGTTCCACCAGTGTCTCTGCAGTGATATGCAGCTGGAACCGGGATGCAATTAGCTTATCTTAGCTGAGTTTACTGAGACTGGAAGCAGAGCAGGAACGGCTAGCTCTCTTTAAAGTTTAAGCTTTCTGGAGCCTTTATTGTTGTGTTTCTGTTTGACTTTGAACAAATTACACATTGTGTTAATTACTGTGGTTTAAAGAGATAAGCACATTTTTGTTTGAAGATAACTAGGCCAGGCGTTTGCCTCCTGTCTGTAGCTTCATATTTAATGCACAGTCATTACAGAGGTGTCAGTCTTCTTATGTAACTCTCTGCAAGAAATACAACAGGCGTGTTTTTCAAAATGTCACCTGATTCCTTTAAAGTCACGTTGAAACATTTTACAGCTGGGTATACTGTGACAGTTTCGAGTTTGTTTTGCGTTCCCTGTTTTATTGTGTAGTTCTCACCTCGTCTGTATCTTGTATTTCTATTTCCTTCCTTTGTTTTGTTTCTTTGCGTCATTTCGTCACATCTGTGTCTGCATTTGGGTCCACTACCTGTCATGACACGTACAACAAATGACCTTTGGATATTCACCTCATGGCTTAGCCGAAGCGCAGTCCAAACTTAAATTGACATTACTGGTGGATTCACACAGACTTTTCCTGCCAGGTAGTCATTTCGTCATCTTGCAGTCTTTGCTAAAGAAAATACTTGCTTGCTTTTCATCATCTGTGGGTTTGATTCCAAGGTCACACTAAAGATTTCTGTAAGTCTCTGATGTCATTTAAGCCTCTGACTGATTTGCTACACTTTGATCATCCATATCTGGTGATCCCCCGGCCACCTTTACATCTTTTTTTTGTTTGTTTATCCTAGTGCTGCAGCGGCATGAGTGATAGCTCGTTTTTAACCTAATTTAGCTGGTGACTCAGTAAACTCAAAAGGCATCCACAGCTAACGCCATTATACGAGACACATTTTCTTTATACATTAAAATTTGAACCATGCAAACTGTGCACTGCCATCCATAAAACCTTCCCACAGAAGATGTAAATACACCATAATTTATAAGGACAAAATCTGACAAAGCAACCCACACCTTTGAAAGCAAACCGTTTTGGAGCAGTTTTCTAAAAAACTCAAAAATAAGCGCATTACCCTGTTGATTTCGAATGTTCACAAGGCCAGGGCATGTTTGTCATTAAGGGGTGATTTAACAAGGACCAGGCTGCTGGAGCAATACAGAAATGCAATAAAAAAGCTTTTGTTCAAGTGACTGTGATCAAGCTCCAAAACAAAATGAAGCAGAGCTGTATTCCCAAGGAGGCACTGAACTTTGCAGTCATTTAAGACTTCAGTCATTTATAATCATTTCTGCTTCTGACTGGAAAGGAGAAGAGAGAACTGGACGAGAGCCAGGAACACAGCTTATTTGGTGTAGCAGCAGTTCTCTCACGTACTCTGCAGGGAAACAACTGTCCTTGGTATGTTTGTTGGCGAGTGCTGTACTGAGTCAAATCCCCCGGGTGACCAAGGCTGTTCAGTTTGTGCTGAGTGGGCTACAGCGTGGAGGAACTCTGTCCTGGTCCGTCATTTCCCTGTTCCCCCGCCATGCCTCTAGTCAAGTTGTGTTTGCTGCTGCTTCTTCTGCCTTTTGGTGAGCATTAGTCACCCTCAAACTGTCTACAGCACAAACAGCAAATAATACACAGTGATGAGTTTTTTTATGGCTTTCACCTCAGCGCACTGGATCAGTCTTACAACAACATCAATGGGTGATTCATTTAACCTTGAAGGATGTTTGAGGATGTTCACATCCTAGCTCTTTTTATAGTCTCGCAGATTAGTTTTTAATTAAGAAGGCAGTATGATTATTCAGAAGTGTTTGTTGGATTGTTTAGCTTCAGGAGCCCTCTCCCCCCTCACCTTTCTCACCTCGGGTTACGGGCTATGCAAATCAAAAAGTTTGATATGTTTTAATTTAAGAAATAAATACCGATAATTATGTCATTTGTCTTTGCGATAACTTTCCAAAACTGACAGTCTGTCATTCAAACCCACTTTGCTGGATGAGAAGTGCTGTCAAATACTGTCTCCCCTTCTCTATGACATCCAGCTTTTCACTCCATTTTCCCATATAGCATTCAGAGCAACCAACGTGGTTGGGCAATACGACCCATTATGCTGCATTCACATGAGTTCAGGCAGATGATAGACGGCAATGCAGACCGTGGTACCAGCAGAGAATACCGTCAGTGGTAAAAGTGATATTTCACCTTTTTCCATCCTCTGCGTGAATTCTTCGTATCCCTCACAAAAGAAAAATCAATTAATTACATTAAATGATCGACACAAAATAATTTTGTGTTATATATTTACATTCGTTGTAAACAAGATAACGCCACCAAACCAACCTATATGGTGGAATCATTCCTCCAGTCATCTCCTGGGGATGGCACATTCCTATTTACACATAAAATTGATCAGAAAAACACAGGGCACACAGGCAAACACACAGCAGACTACAAAAATATGACCACAGTCATAACACCGACACAGACAGTACAATAAGCAATAAGCACACTATTTGTTGTTATATGCTGCTGATATTGATCAAATGTTTTAGACCGTTGTTGAATTCTCTACCTCATGGCAATCAAGCATTGTCTGGGAACTGCTTCCTACACTCTTCTGTTTTAATTTAATTGTGCAAAACTTCCCATGGGCCCACCACCTGTGGGAGGGATCTCGGGGGGCGGGTGCGCAGAGAGTTGGGCGGCAGTCGGAGGCGGGGACCTTGGCGGTCTGACCCCCGGCTGCAGAAGCTGGCTCTGGGGACGTGGAACGTCACCTCTCTGGCGGGGAAGGAACCTGAGCTGGTGCGCGAGGTTGAGAGGTACCGGCTAGATATAGTCGGGCTCACCTCTACGCACAGTTTGGGCTCCGGAACCAGTTTCCTCGAGAGGGGTTGGATGCTCTGCCACTCTGGAGTTGCCCCCGGTGAGAGGCGCAGAGCGGGGGGGGGGAATGCTTGTTTCCCCCCCGGCTTGGCACCTGTACATTGGGGTTTACCCCAGTGGATGAGAGGGTAGCCTCCCTTCGCCTTCGGGTGGGGGGACGGGTCCTGACTGTTGTCTGTGCTTACGCACCGAACAGCAGTTCAGAGTACCCACCCTTTTTGGAGACCTTGGAGGGGGTACTGGAGAGTGCTCCCTCTGGGGATTCCCTCGTCCTCCTGGGGGACTTCAATGCTCACGTGGGCAGTGACAGTGAGACCTGGAGTGGCGTGATTGGGAGGAACGGCCCCCCTGACCTGAACCCGAGTGGTGTTCTGTTGTTGGACTTCTGTGCTCGTCATGGATTGTCCATAACGAACACCATGTTCAAACACAAGGGTGTCCATATGTGCACGTGGCACCAGGACACCCTCGGCCGTAGTTCGATGATCGACTTTGTGGTTGTGTCGTCGGATTTGCGGCCATGTGTTTTGGACACTCGGGTGAAGAGAGGGGCGGAGCTGTCAACTGATCACCACCTGGTGGTGAGTTGGCTCCGATGGTGGGGGAGGACGGCGGTCAGACCTGGCAGACCCAAACGTTCTGTGCGGGTTTGCTGGGAACGTCTGGCTGAATCCCCTGTCAGAAAGAGTTTCAACTCTCACCTCCGGGAGAGCTTCACTCATGTCCCGGGGGAGGTGGGGGACATTGAGTCCGAATGGACCTTGTTCCGTGCCTCCATTGTCGAGGCGGCCAACCGGAGCTGTGGCCGCAAGGTGGTCGGTGCCTGTCGCGGCGGCAACCCCCCGAACCCGCTGGTGGACACCGGTGGTCAGGGATGCCGTCAAGCGGAAGAAGGAGGCCTACAGAACCTTTTTGGCCTGTGGGACCCCTGAAGCAGCTGACGGGTATCGACATGCCAAGCGGAACGCAGCTTCTGCGGTTGCAGAGGCAAAAACTCGGGCGTGGGAGGAGTTTGGTGAGGCCATGGAGAAGGACTTTCGAACGGCTTCGAGGAGGTTCTGGACCACCATCCGGAGGCTCAGGCGGGGGAAGCAGTGCATTGTCAACACTGTGTTCAGTGGGGGCGGGGTGCTGCTGACCTCGACTGGGGATGTCCTGGGTCGGTGGAAGGAATACTTCGAAGACCTCCTCAATCCCACCAGCACGTCTTCCACTGAGGAAGCGGAGTCGGGGGACCCTGTGGTGGGCTCTCCAATCTCTGGGGCTGAAGTCGCCGAGGTAGTCAAAAAGCTCCTCGGTGGCAGGGCCCCGGGGGTGGATGAGATCCGCCCGGAGTTCCTCAAAGCTTTGGATGTTGTGGGGCTGTCTTGGTTGACACGTCTCTGCAACATTGCGTGGACATCGGGGACAGTGCCTCTGGACTGGCAGACCGGGGTGGTGGTTCCCCTCTTCAAAAAGGGGGACCGGAGGGTGTGTTCCAACTATAGGGGGATCACACTTCTCAGCCTCCCTGGGAAGGTCTTTTCGGGGGTCCTGGAGAGGAGGGTCCGCAAGATTGTCGAACCTCGGATCCAAGAGGAGCAGTGTGGTTTTCGTCCTGGTCGTGGAACTGTGGACCAGCTCTATACCCTCAGCACGGTCCTGGAGGGTGCATGGGAGTTTGCCCAACCAGTCTACATGTGCTTTGTGGACTTGGAGAAGGCATTCGACCGTGTCCCCCGGGAAATGCTGTGGGGGGTGCTCCGGGAGTATGGGGTCCCGGACCCGTTAATACGGGGTGTCCGGTCCCTGTACTCTCGGTGTCAGAGCCTGGTTCGCATCGCCGGCAGTAAGTCGGACTTGTTTCCTGTGAGAGTTGGACTCCGCCAGGGCTGCCCTTTGTCACCGATTCTGTTCATAACCTTTATGGACAGAATTTCTAGGCGCAGTCAGGGCGTTGAGGGGCTACGATTCGGTGGCCTCAGGATTGGGTCGCTGCTTTTTGCGGATGACCTGGTCCTGTTGGCTTCATCGGATCGTGACCTTCAGCTCTCTCTGGAGCGGTTCGCAGCCGAATGTGAAGCGGCTGGGATGAGAATCAGCACCTCTAAATCCGAGGCCATGGTTCTCAGCCGGAAAAGGGTGGAGTGCAGTCTCCAGGTCGGGGTTGAGATCCTTCCTCAAGTGGAGGAGTTCAAGTATCTCGGGGTCTTGTTCACGAGTGAGGGAAGGACGGAACGGGAGATTGACAGGCGGATCGGTGCGGCTTCTGCAGTGATGCGGACTCTGCGCCGGTCCGTCGTGGTGAAGAGGGAGCTGAGCCGAAAGGCGAAGCTCTCGATTTACCGGTCAATCTACGTTCCTACCCTCACCTATGGTCACGAGCTTTGGGTAGTGACCGAAAGAATGAGATCGCGGATACAAGCGGCCGAAATGAGTTTCCTTCGTGGAGTGGCTGGGCTCTCCCTTAGAGATAGGGTGAGAAGCTCGGCCATCCGCGAGGAGCTCGGAGTAGAACCGCTGCTCCTCCGCATCGAGAGGAGCCAGTTGAGGTGGCTCGGGCATCTAGTGAGGATGCCTCCTGGACGCCTCCCTGGTGAGGTGTTCCGGGCACGTCCCTCCGGGAGGCGGCCCCGGGGAAGACCCAGGACACGCTGGAGGGACTATGTCTCGCGGCTGGCCTGGGAACGCCTTGGGGTCCCCCTGGGAGAGCTAGACGAAGTGGCTGGGGAGAGGGAAGTCTGGGTCTCCCTGCTGAAGCTGCTGCCCCCGCGACCCGCCCTCGGATAAGCGGAAGAAGACGGACGGACGGACAGACGGACGGACAAAACTGCATCCCCATTGGTCACAACTCTATTTCCACCGCCATCTTGCTGTTGGTTATTTTCTTTGGCGCACATTTCTTTAGCACTAGCAAAAACCTGTACTTCTTTTTTTTTAACACAAGAGGAAAAACTGTTTCAATACAAAGTTGTGAGTGTTGATTGCAAGCAAGTCTAACTGGTTTAGATGTCTGGAGTGCAACATTGAAAGGCTTAACAGTTTCAGTTCCCTGAACCACTCCCTTCTTTACCTACACCCACACAGTCAACACATCTTGAAGCAAAGCTTCACTGTTTGACTAAACCCAGAAATCCATGTAGCACCCTGTGATGTAATAATCTCCTGAGAATGTCATTACGCCTGAAAATGTAATAAAACCCAATAATGTGATAATGACCAGAATTCCAGCTCAGATAATCTTCTGAGCAGTGTTGGAGTAACTCTTCCCTAAACATACCTCTTCACAGATTTCCAACAAATCACTATCTTATGAAAGCAACCACAAACCAACAAAACAACTTTCAGTAACACTTCTGTGACTCACTGGCTTTTCCACCATCCACACTCCTGCACACTAATTTCTTGCATATGTTGCTCAATAGCAGCTGTCTCTTTCTCCAAAAAATGGATACAGATCAAAGGAAACTTTTATTTTGCAGCATAGACTGCAAATCAGATGCAAATGTAGAATTCAGAAAACAGAGAGTTTCATAGTTTAGTCAAAGTTTAGCTGGTCTGACATGGACACAAGATTTCATTTAAAATGAATCATTCACAAAAAAAACATGTAGGCCTAGCAATAACAATAAATTAAAAAATAAAACATTAGTACAATTGAAAGATGAGTATGAATGACTGAGGTGACACCTTCATGACATGACCAGTCATCACCAGTTGAACAGAACGTACCCGACAATGACTGAGGAGGCAGAGAAGGGCAAGAAACGAAGTGGGAGAACAGGGTGAGAAAGGAGGGAGCTGGAGAGAGCGAAACAAAGAGGTGGGAAGATGATGGGATGGACACAAAGTTCAAAGCACAGAGTCTGACAAAAGACAAGTGGGATTAGGAGGAATCAGGTGGAGAGGCTCCATGTGAGGCCGAAAAACGTGGACTTAAAGACGGAAAGAAGGGGGCAGTGATCTGCAGAGGAGTGGTTTCAAAGATTCGTTTTGGCAAAAGCTTGTGATGTAGTTGGTCTGTGACAATTTTAATTAGAGAGGCAAAGACGGAAACTAGGACACAGAGGAGTGGGATCTGTGGGTAGGAGGACTAATTTATTGGTGCTGTATCATGATTATATGAGATAGAGAGATCAGACATGCCCACCCCCTTAGTTTCCAGAAATATTTTCTCTGAGCTTTTTAGCCACTGGCTGTCATTAATTTTAGCCAAAAGAATTTACTGTGGGACAAACCATGCTTCCTCAACAACATGTTATAGTTACATATGCTGAGTCTGATTACAAAATTATTTATCCTGCAAAATTTTATGTCTCATATGACATACAAGCCTTGTCCTGATCAGTCGAGGGGCCAGCTGTGAGATATATTACCTTGAAGGCCATGAAAGACCTATTTCTTCCATCATTAGCATGAGCAACAGAGAAAGAAGAAGTTTGGAGGACTTTCCAGTATTCTGAAGAAATACTTTGAACTTGAACTGGAGTTTTTATAGTTCAGCATTGAACTGTGTGAAGGGAATACTAAAGAGGACTACACGCACAGGCAATATAGCTATACCACAGGCTTTGACTATGCTCAACTAACCACGTCAGAGCTCGGGGAAGTGCAAGAACTGTGACTCATAGTCTCATAGTCAGTTATAAAACAATCCCATATCACAAAGAGAATGGAATCATTTCCCGATCCATCACGACCACGTATGATACGTGTTGCTGTAGTGCGAAAATCTAGATTTCTGCAACACGATTCTCGTTTTGGCCGCTAGAAATGGGAGCTAGAAATCCAGCTTAAGTGTGTCCAATGACCATAATGTCTCCCTCTCCCTCAGGACACCCATCCTGACAAACTATCATTCACCACAGAGCTACCTCTTTAAAGTGACCATTCTCATACCTAATCTACATTCCTGAAATCAGCACTTGGTCAACGCAGACCCTGATTTATCTGCACCATCTACAGATGATGCTTTGCTTTAAATTGACTGTTCTCAGATGTCACTTGAGACTCCCAAACAGTGGCCTGGTAAAATTCCAGGGCAATGAAAAAAAAAGGTAAGAATAAACCAGCATTAGTAGACCACACAGTTTCTACTTTTATTCTATATATTTGTACTCTGCCCATAAAGCACAACACTCTTACAGTACTTGTTGATCATTATTTTATACCCACAGACTGAAAAAAAGTGAAGTTTAAGAAACCAAAGGGGGAAAAAATCCTGTTCTTTCACGAGAAGCATCCATTAAAAAGGAAACACACACACGTTCATACTGAGCTGTTACTTCCTAAATCAAAGAGGAAGAGATACCGTAAATTGCGTCCATTTTTTTTTTTCTTTTTAAAGAAAGCTCTAATTGCTCACAACAATGTATTGGTCATCAGCTGGTTTTAGAACTCTAATTAATGTAAAAGTTAGTTGTGATTCTAAACCGTGAATAAGTGTTACTACCTTGGGGGTACAAGCTGCTGTTTCACGAGAAATTATGCAAGCATGTATTTAGACGTATATGAGCTGAAACCACGTCACACTCGCTGCATAGTTCTTGACTGAGTTCAACATGAAGTGTGAAAGAGGATAGAAGAATTCAGAGGGGTGTGAAGAGAGCGAAGTGAAAAGTGAAGAGTAGGAGGAGGAAAGGTCAGTCAAAAAGGGTGTTAACTACATTGTCTTGACCCACAGTAACAGCCGAGTGTTCGTCTCTCTTTCATTTCCTTCTTGTTCTCCACCAGTTTGCCTTTGTTCCCCTTTGAGTCCGTTCCTTCTGTTCATATTATCCTCCCTTGTGTTTTTATTTCTCCTCAGTCCATCACCGCCGTCCGTTCCCCCTCCTCCTGCTATGCTCTCTTGAGCATCTCACTTAAATGACAACCTGACAGATGATGTCAGACTCCATCTGAGACATCTGTATGCTGGCGTCTCCATCTGTTTCCTGTGTGTTTGTGCAGGTTCATGTTCGCATATGCGTGCGTTCGGTACAGTCAGCCCTGCGCGCGCCGCTTGTTCTTGCGTGCATCAATATTTCTGTCGAAGGGTAGACTTTTTGTAAAAATACATTTGCAGGGGGAACAGGATCACAGCAGAGTTCATGACGCACTCATCTCCTCACAAACACAAAAATACCCAGAGAAATGCTAATACTTGCTGAAAACATGCTGATATTTTAGGGCAACCTGCTTGAGAAAATGAGGCGGGACCATGCTGCTTATGCACGTAAGAGCATATATTTTGTTTGCATGCTTGTAGGTGTGCGCGTGTGCAGGAATGCATTTGCGTGGATCCCGTTTGTGTGATGCTATAAGGAACGTCTGTCTCCCAGTGGGCCTCTCTCAAGGCGTACCATCAACGCCAAAGCCTGCCAACGAGGGCGTGCGTTTGCACGTGTGTGCGTGCACACTTAAGCCTTCCAAATGTTCTCAGCAGCGAAGCCTTCCAAGTACATGACTCAAACGTCACACCTCTTCTGTTGCTATCTTTCTGTCTCACTCTCGTTCACACTTATTCCCATTTTCATCTGATTCTGTCAACAGCTAGCTCTGTTTTCCACTGGCGTCAGTGGCTTTTCACCTTTGTCTTTTTGTTACACACACACACACACATACACACGCAATGAATGGGTCGTCCCTACATTGTCTTACATGATCATGCATGTGTGTCTATAGTTGGTGGTGTGAATTACACAACACAGCCCCAGCTATATATACCATAGAGATGTTAAAAAAAAACAAAACATTCCATTGCATTTCAACAATACACATTACATACAACACATTTCTAAGTATAACCTGGTGGAGAAATATACTGTACATACATGACACCAAGAAAACAGTGCTACAAGGCAGCTCACCAGATCAAAAGTCTTTCTCTCACATTGGATTGCTGTGGCAACTGACTTCTGTTTTCATCTCTTTGATATGGAAAATATTTGGATTCATGCTGGCTGCGAAGAAGAACAAAAGGCCAAAAATGACAAAGATGTGTCTAGGGCTTTCATTTTTATGTATTTATTTATTTTAAAGAAACTGCAACAGAATAATTTAAAGAAAGGGTACTATTCTATATTGAGTAGAAATAGAAATGGGTCATTGGACGGAATTGTATTCACAGCTCCAGATCAAAGAGAGATGATAGAAGTGACGTATTTCCAGTTCATTCTCAGATTGAGTGTGAGAAAACCCATGAATCAGAGCAGCTCGTCGGCTCATGTAAGAGGTCACACGTTAAGAAGAAAAGGTAAGAGCTGACATTGTGACTAGGAGTAAAGGAGGCATCAGAGTTGTCTAATCGGATGCATAAATCCAACTCCTGCATAAAAGGGTGAACAACGTGCAAACTGCGTATGTGCGTGATAAAGTGAGAAAGTGTTTGCATGTTTGTGAATATGCGTGTGTACATGAGGGGGAGAAAGAAGAGAGAGAGAGATGGGGGCCCAGCAGGTGGAGGCAAGTTGTGACAAAGTAGTGACGCACTTGAAAAAGCTCTCCAGCCACCCTCCCCATCATGGCTCTGCTCCCTCTCTCCTCATGAATAAACGAGGAATCATTAATATTCATCTATTCAACATACTGTAGCTTCCACAGACACGTTCACATCCCGCCTCCGGCTGTCCAATGGTTGAGTGACATGGACGCTGTCCAATCGAACCCACACAATTTATATGTACTCTACGAAGAAGGTGCGTCATGGAATTTTTCTGCCACACAAAAGCTTGGAGACCAATGGGAACGTGAAGGATGTCTGATGTGTTTGTTTCATCCTTATATAGGCATGACAAGCTGTAATTCCACCGTGTGAGCTCGACGCCACACAGTGTGATCTGTGTGTGCGTTTGCAGTGCGAGTCTGTGACTTTTGCATGTAACAGCTTTCTGTTTGCTCAGAATGAAGTCTGGTAGGGACATACTGTTGGACAAGGAGAAATGATATTTAAAAAATGTTCTTCATTGAAAATGTATGCCTCCCCTGCTGAGCATGAGCATTAATCTTTTTTAAAAAAAAAGCCTTCCTTTGCCTACCAAATTATGTTTGCATATTTACCTGCCTGCCCAATTACTCGATTCAGAAAAACATTTTTCCCATTACAACAACCCCAACTGGTTCTCGTTAAATCCAACAAATTAACTCATTATAGATATCAGCAGTATTTTAATGAAAGACAGAAAACAAACTACAGCTGGTAGAGTTGTTAAATATCAACAGTTCTTGGCAACAGTTGCCTCCATCAAAATTGTGGATATATATCACAGGATACACACAGTCCTTGTGAAAGATCCAGTCAAAAACATACTTTCTCTCTTAATCCATAGCCATAGTTTTGGTTTCATGTAATGGGGTGTGGGGGTTAATGGAATCAAGGCACTGAAAATTAACATTAGAAAAAGTCAATCACTCTGGATAATACAGTGACTTCACTTCACAAATAGTAGTCCCAATGAAAAATGGACTACAGTGAGGTATTTTCCAAAACAACCTGGATATTGTGACAAAAAATCCAAGAAAATGCCTTAAATGCCTTAAACTTACACGATGTGGAGAAGCATGTCGTCAGCCTCCATATTCTGCATTTCTGCAATTACAATGTGTTTACAATCAGTTTTTAAGTTGAACTAACTAACTCTTGAACTGTAGTGATGTTGCTGATCCCTTAACAAGTTTTGTGTTGAGGTAAACATTTAAATTTGGACAGTACTTTGATTTGTGGCCAAATTTTGTGTTTAGTGCTAATTAGCAAATGTTAGCATGCTGAAACACTAAACTGGCACAGTGGACAGGGTAAACACATTGACAGTATAAAGAACAGACAGCATGTCTGTGATGTCACCTACAGGTCTCTGAAGAGCTGCTGTAGTGTTGTTGGCACTCCTGCCTCTTCCACCAGCGCTAATCTAAAGACTGGCAAAGAATTGTGTGGACCTGAGGTGAGCTGAATGATGCCTGGTTGCTCAAACAAGCCACTTGTAACTGCACCTACCTAAGTGGCCACACTGTTAATTATGCCTAACTTTAAACAGCAATTTCACTTTGAGCATATCAGCATGTGGATGTTAGCATAAGACCTAGACGACGGCTGTGGATTGAAACTTAGATGTGATAAAGTTTAAAGTCATTTTTGAATTCTTTAAGGAGATCAAATTTTGACAGCAGAAGCTTTAGGGGTTAGTATATTCCAGAGTTACACACATTTTATTAATTATTTAATAATTAATTTATGAATTTTCCGTCTTTCAATCACTATCCTTCCACTGCAGTTCAAGAGGATACTGTCGAGGGAAACACAACAGAGAACTTTGTTCTGAAAAGACTCACTTTGGAAAATATCCTCTTCATTTATCTCGCTCAGGCTGCTGAAGCCTTATGTTAGCCCAAAAGAATGATTGAAGCAAGAAATAACCTTTCAGGTTTCTCTACTACTTTCAGGCAGAATAAGCACACATAGTGTATGCACTCACTGTGTTGAAGTGTTGGTAAATAGTAGCGAAATTTACACTGCTCGTGCTCTGTTTCCATCTCCATGCTTCCTGTTTTCTGTCTTTCTCGGCTCAACAGTTGAGAAAGCTGGACAACTGCCTGGAGGACTTACACAATCGCAAGTGTGTCTGCGTGTCCACGTGTGTGTTTGTGTGTGGGTGTGTGTGTGTGTGTGTGTGTACGTGTGCTTTGATTGCTTTCGGTGTTTGGCTGGACAAACGCCAAGACATAGAATGAAACGCCCACGCAAAAACATTTTGATAAAACAAGTATGAATTTATTCTTTCTTTATGCTGCATCTTTCAACAACATCTTTTCTTTTACAGTAAAAATAAATAACAAATAAGCCAACGTGTCATATAGAATTATTATTTCTTCCTCAGAATACAAAACACGGAACGTGCACACTGACAAAGTTGAACAAGGAAATTGGGGAAAATGGTATAACTGGCACTTTGGTCATCTGACAGTGACCTCACTGTCATGGCCACTGAAGAGCACCCGGGCTCAGTTTGACCTCCTCCAATGAGAGATGAAACAGTGACACACTGAATAATTCACAGAATCATTCTTCTTACACTCTTATAAGTGCTCCATTCACAAAAAAATCCCATAGAGGCTGTTGTTTTCCTGTAACTCTAAAGCCAAACGGAGGAGAAAATAGAAAATTGTGTGAGGTTGTTTCAAGGCTAACTGGCTTTGTGAGTGGATTGGTGTGTGTGTGTGTGTGTGTGTGTGTGTTGTGTGTGTGTGTGTGTGTGTGTGTGTGTGTGTGTGTGTGTGTGTGTGTGGTGTGTGTGTATCTACCTCCTACTCTTTCACTCCTACTACATCTTGGCCTTGCCCCTATCACCTGTTGGAGCTAGGGACTCTCTCCATCTGATTTTTTTTTTTTTTTTTTTTTGTCATTTGCTCGACCCTGTACTGCATTTCTTTTTTTTTTTAAAGAGATGGAGAGGGCTTCAGGAAAGTGGAGAAATGCTATACATCAGCACACCTACAGTGTCTCACTCTAGAACTCGTTTTGAAAAGAGAGCGATGGATAGACACTGTTGAAGGAGAGCAAGCGGATGCCTATATTTGGTAACTTCCTCATTCTCTCAGATTTTTTTCTCCTTCTGCTGAGAACATTCATTTCCTTCCTTTTGCTGCCTCAGCGTTAACAATTCCCTGTGATGCAGGGTTGACTTGTGAACCCTCTAACACTCCACACCGTCTGCATCAGTCTGTCTGCATGTCAGTGTGTCGGTCTTAATTTGTCTCTGGCTCCCGACAGTCACCAGACTCTACCATTGCTCTCTTGATGTATTTACAAATCAGCCAATTTGCACCTAGTCCGTCCATCTGGCATCGCCCACTGATGAGTCAGTGGAGTGACAAACCTACTGACGTATTTGTCTTCTGCAGCGGTGCCAGCTTGTGAATCCATTCATCCTCATTTATCCGCACACACACACACACACACACAGACAGATGTCCATCACAGCCAGAGCCATTCTGAGCAGGCCTCTAGCTGTGATATCAGGCCCATGTGGTCAGTCCTTTTAGTCCCCTTTAGTCAGATTTAGTCACACAGCAGCAATCTGGTACTGTTTGATGGATTTTTTTTGTCATTTGCTTGACCCTGCAGTGCATTTCTTTTTTTTAAAAAAAAAAGAAACTCTGCAAATGTTGCCCCCAAATTAAAAGCATAATAAACAGCATGATTCAGGAAATATTCAGTGTGTATCATTTTATATCAAGATCTTCATCTGCATCCAAGTCAACAATCTTTACACATTATATCAATATGTCACAGAAAGACATCCAAAAACCAAAATCTCTGGCTTCCTGACAGGAAGCATTCTTTCCCTGTGGATGTCGTAAACGACACCATATTTACAGAGAATTATGGATGGAACAACTACTGATGAGTGGATTTATTACTTTTCTCCTGCTTGTTGCTGCTTCTACTGCCAGCACCATCTCGCTGTATTGTCGCCGCTCCTTTTCTTATTGCTGCATGAACACTGTCCCTCCTCCCTCTCTCCTTCTCTTCTCTTCCTCTTTCTACTCCTGCCATCTCCCCCTCCCCTCCCGTGCCTGACACGCGCCCTCGCCTTCTTGGTCGCCGCCCCTGCGTTCCTCTCTCTCTTTCTTTTCTTTTCCTTTCCTCACAGCTTCACGGTATATGCTCGTCTCTCCTCTCCTCTCCCTTTCACTCGCTCTCCCTCACAGTGAACTCACTGCGCATCGTGCTCTGTCCTGTAGAAGCACTAGCCTTCAAAGTATTCCCTGGATGAAGATGAACGTGATTGTGCTGGACCACAGATATCAGTTTAAACACTCACAGAAAATACATACCTATTTACATGACACTTTAAGTGGTTACAGTATTGTCATTACTGTGCACTGATTCTAACAGTAATCATAGTATTTGTAGCAGCCAGTTAATTGGATGCACTAATAGTACTAGTAGTTTAACTTAAGTTGAGATGACAAAATTGACAACATCATTCACAACTGCTATGAAACTGCGCTGATTATTAGCGATGGACTCAGCCCTCGTAGCCCTGATTGCAGGGAATCGTGACATCATACAGGTGTGACACAGAAAGCCATACCTGTAGAGTATTGTAGATGTATATGATTTTAGCTGAAGAACTCTTAGCAGCCCTGAAAAGTGTTAAGCCCTGTATTTGGTAGATTCAGAATCTAACCGTCCCTCTATCTCCCTTGCTGTGCCTTGAGGATTGGCTTACAGCAAAGCGGGCAAAGAGGGTGTAGAGAGTCTAACAGGGAACCCCACAGCCTATAAAACAGGCTGGAAGGTGTAAGGGAGGGGTGTGGTGCTAAGAGTCAGATTCAGCCGAATAGCAGATGGAGGTTGAGGCAGAGGCTGAAAACAGAAAGGGCTAGTAGTGAGAGGAAAGAGGGTGTGGAGGATGAGGGGGAGGACGAGCCTGGGGGCAGGTCGAACTCAGGCGGACATTCAAGCTCAAAGCATCTCACAGTGACGCCTGAGTCCTCGTTGCCGTAGTTTGCCCAGTACTCTTCTGGGTCGAGTTTGGGCAGAGCCAGCTCTTCCTCCCCTAACTCGTACTTGACTACTGAGGTGGTCGTGGATGGGCCTTTCCCGTACAAACCTGCCTTGACAGTCTCTGAGGCCTTCTCAAAGACACCTTTCGTAGACGACTGGGGCTTATTCTTGTGGAACCACCAGCGGGTTTTGGTGCTGAAGGTGGTGGTGGTGGAGCCGGCGATGGAGCCAGGGTCGGGCAGGGGGCAGAGGGCGAAGTCCATCTCACGGAGAAAGCGGAGGTCCTGGCCACGGCGGGTGGAAGGGGAAGCACAGATCACCTCGGATGAAGAGACGCGGGCCTCACGGAACCACTCCCACAGGGCGCGGGACTCACAGCCGCAGGACCAGGGGTTAGCATTGAGGCGGAGGAACTCGATGCCCTGCGTGTCCCTCAGGGTCTGACTGGGCAGCTCGGCCAGGGAGTTGTTGAAGAGGAAAAGCATGGTGAGGCGACCGAGGTCACGGAAGGCCCGTCGGTTCACCTGCCTGATGCGGTTGTCGTGGAGGAGAAGGCGGTCAAGGTTGACCAGACCGCGGAACACATTCTCTGAGAGAGTGCGGATACGGTTGCCATGCAGGAAAAGCTGGCTCAGGTTGATGAGGTCAGAAAAGATGTCATCCTGCAGGAAGTGAAGATTATTCTCCTGAGGAAGAAAAGAAGGGATGGGAAAGGCGTTTAGCATGAAAAGAACCAGACACACTTTTTTTTTTAATTATTTGTAAGTGGACATCTGTGATGCCATGTGTACATGTGTGGGTGGCTGCATGTGTGTGTGCGTGTGTGTATCCGTGTCAGAGTTATCTTGGTGCATTTAGATGTCTCCACCTACCTGTAAGTAGAGAAATTGCAGGCTGTACAGCTTGTGGAAGATGTCATGGGGCAGGGCAGTGAGCCGGCAGCGGTGCATGTGGAGGCTCTGGAGCTTCTCTAGGCCACGGAAGGCTCCCCCCTCCAGCCTGTGGAGGTTGGGATTGTCTCCCAGGTCCAACTCCTCCAAGTCCCTCAGCTCACTGAAGGCCCCAGCCTCAATCCACGTGATGTTGTTGGAGAACAGCCACAGAACCTGAAGCAAGAAACCGAGAGAGGAGAACGGTGATTTTCATTTCAATGGGTATTTCATTTTTTTTAGAAAGAAACTCTTTCTCCCCCCCGTGCAAATGCCAATTTTTGACACTTCTTCTTACCTGAGTCCCGAAGCCAAAAGAGCCAACTCTAAGCTCCGTGATCCTGTTGTTCTGGAGAAAAACGCGCTGCGAATCATAGGGCACTCCGACAGGGACGGCGGTGAAGTTCTGCGCCTGGCAGCTCACAGTCATGGGAGTCGGGTAGCACACGCACGAGTGCGGGCACGCCGATGCCGGACTTGGCTTGCCGAGGACCAGCCACACCACCAGCCAGAGGGAGAGACCGCCTGGAAGAGAGCGGGAGAGAGAGGAGGTGAGCGGGAGCTGTCCGGGGAACTAAAAATCATCCATTACTGCACATTGCATCAGTATAGAGTCTAAACAGGTGAATATTATACTATTAGTATATTATTATACTATACTATTACTTATTTTGCATTGCGTGTTACAGATTTATGTTTATTTTGCTCTTTGCACTTGTATTTTAGCTGGAAGTACATCTAAAATGAGAAGATGAGCAACACAAAGCTACAATAAGTGAAGTTGCGCATCAGCTCTACGCTTGCACCGCTTGCGCCATTACGCACAACATTATCACAAAAGTGTTCAGCAAAAAGCAACTGTTTGTTACAGTTAATAAAAACGTATTCATTCCACTTCATATTCTCAGAGTTTGACTATTAGAACTCATAAAACAAGTCTAACAGAACATCTCAGTTCCCTCTCCATGCTCTATCATCCATCATATATCCATTTTCGATGTTACACTTGATACATCAAAGTACCGCAAGCGTTCTTAGAATAAAAACTTAGAAATTGTTGCACAAGGAATGAAAGTCAGCTTTAGCTTTATGTCTTAGAGATCTACCAGTTATCCAAAAGCAAAGAAGACAGAGAGAAACTTACTTTTGCAGTTGCGCACGATGGAGCATCGTCGGCTCCGAGAAATCGAAGAGGTTTCCATCCTGAACCAAAGCCCAAAGCGAGTTAGCCTAAGAAGTAAAGCCTGCTATCTCCGCTGATGCCCTGGTTCCCGAGTCGGAGCGACTGAGAGTGTGCCGGTTGATGGCTACCAGTGTCCCATATATACTCGAGCATCTCGTTATTGCCTACGGCAGTGGGCACCGTGGATTCTCCTACGTCATCGTTCCCGGGTCATGAATGAGTGAGGGCGGTAAGAAACGGAAAGGGGAGGGGCCGACCGCAGGGGATTCTCTTGGAGAGTTTGTACGCGCGTAAAGGCTGGTTGGAGACGTGCGCTCAGACTCTGTGAGAGGAGGAGACTTTCTCGACGCACGTTGAAACAAGCGGGAGGGAGGGCGAGAGAGTGAAAGTAGAAACGGTGAAGGGAGGGGGGCCAAGGCGCAAGGCACTGTGCCCGGTAACGATGACTGGGCTTTGTGGAGGAGCGGAGGACGGGTAGGAGAAGAGCGCACAGCTCGTTTCCTGGCTGGCTATCTCAGAGACTGTTATGGTCTATGTTTCCGGCGCTCTGCAGCCAGACAGAGAGATGGAGAGAGAGAAAAAAAGGCTTGGTGGTTCTGACTTAGAAAAGGAGGATGCCCCCGAATTATGATTCAGCCATAAGGGAGAATTCAGTGCCAGAAGAGAGGCAGTCAAAAACAACCGCCATTGAGTAGTATTTGTTGTGGAGGCTATCTACGACATGCGCCAGTCATTCTGTTTGTACTTTAATTATAGCTCCTGACATAATTCTTTTGATGATGATGGAGATATGAAATGGCATTAATTTAGGGCCTGAGTAGTCAGATATGAGTGTGTTGTTTTGTTGTTTCTTTTACTATTTTCGGACATTTAGAAGAAACAGAATCAGGAGAAGTGAGGTGAACTTTAATTTATTTACCTGAAGCTTTTATTCAACTTGTATTTCTCAGTTGTTATGGCACTAGTTCAAATATTGTTCATTAGGTTCATAAATGGGTCAATCAAGATAGTAATGAAGCCAGAGAGACAAAACACAGCAGATGCCTTAATACGCATGGCACTTCAAGTCTGTTTTGCTGTCTGTCTGTGCCTCAAGCTGTCACTGCTTGTGTCTGACCACCAGCTGTAAGATAGCAAGAAGGCATCAACTGTGACAATGAGACAGTGTGAGGAATTTCATTAATTTAGTTTCAGGCTGAGTTTGTCCTTGTATTTACTCCACCATTCATCTGAATGAGGTGGAAACATATTGCAAAACAATTCAGCCCTCAAGCAAAACAATAATTTTGTTTGATGTGCCCGGTTATTGCACTGTATTGCATTACATCTCAGGTGTTTCTATGCTTCTACTCACAGCGCATGACTTTATTTTGTTCTATCACCCCGCAAAATGTGGAAAACAAATGTTATATAAGGGCAAAACCAACAAAAGTAACTTTATTCACTTTGTGCTGTTTTGAAACATCACACGAAGCTGCACACAGAGATTGAATATGAGCACAACATGCCACAAGGAACTACAGCTACAGTATAAAGTACAAAATGAGTTCAGAGACGAAATCAGTCTGTTGCAGGCTTGCAAGATGACATCAGCTGTTAAAGGTCCAGGATGTTTTTGTTACCTTAGAATGAGACTTGATATCGACAGATGGTGCGGGTCTTCTTTCACAGCGTCCACCGTGTTTCTACAGGGCCCCATAATGGACATTTCACAGCCACCATAGATTCTTCTTTACTTTAGGAAGCAGAGGGGGAAACAGCAGGGTTACAGTCAACACCACTAGATGCCACTAAATGGTGCTATTTGTTGGTACTATGATTCTGTGCACTTTGTTTTGTATCTATTTTGTTTGTATGACTCAGTTTTGCTTTAACTCATGATTTATTAGTTTCCCCTAGTATGCTGTATGTCTCTGTAAAGTCTTTGCATGCACAAAGACCCAAAGAATGGCACTATATGAACTCCATTAGTATAGATTTTTACAAGCGTTTTGTTAGTCTAAGATTACCCAGGAAATACTCGAGTGAATGAGAGGGAATAATCTTAACAGTGGGCCATTGTGAGGTTGCACCGATGTCAGAGTTGACCTTGGAGAATAATTGCAGCTTTTTTGTGTCTGACATTGAAAATAAGTAGACTGCTGCTTAGGCCACGAGCCATGAGGAGGCAGACAGCAGAAGTGCACCCATTCATAGTAACACACAGGCGGGCCCAACAGATGAGTGTATGAGGAAAGAAATAGTCACACATAAGGGCGTATGCATGGTGGCTAACATGCACACCCACCAACATGCATACAGTACGGTACACACACACACACACACAAGCTTCATTATGCACAAAGCCAAATGAGCCACAGGCAACGATAAACAAATGAGTAATTGAGGGGATCCATCACACGGTGTGTGTTGTTGTTTCCTCACACCTCCTGCTTTGTCCTTATCTGGACTTGTGAGCGAGCTTTAGTGCCCACTGGCCATCCGGGACTATCACCTCACAGGCCTCCCTTCACACACACCCACAGTATCAGCTGTGCTTAGTGTGTGTATGTGTGTCAGTGTATGTGTGTATGCGTGCCAGCCTGCTGAGGCACAACTTTGTCGAAATGCCATCACGGACTGTCAGTCAATCCGTGTTGTGCCAGTCACCCACACAGCAGGTTTGCGGCACTGTGTAGGCACGTCTGCTCAATGAGTGTGATGATCGCTGCGTCGTGCGCGCGCACGCGTGTGTGTAATCAACACACAGAAACAAACCGAGGCTTCCCCGGTCCACACCCACCCTGCTCCACATCTGCCAGCCCGTCTCTCTGTCCGTCCGTCTTTATCTGTCCCCTGCTGGATCTCATTCTATCCACTGTCTGCCCAGCTCTGGTTACCAACTGAGAAGTGCGTCACTGCACCTACAGCAAGCCGTGCTGATATCTCGTTTTCTGTGTTGTGAGACATCCTGAAATAAATTCATTGCAGCTCTAATCAACTGGTTCAAAGCAGCCTCCCAGATTCAGTGCTACAGGTGTGGCTGCGCAAGCCCAGTTCTGAGTGACGTCAACACCATCACACTGAGAAGATGTAGGCAGGACGGGATGGGATACTGTAGTAGAGGTGTGTCTGTTGCCTGGGTAACAACACATCCCTCTGTTCTCTAGCCACTGATGAAGATATTAAATATAGATAATATCTTCCTGTTATGAACTGCAGCCCTCTTTTGTACAACTTACACTTAATTTACGCACTTCATTTGCTTCTCTTTATTAAAGTCCTGGAGAGTTTTAGACTTCATAAGGAAACTTAATAAAGGAGGGGACTTTTGCATGCATCATCTCATTGATGAGCACAAAAGACTGTTTGCATGTGTGCCACAATATGATAAAGAGGCGTGAATGTGACAGGAGGATGAGAACACACGTGCCCCCTGTTACAGCAGACAGTGTGATGTGTATGAAGTAAAAGACTGATGCAGACACAGATACTTGAAGACGCAGACGAGCAGCACAAGAAAGAGTAGTGTCACGCACATAAACAGTGAGACAAAGGAAACCAGAACATGTACTTCTGGAAGGTGACTCAACATGTCATATTGTTTTGTAGGAAAGTCTCCAACACATTGCTCACTGGCACCGTTTGTCTACCTCTCACACACGCATTCACAGAGGCAGCAGCATCTATCAGAGTCTGTCCAATTGTCACCGGCAAAGACGCCCGTGCTTATTCTTCAGCATCTTGCTCACCTCCCCTCCCCTACGCTGCTTTTCTCTTTGTCTTCCAATGCTCCCTCCCTTTTTTTTTCTTTTTTTTTTGCCGGTCTTTCATTTGTTCTATCCCTTGGCATCACGTCACCGCTTCCGCTTAACCATATACTGCAGCTTTCTTTCCACACGCTGGCACACAGTCTGCAGCACAATGCCTGCTGGAGTGACATGTAATTAATTACTTCTCTTTACAAGGCAACAAGTTATTGAATTTCTACAATGCTAGGCAGTCATTTGGACAGGACGTCATCACTTTTGTGCTATCATTCTTTTTTTTTTTAATCAATTTGAAGTTGTACTTAAATATTATCATACAAATGTGTGTTTAACAGGAGACAAGAAATTAACATCAGCAAATTCAACTGTATTCATTAAGTAGTGCTGGATTTTGTGCTGGGGTGAAAATGATCTGTGGGTTTTTTACATGGGATACGTACTCTGTTGTTCTCAAAGGGATACAATTTTACATAAGCAGCTTAGTTTACTCATTATGAGGAGTACTACATGCTCTATGGATAGTTGCATAAGGTCTTTGGAGGAGGCTTTAAGATGCATATATTTTGCATTATATTCAACATGTATATATGCCGAACCACTTCCCTGTCCAGATTCTGGTTGTAATGTTTTTTAATCAAATTACAGTACAACAAACAACTGACGCAATTTGATATATCTGGATTAATAATACATATCCTTCAACAACTGAAAAAATAAAGAGCATGACTCCTCTACAAACCAAGGTCTCAGGATTATGTAGACAACAAATGACAGTATAAAGAATGGACAATGCACAAGTGACCTCATCATTAGGTTTCCAAAGCGTTGCTTTGAACCTAAAAATATGCCATGTTGGCTGTACTGCCTCTTCCGATCCGAAGATGTGGATCATCAGTAGGACTGACACCTCTGTGCTCAAATAAGCCATCTGTAACCTGTCAATCAAAGCGGTCCTGCTGTTAATTTGCATAACTGTAAGCCTTTATATGATCAGCAGGTGTGTTAAAATGTCACCCTCAGTACAGTTGTCATCAACATGGAAATTAACTATAGAGAGTTGGACATTTGAATGAGGGTGCTTACAGGGCTTGAAATGTTCTGTAGCCAGCTTCAAGTGGCCGCTTGAGGAATTGCAGTTTTTGGCACAGGAGAAATATTTTCAAAGTTGTGCACTGTTTATATCTATATTATACATAATATAACAATACCTTTTAGTCTACCAATTGTCAGTCAGCAAAATACAAACTGAGAGCAGAAATATATGCCACAGTCCTGTATGTCAAACAAAATTGGATTATTGCTCCACAGTGCTACTAGTAGCCAAAAAAATAAAATTATTTTTAAATCATTTTGATGCTATGCTGACTTGGTGTCTCTTGTCATTTGTACACCTCTCCTTGGACTATGTAACTTTGTGCTGTGGGTGCGATCACCCACGAGCTCTGCCTCAACTCTCGGAAATTTACAGGTTTACAAATATAACTTTCTGTATTTACGACGGTGGTATTGGCTCTGAAACCGGGGGAGAGAAATCACAAAAATACCAATTTCTATATAATGTTGCTTGAAGATATCATAGGTTATACATGATCAGAAGTACAGCTCAGAAGTGTACAGAGTCAATCTTATTAACTTAACAACCTTATTAAGAAACCAAACAATCTGTGGCCTCCACTTTGAGACATAAAATTGTGTTGTCCTCTGTAGAGCGTGGCTGAACTCACTCTGCTTCCTCTCCACCTCTTTGATTACCAGCAGAACAATTGTATAACACCACAGCCATATGTTTGCATGTGTTCAGATCAATATTGTCCGCTTTCCCTCCTCCTCCTCCATCCCTCCCTGCCTCTCTCAGTCATTTGCTCCATTTCTCCTGCTGAGTGTCCACTTACCGCTCTCACAAATTATCATAAACATGAGAGCATTTCTCTCTCTGTCTTTCTCCTGGGTGCAATTTACAGCAAAATCTGATCTTCAAGCATGGGAAAATGAAGAAAAGTAATATCTGTGCTCACCTGCAGAATAAATGATTATAAATCATTAAATACAACCTCCTATATATTTCATTAAATAGCCACATTTGTTGTAACAACCCTCATTAGGCATCTAACTGAACAAATGATACATAGGCATGTAGGAAAAGTCGCCCAGCATGTACTGGAGCCAAGGACACAAGTCCTTGAGTGTATTCCTCCGCTGTGTCTCTACATTCACTGTCTATTAAAGGAAAATGCTAAAAAATATATAATATTTAAAAAATGTAATTCAAAGTAATTCAAAGTTTTTTTCCAACTTCAAAGCTTTCCTTCCAGTGGCTTTCCTTCTAGGAGCAATTTTTAGCCTTAGTTAGTTAAGTGAGGACGCACATGTACACACTCTTGACTGAATATACACGTTTGCTGTTATTTAACAATACTCTACTGACAGTTGTAGCAGTAAGGTGCAAAGAAATGCAGCAATGTTAACAAAGCAACAGAAGAATACTGGCAAATGTGGTGAAACATTAATTAACTTGTCATCGTGGCTCCTGTCAGGCAGCAGGTGGAGTGACTTTGACAGGCTTTGTGGGGTGTTCCTGGCCTGCAGTGGTCAGGGTCTATCAAAAGTGATCCAAGAAAGAAAAAGTCATGAACACGGTCACGGGCGACCAAGGCTCACTGATATACATGAGGAGTGAAGGCTGGCCTTTGTGGTCCGATCAAGAAAGTGAGTGCTGGTTCCACACAGTGCATCACAGTTTGTTGTGTATGGGGCTGCATAGCTGCAGACCAGCAGGGTGTTTGTACTGTGCTCTACCACAGAGAGTGCCAACAAAGGGCACGTGGTGATCAAAAGTGGAGCACAGAGAAATGAAAGAAGGCTGCTTGGTCTGATAAATCACGTTTTCTTTACATCACGTGGATGATTGTATGCACGTCGCTTACCGGGGGAACACATGGCTACACTAAATTCAAGCTGGCGGAGGCAATGTGATGCTTTCAGCAGCGTTCTATTGGGGAAACCTCGTTTTCTGCCATTTCTGTGGATGTTACTTTGACATGTACCACTTACCTATACATTGTTGCAGACCACATACCATTTTCACTGATGGCAGTGGCCTCGTTCAGCAGCAGATAATAAACCTTGCCACAAAGCAAAAAATGGTTCAGGAGTGGTTAGAGGAACACAAGTTCAAGGTGTTGGCTTGGCCTCAGAATTTCCCAGTCCAGTGAAGCATCTGTGGGATGTCCTTTACATATACAGTGAGGGAAATACTTCTTTAATCCCTCGCCAACTGCTATATTTGCCCACAGACAAATAAATGAACAGTTTATAATTTTAATGTAATTAATTATTTTTAACAGTGAGACAGAATATTTTAAAAAGTATCCAGAGAAGCACATTATATAAAAGTTGTAAATGAATTGACTGAAGGAAATAAATATTTGATCCACTAACAAAACATGACTTAGTATTTAGTGGAGAAACTCCTGTTGGCAAACACAGAGGTCAGACATTTCTTCTAGTTGGTCACCAGGTTTGCACAGGAAGAATTTTGGTCCACTCCTCTTTGCAGGTCCTCTCCAAATCCTCAAAAGTTTCGAGGCTGTCGCTTGGCAACCCAAAGCTTGTTACTGATCTCAAGGCAGCTGGGACCAGTCAAATCAAATCAAATCAAATTTTATTTGTATGTTCCAAAGTCACAAAGTACATAGCTTTACAATCTGTACATGGAGTGACACCCTCTGTCCTTAGACCCTCGGTTTGAGTTTGTTAAAAAACCCTTTTAACAGGGAAAAAATGTGGAAGAACCCTCAGGAAGAGCCACGGAGGAAGGATCCCTCTCCTGGGACGGACGGACGAGAACAGATGTCATGTGTACAGAACAAATCAACACAAACATATTGTACAATGACAATGAATGATAAAATGACAATGAATTACAATGAATGATAGAATGATTACAGTAGCAGCGGAACCTGTGATAGAGAGCAGCAGCAAATTATAAACTAACTATAAACTGTAATGGAGATATGGTAGCAATAATGTCAGTAATAATATACACTGCCAGTCCAAAAAAAAAAGTCACACACTCTAATATTTCGTTAGACGCCATTTGAGTGCGGCACACTGTGTCTCTGTGACATTGTTTCGAGAAGCTTCTGCGATGCAAATTTCCATCCAGAATTGCATTCATTTTCCACCAAGATCTTATAGTGATGATGGGAGTCTTCTCTAGCACATCCCCAAGATTCTCAATGGGGCTAAGGTCTGGACTCTCTGGTGGCCAATTCATGAGTGAAAAGGATGTCTCATACTGTCTGAACCTGAACCACTCATTTCCACTGTCAGCCTGATGAATCCTGGCGTTGTCATCTTGGAATATGTCCTTGCCATCAGGGAATAAAACTCCACTCATGGTAAGACCTGGTCCAGTATATTCAGGTAGTCAGCTGACCTCATTCTTTGGGGACATAACATTGTTGAACCTAGACCTGACCAACTGCAGCAAACCCAGGTCATAAAACCGCCCTCATAGGCTTGTACGGTGGGCACTAGGTATGATGGGTGCATCACCACCATCCTTCCAGGTTTTAATAATGTGTTGGACAGTTTTTAATCCGATTTTAGTAGTTTCAGCAATCTCCTAGCTGTTTTCTTTGCTTGAAGCCAATAATGTTACCCTTCTGAAGCTGATTAACATCCTTTCCACAACCACAGAATATGTCTTCTGACACGGTTGCTTAAAAATGGAGAAGCTACTCACAGCATCATATATATATATATATATATATATATATATATATATATATCACTGCAGTGATTATCTAAAAGAAGACTCTTGCTGATTTACTTAGTTCAATCCAGGTGGTGACTTTCTTTTTGGACGGGCAGTGTATGTAGTGGACGTCGTGCAGGACCATAGCAGACAGACATGATCCATGAGAACCTGCTGGATGAGAGAGCACAGAAACTCCGGGGAAGAAGTTTACTTAGTAACATGCATTAATGTGACATGTATGTTTACAGATGGTGGTGGAAATAAGTGGTAAGGGTGAGAGTTTTCAGTCAAATGCAAATCAATTTAAAACTTTTATAATGCGATTTTTAAAAAAAATATTCATTCTCTCACTGTTAAAATAAATCAAAATTATAGACTGCTCATTAATTTGTTAGTGTATATACAGTAAATAAATATATATTCACTAACAAAGACCTCACCCATATGGATTCAAATTTAGACATGTTTATTTCACATAGTGAACAAATGTGAATCAAGATGATGTACTGCAGGAGGGATGGGGGTAGTGGGATGAAGGGTAGGTAGATGGAGGAGAAATAGGGGTAGTCAATGGATGGAGGGGTTTCGAGATCGACCGGAGTCGGCTAGCGGCAGGAAAACAGAAGGGAATTCTGAGTGGAGGAAGCATCTCTTCGTTGGTCTACGTAATAAAGCCCCGGTGGTTCCTGTACTTGAACGAAAGAGAGAAAAGAAAAGAAGAGCAAAAAAAGAGGGAGGAAGTCAAAGAGGGAGTGAGCAGATATGGTGTGATCCATATATGGTGATATGGTTATAAAAATTAATTATTTATATTTTACAGCAGTTGGTACTTCAGGCGTGAGGCTTACAAACTCATCTGCCCTCAGGGAGGAAATTCAGGATATGTGTTCAGAATATTATCTTGAAATCATTTCCCACAGTAAATAATATTTTTCACAGCAGAGGATCCGGTGCTTTTCATAGCCTGCAGTGACCACATACACAGCAGCATAGCTGTTTCACTCTGTGTTTTATCTGCAGGGAGAGGCAGTGATCATTAATCCCGTGTTTGATCTGGATGTTACACGGAGGACGGCAAATCAGCCGAATCACACGTGTGTTGAATCAATCAGCTATTCTTTATTTCTGCTTATCTGTAACAGTGTTTGATGTGCTGCACCACCCTCTCTGTCTCCATCTGTCTCTCATCCTCGCTCTCCTAGAGGTTTATTGGCATGCAGTGCCAAAGCACACAGGAACAGGATCGACTTAAGTTCACAGGTTTATTCATTTCTCCCAAGTTCTTTTCTCACATTTCTCACACTAACTTGCTTCGCGTCATCGTCCCCCTCCAAATGTTGTCTGCACTTGTTGAGTGTGCGTATGTGCCTGCGTCTTTGCACTTTGATTTTCTTATTAACACTTTACTCCAGGTGTAAGGTCCTGATTTTGGTCTTGTGAAGATGTTCCCTCTCCAGCTTCACTCTGTGTCTTTCGATTACTTTTCAAGTGACTGTACTAACATGGCCAAATAAATTCTGCACATAAAAGCCAGGAAATAAATAATGGTTTAATATCTGCCTTCAACAGCCGTTTCAGAGTAGAAACAGCATGGATTATGAAAATGAGTGGATTAATGGAGCCATGAAATGAACCAAGTGAAGGTAACCAGTACAAACAGCACAAAAACATATACTGTAGGGAAGATCGAACTTCATGAAATTGAGCAAAAGTTAGGAAGAAGAAAGATCCTTCACCAGCTCAGTGGGTGCCTGGGAGCTGTAATAAATAAACAACGAGTAGAGAAAAGTCAGATGAACTGCAAATAAAAGACAAGACATTAACCTCTACAGGTGAGAAACAGGTGAGTACAGACAGACGTCAGTGATATGACGCACACTTCAACTCATTTCCTAACAACCACTGCAGGGAGGTCCCAATGCAAAAGAAAACACAGGATGTCACATTAATCAGGTCTTTACGAATTGAGTTCATACATCCACATGCACACGCTTAATAACTGCAATACGAAAAGGCAAAGTCAGTTTTTACAGTTTGTATATTATAGCAATGGGTGGTTTAGTCAAGAAGCGATCAAATCAAACACTTTGAAAACCCAACATCATCATCTCAGCATCATCGTTGAGCCAC
Source organism: Nibea albiflora (assembly GCA_014281875.1). Taxonomy (NCBI): domain Eukaryota; kingdom Metazoa; phylum Chordata; class Actinopteri; family Sciaenidae; genus Nibea; species Nibea albiflora. The sequence continues at coordinate 24,510,761 of CM024789.1, forward strand.
TCATTGAAAATGGAATTCATTTTTACCAAGCAGCACTTGGTAAAGGGCAATTTTAAGCAGAGACAGTACAGGACAGGGTTAAAAATGTAGCTGTGTTAATTACTTACGAGCAGTTATTGACGAGCTGGGCATAACATATGTTTAAATATGCAAGTGATACATTATCTAATTAAAAACCGAATCATTTGCCTATACATCTAGAACAGAAATCTGAAAATCGGAGTTTCATTTTGGTGACATATTAGAGTCAAATGTTTTCAGAGAGGGGTTTTTTCATACAATACTCAGCAGCTACAAAGAAAATCCATTTCTACTTCTTCCCAGGATGTGAATGATATGAACAAACTCCTTCAGAATACAGACTGAAGAATGAACACACCCAGAATAGTTTGTGTCTGAGAGAAAACATTAACTTGCATTAACAATTATTGTTAAGTAAGTTTTCTGAAACTGTGCGTTTAAATATGCAAATGAGGAATTATCTAACGCTAACTTTGGTGAACGCTACGGATACAACGAATAAAGTCAAATACACATTCACATGTGTATTTGACTTTACTCTTTGTATCCGTTGAAAAAAGACCATTACTGCTCAACAGTGCTCAACACATCACTCTGCAGCGTTGTCATATTTGAAACACGCAGAGCATCAGCACCGGATGACACGACCCTTCTGCTTTGGCATTATACACCACTACACCTGCAGTAAGAGTGGAGGTACAAGTGTGGTAGCTGCCAAAGATTGTAGAGACACAGCAGCAACTTGCCAGCACGTAAGCTTTTGTCCTTGACAGAACTGTCACCTGAAAACTCAGCACCAACCTTGCACATTACCCAGACTGCCAAATATAAACACAGACATTTATATTTGAGCTTTGAGACAGGTAGTGCTGAACTAACACACCCTGAGGTTTAGGCGCAAGGATGGGTTAGAAACAGGGGCAAAGTGGGCTACGCCCGCCCCAGAACTACACTAAAAACCTACTGCTTCATGTTAATTTAACTAACGCACAAGTTAACTACATGATGAAGGCTCCTAAAGTGGCTCCTGTTTTATCATCCCATCTTGTGATGCTGTCTTGAGGTGGCCCTTGTGTGAGATATAGTTCAAATTGATATAACAGCCCACATCTCTCTTTTTAAAGGCCCTTATGTGGTTGGTTGGTCTTGGTTATGCACACTAAAATTAACTTTTGAGAACTTATCTTGGTTTTCTCACCACACGGCCCTCATGAAGATAGAAATAAGTGATAGCAGGCACACACTTTTTCAGGGTACACATCTCACATCCTGCCCATTAGCTCCCATCTCTCAGGTTTCAGACGCTTTCATTTGGATCTGTGTCAACCACTGACACAGCCAGACAGAAAGCATTCAGCCCTGTGACGCCTCAGCGGCACCACATTTATAGGTGAATAAATGCATCAACAAACAGCTATTAATGGACGGATTTATTACTTTCCTGCAGGTCGCTGCTTCTGAGGCCAGTTCTCCCTCCTCTTCCCTCCATATCCTCAACCCTCTCCTCTTTCCTTGCGTCCGTCTGTTCCCCCTTCATCTTTTATTTTTAACCCTCAGGCATGCCTCATTCGTGACGCAGATGGGCGCGTAATACGGACACAGCAAAGAGGGAAAGGCCTGGGCTTCAGACGGAGAGAGACAGTGTCTGATATGAGAGAGGAAAACAGGCAGACCCAGGGGTCTTGTTAGGGAGACAAGGGGGTATAGGAGAGTTAAAGGATGAAGGAGGTGATAGGTGTTAAGACAGAGAGAGGCAGAAATGTGCATCTCTCAGAGCACCAAAAGCCATCCTTACTGAAACTTGTCACCTGTCACAGATCGCTGAATTACCTGACAGGGACATTTTTAATCCCTTGCTCTGGTGTAAATCATGTTTTAAAAAAAAGACATAATCACTGTTGCACATCTTCCCTGTCCTTCTCTACCCCATCTATCATCCTGAAAGCGCAACACACCCACTCATTTGTCTGAGCAGAAAGGAGAGGAGTTACATATCAATCTTACATCACTCAACAGCCAGCCTGAGACTTTTCATAGAGGCACTGAATAAGAACCAACACGACATGACGCACACCAACTGTCAGGTTGAAGTGCGCGTGTCTGTGCGCTCCCGTGCGTTTGCATATGTGTGTGTGTGTGTGTGTGTGTGTGTGTGAGTGCAACAAGTGCAAATATGTGCTAATGAAATTGTGCATAGTCAGTTTAACAGATCTACACGGAAAGCAGTTCCCAAAGAATCACGCAGCAGAGAGGAAGGAGGACGTCATTTTTCTCCATGTGATCCGACACCTTCCCCTCCTCCGGCTAACTTCTAATAAAGAGTTAAAATTACTCATAATTGGACAATAAGACTAAAATTATCAGTCCACTCCCACTCAACATACGTGTACAAGCTGTTTCCAAACTTATACATCACAGTCCCTACATGTAACAATGGCAGCACCCAAGTCACTGCCAATTGAGATGATTAATGAATCTTTATGTAGGATTATGTTATTCAAATAACGCAGTAAAATTAGTACTGATGACACATTGCTGGCAATCATTACATTCACAGCATTAAAACAATACACAGAATCCACTGCTCAGAGATTGTGTTTTATTTGCCCATAGCTCTGACTAAACTCATTAAGCTTGCTGAGAAACAGTCTCAGTCAGAGTTGGTGGGAAGGAAGATAATGACTTCCTTCCCAGGAAGGAAGGGTATGGAGGACCAAACATGACTACAGACAAATAAATTAATGAAAAGATAAATATTCAAAATGATCAAATGAAAAAAAAAAATGAAAACACAAATAAATATGTGTAAAAAATAAAATGACAAATTATATTATATACAAATAAAAAATAAAATAAAGAAACAAAGGAGTGTGTGTAAGAATAAACTGACCAATACATTTAAAACAATAAATAAAAAAAAAAAAACTATAAATTCATTATATAATAAATAAATAAATACATTGCAATGCTTCTACAAATCCAAAATAAATGTATATATGTTTAATAATATAATAATAATAATTTGTTCTAGAGTTTAGATATTACTGTCACCTTTGGTTTTTATTTTCAGCCTGTAATTTGCAGAATATATTTAGCGTATTAGCTATTTCATTTTCAGAATCAGTGTAGCTTGTTCTGGTTTCAGAAATTAGATGGTAAAAATGTCCTTTTGGAATAATTGATTTATTGATTGGACCTAAAATTGATTTTGAGATGACAATGTCATTATTAGATCAATTAGACATGTATAGATTATTCTTCACTTTTGTTCATTGATTTATTTAGTAAATCAAGTTTGGATAAGGCAGCTGTCAGGAGAATGATTTACTGTTGATGAATAAATTATTCCAATATGCTAATTTCTTAAACAAGTTTGATCTCGTTTAAGAATTTAAGAAATTATTATTTTTCTTTACTAGTTTGTTTATTTATTTTTGACATTTCCTATTTTTTTTCATTCATTCACTTTTAGTAAATTCACTTTGATTTAAGATCCATCATATAGACTTCATTGGTCCTCCATAAAGCAGCTCTCAGGAGAATCAGATGGAACTTGTTGCAGTGTTGGTCTGAATTCCAATCAAGCTATCATCCACCGTGATGGAGCGGCAAATCCCCACCTGAGTGAAGTCACCCCTCGGGGATGTGTGAACATATATTGGCAAAGAAAGCAGGAGCGCAAACTTCATTATGTTCAACATCTCTGGATAGATTTCGGCGGTGGTGAATGACCTCCTGTCTGAGCAGCCAATCAGGTGGTTTGAGCTGTTAAATCACCAGATGGAGTGAGAAGTGTAACGCTGGGACTGGAAGTGAGAAGGTGGGGATTGGGCGGTTATATGTGTGAGTGTGTTTGTGTGTGTGTGTGAGTGTGTGTGTGTGTGTGTGTGTGTTTGTTTTGTTTTCATCCCTCTCTCTCTCTCTCTCTCTCTCTCTCTCTCTCTCTCTCTCTCTCTCTCTCTCTCTCTTTCTCTCAATCATTATTTTAGCAGTATTGTACTTCAAGGAGTCATTAAGCTTGTATAATCTATCCCATAATGCTTTGCTGCTGAAACAGTCCCAATTCACAGAATGACATCAGAGGCAGGGCTGGAAATAAGTGTAACCGCATGTGTGCCTGTATGTGTTCATGTGTTTGTGTCGGCTTGTGCTCGGGTCTACTCACATATGAGCGTCCGTGTGTGTGTGTGTGTGTGTGTGTGTGTGTGTGTGTGTGTGTGTGCGTGTGTGTGTGCGTGTGTGTTAACTTCTGCATATTATTTCATGTGTGTGCGTGCGTGTCGGTCTGACGTCAATACTCCTCCAATCCATATTTAACTGCATAGTGAGGAAGACTCATAGCACCTTGTAGGTGTCTTATCTCATGTATTTATAGACCGAACTAAACTGGGTGCCGCTGTGACAGGTGAAGTGTGCCTTTCCTTCTCTAGTCTGAAGGGAGGAAGAGGAGCCAGGCTCAATTGAGAGAGTTTATTTCTAGAGCGGGACTGCACGGGAATGTGTTCTCATAGAATTGGGGATTTTCACAGTAAGGGAGGGATGAAAAAATAATGAGGGATGTGCTAAAGCGGGTGCTTCATCACATGTTAAAATAAACATCTAAAGCCTGTTTTCCCCTGGTTACAAGGACAAAAATCTTGCTCTCAATGTGACGTCATGAAGAGACATAATGGAACTTAACAGCCTAAAAAAAAAAGTGAACAGCACAGATAGGAAACCTCGGGTGAATACAAAGCGACCATCATCTTTCTAATTGTGTCATAATGTTCTCAGCTGGAAGACCTCTTCCCATTGGTTTTGCTATTTCTGTTGTTCTCTCCACCTACGTTGGTGTGGTTGACGGCTGCCTGCTACGGCTGTTTCCACTCTATCTGCGAAGTCTCCCTTTCATTGTGCGATATTCATTCATGAATCCTCGCTGCCATGAGGAGGGACACGGGGATTCAAATGTGGCTCCACCTACTAATAAATAAATAGAGTTTCAATTTGTTCTCAGAACTGAATGACCCAGTCAATTAGCTCACCCCAGAGAGTAGCAAAGCAGATGGAGCCATGTTTGAACACTCATCATCACGAGGATTCATTTAATAATACTGATGAAGCTATTATGTATGTAAAACATGTTTTCAGTTTGGTGCAGTTAGTTTCTGTAAATTCTGCTGCTCCCACAAGCCCCAGCTGCTATTGATGTCTAGAAGATGCCAGTCAGAATGAAGCTCTGACGAAACACTGCATCCACTGGTGAATTCTACCCAGACTGACCCAGAATCAGCCTGAAGTGGTGTAAAAACACAAAATCTATAAATTATTAACAGCAGTCTACAAAACAAACTCAAGCTCCAACTTACCATTAGAGGCACAAGTTGAGTGAGTGCATGTGTTTTTTTTTTCTTTTTTGCATTCCTCAGCAGGAGCTCTAGACAGCTACCCTCCTACAGTTTTCATGTACACTGGCTCATACCTTTGACTTTTCAATCAATGTGTCTGATTTTGTGTTTCACTCAACACAGTTGCTTCATATATTATACTGATGATTCAGGCAGGAAAGTTCCATGTTCATTCAAGCCTTAGAAATGCTCCAGCGCTGTCTGTTCCAAAATATCTGCTGGTGTGTGTCCAGAACCCTGAACACATGAAATATCTTCCCGCTTTGATAGTCTGTTGGATAATTGGCGAAGGTTGTGCTACGGAGCTCTCCTGAAAAAAGAAATTGGATTGATGGCACACTTATGCAATCAGGAGTTCACTTACTTGATATTGGGACACTGTGTATTGAAGAATCAGTCGATGTTACTGAGTAATATTAGATATTTTCTTATTACAGTGTGTACATCTCTTGTTGTATTTGAATAGAAAGCGTATGGATTGGTCAAATGAAAGGACAGAGTGAGTCATGTCATTTCTGGGCAAACAATAAATAGCCTAATGCATTTTACTGAACCTTGCCTCATTGAATTCTCATCAGCTGAAGCACTGTACTTAGCCCTTTGTATAAAAGTCCTCGCTGACTTCACGCTGTGGATAAACCACACCGCACAGACAGAATGTGCAGATGATGTCAAGAATGACGCTGACGTTTTGTTTCGGTTTTTTTTTATATTTGATAAGCCTTCGGGAAAGAAGTAAGCACTGCATAACTGATTGTATTTTAACAACATGTTTCAACGTGGTAAAGTCCACTTTAGTGCTGATGTTTGCAGACCGCACCATCAATATTCTCTTTGAGAAAGATAAATAATGCATCAAATTGTTCATCATAGAAAGCTTCGAAACATAATGTGTTGTTTTTGACAGAGAGCTATGAGAGATAGAAGAGTTGGAGTGTTTCCTTCTTTCGCCCATTAACAGTGATGGTCCAAATTGTTTTCCATCAGTACAAATCAAATCTGTGTCTCTGCTGCAGGCATAATGTTGAGCTATCACACTGTGAGTCTGGGGACAGGAATTGCAAATTACCTCAGGATGATGTGCTCGAACAATAACAAATCCAGTCAGCCAATCAATTCTTGAGTCAATAAAAGTTCTTTAGAGGAGAAAAAGACAGACGTCCAATAAAAAAAAAGGTTTTTGCATGTTTAGCATTGTTCATAATCATGCAACTTAAATCTAATGAGCAATTCTAGTTGATTAGAGTTACAAGACAACGAACCCCTAACTGCACATTTGGGCGGGGATGGATTAGTACCAAAGACTAACGAGGTCCTAAAACCCAAAAGTCTGTTTAAAGTTACTGTTATTAACATTTCCTGTTAGAAAGTGTGAGACTCTGTCAAACTGAGGACATGCTGTTAACAAAAGCAAAATATACATCTGGCACACTCAGATGTTTGCTTAATAGGCAGGATTTTATTGTGCCTGAGCGGGATACGTAACAAGATCAAATTCAGAAATCAGAAAGAAACAGATATTTTCAAAACCTGTTATTCAAACAGGCTATATTTAATAGGGAGTGTGTGTGTGAGCACACATCAAGATACACAGAACTCAAAAAAGTAGCAAATAGCATATATTTAAAAATATATCAAGGCATTAAACATCTAGCAGTGCAGGTTGGGTAACAGAGCCCAGATTTACAGCCTCTCCCCTGATCCTGTAGTGTTGTAAGACTCTTGTTGAGTGCTGCTTGCAACCAAGACTCTTGTTGAATATACCAAGAAAATATCAAGAAAGTTTTGTGCAAAAAAATAATTCTCAATTTCAAATAATTACAAAAAAATGTTATTATTTCCGTAAAAATAGACTCTTCAATAGACAAAAACAATCAGATCACAATCAAGACATTTACACATGCACAACCTTAGCTAACACGTGCAATGCTACATAATTAGCCAATAGTCTGCTTGCCGCATTCTGTATATACAGTATTTGGTAGGTTATGCAACAGAGTTAGTTTGATCAGAGCTGAGTTTCATCAGCAATTCAGCTACGTCACTTTAGCCTTCAGCTCTTGTTACGTCCCGCTTTCCCAGAGACAGAGACAAAGTTTTTATTCTGGTTTTGCTACTGATGTACATACAAACATGATTTGTGACATCATAACTAGTTTGGAGCCCCTCACTGACAAATAAGCAACACAGACAGGTGTGATGTGGAAACAAACTGGAATTGACTTTTTAAACCTGTGTTGTGTTTTGCATTTTGCTATGCTCTGCACATTTTAGGAATGGACAAGGAGTTCTTGATAAGGGTCAGGCTCCTATTGTGGAGAATATTCACAACTGAGATAGACAGAAGTGAACTTTAGTTTCTTTAGTTTAGTATTCAAGTTGAAGGTTGCTTTGATATTCTGCAATGTCTGTCCTCTTTGCAACAATTTAATAACACATAACACACAAAGGTACGAGTTCTTTCTGGTCTTTTATTACAGACTCCCATTCATCAAAATTTCCAGTAGCTGAACTCTGACAGGCAAACTTTCTGTGGAAAATTAGACACAAATTATTATTACATCAGAGTATTTTTATGTTAAAAAAAACATGACTGGAGAGGCTCTTCAATTCTGAGTATCATCATCTCATCTAATGTGAGTTCATTTGTTCATTTTCCTCCTAAATATATGAGTTGTTTTATACTTGAGTCTAATAGTTCTGCTTTAAGTACCAAATTCATGACGGTCTTCTGCATTTTATGTAATATTTTGTGTAATAATAATCATTTGTGGGGAGGAGTGTTTGAGAAATATTTAGCAGCTTCTTGTCGTCGCAAACATGAACAACAGACTTGAGAAAACATCTATTTTTATTCCACAATTATTCTTGTTAATTGTTAATTTTTAATCTCACCTGATGCTTACTCCAGTGACATGCCCACTTTGGAGCCAAAAAGAACTTTTTCAGACTTCGGTATGTACACTTACCGAAAGGTGATATTTTGGCCACCTGGGGGCAGCAGATACATGCCACAAACACAAAACTGACATATTATCTCCTTTTAACTAAGTTATATTACCAAATTATGAGTAAATTGGTGGCTATTAGTCTGGTAGTTCTTGAATGTCAGTCCAATATTCTAATTCTTTTACCTTGTAATTTTTCTCTCCTCCAACTCCTGAGGGAAATATTTGACTCTTTAGCTGCTAAATGCTCCAGAATCTTTAGTAGCTAATTACTATTTTTGTATTTGCCGTTTGGTTGGTGTTTGGGAATACCTTTGGTTTATCTGTTGATGAGAGCTGTGAGAGTGAAGCTGTCTGCTGTAAAACCAAAGCAATGAGCTGAAAGACGTTTTTGACCAGCAACAGGAGTTGTGAATGTGCAAAACATTAAAATGAAAATGCAAAATGACCTTTAGTGGTGCATGGGGCTGTTCTGGTAGATAGGAGGGGGCGTTCTTTGTGTGTCTATGTCCAGGGGTCCAGAGTCTGACAGTCTGTTGATGCATTGGGGACATAAATAAAGACATCATTTCAAGTGGAACAGGATGTGAGATACTTTATTAGGGTTTAGGGTTGATGTGGCTGCAGGATCTGAGCACAGATACACACACACAAATCCACACTGGTACTATCATCAGTCAGACTCTAATGGGCTGAGTGAGTGCTGACGTCCGTGTGATGGTGAAGAAGAGTTTGAGAGGGAGGGAGGGAGGAGAGGGAGGGAAAAAAAGTTGGGAGAAGGGAGCTGACAAAAAGAGACGGTGTGAGAGGGAGAATAAAAGTTGTTTATTAGATATAGCCTCAAGGGTCTGTGTAATTATCATTAATTACCTCCTTCCTCTTGCATAACTTTTCATCAGTCGCTAGATTACAATGTTCCAACAACTAAAAATAACAATCTACTGTATTCCCTCAAATCTGTACTTAAGCCGCCAAGAGAATTTGGGGCAGGGGAGAAAATATCACACCCTCTCCCTCCTCCTCTCCTTCTTCGGCCTCTCGCCTCCGCATGCCCCTCCATCTCTGTGCCCGCCCTCCGCCTCCATCTCTCTTCCGATCCCTCTCTTCCTCGCCCTCGCTGGATTTCACTTGGAGGACATGGTGTAGCAGCCGTGTGGGTGCCACTGCATGTCACGGATGCGCCTCATGGACTGCATCTGGGGGCAGCGGGCGCCGTACTCGTTGAAATGCCTGTACTCGCCCTTCTCCAGCAGGTACTGGCTGCCACGGTAGCCAGGGAACTGGTAACCCACCCAACTGGGGAGAGATGAGAGGAAGAGCAGAGGGGGAGGGAAGAGAATTTACATTTTTAAAGTGGGGACGGATGCAAGGTTGCAGGAATACAGAAAGTGATGAGGAGAAAGGTGCATGATTGAACAGAGGACACTGAAAATCGATTCAAGGGAAGAAAAACAGCGTGTAAAGAATGATGTTGGGCAACAGACATGTCTTAAAAAGATGTTGGGGATGTTACACAGCTGTAGACAAGTCAAAGAGGGTAAACATCTAACAATGATTACACACGAAATTGATCCATTTTGTAATGCTAACAGGTGCCAAACCGCAGGGCACACATTTGTCCCAGCTGTTTGTTTCAGGCAGCGGGGAGCAGTACAAATGAAGTAATCACAGCAGAAACGGTGTCCGCTGACACAGACCGACAGTGAGCTGCTGACGTTCAACTGTTTCCTGTTATGGCCCAATTTAGCATCAACCTTCTTATCTGAGTCTCACTAAGAGAGTGAACAAGTCTATTTCCCATAAAACACAAACTATTGTTGCCACAATACTTACGTTCCACAGCTGACCATGATGCTGCCCACTCTGTCGGTGAATCCGTAAGCATACAGGCTGGGGACGTCATCGTCCATGATCTCCATCTTACGGCCCTTGAACTGTCCGACCTCATACAGGCAGATCTTGTGCTTCTCAGGGTCCTAGATGATGGCGGGGAAAGAAAAAGATTGGAAAGCAGTTGAAATGAGGAGCGATAGAACTATGAAGAAAGCAATAAAAACTACAAACATGGATGTGGGTTTACCATGCGGACAGGCCTGAAGGACAGCAGGTAGTCGTTCCTCTGGCAGTTGCTCCAGGAGTCCCAGCGGGGGTACTCGCCCTTCTCCAGAATGAACATCTCACCACAGAAGTTCATCTGCTCATAGCCCACGAAGCTGGGGAGGGAAGGAAAGGTCACAAGGATGAGTGGGTAGGAAGGTGATGAGCACTAAGTATGATGGACAGTCCTTGGATTGGCTTTTAAAGGAGCATGCCCTGAATTCACTGACTACTTCCTGATGATACTTGATGTCCTCCACGTATAATGAACAAACTGAAGCAAGAACTTGTCAATGACTTCTTTACTCTTACTTGCAATATTTGATGCTATCTTTTAAAACATGTTTTACTTGATTTGTATAGTTCCATATTGTTATGTAATCATTGCACTAACTTTATTCCCAACATTGCAGTTTGTTGCGATGTTATGTTATCAGTTTAGGAAGTTCATTCTACTGCTGCACTCACTGCAAATCACTCGGCATAAAAGCATCAGCCAAATGCCTAAAATGTGAAGTGTGAAATGTCACATAATGGGGACGTACAATTGCGAAATCACCCGCTCTCTGCTCAGAGGAGTGTGGGTGCTGCATACATTATGCGTCCTTTTATGGGTGGGTGTGTGCGTGCAACTGTACGCATAGACGGGTTACTCACGGTCCGCAGTAGACGCGCAGGGAGCGCACCCTGTCCATTCCCATTTCACAGACATTCATACACTCGTTGTTGATCTCGATACAACGGCCCTGGAAGTTCTCATACTCATACACACACATCTGGAGAGTTGGGGTAAAGAAAAGAGAAAGGAATGGGAGTGAGCTGGGGGGGGGGGGGGTCACAGAGGGCTTCAAAGTCAAAGGCAGCAATCTGAGGAGAGTAGTCATAGTATGGAGAGACTGTGGTGGAGGATAAAAAGTCATCAAACAAGAACGACTTCAAGTAAAATGAAGTAATGTGTTGTTACGACAGCTTTCTCCACAGTCACTTAACACGTTTTTTGTGTTTTTTTGCCAGTTGTAGTTGTCGACCGCCCCCTCACTGAGCTAAAACCGGCAGGTCGTGATAATAGACATCAGTCCAGAAGGTAAACTGTTAGTGAGGCCAGCTGCTTCACACAGTGTGAAAAAGACTGTATGTATGGAGATGTTTTATCATCTGGTGTACATGAGTGTAGTGTTTGTGTGTGTGTATGTGTGTGTGTGTGTGTGTGTGCTGTACCTTGTAGGACATCATGCCAAACTCAGAGTTCTTCTGAGATGCCTTCCCATCAGTCTGGGAAGCAGACTTGGATTTCTCTCCAGACATGATGACTGAGAAAAGAAGGAAAGATTTCAATCACATTAAAAAGAAAAACTCTCTCCTGTGATGTTGATGTTTTCTTTGCACCCTCCCCTTTACTAAACTAAGAGACCCTCCCCACAATATGTCAAAGTAATGCATGAATGCAATTGGTACAATTACTTTTGCTTAACTGAAAGTGCACAGAGAATTTAAGATATATCTAAATATGTCAGTGGAATAAGAATATTCACAGAGCCACCAAACTGCACAACAGAAGTTAAATAGTCAAACATAGCAAAATTATGCATCCTACTACATATTGCAGCCATTTGAACCAACAGGAGGCACTGTCACTTCATATGACACGTGTACGTTTTTTTTACTTCATTGTAGTTCTATGTTAAAATACAGAATAACGTGAAGGTGGTAACTGCTAGAGAATACTGACAAATGCTCTCTAGAGAGATGATCAGTCACTAAAGTCACTCACCCAATAAATTGAAAGATTAAGAAAGAAAGGTCTTGTACAGTCCCAAACAAAACTTAATTCAGCTCACACAAATTACTACTGCACCTTTAAAATTTTAAACAACGTATAAACAGGCTTTTAAAATAAAACTTAAATAAATAAATACAAAGGTGCTGTATTTGTGGAACCAACTTGACTGTTTAAGTATTATATTTCAGATAATTTATACTTGGAATAAACTTGGATTAAATGTTTATTCAACATCTTCTTGTTATTAGGTGATACATCAGGTTATTCTTGCTCTCTACCTCCCTTCTTTTCTTTTCTTTTCTCTTTCTGTAAGATGTTTGTCCACTGTCTTACCTCTGGTAGTGTGTGCGTAAAGGAGTAGACACGGGGCTGAGACTGATGGTCTGTGTGAGGGTGCGCCAGGCCCCTCGTAGCTTTTATATGCTGGCGCCCAGAGAGAGGGGATTATAGAGAGAGAAACAAACTCGCTGAGCTCACAGCCCCCACAGAATAGAAATACCCCCATCATCAAAGAGAGAGGCAGAGAGAGAGAGAAAGAGAGAGAGAGAAAGAATATACATTGGACCTCAGAGGACTGATAAGAAGAAAAAACATAATAATAATCTGATTATGATATGAAAACATGAACTAATTAGATTGCAATTAGTTTGAAGTGAGAGTTTTACTGTTTCAGCTTGACCAGGTCCACCTTTAACAGCCTGTCACAGAATTATTCATTCCTATTCCCTCCACTGCTGTAATCAAGAGGCGCTGGGACAAATCATAACAGGAAAAGCAATAAGCCGTGAGAAGCAATAACCTGTTCCACCTCTGGGTGAGCAAAGCACTTCAGAGTGTGCATGGACAATAATCTGGACCTCTCGCTTCATCACAGTGGGAGAAAGCTATTAAATTAAAGCCCTGTGTTTCTTTCTTTTATGTGGGTGGGTAAAATATTGTGGTGGGCGTTAGCTGCAAGAGGAAGTCCATGAGATGCCTTTTCTAAAGTGCCCACGAGGGAACGAGCAAACTGGACGAAAGCAACTCAGAAAACATGGCTGCAGAAGACGAGCTCATGCTTTGTGTGACATCGGGGTTTCATATGTGCGGATGAGGATGGGGGGAAATAAAGGCTGCAGCCATTCACCAGATGAGAATCTGAGGAGATATTATTCACATCTTGGATTCAGTGGTTGGCCTTATTAATCCTGCTATTTGCACTCAACTGAGCATCAGTGAAAGGTCATAGGAGGGCAGAGTGTAGATGAAAATAAATGGGCATCCAGGGAGAAAGATCGCAGAGCAAGCTTTACTTTTGATGATCAACAAAAAGTAGATACTCTGTTATCACATAACATGATTTTTATTTAATTTACTCAATCTTTACTTAACCTGCAAAATTCAGAAACTATTCCAGAATGGCAGCATAAAGTTGTTTACATGATAATAGACCGAAAAGCATGAGATCACACACGGATTATATTTTTTAAAAATCGTGTTATGAGAATAAAATAGATAAAATATAATAAAATAGGCCCAGAAAGACATAAAAGAAATGATAATCTTGCATATTTAAAACAATTACATTTATAAAAACAGCAACAAACAATGTCAAACACTGTCTTATGATAGAAAAATCTGTAAGTAGCAAAATGTTTGTTCATTATAAACTGAGAAAAAGGGACACGGGTTACCAACAATGAGAAGTTTTGAAATCACACATATAATATGTTGAGTTCAGTTTATATAGTATAAAAGGTATAATCCAGGAAAAGAATCTCTTATCCTGCATGAATATTATTGTAATGCACAGCATAGGACTATACAGTCTTCACATTCACATGTGGCACAGCTGGAATAATCACAAAAACAACACTTCTTCATTTACATTGTGCTCCAAACAGAATTGTTATCAGACCTTTGTGAAAAATCTGACTATTCATGCTTGGCTATAAAATACTGCAACTGATCTGATGGGAAATTATGAAATGGAGCTAATAAACAACACATATTCCATGTGCCCCAAATAAAACATGCTCTACAAAAAGCCTGTTAATCAACATCTGGAGCACTGCTGATGAGCCTCCATTGAGTATAGTATGTATTTTACATTTCATATACAGGCCTGCTTTATGTCTTTCAAACTAACTTCACAAAGTCAGTTTATCCATTAATGCATAAACCCTTCCATGAGACTAATAATGTGTAATACAGCCGTGTCAGTGTTGCATCCTACAGTCCATGTCTCTGTGAAATGAAAGGTAAACATTGATAGCAAACCTTGTCTTTATGAAGTATATCATCCCACAGCATTCATATATCTGAAAAGCTGATATATGTGCTGTATGTGGGCCGTAGTCAGAACTAATGGAGCAGCCTGAGGCTCTTCCCCACGTTGGATTAATGAAGTAAAATGTAGTGATTACAAATATAGTGCATAATCCTGCAAAATTCATATTTAGGTCAGCTATATGGGAGAAAGTGACATCTGCATACACTAGCTGAAATATTCAGCTTTGAGAGGACAACGCACCGCTGTACATATGAATGTTTCATTGTAATTATGAATAATGTCGCAGTGATGTTGGTGCAGAGTTGTGGTATGGGAGCGAGAGGGGAAATGAAGGCAGTCGAGACTTTGGTGTGCTTTGACGTCGCCCCTGCCTTTGTGTGTGTGTGTGTGTGTGTGTGTGTCTTTGTGTGTTATATTGTTGGGGTACGTGTTAAGAGGAACATGGCATGATGTGTGTATGTGTATGTGTGTGGAGAGAGGTGTAGGGTGTGTGTGTGTGTGTGTGGGGGGGGGGGGGGGGGGGGGGGGGTAGTGTTGCTGTGGCAACCATGGCCTATTGTCAGTGAAGTGATGGACGCTGTGGGGTTTAAATTAAGACATGAATGCAAAATATTCTTTTGGATGTGACACCAGTGTAGCTTCATTGAGTTTAAATTAGTCATAAAAATATTGTTTATCAGTGTCTTCTTGTATGTACAAAAAAAAAGAAAGAAAAGAGGAGTGAACTCTTTAACTCTTTTCCTGCTTTGTTTTTCATTTTAATAGCACTATTTTACTATATAGTGTTACTATTTATTAATGATTATCAGCATCAATTGAGTTCCCCCCTGTCCCAACTTCCTCCACTTTTGGGAGTCACCATTGACACATGGTCCCCGGATGGCTCTCCAAATCCTCCTCATTCTCTGCCTATAGCCCGGCCCATTGTTGCTCTATATGATGGCACTGCTGACCTATACGAATAGGCCAACAACAGCCCCGCATTCCCCACCCTCACCTCTGTGCCTGCGCTCTATATGATCTGCTGAGTCGACAGGCCGCATAGAGTTACAAAGAGAGAGAGAGAGAGACCGAGAGCACTCAACGGCGCGCGCGCGCGCGCACAATCCGCTTTTATTCCGTCATGCACAATCGCGAGCACAGATGTGCGCACGTGGAGTTCACGCTCACCTGCGTCAAGTTAATCCCAGTTAGACAGAGGTGGACCGGAACTCTTCGTCCCTCTTCAAAATAACACTACTGCTCCTGAATGTCTATTGTTTGTGAACTGCAGGCCTTTCACTGTTTGTATTGATAACAATATGCCACTATTTTCTCCATTAATCAATAGATTGTTTGTCTATCATGTTATAAATCAACAACAAGCAATAAATACTCACATTTGAGAACCGGGCACGAGGGAAGGTTTAATAAAAATGTAAATAAAGATTTTATGTAATAAAAAACTAATAGTTTGAAAGTTGTTTTTTTTAAAGTTGCTTCCATTATTTGCTTAATCAATTAGCCAAATTGCTAATGGTCTCAGCTGTTGTGAGTCTAAAACTCCATAGAAGTGAATATAAAGAATAGTAGTAATCTTTTTAGACCTAAGTTTGTTTTTTAACGTGACTTTTATGAACCATGCCTCATAAAAGTTAATTTAAGCCCAAACAACAATTTATATTATATTTGGATGCTTAAATCTTCCATTTACTCCGTATTACATCAAATAATGACCGTATCGCGGCGTGTCAGGTGCTTGATTTTGAAGCCTCTGACCGGAAGTATCGTCCTGAATTGGGGCACGCTTCACACTTTGTCCGAACTCGCCTCGTTCACATCATTAGCATGGAGGGGGGCAACAGGCGCACGCGCGCGAGCACGAGGGCCTCACGTGGACGCCGGTATAAAACAGAAGCGCCAGGTTCAGACAAAAGTCTACGTATAGAGGATTTGGTGTGAGAGGAGCACGAGGACAGCATCCAGGTAAGCAGGAGCGGGAAAATAACGGACACACAACTTTCCCACGGGATGGACTTACCGGATAAAATGCTTGTTTTAACTTCTACTAACAAACTTTTGCTGTTAGACCTGTTATTTAGAACATATTAGCTCCCTGAGATGTTTATTAGTTTAATTTATTAGGAAATATTATTAGTTATAAGTGGAAACTGTATTTTAAGTTCGCCTAAAAAAAACATTTTCGTTATCCAATAAACCCACATGTGCTCATACTAACTCGTTTGACTGTTTAAAACTCTTCTCTGATACATGCACTTTGTTTTCTTGTCCTCCACTCTAGAATGAATAGAGCCACTAGAACCCACATGAACTCATCCATGTACTTCCCCAGCATGGGTACAGCCCCCTTCTTTAAGGTGAATTAACACACACACACACTCACTAAACACAGACATATACAGTAGACATGCTCATGCCTCCCCCCCTTGTCTCCCCCTCCTGTGTGCAGGTGACTGTGTTCGAGCGGGAGTACTTCCAGGGCAAGTGTATGGAGTTCACCTCCGAGTGCTGCAACATCCATGACTGCGGCATGGACAACATCCGCTCCATCAGAGTGGAGAGTGGAGCGTGAGTCAGAAAGCCTGTACGCCTGCAAGTCTCTGTGGACCGTCGACTGACTGACTGTGTGTGTGTGTGTGTGTGTGTGTGTGTGTGTGTGTGTTTGTGTAAGCGCGTGTGTGTTTATGTAGGTGTGAGTCTGTGAGACAGAGAGATAATGAGAGAGGAAGTGATAGTGGCCAGTCGCACTAAGGCATGTCACCTCTGAGGTCACTCTTTTTAGATGAAATGCTGAGAAAGAGCTTTATCACGTCATCAGGTTGATCAGTGGAGGAGCCGCTGCGTGTCTTTTAATCAGTCCGACATCTATTTATACCTCCCGAGTTTCACTTTGTGGAGGCTATTTAAAGCTGGCACGTGTGCCTTACCTGTGGTCAGCAGCTAGCATCGGTCACCCGTGGATCATTTGTTTTTTCCCCTTTTCTCAGCCTATGAGAGAAAAGAACACAATACCTGTTATGAAAAACACACAACAGTTTTTAGAAATGCCAAGCGGCTCTGAGAACTGTTTATTATCTGCTATCAATACTGTTACCTCTGTCTGTGGTCCACTTGTGAACATGCAGTCATTACATTTTGATTCAAAAGTTCTGATTGGTACATAGAAAAACGTGACGTCATCATTATCTCAGAGAATCCTAAACCAGAATAACAGAAAAAAACAGACAAACAGAGAAATCTCTCATATAAAACAAAGAAAGCTGTTTTAATTTTGGCACATTGTTTGTCATGAATGATCCCTCCAGCAGCTCATCATTCATTCTGTTTGCAGTCTTACATAAGGACAATATAATAAGATATTTGCAAAAGGACAACAAAAATGATGACACAATATTATACTGATATTCCTGTGATTAGTTTATTTTTGTTTTAGAAGTTCATTAGTTAAATTTCAGATATTAATAAATGCCACGATTAATTACTTCTTCGTGGTATATTTCTCTTCCACGACAGCGATTGCATTTCTTTGACTTTAGAGACCTTTTGTCACTTCGAAAGTAAAAGTATTTAATGTGACATCCATGACTAATGTCACAGTGAGTCAACAGATTTCATCAACTTCAGTCTTCTTCCTTTTTATCAGCTGCATGTCATCATACTTCTCCATGACATCTTTTCTTGGTTGCTGTGTCGTCGTCTGCACACGGCAAGCAGCCATCTGCTGGTGACTCCTCACGGTGTGAGAAAAATAGGACACGTTTTAACACTCAGCGACGTTTATGCATCAGTCACTGAATACCAAGTCAAGTTATTTTGTACTGAATTAGTGGATGGATGGATGGCAAGCCACGCAAAGCAGTTACAGGCTGCATTTAGGAGCAAAAATTAGCCACATGAGCAACCAGGACAGTCTGGAAGTTATCTCTGTACACTCATAATGTTCACTTACGAGGTGACGTAAAGAGTTGAAAGAATTGTCCAACTCCACGAGGTTTGTGAGTGAACAGAAAAAAACAAAACGCATGTTTGTCCATTGTGACATCTTGTTCAAAAAGTTAATATGAGCTGATATTTTCCATCTATAATCATCATTTCGCGAGAACGTTTACGTTTAAATTGGAACTTGGGGAACTTCACTGTGAGAATGTTACATTTTTAAAAGTTATTAAAACAGGACACTAAACATCTAAATGCTCCTAAAGAAGTGCAGTGTTTCCTGTGACCACTAGAGGGACAAACTAGAGGGTTTCCCATTTGCATACCGCTGCCTCTCTCCTTCCTCTCACTCTCTCGTCTAGTCTCTCCTGTCTGTTTTATGTTCACACTGATTTCAGGCATTTACATTTTTTTTTTTTTTACTCCTGCATCTGACTCTTTCATTTCTTCCTCTACATGTGTCCAGTTGGGTTGGTTTTGAGCACCATGACTTCCAGGGCCAGCAGTTCATCCTGGAGAGGGGCGAGTACCCCAACTGGGACGCCTACAGCGGCTCTCTGTCCTACCACAATGAGCGCTTCATGTCCTTCCGCCCCATCTACTGCGCCGTGAGTACCTGCAGAGTAATTCAGGCCTGAAATGAGACAAAGGGAAGAGATAAGTGGGAGTGAAAGAGCGAAATGGGACATGAGAGGATCGTGAGTGACAGAAGGGTGGGATTGATCAGAAGAATGAGCCACGCAGCGTGAGTGACTGAAACAGCTCAAAAATAGAAATGAGACGACTCACTGCCACATGTCTGCTGGCTCTGCACGTCTGTCTGACAGGTCTAAAGCTAACTTTAACGCTAACCCTCTGTTGCATCCCCCTCCGCAGTCTCACCATAGCAGCCGTATGATGATCTACGAGAAGGAGAACTTCATGGGCCGCTGCACCGAGCTGTGCGACGACTATCCCTCCCTGCAGGCCATGGGCTGGTTCAGGCCTGAGGTGGGCTCCATGCACGTGCAGTGTGGAGCGTAAGTCAGTGCTTTATCCCAACATGTTCTAATTCAAAGTCAAGGACAACTCTTCACCATAACTCAGCTCTTCTTACACTTACGTTTTCCCTCCTCCTCTCGTCTATCTTTATTTAGCTTTGTGTGCTATGAGTACCCTGGCTACAGAGGCCAGCAGTACATCATGGAGTGTGAGAGACACAGCGGAGACTACCAGCACTGGAAGAACTGGGGCTCCCATTGCCAGACTCCCAAGATCCAGTCCATCAGACGCATCAGGCACTGAGAAGGAACGGACCAGTATCAGCTCAGGCTCAGCACCTGAACACTGTGCTTCAGGGGCCTGACTCCTGAGTCCAAAGCCTGAACTTTAGGTTTGGTTCAGAGTTTAAGGCTTCACTTGTCAGGACCGCAACTACAACACAAACCATCAGTGATGTAGCAGCTACCTCTTAATCTCAGCTCATATTCATATTTCTGTGAATACTCATTTTGTATTAGTACAAGTGAAATAAAGATTGAGAACCTGCAAAGTCCTTTCTGTAATTTCTGTGAGTGCCTGTATGGAGGGAGAACGTTTGGCATCATGTTGTGAACATACAGCACTTACGTCAGCATAAACTGCAGAGAGCAGGAGAGGAGGTGAGAGGATAGACGAGAAAGAAGGCTAAACAGTGAATTCTAATCACATATTAAGATTATGTGTGAAACTGTTAAAGTAGAAATTATTCATAACGAGTGTTAATGAGTGAAAATTCTGCTGCGTCAGCTTGCACATCAGCACTTCATGTCCAGCGCTCATTTGTTTATCATGTCAGAATCCCTGCAGAACCAGGTCAAGGATTTAATGTGCTATAGACTAAAATGTAGTTTAATTACTCAATAATAATTAGAATTGGTTCAAACAACTCAAACTTTTACTAAAACGTTTTCTGATTCTTTTACTATGAAATTCTCCTTTGTCAAGTTTATCATAGTAATACAACTTACAGAAGCAAAAGCGTTTCATAACACTTATGAATGCGTGGGTATGTAAATGTATTGTCACAGTAACTATTTAGCCCTGCTATTCTTTGGATTGGTCGTACTTTAAAGTTTCCATGGCGATAAAGCTGTCACTACTTGCCTAATATAAAGTCAGAGACTTTGACATCATACCACCCACCAGTCAAGACAAACACAGCAGCAACAACACTATCTTTAGTTGATTGTTCGTGAGCAATAAAGCAAGAGATACAACCTTTATTCCCGTGAACACAACAACAAAGTTTCACTCTTTAAGTCAATAAAATGACATTACATACATTAACATCTTTACAGGGAATGACATAACATCAAGTAGCTTTATGAAATGTTAAATGGTAACTATAGTACCTACAAAAGGATATGAATTTCTGACTGCCAGTATAAAAGCATGACAGCTTATTGCTGCCTGACTTTATTTATTTATCTATTTACAGCTCAACATAACTTAGAAACACATAAACATAAAACATAAAACATAAGACATGCCAGCAAATGAAGTGAGAACTATGTGCAGTAAAGCACTGTAGATACATTGAGAATAACATAAAGGTTTTGTGCAACATGGCATCTACTCTACTCTCTCAAAATCGCTGATTCATCCAGTAGCAGTTCTCCAAACTTGCCGACCCGTCATGATTAATAGGCCCGTTATACCACAGACATTTTGACTTGTCACAGTAGGTTCAGCACAGGCGTCACTGATAACATCATAGCTCTGTTCACCTCAGGTGTCCCTCCCTCCCCCAGGATGCCATGACAGCGTGACACTGAGGCAGCATGCACAACACCAGGATCCTGAAACTGAAGCAGCTAAATGGAGTTTGGGCGTCATTAGCCGTATGATTTGTACACCTGTGCTTTTACTGCTATGACAGGAATGAGTATTCAGCACAAACAAAGCTTTGTCTCAAAGTAAGACCTCTAACAAATGAATTACTTTGCAATACGCCTGAAAAGTATTTACGGGCAGTTTCAAGCCATGATCTGACCTTGTTTGTGTCATGTGTTGTCTTCTGTAGCAGCTCTTGGCTAAACAGTTCTATGGATAGCAATGTCGGTCCTCCTTCCACCACTTTGGCCACACATAAATATATCAATTTCTTTACAGATATTCATGGTTCCCAGCCCATGAATGACTGATTCCGTGACTTCTCCTCAAGTGCCACCAGCAGAATCAAACTATGAAATGTAATGCTATAAAATTTTCATTCCCATTAGCCTTGGCGGTACTTGTTTGGTGCTGTTCAGCACATGTCAGCATGACACGTTGTTAATGTGAGTAAGTTAACATATTAACATCAGCATACCTAAGTACATCTGCTAACATAACCGTATACCCTCAGTCTTGTTTACTGTTGTGTTGGAGATGATCACTGTATTGTATACCCCTGTCCATGTATTAGTAACTGTAATATTTCCCTGAGGCTAAATTTCATACCTCTCTGACACTGGCCATACATGACTGGCTGCCCGTAACTGTACCGAGCCAGAACAAAACATTTTTAACTTTTCCTAAACACATCAACACAATCAGGCGGCAGATACGTGACTGAGCTCCTGACAACAGCTCAAGTCAGCTTGTTTTCTTTAAGAAATATTAAAGGTTTTAAACAAAAACAGAGGATTAAAAATAGCCACGGCTGCTTATGTTGTTCCCATTCAGCAGGACCAGACTCTCTAAAAATGGCTCCATCAAAACACATGGAGGATGATGGACTTACAAAATCAATTCCTCATTTCTTTGTCTGTCTCTTTCTGTTCTTTCTTTTTTAGATAACTACCCAGTTTCTATGTTACAGAATGTTTTTTTCTACTTGATGAAGCAGAAAAGCAACTGCAGCATCCTCTAAAATGATCTGCAAAACCTGCAGCAAAAGGAAAAATAATTCTAATACTATTTTTGTTGTATTCAGAGGCGCAATCGTGTTTTATTCAGTGTGCGCTATGACTTTCATGCTTATTGTTATAATGGAAACAGACAACTTTTCAACTTTTCCAATTTATATTATTGTTTGTGCCACTGTTGCACAGACTGGATCTCCATGAAGAAATTGAAAGCAGTTCAAACTGCCAGAATTTTAAATTAATTTTGGGCAAAACAGGCAAGAGTGACTGTAAAGATGCATATTGCATAATGACATAATTTGAGTAACATTATTGCTTCGCGCAGACGTATTTACAGCAGGAATGGCATTCAGGAGGAGGGAAGAGAATATTATAAGAAAACGTCAGGAAAAAATGGCACGTTTGTTCATTCATTTCATCCATACATAAGTCTCATAAATCACTTTAAATTGCAAGTATTTACAGTTTCTGTACCCTTTCCTCTGGATTACTGTTGTGATTAAAGTTGAACAGTTAATTAGCTTTTTAAAGCTCAGGCTGTTTGTTTAGTGTAGTATGGAAGAGTGACATTAAGTGTGAATATCTGTAAAAATATGAATGGAGTCATTCAGTAACTCTTCTGTATATCTGTCCTCTGTTCCCCTCATTTCTCCTCCTTTCTCTCCTCTCTCACTCTCCCTCATGCTCCTCCCTCTCCCCTTCCTTCACACTGGCCTCCTCCCGTCGGCGACGGTGACCCTCTGCCCCTCTCCTCCTGGTTCCGGGTGAGTCAGCTCCCTGGTCCCCTGCGGCTTGGCCTCCTTCCTCCCAGTTCTCTGCTCCCATCTCCTCCACCACATGCTCCTCGTCCTTATCCTCCCCGCCGTCCTCCTCCTCACTTCTTTCGGAGTCTGACTCATCCGAGTTGTCCTCTTCCAGGTAACGGTAGCCTTTGACCTGCAGACATAAAAAAAAAAAATGTTGTATTGATGATTGAGGGGAGAAAGTTCACATATCATCACACACCCGATCTCTATGGATAAACCTTTATTTCTTCAGGAGATAAGAGAGTCTCCTGGAGGGAATAAAGCTTTTACAAGTTAAATCCAAAAGCACTGTTCAGTCCAGAAAATCTCATGAAGCGAATATTTGGTGCACTGGGACAAGCTTTTAAACTGTTGTATATATACATATAGTGCATAATTAGCTCCGTCAGGGTCAGGAGTTTTCATCCACTGCTTTGTGTGGAGCACAGAGGAAAAAAACAGCCATCTAGTGTGAGACTGCACATCACTCGGCACAGTGAAGGTCAAACACACAACAAGACACATTTTTTGAATGGAGAGAGGCTTTAATGTCTAAGCTTTGCTGGCAACTTAATACCCACTGAGAGCTGCAGTGGAGGTTATATGAAATATTCACATTCACACATCAAAGAGAGCGGCCCTTAAATGTGCCTGCACATTCATCCCAGGGAAAGCTGTTCGCACTGTGTTTAAAGCTTTTATGGCTTCCTCCTTGAGATTTGATATGTAGAACTAAAACAAAGGCAAAGGCAGCCTATTTCTGAAAGTGCTATTATGTTGAAACAAATTAACACAACTGAACATGGGCAGACTTGATTCTGGTTGCTTCTTCTTCTTCTTCAGTGATTTAAGACGGACTGTGATCGGTTACCTTGTGCCGTGGCCGAGGGATGCGAGGCATTCTGTATGGCACTTTCTTGGCCAGCCGACGCTCCATCAGCCAATAACAGTAGCAGGCCAGCAACAGAGTGGCTAACAGGATGGAGAGTTTGGCCTGGGCAAGAGGGACAGGGATGGATGAGGAAAGGAAAAAGTAGGCACCTTTTGACACCTTTTCACACAACTCATCACACACGGTCATACCCTCATCGGCAGGTTGGACCAGAGGTACACTATGAAGATGGCGATGGCCTGCCACCAGTGATAGATGGTGTAGACAAAGTCCAGACGTTCTTTTTCCTCAGCGTACAGCATACCTAGCAGGGCTAACACACACACACACACACACACACGCACACATAGATGAGTTCACACCGACATGTGTGAACAAAGTTGTAGGGTACAGACAGTACAGACACCTGAACCACAGCTGTTACTTACTGCTGACACCTGTCTTGTTCAGCGCAGTGCCAACTCCCCACAGCACAGAGATCACCAACAGAGGCCAGAGGTACTCCGGTCTCTCATGTGTTTCATTTTGATTAACAGACAATACCATGAGGACCACCAGCAGCACCCCATGCACGACAGCGCCCCCTATCAGACACACCCAGCGCGGGAGGCGTAGGAGGCAAAGGGAGAGAGAGGAAAAGATGGAGCTGGAGAGGCCGTAGACGAGTATAAGGAGCCATAGCTTTTTCAGTCCCAATATGCAGACACCATACGACTGTGGAGGCAAGGAAAGAAAGAAATTATACATGAAATATATTTCCTGCCTTTCAAACTACCTAAAAGTCACAACAAAACTACACAACACTACTGTGCAACACAGTTCATTCACAGGGCAGTACCAGGGAGAAGCCAGTGATCGCAAACAGCATTTCAAATCCGCTGTAGATGAAGAAAGGGCAGAGCAGTCGCAGGCGGTAGTCTCTCAGGTGTTTGAACGGCAGCTGGAAGATGTTTCCCCAGCCAATACTGCGAAGATCGATCTCTTCTGTCGGCCGGTAGGCAGCGCCGCACAGCACAAGGAACTGTGGGTAAAAGTGAACTGCGATCAATTCATTTGGAATCTTTTTATGTGCCCTGCTCTGAAAAATAAGGCAGTTCTATCCAGGCCATTGTATGACAGAATAACCAGCTGCACACACAGCGCTGAATAACACAAGAATTCTTTAGAGCTTTTGTGTCCCTCTTAAATTACTGCAACTCTAGCTGCATCTATAGAAATATCTTTTTTTTTAAAAACCTGAGAGTGTGTTTTCCTGTGTGCTACCACTGAGATAGACACTTTTAGTGTCTTTTGGCTCATTGTTTTGGTTTTACGGCCTGTAACTTCACTGTTTTGCTTCACTGTCACAGCTCTTAGCAGCATCAGGCAGCTGTTTTTATTCAAAGGTTTCTAAGCACACTATATGCTACCTGCTCCACACGAAATTGGACACATTACCAAAGTTATGCCTGGTACTGAACATTATATTACACTGCACTGCATCAACAATATTCACTGGGAACACTGGATTATGTTGCCCTGTGTCTGCTGAATGTGTAAACAGCTTGAAAATGAGTTCATAGACTCAGACTCACTTATTAGATACACCTATATGATCTAATCATGTATTCTACAAGGCTTATAATGACGTTTTTTCTGAGAGGTTGTAATTCCACAATATGTTTATTATGAGGTCATAGTTAGTTTAGTGTTTTATACAAATATTCAAAACACTATCAGATCTATCTATCTACATTGTATGTATAAACTCAAAATCAGATAATGCAGCAGGAGCCTTGTAAAGTCCCGTATTCTGCCGTTATCGGCCCATTGAGCGTTGGCAAAACCTAACTTTCATTTCCTAAGTGTCTTTCCCAAGAAAATTTCTCACAACAAAGTAGAGCAATGCAGTGCAAACTCCAATCATATGAAGACAATCATATGAAGTCACCAGGAGGTCAGAGGTGTGTGTGTGTGTGTGTGTGTGTGTGTGTGTGTGTGTGTGTGTGTGTGTGTGTGTGTGTGTGTGTGTGTGTGTGTGTGTGTGTGTGTCGGGGAGGTTCAATCTTACGATGATCATGGACAGGAAGGCAAAGCCCATGAGGACACTCTCCACCTGGATGAGCAGCATGGAGCGAGGCAGTTTGTACAGCACTGTGGTGTTGAGGCCGGGGATCAATCCACTGATGGATGCTCCTGGCAGAGGAAGAGGAAGGTTCAGCCATTAGAAAGGAAGTGTCACGTTTCAGTCCTGTAAGTTTAACATGAGACCACATCTCAATCGACGAATGGCTAAACCGTACTGTACATTGAAAAAAGCTAAATGGATAACTAACAGAGCAGCAGTTATAAATAAGAAAAATGTTTGTGTGCTCATGTTTCTGCATTTTGAAGAGGCATGCGATGCGATGCGATAACAATGTTTCTTCCTTTTGTTGTTGTTGCAATAAAAAGGAACCACTGCTGCCAGAACTGAAATCGAAGCAAAACACTTCAGCTTCAGCAGAAGTGTTGCACTTATCTTGTTTCACAGCAGTTTCTGGGTATATGGTAGGCTACACATTTGTGCAAACTTATGAAACTGAGGAACCTTTTTTTCAGTGTGGTTGTTTTCTTTAGCTGCTACATGTTCACCAGCTTGTCTCCGTCTGCTGTTTTGCATCTCTTGCTATATATATATAAAAAAAAAGCTAAGCTAAGATAACCAGCTGTTTGGTCTGTAATCATTCATTCTTGGAGGTGAAGTCATTACCGCAGGTTTTGACATTGCAGAGAACGTGTTTGTTCTCGTGCAGGTAGTTGTTGAGGACAAAAACCATGGGGAACTCCGCAAAGACAAAACTCAGCTGGTGAGAAAGAGAGAGAAAGCAGGAACAGAGATTCGTTTCTGCACCTGTACCTGAACTTATTTTCTGGTGTTAAACACAGTGCACATGGCATGAGATTACATGAAGCATGAGTGAACAAAAGATGGATGCAGACTCACATGGAAGATGATGTTAAAGACTTGACTGAAAGATGATGATGTAGCTGTGGCATACTCCCTTAGGAAGCTTCCTCTGCTCCTGCACATGCTCTTCCCTGTAGTTGACGTACTCATAGTACTGCTGAGCCATCCTGCATGTGTTTGTTGAGAGAGTTTATGGGGTGTGAAAGGAGAATTTAATAGCAAATGCAAACAAAAACATACTTATTATGTAGAAACCCGGCTCGCTGGCTTGGAGCCAGGCGTGGAATGGAAAGCCGCCTAGTGGGCCACTTTTGGTAAGCAGAACTGGCGCTGCGGGATGAACCGAACGCCGGGTTAAGGCGCCCGTTTGATTTGATTCCGAACAAAGAGCTGTGCTTTACATTGTCGTCTTCTTCCCACATTCAGCTTCATAAATGAGTTCACTGTGATTTGGCCTGAAGTTATTTTATCAAAACAATACTTTACAAAATAACAATGCAAAATGTGCTGACAAAAAGTATCTCAGCTTGACTACCACAGCACCACACAGTTTAACAGATTTCCAACAAAAAAGTGCCATGACAAACTGTTGGCTCAGCCTTGCATTGATCCAAACAATACTGGGTAGTGTTATTGTCACAACTCTTTGTGAGCAGACGTGAAAACACTCGAAGCGGCTAATGATGTTTTTTCAGAGTCTGGTCTCTCCTGACTGACACAAGGAGACTAAATTCTCTCATTTCGCTGCAGGATTTTAAAAGACTACACACTTTATTTTTTTTTAACATGAGCGATGGCTCATCTCAACAAACTGGCCTTTTAACCCATTTGAAACATGTCAGCATTAGAGTCAACCAATGTTTTTGCCAATTTCAACTGATTTTCGCTTATCAAAGATATATACACATCATTATTGCCCCACCAGTAACAAGACTGGCCCCCAACCCCCCTAATTACTCATGAAAACAATTTGTTTGAGAATCTCCACCATGACTTCATAAGGGTGCTGCTAAATTACCTCTGTCAAAATACAGCTTGAAAACCGAGATTTTTCAGGTTTGTGCTTATATTACATGTTACATATTTATCACTTCATTTGTGTTTAATCAATCGTCCCGCAGTATAGCAGAGGAAAGGTAGTATTCCAGCATCTGCAGCACACAGTGTGGGAGCAACAGGGGGGTTTAATCAGCCATGTCACCATTGCATTCAACAGTTTGTCCAACAGAGGAGCACTGATAAGTTTTTGTTAACTTTTTTTTGTCTTTTTCTCTTCAAAGATCTCACTAAGTACATCCCTCTACCCTGAGGCCTGTAGTTTAATGGTTATGTCACAGATTTAATTTCACTTTAAAGCTCTGGTGGCTATTCAAAATGGTGAATATTAATGTAAGGCTTAGATGTGATGATAAAGGTGGTTATAAAGTTTCAAGATAGTAGTTGTGTAGGATTTAGTGGCACCTAATGGTGTAATCGCTGATTGCAACCCCCTCAGCCTCTTATCTCCTCGCATGAAGCGGAAACTACGGCCATGAAAAATGCAGGTGCTATTTCTGGTGAGGTGAAGGTAAGGGCAAGGTTCTGGGACAATGGTCAGCCTTACCTGTGACGTATTAAGTTATAAAACATCTTCACCCACCCCGCCACGTCATGTTTCTTACCTTGTAATATAATTTCCTAAAGAGGCCCAGAGGGGCACGATGGCCACGCCAATAGCTACAGCTGATGGAACCAAGGTATAGTAACGCTCCCAGTAATTGGTCGAAACAAAGAGTGCATAAATCCCCGAAGCCAGGAACATCATCCACTTAGTACCCAGAAACCTGTAAGAGAGGAAAATATACAGTACATAGTACATATAGGCATGACAGGTCAGTCAGATAAAAAAGGATCTGTGCGTCTACCTGATGAGTATGGGGGTGTACAGCAGGCCTATGATGGGTGTGACGTTAATGCCCATAAGCATCTTGCGATCAATGTCCTCCAGGCCAAGGTTGCTGTACTTCACTTCCCGGTAGGTCATATCATAATGGAGGATCAGCTGCATCTGCAGCAGACCTGTGGCACACGCACACACACCATTTATACACACACGTGAAAACGGAATGGAAAGAACATATCAGAGCCTCGGCAACTCTGCCTGTCTCTGTGTCCATTTCAATGTCTTCTCCAATCAAACTCACCCATGTACACACTGTACACAATCATGGCTCCAAAACTGGCTGCGAGAACATTCTTAATGACTCCCAGCCTCTTCCTCCTGTAGTATTTCCTCTCCTCCTCCTCCTCGTTGTACTCTGCCTGTGGGCCAAGAAACTCCTCCATCTGAGGAAAGAAGTGTGTGTGTGGGGGGAGAGCAATGCAACTGTGTGACAACACCAAAGCAATAATTCAATTACTCATGAAGAAGAGTGTTATCTTTTATTAGAAACCCGAGAATCACATCTCAGAGACTGGAGTTTGAAGGTTTTTCACACAGCAGCAGGAAGCTCACCTGGCCCTCTATGTTGTCTTCTTGCCCCACATCCAGCAGTTCGTTAATGCAGCCATTAGGTGACGCTATGAGCAGATCAACATCCCCGTCGTCTTTGTCAGCTGCCTCCATCTAGTGACCAAAAGAGCAACACACTGGATGGAACAGATGTTTCACTGAAATCATACAAGCCACTCAATTAAGCAAACATCTTTCTTTGTTTTTCCTATGAGCTACATGCAGGAACTATCCATGCTAATGAGGCTACATTTAGATATTTTTTTCACGTTTTCACAGCTCCTTTAAATCTACGGCTGGATAACTCAGAATCACCAGTGTTCTAAATGATTCCTGAAAGTTATAACAACTCCCACCACCAGTCCATCAATCCCACTGCAAGGTAAATGTGAAGCACAGAGCACCTTATTGCTCAACTCTACACTTTAAGTTACATGTATATATTTTTAATATTCAAAATGTTATATTCTCACTTTACTCTATTTTTCTATTATTGTGTGTGTGTTGTTCTTATTGTTATTGTGTGAATAAGAATGTCATTGCTGTATAAACCATGTGTTTTTACTTGCACATGACAATAAAGCTGAATCTCTAATTTTAGCATATGGCACAAATAACATGTTCATTAAAGCTTCAAAACACAACGCAACAACTTATTTTACACTCTCTTAATCTCTAAGTAACTTTTTTGTTAACTGTTTATGACTTTTTGCTATTTAGAGCATTTCTTCTTTTTTATGTGTGTTCTCTGTGAGGAGTGTGTTTCTGGTTTTAGGCTAACATCACAAAGTTCAAGTTCAAAGTTAAAGCTTCATGGTCTAGATAAGGGACCGTATGAAAATTATTGGGACCTGCGGGTGCTGAATCTTCTTTTATTTTTATTCTATTTTATTTATTGTTTGTTTGCTGTTAGTTAGCTCTTAGTTCCATAGTTCCAGCATAGAAACCAATGTGATTTACAGTGCATATTAAAGTAATCTTGCGTTTTTCCCCTTCTTTTCATGTCGACAACTATTGTTAAAAAAGAGGATATGGTCCTAAACATGTTCTCCAAAATCTGAACCGTACAAGAACATTTGTCGTCGAGCTTTAGAAATGCACCATACAAAACTATAACAACAAAACTACGCACTTTGGCTATAAACCGAGCTAAATGTACATTTGAATTAAAGTTTTCTCACAGATGTACCGAACATAAAGGTCGTTTGATGTGAGCTAGAAGTGCGCGAGTTACTTTAAGTGAACTTTTTGATGTTACTGTTATGTGAAATATGTGTTCTCACACTTGCTGTCAAACCCCGACTCCAAACACACCTACCTACCTGACACAACATCCTTCGCACACACCTGGAAAATAACTTACCATGATTCGCGCGCGGGTACCAAACTAAAGTTCGTCCACCTGAGACAGAAAGACGAGCCCCACGCCTGTCCCCGTATCACTTTGAGTCTGTACTGCTTTTAGTTCCCTTTTCAGACCAAGGAGCAGGTATAAGTAAGTTTCTCAAAGGAAATGAAACGCAGTCGTCCTCACTTCCTCACTGCAGCCTGCTCACAGTTTGTCTTAAAGGCACAGGCACTCATTTGGAAACCTCTGCCTCCTGCCTGCCAGTAGTGCGACATCACACAGCTGTGTCTGTGTGTGTGACTTCAGTAACATTACGACAACGCTCGTGATGTTAAAATAAAGGATGACAATGTTTTATTAGTAATTACTGTGCAGCTTCTCCAATTTGCAGCTGTGTCACTGACATACTGGTTAGCACAGGACAGGAACATTTCACAGTCAAAAACATGGTCCACTGACATACAGCAAACAACACACAGTCTATGGGAGCATGACAAAATGAGCAAAGTTCAGTCCATCTTCAACACGAGTCCATGTAACCAGAACGGCCTGGCTGGCAGACAAGCACAGGCCAGAGCTAAAAGAGTAAACTATGCGTAGTATCCTGTAAAATACTGCCATTCATAATTCAGTGCTTGCCTTGCTCCATGTATTTGATTTATTGTGTTTCAAGCTTTTGTACAGATCTGACATTAATTTGTCTGCATGACAGACAACTTGTAATCATGAGCAATGTTTCTCTTCTTCAACATGTTGTGTTGCAACCTTATGAGGAGGGTCCATGTTTACTTTGACCCCCTTTATAAAAAAAAAAAAAAAAAAC
Organism: Nibea albiflora; assembly: GCA_014281875.1. Classification (NCBI taxonomy): domain Eukaryota; kingdom Metazoa; phylum Chordata; class Actinopteri; family Sciaenidae; genus Nibea; species Nibea albiflora. Next base: position 24,542,339 of record CM024789.1, read on the forward strand.
TAACAAAAAAATATCACCCGGGTTCAGAGGGCGATTTGGGAACAAAGAGTAGATGCAAACATTCGTAGTGTTTGTTTTAACCTGCTCAAGTACCAGCCAACAAAGTATTTGGGCTTCTGCAGAAGCAGCAGCACCCTGCTTGGACTCCAAGCAGCTAAAAACAACCACATATGAGTATGACTTAGAAATAATATAACATGTCCCTTTCTCCTTTCCAGTTGATATTCAGGTGACTTCTCGAGGACCAGGCCAAGCTGAATGTGTAACTAATGTGACACATCCAGAGAGGCTGGAAGGTGTCCTCGCGCTGTCCTTCCACCACATGCTCCGGTCACCCCTCGACCGCACCGTCTCTTCTTCTACTGCAGTGGGAGGATCAGTTTCTCTCAGTGGACCCTCAACAGCATTAATTTATTATTTTTTTTCTATTTCCCCGCAAAAAAAACAAACACCCACATTAAAAAGACTTAAGTCCCTCATCTTAGAGAAACCAGATATTTTATCCCCATCCCACAACTTTAATCCCCCAGAATAAGTCTCTATCCGCTGCCCACAGCCGACTTCCTCATCATTTCCTCGTCCTGGACAGAGAGCTCTGTCAGCTTGCGTCCCAGCCTTTCGTGAAGGTCTAGGTATTTGGCCACGCACCGGTCCAGGCACACCGACTCGCCCTTCGTCAGCTCTGCCTCCTTGTAATGTGGCGGTACGCACTTCCTGTGGCAGGCGTTGGTCATTCTGGGAGAAAAAGAAATCAGTTGTTGAGTTTTTAAAACATTATGTGTAAACAGCAGTATTATTCATGTGTAAACACTTTTATCTGGATATTTTAGTATGCCTGAACACGTAATATGATGTCCCACCAATACTCACATAAAGTCAGCCACCTGCTAAAACTACACAGCTCCATCTGCTGGAGCTACTACATTTTAAATGTGCAGTGTAACCGTGTATGACCAGGTAAATAGCAGACTGTGAATATGTAGGTTATTTTCACATTTACTGTGGGTTCTTGACTAAGAAATGAATTGTTTGGTCTCAGAAGTCACTGAAAAAACATTCAACCAGCAGTCCAATAGAAAAAGATGTTCAGGAAAGCTGCAGGTTTTCAAAAAGCTAGAACCGTCACGTTTCAAATTTCTGCTTGAAAAAAAATCTGAAAAATGTGCTGATCAACTAAATTTAATATATTAATTAGTTAATAAATAGAAGGGCAAGCATTAAAAAGGAGTGAAGTATGTGCCAGTTTAAACTCACTCAGTGTCCCCAATTTATCATTGCAGAAAAAGCACTGGTGTAATTAATAACAAAAATCACCAGCTTTCAATTAAGATCAATCAGCAAAACCAGTTATGTATGCACAATAGCAGAGCCTTTGAACTGGACAACCTCAATGGATTATAGACAATATTATTGTAAGTAGAAATCAAAATGTCCACTGTGAGAAAGAAACTCTGACACGTCTGCCCAAATCATACCTGCAAGTATAGTAGAAACATGTTCAGCAGATATAGCACACTACTTAAATTAATACGATGTGTAAGGAGTTATGATAATACCGGAGCACTCTGTGGTGTCTCACTGATACAGATCACTGCATTTTCACATTTGGTTTTATTGTAGATGAGCTCACAAGACATATCTGAGTACAGCACAGGAGGAAGAGGACCGAGACCTGCTCGACTCTTATTGGAGCACAGAGTAAAAGGGGAGGGACTTAGGATGGGTCAGTAAATCCAGAACATTTTCATTATTTGACTTTAAGTTATGTAATTGTATCCTTATGTAAGTACAGATAATCAATCTATTCATGAGATTTAACAGAAAATTAATGGATTAGTGAAAGACTCACAGATGTTAATTGGACACCTAAAAATAATTAGCTTCAGCACCATGAAGAGAAAAACAGAACACAGAAGAAGACAGTACTACATTCAGCTGGAGGCTTGTGCAGTGCCCAACTACTGTCACGTGTAGCTTAGCTACAGTAATGAGTAATCTGATGTAGCTCGCATCAAGTAGCACGTTAGCTTTACAACAGAGGATTCATGCGGACTATGAATGAAGGCCACGAGGCTGTTTACTACCAACACATACGCAGTATGAACTACAGACAGCGAGCTGAATGGTTAGCTTGTTTTGGGTTTACCGGTTGTACATGTCAGCCATCATTTCCACTTCCAGCTCCGCCGCCAGCTGCTGCGCCTTCATGGGGTCCATGTCTCCGCTTCAGTGCTGCTCTCACCCGGCTTTTCACCACGAACACGCCGTCCCGTTGACGCTCTCCAGCGGACAGTCGACAAGAAACCTCCCCGCTGCTTCTGCTGCTGCTGCTTCTTTAACCTTCAAGTCTGCAGTACGGCACGTGTGTGTCACTTCCGCTCACACGGCTGCTGTCAATAAAGTTTGATTCAAACGGAGGCCAGAGGCACAGCGCCCCCTCCTGGTGTGTTAGAGAAGAAAGCGAAACACTGAAAAGGCAGACTTAGTTTAATAAACTATAATGATGTTATTTACATGAAACACGCTACACGCTTTTCTTGTGTCTGACAATAAGAACATTTTCCATCTTTACATCAATGCTTCAGCATACTATTCATGGAAATCAAACATCTGTTTGAACTTTACAAATAGAACTAAATGAAGCTCAATCAGCAGCAGCAGACAGTGACTGATAACAGAAAAGGAAGGAGAAATAAAAATCTATTAGATACACTTTAACAGCAAAATGTAGACACATTAACCAGAACAGACAGAACGTCACGCCAAGCATCTCAAAGTGCTGAACAAGTCACACGACACGGTAAAAACTATGCACACGAACAAAAGTCACTCCGCTTCATCTCCGGTCACGTCGATCTCGTTCATGTCTTCCTCATCCTCTTCTTCCTCTAGATTTATGTCCATGTCGTCCAGGCCGTTCTCACACACAGGCTGAGGCTCTTTGTCTGGGGAGTAAAGCAAAACGTCCACGTCCACTTCTTCGTCGTCATCATCGTCACAGCCTGAGCTCATGGTGGCTGTGCCAGTGTCCAGCAGAGGTGGAGCAGTTCTCTCAGGCATCTTGGGGTTCAAGTTGTTGTCCAACGGCACTTCTTCGTCTTCTTGAGGCGGTGTGTGGGAGTTACTGTGACACGGGCCTCCATCGTGAACAGCGGTCTGCTGTGTTGTATCTGACACTCTGCCATCACAGCTTTGTTGTGCTGAAAGAGAACAAAGGAAGATGGATTATCCAAAAGTAAATGGCACATTGTTTTTGGAAATATTTCAAAGTTGTTGTTTTTATTCTCGGAGCACCACAGACAAGATCCATCCAGCTCCACTGCACTGATGTACCAAATATCTGAAGTCTCAGCAAATAAAAGTGCCAGTGAGGCAGTGGTGGAAAGTAAAGAAGTGACTTTACCCATGGACTTTACTTTATGTACAGCTTTGAGGTACTTTTACTTTACTCCACTAAACTCAGGGGAAATACTGCACCACAACATTAGTTTGACACCCCTAGTTCATCTCAGGTAAACAGACAGTAAACTATATGATGCTTACACATTGTTGCGACAGTATTAACAATGTATTCATTTTTATTAGCCTAATACAATAATAATAAAAATAATAATATATTCAATCATGGTATATTTTACTGCCATCGCTGCTTTTACTGAAGACACTAAGTACAGTGTCCTGTAACTAAAATGATTATAGTTGAAGTCTTGCAGCAATTGCCGTGTCACGCTGTTACCACCAGATGGCACAAGAGTGATAGACTTGCACACACTGTGGTGGTTTTTAAGAAAAGCCTGAGCAGTAAATTAAATGACACAGTGATTCAACATTTGGAGTTTAGATTTTCCCATGTTCATGTTAGTCATTAACTATTCACTGTACGCAGTAAAAAGGTCTGCACAATCTGTCAATGATGTACCAAGGCCAGAGGAACAAACACGTTACCTTCATCTGGACTCTGAAGTGTCTGCTCCCTCTCAGCTGCTAACGCCGGATGACACCCATCACCAAACACACCAAAGTCTTCTCTAACAAAGCTGCTTGTGTCACCCCGCTGTGATTCGCTGTACTCGGCTGTTGAGTTGTTGAAAATCTGATTGTGATTTTTATCGAGTGTGACACTGAAGATGACGCGAGGGGGCTCTTCAGTCCCGTCCTTGTCCTGACGCTGAGCAACATCCATGTCCATTTCTGTCTCGCATCTGCTACCATGTGCCGTCTCTTTACTTTCTACATCTGTCTCAGCTTCATTTGCTTCCTTGTCTTGGCTTTCTTTTGATTTTCTTGTTTTTGAGTGTTGGCGCCTGATAAGTTTTTCAAACTTTTTTAGAATGACCGTCTTTGGCTGTCTGGGTGTCTCAGCTTTTATCTCTGCTGGGATTACGTCAGTGCTGTTGCCTGCCTCAGCCCTGTCAGTCCTCTTTATTGGTATTGCCTCCACTTGACTTCTATTCCTCCTCCTTTTATTACTCCTTTTCACCTCCTTTGGCAAACTGTTGTCAGCTTCCTGCTCACCTTCCACCGCTTGGCTCTTTTTTTCACTGATGGCAAGAGGTGCCTCTTCAAGCTTGGTTTTCCGTGGCCTTCCACGTTTGCGCTTTTGGGTGGGAACTTCTTGTTCCTTCACAGTCTTCGCTCTACAGGTTGCGGGTTTTACAGCCAAAGAATGTTCTATGCATGTGTTACATGGAGTCTCTTGAGTTTTTTTCAAAAAGCCCCTTGTCCTGATGCGAGTCTGGTCATCCAAAGTGGTTTTCTCTCTCTGACTTTCTGTGACAGTCGATGGTTCATCTGGTTTCCCTAAAAGTTTGCATGGCGTGGCTGAAGAACTGGCAGACATGTCTCTTTCCTTTGCCAGCACATTGTTGCTTGACAGACTGACCGAACAAGCGCTCATGCTGAGTTGACTTTTTGCTCCATCACGGACATTGACATTTTTGCATAAAAGACAACCAGCCGCATCTTGAAGATGACTTGTGCGCTTTCTCTTCCTCCGTTTAGGCGCTGCAGCGTCAACTGTGGTGTCACTTTGCTTTGAACTTTCCTTCATCGATGCGGTCTCAATCACTGGTTTTACTTCTGCAGGTATCGTTCCGGACCAACCGCTGTCAATTGTTCCCTGAGGTAAAGACGCACATCTGTTTTCTCTGTGAGCGATGGTACTGAAAGGAAACTGTAATGATCCAGAGTTTACTCTGAGCCAGGGTCGCCCATGTAGACATGGCTGTGGCTGAATTTTATTGCCGTGGCTCGCCGAGTTGTCGAGGACAGGCTCGTGTTTTGCTGCTGATGCAAACGGCTCTAATGGAGAGAGACATCGAGGAAGTTGCAAGTCATCCATGCAGGGTAAAGAAAAAGGAGGCAGGGATCCATCCGTCAGGGGTAAAAACTCCAGGGCACTCGGACTGTTTTGTGAAGACGGTTCCTGATCTGCTGGGTAATGTAGTTTCTTCCCACTGAGGGAGACAGCTGTGGGTACGCCAGATCTTGTTGCGGGTTCTTCAGTATGTGGACCATTTTGACTTTTCGACTGCGACAATTCCTGTTGGCTCGGCCCATCTCTTTGCTTCATGATTATGACAGCATCCAACAGTACAGATGAAAGGCTCGGGCAGCTGGGCTGGTTTGGAGCTGTAAAACAACAAACACCTGTACAACAGGGGTGAAAACTGCCGTGATTCTTTCTTGAATAACGAAAGCTGAGGTGGCTGGTGATAAGACGGGAGGGTTAAGATATTGGAAGACGAAAGACAGTGTGGGCGTTACTGTGGGCTGAAGTCAGGTGCAAGAGAGAAAGTGCAAGACTGGAAGGAATTACACAGAAGGAAGGAAATGTTCTCCGTTTCCATTCTGATTCATGAATATAATTTTAGATACAAACATTATTTAAATTAGAGTTCACTGGAGTTATTCAAAACAGTTCATCGAATAACTGATTGTTAATTTAAGCAAAACTATCAAACATCTCCGTGAAGTCGACTATATGTGGGCTGCAAAATAAGTAAAGTGATGATATCGGCTGGAATTGAAGGAAATTTTTGATGGCCTGTTTTCAAAATGCTGTTGACTAAAGAGGACAACTGATTTTGTATAGTGTACTAATAAAGCAGATAAAAAGGACTATAAAATGGAGAACCTGAAATCGCAGACTTCCACAATTCAACACCCACCCCGGGCACAAATTTATTATTGGCTAACTTTATTAGCTTGGAAAAAGCATTTAGATATCCCAGTTCATAAATCTAAATAAAAAAGCAGCTACTTAATTACTCCTCTAGCTTGCCAAACTGCCACTGCTTGGCAACACATCAACCTAAAATTTATGAATGAAGTAATCGTAAAACACAGAAGTCTACACATCTTTTAAGAAGAACAAAATAATTCCGAAAACATCTGCACCTAGGTACCTGCGTGTGGTGTAGAGTGGCCAACCTGTGTCCCAAACTCCTGGTGAAACACACCCCCTGCTGCAGTGACAGCAGTATGCATCTGACTCTGCGCCCGGTCATTCTCCGTAGCTGAGACTAGTGCTTGGTCATGGCTCGGTTGAAGGCGATGAGACGTCTTGCAGTCCTTGTCCAAGTCTGGCAGGATGTTCAGACCCATCATGATGTCCTCCCACAGCTTTTCTATCTGCTCATCGGACTCCTCTACAGGCCCCGGGGGATGAGGCAGTGGGACTGTCTCCAGCTCGTTGCTTTGGCTCGGGGTCAGACAGTCACTACACAGAAGCTCGGAGGTGGCGTTGGGGTGAGGTGGTGGTTCAGGGGAGCTGGTGGTAGCAGGAAGAAGAATCTGGGTGTCTGGTTTAATTACTGAGCCTGGCTGGTCAGAAGAGAGCTCACTGTTTGTATGGTCCATCTGTGAGAGATGAATAACAGGTCACATTTTCTCATCCATTTTAGTTACATTCTATTCCTATTAGAACCATTAAAGACACGCTCTTTTCTTTTTCTTTTACAATCCTCTATTTCTGTATGATTTTATGTTCTTAGTAACTTGCTGATAATTATCCGCATGGCGGTGGAGCTGCTGATCTCAGGTGGAGTCTGGGAGCAGATGATGAAACAGACCTGCTGTCGATTGAGCTACAGGCAGCCTCGAGCCACTTTAGCTCAGGCTTTACCTGACGTTTGCATCACACAGCCCGAACAACCCTCCTCTCCTCAGAGCGCGCGTCCTCTCCACCAGGACTCCCTCAAAGTAACGTCTGGTGTTTTCTTTGGTTACAGTCGACAAAGTGTCAGTGTACAGTGACGGGCGCCACATAAATATTCAGCCCTCTATTTACAGTGAGTTATATGAGCTCCCGTCCTTTAAATAATATGTCATGTCTTCCTTTTGGTGCCAGTCAGTGCTGTGAAAGTCATTGAGTAATTATTGCAGTTGGCAAATGAAGTGATTGTAAATGTAATACATTCATCTACTCTACTCATTAAAAACGTCGGATGAAATCAAAGTAAAGTGTGTCTGTAGCATAGATCTAGATCTACTTTTTTCAGGGAGGTGAGCACTGACAACGTCTCATCTGCATCTTGTATGCTCACCACCTCCCACACCTCTCCTTTGGTCCTCCTCCTCAGCTTCACCTGCACAGAAGGAAGACAGTTCAGCGATGAAGACAACACAAAGGACATGACGGTCTGAAGACATTGTGACAATCCCGTCGTGAAACTAAAAGCCCAGATTTTTATTTCCTTTCTCTCTCGTCGTTTGTAGGCAGTTGCCACCCAAACAAGATCTCTAACCGTTCAACAGCCTCCTGTTCTGGCTGCACTGAATAAAATTCACAGACTGCTGAGATGAAAACTCGCTTGACACGATTTGATTCAAGTGCTCACAGCAGCCTCGGTTGAAGAAGAAAGCATGGCCGTGAATGGAGATGGAGGATTTACAGCTTTTCTCTCGCAGTGCTGTATTTTTTAAGCCTTCATCACAGACAGCAGAGAGATGACAGGAAGTGACAGATGTGACATGGCTGAACATGAACGGAGGACGTTGCGGCCCATGGTCGGCATTAGGGGATAACTCGTCTACAGCGGTGGAATTTTGCAGTTTGGCCTGCTGAGCTTCACTGTCCGTCATGAGGCAGCTGACATTTATCTCGGATATGGCTCACAAACACTTTTTTTAATCTCACTTCTTGTAGCTTTCCGCTTTTATGTCCACGTGCAGGTATAAAAGAGAGCTCATTCTAGGTGCTACATGAAAAATGAACCACTTCTTCTTACCTTGATGGAAATCTGTGTGCTCTCCATCATCTTTTGCATCTGTTTCATCTTGGCCATGTTCCTCATCCCTGCATTTGCAAGCTTCTTCTCTGTAGGGTTGTCTTTTTCTTCTCCGTAGCATCTCGTCTCTGCTGGCGGTGCTCGCTCGCTCTGTGCTTTCTCTTCCGTCAGCTGTCTTTTCTTCTCCTGAACTCGTCCCAACCCCGTCCCCAAACTCAGATGACTGCAGATAGGAGCTGTCTTCTTGAGGCGTCGGGGAGTTTGAGTCCTCATTAAGGGACATGGGGAAGCTCACCACGCCGCCGGACAAGGCTGATGTTGACGTGGGCTTTGTAAGACTGTCAGTGGATCGGTCTAACGTAGAGTCTCCATCGCTTGGTGCACAACGGGGCACACTGGGAACAGGAGGGACGCAAGTGGTGCAAATATGTTTATGCAGTGTGGTGTTTTGGGGTTGTAACGCAATAGAGGAATACAAGCGCTGAGCTGAAGAGGATGCAGGCTCTTGGACTGGAGTTTTAGTTTGGCCAGAGTGAGTCAAAGAGAGCGAGCCGGCCGCCTTTTCGCCCACTTTAACAGTCTGCGTGTTTGTGGATACACAACTTCTCTTTCTCTGTTTCTCTCCCTCACTCGTCCCCAGATCTTTCTGTCTTTCAACGAGGTCTGCGATCCCAAACTGGCGGGCTGCAGACAGCACGTCATTCTGTTCTAGCCTCCCCTTTACCTCCAACTCCCCAGAGTACAGAAGACCAACAAGCTTCAGCAGCGTCTGGGCTTTCACAGTCTGGAGCTGGAGCTGACGCTTCTGGCCCGATGGAGGAGGCGGGGAGGCCGACAGCCTCTCCGACAGGTAAGGACTCAGAGCTGCGAGGACGCAACTGTGGGCTGGCACTGAGATACCTTTGGAAATAACAGAGATGTTTCAAGGGGTTATTTTATATTTTCTCTTCCAGTATTGCATTCAGCGACACACAAACTCACCCTCAGGTTTGTAACAGGGTATCACAGAACTGGGCGCTGTTTTGTTGTCTCTGCAGGCCTCTCACAAGCTGCATGTCAAAACCTGGCCACCGGTACCTCTGCATGTCCGCATGAGCACTGAGAGAAGGAGGGACAGGACGGCGGAGAGAACAGATGGATGAACACGGTTATTGTTCAAAGACACCATGGAAACTTTTGTCATCTCGTGTTAATGTTTAAATGTGTTACATGTTTGTTTTTTCTATTTCTTTTGCACTTTTCCATTAAGTCGTAGGACATTTTGTGACTATTCAAAAAAACAACGTGCTGGAGCAGAAGTGCTCGTGAATGTTCGCCTTGACGTTAAAAAAATTTTAGTTTAATTTTGTGGTTTCCCGCTTTTATTTACTCTATTTTCTGTCAAGCTCGGCGGGCTTATTTTAGCCACAGGACACAGTATGGCGAAAATACTTCTTCCATGAGTTTAAGGATCAAAGTGACGTTTTTATTTCTGCTAACATTGCGGCTAACTTTTAGCCACCTCAGCTAAACGCCAGCTAAAATTAAAAAAAAAAAAACATGCATATGTCCGCCTTATTCACAAACGATAATTTGCCAATGCAATCCAACTTTGATTGACATTTGAAGTGTGCAACTCAACACTATTGGGTCAGGCTCAGGAGGTTAGCTTGTAGTAAAGTTCACACGCCACGGCTAAAGCGAGGTAGCTTAGCATTAGCATGAAATCTTACCAGTATTTTTCTGTTGTATGTGCAGAGGCGTTTCCAACACTTGTTTTTGACTCGAGCATTAAATTAAAGTTACAGAGGCATTAACTATCTCTTATCACTGTCGTATCCGAAATAGTGAGGCGTTAAATAATAGCGCCTCCTGCAGGTCGCTCTGTAAACTGCACCGTCTATGGTTAACAACACGCTCAGGAGCATCTCTCCTGATTAATTAATAACAGTGTCATCAACAAGAGGCAAAAGAAAGACAGGCTGTGAGAAATCATTTTCTTTTTTATTAAAAACAGTATTGCTAGTTACATAAGTCATTCATAAATGAGAATGTGCAACTTTTAAGAGCCAAGGCAAAGAGATTATGGTGTAGTCCAGAATCAGATTTTCCATTAGTGTTCCAGTATCTGATGAATGTGTCGGAGGATTTTATTTAGCTAACTTTTTTTTGCATTTAATTAAGACATTAACTGAATGTTTTCAATCAAAACAAAGACTGATTGCATATGCTTCACCCAGAGCACCCAAAACAATTAAACCCAAATCAATATAAAAAAAAAGTAATACATAAAACCATTAAAATTAACAAATATTCTCTTGTATATATAGTTTAAATGTGCTTTTATTTTTTCGCCACTTTGTCTAATAGCAGATTCTGGTCTATGCCTCCTTACACAGATTTTCTAACAAACTCTTGCTCTCCTCTATTCTCTCTTTTAGTCAGTCCACTTCTGAAGGCAACTTGTTACTGTGAGAAAACGAGGCCTCCTGTCGGGTTGTCGATTGGCATGGAAAACAAAGAAAGAAAAAGGTGAAAAAAAAGAGGGGGAAAAAAAGAAAAACACACATAATACCCCCTAGTGCTTCTTTTAATCATCCACTCAGTAAGTATCTACATCTCACTCGGCACTAAGAATATGCATTATTCTAGAGTACAAGCGCTGTACTTAGGAAATGCGGGCAAAAACACACAATGCTGTGTCATCTTGGTAGCCTTAAAGACAGATAGGCTATGGGTAGCAGTAAATTACACAGAACTCAAGAGTTTTATACCTCATAAAAAAAAAAAACCAATCCCAATGACAAGAATAAACTCTTAACATACATACAAGTTCACATATTCCATTATCTTCCAGAATAGAAAACTGCTGAGTTCCATATACAGTATTCCCAACTAGTTACCTGCTGAGAAACAAAGACACCTTGATTGGTTATCCCGTCATGTTGGACAAACTTTCAGAACCATCCTGAGTGAGCGAGGCACTCCAGTTAGCCCACACGGATGCTCTTGTATGTACACATTCATAAGATTACAGGGCTGCAGATAAAAGGAAATGCACCCAGTGAATCCTGTGATATCTCCCAAGAACTACAAAGTTAAGGGCCTGACATTTAACAGAAACATCACTTTATGAACATAGGACAGACTATATTGTCTATTCCAATGAGACGGAAAGTAATTTTGTCTCTCTATTTCTGTCTGGAGGAACATCCATACTAAGAGCCCCCACTTTAATATCTATGGATCACAATCAAATACAGAAAACGCAGCATCCCCATGCATGTGGCGGTGGACTTTCACCGACACAAACTGAACACAAAACAAAGCGGATGACAGTTTTCAGTGTGGCTACTGTAAAAAGTTAGAGTGTGTGTGTGTGTGTGTGTGTGTGTGTGTGTGTGTGTGTGTGTGTGTGTGTGTGTGTGTGTGTGAAGTTCTTGCATTCAGTATTGGCAGTCGCAGCAGTAGCAGTGTCATTTGGCACATGTGCGTCACTGTGGTACGGAGCAAAAGCAAGAAGAGAAACAACTACTACCAAAAAACAGAAGCAGAAGCTTTACACACATCTGATTAGATCATTTAACATTGGTTCGCAGTGGTAAGAAATATATTTTTTTCGTTGTTGTTGTAGTGTTTAACTATCAGAGAGAAAACAACATTCCCTCGATTTCTTCAAAACATAGTGTTATAGCCATTTATGGAAAATTTCACCAAAAAGTGTTCCGTTCTGATCCGCATACGTCGTCCTAATTAGTTTAATTAGCCTATGCTCCAACCTCCGCGACAGAAAGGTTCTCAGGTGAAGCCACGGTCTCTGCCGTTTCGCCGCAGAGAGAGGATTAGTGTTGTCCAGGCAAGTTGTAGTGTTGGCGGCCGCGGTATCACATCGAGTGGTTAGTGTTTTTTGGAGTTCAGGGACCCGCGGAGCACAAAGTGGTCATAGTGCCTCGTCCAGTTTGTCCACAGGGAGCGCAGATCCACGTCAGTTTTTCCGTGTGGTTTCAATAGCTTGTCCGCTGCAAATGGAGGAATGTAACAAAGAGAAAAAGAGAGAGAAGAGAAGAGAAGCTGCAAGAGAGTGTAGAGAGAGACAGAAGGGTTGAGTGTTATGGATGGAGTTTAGTCCCATCGGTAGCTGTAGTGGTCCCCCATTGTCAGTTCAGCAAGGGCAGTAGGTGGGAGGAGGCTGTCGTCTTGTGATGCACACAATCAGTTTTTCTGCAAGAGAAGAAGAGGCACAAGTGTGGGAACTGAGCATGTGGAGCAGCTAATGTGAGGCGTTCATGCCCGGGGTGGGAAGAATTCAGATTCACAGCAGTGGCTTTAAATAAAATATACACAATACACGAGAAAAAGTCACCATATGTTAGACAAAAAAAAAAATACAAACTGTGCAGAGAGAAAAATAAAAATCACATCACAGGAGAAACAAAAACGTCGCTGAGAATCGCCTTTCACCAGCAGGGGGAGCAAAAACAGTCCAAATACAGTACAATGGAAGCTCTTTGACAACACTGATCACTGTCAAACGCACAAAGTCACAGTTCTCTATTACACAACTAAGATATTAGGCCATGCAGTGAGTTGTGAGGAGCAGCCGGTGGGACACACATACCATGCGCTGACATGCAGTGTGACAGTGGGTGTAGGCTAACCATCGTAAGAATCCATTAGAGGCAAAGTAGCCTGCCTCTCCCCATACATCCCTCCCTGAGAGAGAGAGAGAAAGCGAGAGAGACACACACAAAGAGAGTGTAGGAGTGTGTGATAGATACAAAGAGGAAGAGAGAGAGAGAGACCAAAGGAGACGCACAGAGAGACAAGACATCACGAGGTAAATGAGAAGGTTAAAGTGTGAGAATCCAAACAGGAGAATGTGAGGAGACACAAAACATGGGGGAAAAAAGGAACGGCAAGAGAGATAGAGGAAAAGAGTGGAAGAAAACAAGGACACCAGACGAGAAAAGAAAGACGGGTTACCAAAGTTAGTTTAGTGTTAGGTCACATTTCAGGGGGGGGGGGAAACAAGAACACTGGTGAGAATTTATGTGCAAGACTTTAAGGAGACGTGCATCAACATGCTGTCTGTGGGCGTGTGTGAGAGCATGTCCGTTCACACGGTAACATTTTTAGCAGGAGGTGAAGATATCGGCCTGTGTATCATCCTGAAATCTGTGTGTGGCACATGATTAATTTATTTCTACAAGCTTCCATCCTTTTTAGCTTTGTAGCCATGACGTGCAGTATCCAACCCAAAAACACATCATTCAGCTTTGTGACGGGCGCAGGCTGTGCTCTGACGTCGCCTGAAGAGCGTGGAACCATTTCAGAGAGATGATGCAGAGGTAGACTGCATCATCATCAAAGTAACATCCTGCAAAGGGCATCTGGATGTAAGAAACTGAAGTTTACAGAGGTAAGAAAAAGGAATGTAGGAAGTGTGCAGTGAGGTTTATATTAGGAGTCAGGAATTAACTCTCACTGCTGAAGTGCAGTCATGCAGGGTGTGTGTGTGTGTGAGTGAGAGAGAGCATGTGACCTGTGTTTACCTGTACTGCATCTTTGTCAGCAGGTTCGAGTGTGTTGTCCAGAGTGTTCCCCCTCCCTCTCTGGTCCAGTGTGGAGTAGGCGTCTGAAGAGGAGAGATGTGTTAGACCAGTGTGCCTGTTTGTGTGTGTGTGTGTAATGTGAGTCTCACTAAAAACGACTCATTGATAAGTTTCGTCTGTTACACATGCCAATAATCACAGCGTATTGTAATACTGGCCAACTGTGTGTGTGTGTGTGTGTGTGTGTGTGTGTGTGTGTGTGTGTGTGTTGCCGCACTTGCCTGGTCCCAAGTCATTCATTGGAATCATTTCCCGGTCTCCTTTGCCACCTGTGTATTAAAGACAGAAACAAAGAGCATCAGTGTGAACTGTCGAATGTTGTTCTCTCCCTCACATGTTAACAGTCCCACCATCTCCTGCCAAAGATAGAACAGTGTGTAGGTGTGTGAGTGTTTCGTAATTGTTTCAAGTGTCAGACATGAGCCAGCTAGTATTTGCAGATATATCAGTTAATTATTTTGGGCTGTGAGATGGGTGGAGTTTTAAAAAAAATCAGCACCTAAGATCATTTGTACTTTCTTTGTACAAAGAACACCTGACACAAACAGAGCCGTCATCCAAAATGTCCCACAGCGGTAAACCTTTAAACGGTCTTGCACAGCAAGGCTGGGACAAACATGTTATAATTAATTGCAACTCCCACTTAAATTCTCCATAGTCTGCAGCCTACGACTTATCAGTGCACAGAAACAGGCTGGAAGGAGTGCTCATTCTTTGATTCGCTGCCACCGTTAAGCCTGCAGTATTTGGAGCAGAGCTCTGCGGAGCTTAAGTGAAATAAGAGACTTGTGTTACTTAGAAACACTGGAATTAGAGCGTTTGAATGCCATGCATAAAAAGCTGTTTGCAGTGAGCGCTCCATATTTGAAATAAATCGCTCTTTGGAGCACTGGGCAGCCAGGCATAGATGCATTTGTGATGGAATAAAGCAACAAAACATGCCTCTGATTAGGAATAAAACAGTAAAAATAGACAAACAGTCGAACATTTAGCAGCAGTTTCTGTCTTTCTGTGTGTTTTACATCACCAGAATATTATACTAATATGCCTAATAATGCTTCCGTACAAACAATACTTGAACTGAGCAGGAAATTTGAAATCAGGACATACTCAAGACTCTCTTTCACCAGTTAAACTCAGAGAGGTGGCCTTGCAAAACGGTAAACTTTACATGCACATGTTTCCCTTTCGCTTCCTGACCTTTGTCTATGAGCGGCAGAGTGCTGTCCTCATATCCTCCGTTGGCTCTGGTGTTGCTGGGAGGGTTTAGGTTGACCATGAAGTCCGTCTTTTTCCAGCCGTCCTTCTCCAAAGTGCGCCGCAGCTCCTTGTAGCCCCACACTGTCTGCAGCACCAGGCCGGCCCCACGCACCTCCCGATCAGAACGGTTACTGCGAGTCCCAGAGAGATCGGACGTAGAAATTAAAAACAGGCTGCAAAACTCACAGATGCAGACCCAAAACGATCGTTAAGAAGTCTTCCATCCACACTTACCCATCCTTGTTAATGAGCACCAGCCTCTCGATCCCCTGTGAGGCTCTGAGGGTCTTGGCTGCTTCCAGGCTTGACCCCAGCACCTCATGGAGTGTGCTCAGTACCGAGACCACCGTCTCTTCCGAAAGCGCTCGCACTGGCTGACTCTGACCGCCGCCGGGTAGGTCGGCCACCAGGTGAGGCACCGCATGCTTGCCTGAGAACGAGTGCAGGAAGAGTGTTACAGATCAACAGGCACTGCTTCTACGAGGCTGAAACTGGATTTTTAAATACAGCTGGACAGAGCTCACCTAGTAGATCTCTGTTGCGTGCGTCAATGGCCAGGTTGCGGAGGGCTCCGGACATGGCTCGGACCACGCGGTCGTTGCCGTGGGCCAGCAGCTCGGTCATCATGGGTAAACCCTTCTCCTGGCGCAGCAAGGCACGGATGTATCGCCCATACTGAACAGACACACGTTTGTTTTCCATTACATCAGTTTGCACAACTTGTTTGGCTACAAACAAACCTTTGAATTGTCATTTTCCAAGTGATTTCGCTGCAAACATCTACTCAAATATATTCATAAAATATAACAGACAAACTGTTACAGCACATTTACGTTTTCTTGTCCACATGCAGAGAAACCTACATTATTACACCGTGTTTGTATTGGAAGTCGTTACGTCTGGTATTAGGCATCTTTCCCAAGAGCACACACCAACTAGTTATTTGCTCTAATTATTCCATTCTCTAATCTTAACATGCGGCAGCATTAACCGGCTAAATGTCATTCATGACTGGACGTGCTTCCTCCTTCAACAACCCGGGGGATGACATTAAGTAATGTCTTGGTCCATTCCTGAAGCTGCCTCAGATATGACTAATATCTTACAGGCTATGTTTGGTCCTGAAGTGTGCTGTAAGAAGCTTTGTTCTCCCGACTACTGTGTTTACTCAGAGCACGGAGAGTCACGGCTGTGGAGAGCAATCAGAGAATGACAATGATAGCGGCTCTTACAGTCCAACGTCCGGCGCACAGGTTTTGAACGGCTCCAGCCGAGGCTTCCAGCACAGTGGGGTTCTTGGACTCCTTTAACAGGGAGGTGTAGATGCGGACCACCTCGGGCTGGTACAACAGCTCATAACCTAACAGGAAAGAAGGGGGAGGAGGGGAGGTGTGGAGGAGCAAGTAAGGACAGCAGCAGGAGTTACATAAGGAGGGTTTAGATGGGTTAAGAAAGACAAATGCATTTCCTTTTCCACAGCTCACCTTATTATACAACACACAGCAGGTTAAGTGTCAGCTGAGCTCATAGTTACCTTTAGCAGGTGTGGTCCTCTTTGGAATGTCTATCATGTCTGCAGCTGCATCCTCATCTTTCCTACCTGGAATCAAACGTAAACATTACAGCCTTAGAAACAGACAATCTAAAATATGACCGATTTGTTTTAGAGAATTAGTTCCAGTGTGACTACGTCGTTCTAGTTTGGTTAGACGTGCTGCGACCGTAAACTGAGATGCATGTTAGGTATGTCCGCTACAGTGAGAGGAAGGCGTGCGTGTTAGTACTGTAACAGTCACATCGACCGGTTGGCTAACTCTACAACTAATGCCGCAACAAAAGATGACAACGGGCAGCGGAAGCAAAGTGCAGTCATACACAGGTAAAGAGCTTACCTTTGGAAAACCACTCATCTGTAGCCCAGCTCGAAAGAGAGGAGAGAGAGGAGGAGAAGGAGAGGAGGAGGGAGAAGAAGGGACGGAGAGGGAGAAGAGTGTGACAGAACAGGAGGAAGGAGAGAGCATTTACAGTAAGTAAGAGGAAAGCAGCCATAACTGAGCCACCCAGTTAACGCCTGCTTACATCCCAACAGCACCGCTGCCACCACACAGCAATCAGCAATGTGACATGCCGAGTATGAAGGCCGGATAAAGCTAACCAAAAAAGACACAGCAGCTCATGTAATCATTTGATACATACATCATAACTGTGAAAATAACACCTGAGAATTATGAATACAGAAAAGCATTCACCTGACTCCTCTTTGAAAACAAGTCTTTGTGTATATTTTTTGGGTGCACAGTCGAGGTGCTCATGAGGTGACGACACAAAGAAAAATGGCACGGAGCAGAGATGGCGACTGACTTATTGGTATGAATGTTGACAGATGATCAATATCACCACAAAATGGTTTTGTAGTAACAACGGCAGAGGCACAACACAGTAGTAAGGAGGTGTGTAGCTGAGAAAAAAAACAATCGATACTCTCAGTGAAACGCAAACAGAGAGCAGCAGGAGAGAGGATGAGCTCTCTCGCAGTCGGGGAAATTGTTAACATTCCTGCTAGTGGTTTTGTTTGTGCAAGTGTGTGTGTGTGTGTGTGTGTGATGTGGTATTAGCCTAGCGAGACACTGCTGTCAACAGTGACATCACCGCATATGTTCCTCCCTCTGCCTGAACAAACGTACAGTGCGCGTCTCGCTCCCGACACCGACCTTTGCCCTTGCGGGAGCTGAAGCATCCGCCCTTCTGGCCGGACGGGGCGGGGCCCTGGTTGATGGGCGCGGCCTCCTGGTAGCGCTCACAGCCGGGGATTTCGCGGTGCACCTGATAGGACAAGTTCCTCAGCAGACACACGCTGTTCTCTATCAACTGCGCAAAGATGGAGGGAAAACAATGGGGTGGAGGAAGGGAGATGAGAAGAAAGGTGAAGCCGGCCTGCCAAGTTTCTCGCTGTTAAGTACACCACATCACGTTCCCGCAGTGCAACAAACACCCTGTTGTTTTAATTATTTAAGTACATTTGCTCCACTGGTTTAACATTGCACTTCCCAGAACAGAATCACACCTCCTAAGAAAGGTTATCAGTTTATACAAAGAACACAGCAACAACACGGACTGCTCAAAAATAAAAACAAAGAGGAATGTAATTGAGATAGAATAATAAGAGAAAAGGAAAATGGAGACAGTTGAGCGACTGAAATAATAAATAAGGACTCATGTTCAGATATACAGTAAGTGGATCGGGTTTCCTGGCATTGGCCACTTTTCACATCTTTTATACGTTTAGAGGAAATGTTTTATTTGTGCATTCCACAATGGTGGGTTTTTTTTTTTAGCAACAACATTTCTGTATGTAGTATTTTCTTATGATGATATCACTAATGTGAATTTTAATATGCTTCAAGAATACAAACAACTGGAGAATTTTCAAAGAGAAAAAAATATCTACATTTCTGATTTGAACCGCAGTCAATCATGCAAGTTTTTCCAAGTTTTGGGTCACGTCACAAGCATAAAATTTGATGAAGGATGCATGTGTGTGTATGATTTACTGGGAAATAAGAAAGGAACCGTTGAAGCAGCTTTGTTAGGATTCAGAGAATCTGAACAGCTCAGATCATGGCTGCTGCTGAAAAATAATGGCAGGTCATTCCACTCACAGTTAGGAGCCTTCCTCAGCAAAAAGGACTATTGAACGCTGTTTTGGTCCGTTCTCCACACGACTTCAAGCCCCCACCCGGAGTGTTTCAGCGTTTTGCCCACCAGGCTTTGTTAACTTGCTCAGATTTGGTCATTTTTCCTTGGGTTATGTACTTCTAAATATTTAAATATGCTACTTAGTTCAATTGTTTCCCTTTCGACTGTTGTCGCAGCAGTTTGAGCTGCTCTTTGCAGATCAATATGAGCAGCTCACAACATCTGTCAAAAATAAATAAAACATCACTCGAGGACATATCGGCAGCTCGCCCTCCCTCTCCCTCTTTAAAACACACCAACCCTTGAATGTCAGATAAATCAGAGTTACGCTTACCTTATTGTCCACGTCTTTACAGTCAATCTGGGACTGGACGATGTACATGAGCGAATCGACCAATCCTGTGCACTCCCTCAGCTTCCTCCTCGCCTCGCTTCGCTCTGAACTCACGTTTCTTTAGACGAGAGGAAAGTTGAGAAGAGGAAAAACGAGAAGAAAACCAGGATTAGCAGTGTGAATGGTTGGAGAAATAGAAGAGGCATTTAAGAGGTTAAAGGGGGAAGGAAAGAGTCAATTTTAGCAACTACAAAAGGATTCCAACACACAATGCGTGAACACACACACCCCAAGACTTGTTTGAATGAAACTCCTGTTAAATCTACTGGTTTACAAAGAGAGTACAGTTTGGAGAGATCAAGTTACAGCTCCAGACCAATTTCTTTCCCTGACTCAGTCCTACTTAAAGACCTAACAGGCTTGAGTGCATGGATGGAAACATGCAAACTGAGATCCAGCTCTTCATTCATTGATGTAGAAGGCACGTAAAGAAAAGAACACGAGGGAGAAAAACTGTGGAATGATATTCAGCCTTGGTCTTTTGTGGTGGTTTGTTTTTCCTAGTGATAGACACGCCCTCTCACACAATACAAGGACACATTCTCTTCCACAGCAGGGGGCACCGATTTCACTTCACTCCAAAGTTTATTGGACAAAGTTTATTTATACGCTGCAATGGGCAAACATTTAGATTGTAAAATGCAGACTGAATCAAATCAGGGCTGCGGCACAGAAAAAGCTTTAGATCTGCTGTGAAGCGACATCACGAGAGGGAGCGCTGTTATACTCAATATCAGCACAGCTGTGAGTCGGTTGTAGCCACGAGGCTGCAGGTCGAGAGAGGTGGATGCACCGTCTTCAGCACCAATCAGAAAGCAAGAAACCAAGTAGATGCTTTGGTAACAGCCAAAGAAACTCCTAACATAGTCACCCAGGCCATAGTCTGAGCCATCCAGCACTTATTTTAAATTAGCAACCTTCATTTCTGAAACTATTTGCCTCATTCCTAATGTCTCATTGGACTAATTTAATACTAGTAGCAGGTGAGTTGTTGAGGTGATACCATGTAGAATAGAATTAATACAGAAATACCGTTTATCCTTATGGATTATATTGATGCTGAATTGACAAGAAGACTGTCTGACTGTTTTGTTGACACGTAAGTATTTCTGCCAATTTAATCTTGCTAATTTATTTTGTTAACATTTTGTCACCATTACAGACACACTACGTAACTTAAGCATAATAAGATTGATGTTGAAGATGTTGAACTGTTATATAATATTTATAAAATTCTGGTGCTAGGTGTGGCCACTGGTAGTAAATCTTTAGTGTGAAAGGGGAGGGGAGTGAAATAAAAAGTGAACTTTAAACACAAAGTGAACGCTTCAATCACAGGAAGATTGATTAACTTGCCTCTCTAACATGGCTGGGCAGGTTAAAATGAGCGACCCCTTTTACTGACACGATGGCTCTATGGATGGTTGTCAGTTGGTCAGTTCACCATTTAAAAAAAACATAAATTAAAACCTTTTACAAAAGGCTGTCTTACTGCAAACCAGAATTACATGTTTTTTTAGAATTACATTCAAAGATACTGTTGGTCAAGGTCAAATATAACACTAAATCATTTTACCAGCAGCTGTAAAAAGTAACAATGAACTATATTTTAAGTGACAGTGCACATATCTATTCATATGTACTCAAAAGATACTATCCAGACCATTTCTGCAAATTCCAAACAGTCTTCAAGATTACAGAGTCATTCACACACAAACACACACTTTACTAATGAATTCACTGTAATTAACCGTGTGGTCAAGGGGAATGCATAGATAACAGAGCAGCTGGCTAGAACATACTGTTTACACTGAACGTGTCAATGCCCCACTGTCCTCTGCTCGCCCCCTCCCTGTCAGCTCTGAAATTCCCGTCTTCACCCTCTCCTGATCTCACAGAGTTACTGTGAGGCTGCACTCTGCTCTGATGTTTTCCATAAATTACTGACATTTAACCCAAAAATCTTTTAATGAGGCCTTTATACAAATGAATAAGACATCCTGCTTACAGTAATGAGAGTTTCTGACATGCACAATAAACCATATGCGTCAATCGTGAGAGACTTTCAAATATGACAGTACAGTAACTCGTTCACGTGAACACGCTGTAGCTTCTTTCCTCGCTCTTCATCGAGACCTCAGCGTGTTTTCCCATTCTCTTCTGCTCTGTTAACTCGTCATTGCTCACTTCCCCCGTCACACTCCCCACTGCTCTGTCAGTCTGTTGAGCTGGAATAATTCCATTTCTCACTGTTGCCAACATGAACCCTAGCCTCCTTCACACCACCATATATTCCTTCCTTCCATACCTCAGGCAGCCTGCTGTGTTGGTGAGGGCTGTCTCCCACTCGAGATGTCTGGGTTTGCAGTTCTCCTCCCCTCCTCCCGCCCCGTTGCTCCCTCGCTCCCAGCCCGAATGGGGCACAATCACCTCGTCGGAGAGGGCGTGCAGCGCGTGGTCCACGATCTCCATTTTCACAGAGTCGTGGGACGACAGGTTCCACAGCGTGCCTGTGGAAGAAATATGCAGAAATGTCACGTCTACTTCCACTCTCGCCAGACTTTGCTTTATCCAATTTCATTCAAACACGAGTTCAACCGGCAAGTCCAAAAGCACAATATCTTACACTGTTTGACAGTCAAAGTCATGTGCCTCTAACCTGTGATGGTGTCAGTGAGGTCCTGGTCGTGAGTCTTCCTCAGCAGCCTGATTAGAGCAGGCACTCCGTCACAGTTCTTGATGGCGATCTTGTTGTCTGGATCTTTGCCAAACGAGATGTTCTTCAGTGCCCCGCAGGCTGCGTAGTGAACCTGGACAAAGACATAATGACAGCTTATTGAGCCGTTAACCATGATGGAGCGTCACTTAAAGAGAGCACCGGTTCCACGTACGTGGATTTATTGTTGTTAGAGTAGAAAAGAGTGCCGTGCCCTTCTAACTGGTAGATCGTACTACGCAAATTATATAGGCTTTGGCACTGCTACTCATGCAGGTAATTGCCCATAATTAATGGTAAATTAGTTGGCTACATTTCAAACATATTTCACTATAAAGCAAGTACACCAACATCCTATAATCAATATCTCTTTTCACTTATTGTATTCAATTGCGGAGAATGTTTTTATGATACTCTACTCTGTCCAATTTTATACCTCCTCAGTCTCTTTCTCTCCCACACACACACAGTGTGTGTGTGGACCTTTTTTTGGAATCACTTAAAAGCGCCAAGAGGATGCAGTCGCCGTTTGACCCATTTCTCCAGCCAGCAAGTCATCGGACACACACCAGACTTCAAACTTGTCATTGGCTGCGGAGCATGAAATGTGAAATTAAGATGCTTCTCTGCCTCAAGAGTGGAATGCATGATGTGGTTTGTCTGGTAGTGCCCGTACAAACATCAGCAAAACTTTGCCACAGCTCACCCTAAATGAAAGGGAATCAGAGAAGAACCGCAGAATGTTTTTGGCCGAAGCCATATTTAGCACATGTTGACCTGCAGGATTTGAGGAGAAGTCGAATACGTAATGCTTATTTCTATTTCCCTTTCAGCCGGTATTAGTGGGGAGTTTGAAGTTCACCTTGTCTCGGGCCAATGAGCCGTCTTGGTATTACATAACAAATACACTACATCCCTTAAAGCCTCGCTTTTACCCCACCTGGTTCAATCATAACACATTCCTAATAAAGTCAAGAATGAACAGAAAGCTGAGGAGAAAATCAGCAAACCGACCTCTTTGTTTGGGTTGTCCAGCATAGACACGAGAGCTGGGATGCCTTTCAGGCGACGCACCTCAGACTTCACCTGGAAAGCAAAAAGACAGTGATGGATGAGGAGGGAGTTGTTGGAGTTGTTTTTTTTTAAACAACCCAGTAAGTAAATCAAACATCAATCAGTTAAATCAGTTTTGAAGACCCTGGAAATATCCTGGAAATCCTTCAACTGCAATCAACAGTATGAGCTTTGTGCTACTTTTTCCTTCTTCACAGTAAAATTGAGAAAAATCTAAATAATCTCTTTGCCATCCACAAGTTAAACGTCGCTATCTAATTTCCTGCACGATCGCTTGAATATCTGGCATGTCAGAAATTTTGGTCCTGCAATTCAAGAAGTTCCATGGTCCCAATTCAAACATGGCTGCTGTCAAACTGTGGTCAGCCTGTTTCAATATTATTGGGCTAGTATTTTACATGTTTTGGCTAAAACAGATTAATACAGAAATACCACAGAACAGAAAAGCATATTGTCTGCATCTTCATGCCATCTGCGTCTCCAGTTCTTTTTTTCCCCTCGCTCATAGCAGAATCGCACAAAGTAACATTTCTCTCTTTTTGTAAACATTGTTGCAGTTGTCACTCAGTGTCAGCCACGCTGAGGCTGCTCAGTTGGTCTGTACAATGCGAGCATAAAGAGTCCAGCGCAGTGTGAGCTAACACAGTGTACACGATCAATAAAAACACAGCGCTGTCTGCCAAGTTTCACACAGACCTCCTCGCTGCGTGACCCTGTTCTTCTGTAAAGCTTTGCTATACTTTCAAGTGCTTTTTGTGGTGCATCGCCACATGGCTAAACAACCAGTAATGCTGACTGGGGCGCGCGTCCAAACTTGCTATTAAAACGCTGATCAATGAGCAAAATCAAACATCTTTCTTAACAAATTCACGGTTCTACATTTGGAGAAGAGAATCGATTAAACCGATTAAAAACAAACTCTGAATCCAACATTGCAAACATCTACGCCCTGAAATTAACGTTTCTTCCCATCCAATTTCTCCTCATCTTTCTCTCACTGTGGTAGAATTCTAACTTTATGTCTGGCTCTTCTTTTTCTATCATACTTCCCTCAGTCATTTCTCAGAAACTTGTAAGACTAATCATCCTCAGTCCTGAGAGAAAGTCAGTTTGACCTCACTCCTTAACTAATTGCATTTAATTAAAGTCTATTGTGCTCCGAGTTACACTGGATACAAGGCTGTCTACCATCTCTTACTTTGTCATTCTTATAGGTGAGATGCTGCAGGTAAGCAGCTGCGTTGCTCCGGACGGGGTCCAGCCTGTAATTGAGCATGGCGATGACCTCTGGCAGCTCCGGTTGACGCCAGCCACCAGGGCCGATGGGTGGTTTCCTTAGGGTGCTGTCCAACGATGCCATGCTACCTCTTTCACCCGTGGCCAGCGGTGCTCCTCCCCAATAGTACATGTCCCCTGGACCGCTCATGTCACCGTCCAAGGTGCCCTCGTAACTCCTGAAGAGGGAGGAGGGAGAACATATGAGCACTTATGTCAAACATAAACATGACTCAAAGATGACACCACACCCGCGGCACTCACACTGAACATCTGGGCGTTGCTCATTCCTATAAACATAGATGAGTCACTACAAAAACACACAACTTACCCAGTCCTGCGTGGGGGCCCATGGGGGAATGCATGGTGGTTGCGGGGCACGGTGCTGTAGTGCATTGGGTGTCCCATGCCATAGTCAGGCTCATCGTAACCGATGCTGCGCTGATCATCTTCCAGACCGTACGGGTCTGGGACAAACCTCTGCATGGACGACAGCTCCATGGCACTTCCCATACGCCCAACCTGGACAAAGACATGCCCCAAAATGATACAAGCTACAAGCTACAAGTAAACTTTTACTGTGCCGTGTATGCAATGTGAAATCCTGATCCTGGAAGCATAGATTCATTGATAAAATGAAAAGGTTCAATTCTACCATGGGAAAGAATCAAAGCAAGAGACACAGTGATTGTTGAACATACCTGTGGCTGAGCAGCATAGGGGTCCAGCTGGTTCCTGCTGTGGGCTCTGTAGCTTGGATCCAGAGTTCTGTAACCGTCTGGATGGACCGGTCTGGTGAGGCAAGAGACAGTTAGGTTGAGACTGAGAAGCAGAAGATAAATCTCAGCCTTGACTGGCTTGAATCCGAGATCTGACAAACCTGTAGCGATCATCCATGCGAGCTCCCCTATTAAGGCTTGCGTAGGTCTCAGATGGGGGTCCGGTGCGGTAGTCGTCATAGCCCCCCGGAGGTCCGTAGTGGTAGTTGCGCGGCACGGTGTGAGTGGGGTAGTCCATGGGGACGCCAGGTGTGGGTACCTGCCTGTAAACCATGGGTGCAGGGTAGCCCCCCATACCTGTCACTGAACCCCCGCCATCCAGGGAAAGTGTGTCTGACACAGAGGGGATGACTGTGCGAGTGGTGGTGGTCTTTACTACTTTTTTAACCTTAAAGTGCAAAGAAGAGAGGCAGGAGACAAGATCCAACCGTTAATATTTGGCTTTTATGCCATTTCTCCAGATACACTTTAAACAGAGAAAGAATTCCTCGTCTGACACTCCAAAGGTTCCTCTGTAGTCATTTCATGCTGTGAATTTTAATTTTCCGTCAACTCATGTTACCGTGGTTTCTGTGCGCCGCGTGGTCCCGTCGTCACTGGTCTCCACAGAGACAACAGGTGGCGCCTCCTGGGGGTCCTCCTCCACCGTGTACGTCTCCTGCACCACATGACCAGGCTCCATCCTGAACTGCGCGCACACATTGCAGAATATGAACTCAACACGCGGGATGTCGTTAACCTTGTGACAATTCAAAAAAGCTGAGAGGCGCTTACGTGATGTGACCCGTTGATGTAACCCTCGTTCAGTGTCAGCCTCTCTATGTCTGCATCACAAGGAATGCGGCCGTTCTGCAGCGAGGAAGAAACAACACGTGAGGGGATCAAACACACACACACACACACACACACTTAATGGTTAGAATAAAATGAATGAATATGCGTTTATGGACACACACACACACACACACACACACACCACTGGAAACCTTTCCAGCCATCCAGAGTCACAAGCTACTCCTATAGAGTACTGACCAATCCAAGAAACAAAGTGAAGGCAGTCAACTTTCATTTGAATTTTAATGACACCCAGCTTTATCTGGTGAAGCTCAGGCACTTCACGTTGCATTGCAGCTGAAAGCAGCGCCGCCTTTCTTTTCTTTTGTGTCACAGTGACAACTGCAAACATAAAAAGTTTTTAAAAACTGAGAGTGAAAGTGACAGCCGAGCGCTCTGGTTTATAGTTCACTAAAGACAAAGTAAAGTTTCCATGGACTAATGACACTTCATGAACTCCATCATACATATTAACACAATCGTGCATGCACCACTAAACACAAACAATGGAGGTAGCTGGACAGAACGCAACCATCCAACCAAACTTATGAATGAACTGCGATGCCAGAATGAATGGATGGATAATTGGTGAGTTATGAATAGACAACTCAAGAGAAACTTCTTCTCATGAGTGGACACCACCAGCATTGCCTGCTCGAGGGTGGGAATGGGTGTGGTGCACTTCCCTTTGCAGCTACAGGCGGCGCTCTGTGTAGCTCCACTACTATGGGGCACTGAGGGGCAACGGCATGGGGGGGAGGAATTGTTCAGCAGTGATTCAGTGTTGCCTCGTGCTGACGAATTTACATTTTTAACATTTAAAAACAGAAACAACTTGCTGAAAGCTGCAAGGAAATAATACTCAACGACCCTTTAAACGTGCCACTCCGCCCAGATCAAATAAACGAGACAAATGAACACACCGTTTGGTCCAGACAAGTCAGAGAAAATAGTAGAAAGTGCCAGGCAGATGTGAGCGTGTGGGAACCTGCCCGTAAAAAACTGAGGTCGTGTTGCGCTGCCTGGGAGAGTGGCAGAGGCATGCTGAAGCCTTTGGGCTATGTAAACACATACAGCAGAGATAAGAAGCAGCACAGGCTACATTTTTATCCTGCTCTCACTGCTCCACCTTATCGGCCGCGAGAATTACCTGGGACTGGGACGTGTCCCAGCTAAACGCCTGCCTACATGCAAGAGAGGCGTGAAGAGGGAAAGTGATCGAACGGGACTGCTTGGTTGTTTATGAGGGTGCGTTTCAAAAGGCTGCCTCGGGGCTAAAAGTGTGTGTGCGCCGGTTTATTCATGCAAGCCAATTACCGAACGTGTCAATAAGGAAGTGAAAGAATGAGTGAGCACGGGTGTGTGTGTGGTGTGAGTGTGTCTGTGAGGTAAACTCAGCATGAAGTCACTCTGCAGTCTCCTAACCAGGTAAATGAGTCAGGCGTGATGCAGAGGGTGTGTAAGCAAATGGCAGAACACACTTTAGGTAAGAGGCACACTCAGTAATTAAAAGGTTTTACAGAGACTTCACAGCTGTTGAAACTGTTCTGTGTCAGTTTATGGACTCGGCCTGATGAAAAAGCAGCTGAGGGACGTGTTCTTTATACAAGCAGTAAATACAACCAGTGATTCAAAACAGCTAGACAAACTCTTTAATATCACAAAAATCACTAGATGTCGAGCAAGACATCTCCTCGCATGCAAACTCTCACGGACAAGTCGAGGCAAACATGATGGGTTAACGCTGATGTTAAGGCTCATTGGTGGAGTGATCTGATGATGATGGTGATGACATGGACGGTTGCTCAGGAACCGATGGATGGAAAAAAATGCGTGAACAAAAGCTGTGAGGAGCAACAGAGGGTGTAAATCACCTCCTCGGGATAGAGCCTATGTTGTAAAGTGCTTGAGTTAACTTCCAAAGAATCAGGAGCACTTTCAGTCCAGTCTGACTAAAACCCACCGAGGAGGGATTTAACCCCTCGAGGTTTGGTTTAGGCTCTGCTGCCGTCCATCCAGCCAGTCCACGCAGATGGGATGAGGGTGACCATGGAGGTGAACTCGCTCGGATCACGGGTGGATCCGAGGATATATTCGATGGGGAAAGCGCGTGATGGTGGGTGAAAAGGGGAGGAGGTTTGTTCCGTGTTACCTGCATGTTGGGGAGGGGGCGGGGCAAGGTGCCAGCACACGACCTCCGCTCCTCCTCCAGAGCTCGGCTCAGCATCTCAAACTGCCTCTCCTGCTCCCGCACCGAGGCCAGCAGGGAGGCCGTACTCGCACACTGCTCCATTCACACGCTGAGAGCAGAGCACAGGACAGGACAGGACAGGACAGGGTCAACACCAGAGAGCAGGAGAGATTCACCCAACACCGGGATTTGATCAAAGAGCAGACACACCCTGAGTCACCCAAGTGCACAGATATAAAGACAGAGAGGCCCCCGGAGCCTCGCACATCTAGGAAAACGCTCACTGAAGTGCTAATGAAGTTGATATTTAGGAGGTTAAAAAAGCAGCAGGAGCTGACGCAGAGAGGCGAAGCAAGGGAAGATAAATGAGGGAAGAGCTGGGGAGATAAAGAAGCAGGCACAGAAAGAGACGCGAGGACAGGCAGAACAAGAGCGAGAAACACAGCGAGGACGAACAGCAGGGGCATTAAAGAAAGAGCTCACTGCTGGAGGATTCATCTCCAAAAGTGATTATTCAGTTCAAATTCAAGGAGGGATCAGCATCAGCAGAGCAGCGATGGAAGAAGAAGAACTACCTGTCACTTCTTTTTCCAGCGCGTTTCTTCACCTTCAGCTATGCGGGGTTTAAAAATAGGAAGAAAGTGAGATACATGACGAAAGACAATTACAGCGTGTTTTTGGGCTGCGGCGCGTGGTGCTTGTTAGCACCTCTTCTTTCCAAGGATGCCGAGAAAGTGAGGACGGGAAAGGGAAACGAGTACGTGTGAGAGCAGAGAGGAGTTATCAAGAGACAGCATCACACCAAGTCACGTTACACCACATTTAAAAAGCCAGAGGTGTTTTGGATTGAGGAGGTGTGCTCTCCACAGCGAGGGGGGAGAAAAGACGGCAGGCCGTACTTACTGTGATCTGAAAGTTAGAACACGGATGGCTTTTTGCACAGCGCGCCATGCATGATTTACCCAAGCGACAGATCAAATTTCTTTATAGCTTGACCACTATTATCTCTCAACAAACTGAAAGTCAGTGCGTTATTGTTTGAAAGGAACTCAACTCCAAGTTTACGAATCAAACAATGGTGATAGCAGACAATAAAAACAGCGATTCACATGCGAATGCATCAGATATGATCTGAAACGTTTCACTCTGCTCACTGACGCATGTTTTCAAAGGCTGCTCCTCCATCTGAACTTTTACTTTCCTACCTCAGCCAGTTTAATGATTATTCAAGCGTAAAAGGGAGTGCTTGACACCAGAAATGTCAAGGGAACGCAACAACACGACTGCGTAAGAACATGTATATCAAAAGAAGTAGCTGAATAACACAAGTGTTAATTATGGAAGCAATAAATTAGGACAAATACCAGAGATAAAAGAGCCTTCAGAGAAAAGCTGTTTTTTTTACATCATCAACCTGAATTTTTGAAAAATAACTGGCACAGATGACCTAAGCCTAAATTACAGAAGCATGATAAGTGAACAACACTCCGGCCCAAATTAAGACAATGACAAAGTGCTTTTTGTCAGACTGGAGAGGAAGGAATGAGGAACCCGGGGCAGATCACTTCAACGGTATCCGTCTAATAACTGGATGACATGAGCGTGGCTCATCTCCAAACCAGGGCAAAAACCATTTTCTACTTCAAAGTTCACTGACTCATGTAGATCAAATCTGCTCTCCGTCTGCGCACACAAGGCCGACCGGGGCGAACAAAGAGTCCTGTATTAAGTCTGAGTGCGCACGGACGGCATGAGCGTGCACGCACATCTGTGTGAGGGAGAGTGATTGTGTATGTGGGTCAGAGACTAAATAAAGGTGGCAAGCGTGTGTGCGTGAGGTACGCTGTTATATCCCTGATCACTCAAACAGAGTGAGTTATGGTTAAAGTTAAAGCCACCTCTTTTATTTCCCCCCCAAAAAAAACATAAACACACAAACGCACACCATTGTCATACATTCCACAGTGAGATTTAGCATGTCATATCCTGTCTCAGCTGGTGGAAGCTGTCCTAATAAGGGAGCCCTTCACTCTTTCATTGTGCTGCGCTCGTTCCCGTACGTCTCTCACACCAGCAGCTTTTTCTTCCCTTCCATCCTGGAAAGAGAGAGCGGGCGCCGTTGCTTCCTCTGACCCAATCAGGACGTCCGACCACAAACCGACAAAGTGCTCCTTGAGTGGATAGTGCTCACAAATTGAACGATGGCTTGAAATGGTCTTAAGTGGGTATATGGAAGACGCATTAAAACCATGACTTTGCTCAACAATGACACAAAAAGACTAGACGGGTAATCTGTCGTGAACCTATAGCTGCAGTCAAGCTTCACATTAGGGGACCGAGATTTCAGCTCGGCAGTGGAGCATGGACACCGTACATCAGATAAGTCAACATGCCACAGTCTGGGTTGGTTTTTCTTTTTTCTTTTTTTTTTGTGGCTCTGTCAAAACCGTCAACACTTTTTTTGAGAGAGCGTGGAAGCAAGGCGGCGTCTTGTGCCTCCGTGCAACAGACAGACCGACCCACACTACCCCTACAGCTATGCAAGTCCCACCGCTAACATTCTTGTGGCGGGGAGCAGTTGCTTGTCAGAGAGTTTTAAATGGCTTTAGCCACTTAAAGCCAAAGCAATAGTCATTAATCTACTGTAAGGCCATTAGCAGCTGGGCTAAATCGTATCTTGCTAATGGGATAGCCCTGGAATTACACTAAGCTAAGCCACTTACCAGCATGAGCCAGCACAGATGCGCGTGCACAACACACACACACACACACACACACCACCGGTGTCCGCGACTCAGTGAAAACTTTGTCAAGTACACACCACTCGCAGCCGGTTTGTTGGTCTTTCACCCAGCACCCGCTGAGCATTGTGTACTGCAGTGCGTCCCCTCATTTTCATATGCTATCACTGCTATTTCAGCAACTTAGTCACTGGTGGTTGTGGCAGGCTGACATGCTCTATGTTCCAGTCCACACACACACACACATACACACAGTTGAGGTGAAGCTATGGTAAAATGCTGTTGTGGCTTGGCCAAGTGCTCCGCTGACTCAGCCTCATTTGAATGGTCACACAGAGATTTGGCCTGTGTGTGTGTGTGTGCGTGTGTTAGCCTTGGCCCACGTCCAACTACTACCGCCTTTGCCATCCCGATTTGAAACCATGAACTCCCCCTCTCTCTCTCTCTCCGGCTCTCCTCTCTCTCTTTCTCCCATGTGGCCTACAATGTGGTAGCTGCAGAGAGCGTGCACATGCACACACGCCCACCCACACTCACAGTCCGCACAGAGTTTTCAGGGGACCTCTGGAAGGCCAGCTGTCTAATCTACAGGACGCCACCTTACTATTCTTAGTGAGGAAGGAAACGTGCAGACAACTGTAAGAGCCAAGAGACAGAGCAGTCTCACCTACACCGAGCTAGGAGATGTTTGGATGGAATTCTGACACGAGTATGGATGTCATCGAGGTGTTTGCTCATCGGAACGTCACGATAAAGCTTCAGTGTCGTCTTAAATGCAGCGTTACAGTTAGGTGATCAAACTTAGGAAGCGAGCAACAAACACCTCCAACTTCTTGGATATCATACGCACATTATAAATGTATTTCTCCCCAGACATGATATCATTCACCTCTGGTTTTAGGTGAAATATTGCAGCAAATAAGGGCCGCAGCTGATGATTTCCTTTATTAGTCTGTATTTTATTTCTCAGATGAGACATTTAGTCCATCGAATGTCAAAGAAATGAGAAAAACTTCCCAAAGCCCAAAGTGAGTCCAACAAACCGTTGGACCATCACATTTAAAAGGATCAAATGATGGGAATTATTCCTACTTCACTTAAATGACTTATCGATTATCAAATTGGTGTTTGTTACTTTTCTGTCAATTGACCAACCCTCTAATGATTTCACTGCGTGGAATGAATAATGAATGTCGCTCCCTGCTCGGCCATTAAACCCTGTTAGTAATGAGTTTGACCTCAGTAACAAAATCCTCTACAGGCAGTGTTTTACCAAAAGAGCAGACAACAAACGGCTATAGTTAACCACGCTTAATACTGTTATATTAATATCGGTACTGAGTCAAACAAGATCAGACAATGTGGTTGAAATGAATTTTGTCATTTTCCTGCCTCGTGTATCACAACACGGCAGACGTAAGCAAAGCTGATCTAAAATCATTCGTCTATCTATTCATAAGCGTCAATGTTTGATCACATCACAGTGCACACATAACAGTGCATCATCACCTAGCAGCAGGACAATGTTTGACTTAATATGGGCCAACTGTACACGTCAGGAAGTCCTTAATAAGATCACAATGAGAACAGAGAAATACAGTAAAATATGTGACATCTTTCAAAACCTGACAGATAATTATCGTTCCTGTCTCAATCTCGACGTGAAAAAGTGGTCAAACAAACTAAAAACCAGCATTCAGCAATGCCAACACTTAGCAAGAAAGCTGGTTAAACTGCTCCAGCCAGGATCATAAAAGTGCAAACTGACACTCCAGCCTTTCCAAGAAGTGAACCACCAGCTCCGAAGGAGGGTACTGTGCCACAGCGTAGGAGCTGAGAGCTTCACAAATCTGCGCACTTTGATTTATTATTTTATTTACTCTGTGTGTACTATCACACACACCTCACACGTCCTCCCCTGCGTGCTCAGCGTTCAAATAAAAACACATGCAGGTGTAACCGTTGGAAGCAGAGGGAGGAAGAGAGATAAAGGGAGAGGAGGGAGAACGAGAGACAGAGAGAGAGGAGGCAGACAGGCAGGAGGAGGAGGAGCAAATATAAAGAAAACCCCAACTTCTGTGTGTCAGAGGGACACACCCGTGGTGTACTCTGAAAGCCCGTCATTACCGAGACTCACAAATGATAGCCCTGGTTAAAACAACTGGCTGAGCAGCAAGACTTTAGCCTCCACAGACGACACGGCTAGGAACAAATTCTAGGCAGCAAACGAAACGTCCAACTTGTGATTTTTTTTTTTGAACATTTGAACAGAAGAAGAGCAAACAGCATGTTCAAACTCGCTCACAATCTCCCCCATCTCTGTTTCAGCAGGTCAAAGCAGACATGCCCACAGGGCGTTGAGAGGAAATATGACAGGCATGTCCATGCTGTGCTGAAACTCACCAATCAGCCTGACCGTATCAACTCAGATTCAACTCAGTTACAGCGCACAAGCTGTCAGACACGTCTCAGGTTAGTCTAGACATTGATTTGTAATACAGAAACCACATACAAACCGAAAGTGTGATCCCCTACAGCAGGTTTAACCCTTTCCCCGTGAGTAAATCCGCCATCCATTCACAGTGTAAGCTGAGAAGGTGTCAGTGTTTGGAGCCTCTTACACTAAGGGACTGAATAATGAAGCAACAAACATGCCTGCCACCTTACCACACCCCACACATCCAGACCCACACAACAGGTTCTTGCTTTTTGTCCCCAGCCGCTCCACCACCACCACCACCAGCAACCTCTCTCTCTCTCTCTGTGTCTCTACCACATCAAAAGACAGCTGCTGAAACATTAAACAATGTGTTCTTCAACATATGAACAAAAGAAATATAACAATAAACACACACACAGTATGAGCTTAGTCACCTGGAAAGCACCACGCAGCCACAGCGTCCGCAGGCAGTGGGCGTCTCAGGTACAAGACATAATAGTAAATTGATAAGTAAGCCGAGACTGGACTTTGACTCCTCACTTACGGGCTATGACGCGGCGGGCTGGCCGGTCACTTCCGTGTACTCTCACCTGAATACCCCCCCCCCCCCCCCAACCTAGGTCGAGGAAAAGTGGCGGAAAAAAAGTGTACTAAAATCCCGCTGCTTCGCCGTTTAGAGGCGAAAACTCAACGTGTAATGTTATAACAGCCACCCACAAACCAGAGCACTCGTGTAATAAATGCTGTGTACGTTAGTTAACGCCACGTTAGATAGGTAATTTATATTGTGGCTGTCTTTGTACCAACTGGTTGTTAGTACACACATGAGTTTAGTTCAACTTTGCCCAAAGTCTCACTCTGCGTGAGTTATTCATCAAGCTAACGAGTGCAATACACCACTGCTAGCTCAACTAGCTTGCGCTAGCTCGCCTGCTAACGCCGCTAAATTCACCAAATTAAAAGCCCACGCCTCTTCCCGCCAACAACAAACCCCAACCAGCTTGCACCGAGCACAAAACACCAAAAACAAAGGCAGGCCATTACCGATGGTGGAGACCGTTAGGCTTGTTTTTCAAAGTCCATAAGTGTTTGCGAGATGGATTCAGGCCTAGCCTAGCTGAGTGGTAGTAGCCTCTGCTGCTGCTGCTGCCGCTGCTGCTGCGGGGCTGACACGATCCAAAGCTCGACCAGCAGGCTCGGAGGAGACGAAGTGAGTTGAGATGAGACAACAAAAACACGTCGGCGTGGTCGGACAAATTGCCTTACAGCCGAACAAGTACACGGTCCACCGCGGGGAGAAACAGAGAGCACTCACAGTGAAGACGAGAGAGAAAACACCCACCTATGCAATTTCCTATCTTCCTTGCCTTGGCTTGTTGTTCACTTGTCTCTGCTCTTCCTCTCCGCTGGGGGGAGGAGGTGGGGACGAGCAGCACAGGAGGCAACAGACTGGGAGAGAGCACGGGGAGGGAGGGGGCTATGCATACAGCCACTGTACAGGCT
Organism: Nibea albiflora; assembly: GCA_014281875.1. Lineage (NCBI taxonomy): Eukaryota > Metazoa > Chordata > Actinopteri > Sciaenidae > Nibea > Nibea albiflora. The sequence continues at coordinate 24,577,064 of CM024789.1, forward strand.
TTTCATAAGTAATATTGATTTTTTTTTTCTTGAATGAATATTTTATTAAAAACTACGTAAATCGTTACATCGATTTTTCTTCCTCCACTATAAAGAGATATTTGATGAAAAGCCTGAGGACTGTGTCGCCATCCTCTGGTTCACAGAAGAGAGTAGCTGGAATGATGAAAACTGTATCTCATCACATTTGTGGATCTGTGAAAAACAGGGATGAGCACCGCAGCAGAAGACTGACTTCTTCCTCTCCAGTGCTGGGAGAGAGCAGGAGAGCACGAGGAGGGAGCGAGCTATGCACACAGGCACTGTACAGGCTTTTCATGAGCCATACTGATTTTATGAAATGAATATTTAATTAAAAACTATGAGAAATTGTTTCATGAATGTTCCTTCATCCACTATAAAGAGAAACATTTACTCATTTCAGGCTTTATAGTATAATTCATCTAAGCATATTCTCCCTCATACGCGTTCAGTATTATCTAATATTTTCTCTTGTTTCAGCCCTCAAACTCTATCCTCTTGTTATGTCCTCTATAATTAAACAGTTCACATATCGCCCTCATGTGGTCATGGACTTGCTATTACAGAGCAGAATAGCAGACAAAAGTGGAACAGCAGCACTACACACCCAAATAAAAATAAGCTAAAGAATAAAACACAAAACTTTAAAATTTAAGGTAAAAAAAAGAACAACATAGAAATATAAAATATATTAAAATATCATGTGTAATCAAGGTATGTGTAAGTTTGTGAGTTTTTCCTGTCTTTCTTTTCTTGTTTTTTAACATCAACCTGCCAAGGGACTATGGTTGGAAATAAACCGGCATATTTACACGTAAATGTTTATTAATATGCACTGTCCCTTTTAAATGAATAGAAAATAAATAAGTCAAAGTAATATCAATTTGATGCTCTTTAAAAATGGAAATTCAGAATTTTACTTTGAATGCATCGTTTTTACATTGTGCTCTTTTATGTTGCTTTTATTGAAGTAAAAGTTATGGATACTTCACTGCACATTTATATACACTCTCACAAAGAATATCAGAGCAGCCACAGGCAGCTAAAACAAGCAAAGCACATAATCTTGCTTGAGAAAAGAAAATGTTTTCTGGATTATATAAATGTAAAGGCAACTCTATATGTTGCCCTTCTAATATTTTTTTTTAGATGTATTAATTCATTTACATTGCTTACCATACATTTCTGAAATGTCACTGGTGGTTAAGTGAAGTGTATAAACATAACGTCACTTCAGTAAACACAGAAACTGATCAAACTTCCTGTGAGATGTCTCACCTACAGCACAGGGTGTGAAAGAAAGAGGATGTTGCACAGAAATGAGTAGAACCTGCCATAGCAGCATACAAGGGAGTATAATACTGAACTCAAGAACAAAACTCATCGCCTTATTTGTGGATCAGCCGCCAAACCAAATAGTCTTCTGTTCAAACACAGATATGGAGATGTCTGAGAACATTCATAACATTGGAGTAGCTGATGAGATGGTGGAGAGGGGAGTTGATGTTGATGAGAGCACAGACTTTTCCCAATGTCATGAAGCTGAAACAAAGAGCGCAGTGCATCAGCAGTCAGGTGAGTAACACACACACCTGTTCTACCTTACCTTTTGTTGTTTAAATTTATATTTATAATGTTCTCCTGTGGCATTTTCCACTCAGACGGGACTTTGTTCAGGGCTGTGATTGTGTGCCTGGTGCTGCTCGGTGTTCTCCTCCTGGCTGGCCGCATCGGCACTGGACTGTACTGTGAGAAATATATCTATAGTCAGTCTTTTGTCAACAATTGTTTTTTAGATTTCCTGAGCAATTGTGCACTAGATCAGAGGAGTCTCACTGTGAATTTACTGTCTCATGCAGGCAGATCCCAACTGCAGACCCAAAGCGAGGACTCGGCTGAAGAGTGGAAACAGACTTTACCTGAACTCAGTGAGTGTAGTGCAGTGGTCTTTGTGCCTCTTTCTGTGTGTGTTTACATGGACTTTTGACACTTTCATTTCTTAAATTGTTTCACTTCCAGAACATTTCTGTAAGGATGGATGCACATCATTCAACAACAGTTTTTACTACATTTCTTCTCAAACAAAGAGCTGGGACGACAGCAGACAGGACTGCAAAGACAGAGGGGCAGATCTGGTCATTATAAACAGCAAAGAAGAGCAGGTAAAAGAAAAGTTTAGTTACTTGGGCTGATACTGTCACAAGAAATCAGATTGTTATAGTTTTATTGACTGTGGATACTGTTGCAGGTATTCATCAGTTCCTTAGATAAATATGTCTGGATTGGTCTGACTGACAGAGAAGAACAGGACACATGGAGATGGGTTGATGGTTCAGTTCTGAACAGCACAGGGTAAGACATTTTCTAACTATGTGACAGCCAGTTAGTGGATTGTCAGTGCATTGTGGATCATATTCTGCAGCATCTCCAGCCAGTCCATTGATTGTCTGTGTATGAACAGGTTTTGGGATCACGGTCAACCCAGTAAGACATTTGAAGGAAAGCCAGAGGACTGTGTTGCCATCACCAGTTTCACACAGGAGGGAAGCTGGAATGATGATAACTGTATCTCACTAAATTTGTGGATCTGTGAAAAACAGGGATGAGCATCGCAGCAGAAGAGTGACTTCTTCCTCTCCAGTGCTGGGAGAGAGCAGGAGAGCACGAGGAGGGAGCGAGCTATGCATACAGGCACTGTACAGGCTTTTCATGAGTCATACTGATTTTATTAAATGATATAAAAAGATGATGTTAAATGATATGTAATTAAAAACTATGAGAAATTGTTTCGTGAATGTTCCTTTCTCCACTATAAAGAGAAACATTTACTCATTTCAGGGTTTATAGTATAATTCATCTAAGCATACTCTCCTTCATGTACGTTCAGCATTATCTCATATCTTCTCATGTATCAGCCCTAGATCACTTCACATTGTTTTCTCTTTTTACATGGAACTATCCTCTATAATTAAACAGTTCACATATCGCCCTCATGTGGTCATAGACGTGTTATTACAGAGCAGGATAACAGACAAAACACAGTGGGAAGTAATCAAGTACAGTTACAGTATATTTTTAAATATATTATTCCTTAGTATGTTTTCATTAGTGTATGATCACCTGAAAATAGGAACTGTTGTGTTTTCGTTGTCTTAAAATGAAACCTTTATATCCACAGAGGGAGCTGGTCCTTTCTACAGGGTCCACCATATTGAACCTCCATTTTTCTACAGTAGCCCTGAGCAGACAAATCAAACACTGATCTAGAGAGACCTTTTTGCTTTTTATGTGAATATGAGTTTGAGTTAAGTTTTTCCTACATATTTGAAAGGAGAGGGTGAGGCATAGCCGAGTATGCATTTGTTTGCAATCTGTAACTTCAGATTCATTTGTGTTTTTTTGTCATATATAAGTTAACACAGGGTTAACAACACAATGAAAAGTGTTGGACAAGAAGAACCAGTCAGCTCAGCATTAAGAGCACTAGCAGCAGCAGCACTACACACACAAATAAAAACAAAAAGAACACAAAAATAAAAATACAGAATATAAAATCTACAAAACAGAAACAAAGTGTAATGTGTGAACAACAGTAAAGGGACTATTGAAGTTAAAGTTACGATACTTAAGTGCACATTTATGTACATTCTCACAAAACAGCCACAGACAGCTAAATCAAGTAAAGCACATAATCTTGCTTGAGAATAAATATTTTCTGGATTATATAAATGTAGAGGTGTATTAATTCATTTATTTGCTTACCATACATTTCTGAAATGTCAGTGATGGTTAAGTGAAGTGTATGAACACAATGTCACTTTTTACTTACTGCAGTAACACACAGAAACTGATGTAATTTCCTGTGGTGTGTCTCAACTACAGTACATGGTGTGAAAGAAAGAGGATGTTGCACAGAGATGAGTAGAAACTGTCTAGCAGCATACAAGGGAGTATAATACTGAACTCAAGAACAAAACTCATCGCCTTGTTTGTGGATCAGCCGCCAAACCAAAGAGTCTTCTGTTCAAAGACAAATGGAGATGTCTGAGAACATTTATAACAATGGTCCTGTTGAACAAGAGCAAACGGAAGAAACAGACTTTAACACACCTGGAGTAGCTGACGAGATGGTGGAGAGGGTAGTTGATATTTATGAGAGCACAGACTTTTCCCGAGGGCATGAAGCTGAAACAAAGATTATAGCGCATCAGCAGTCAGGTGAGTGACACACACATCTATTCTACGTTACCTTTTGTTGTTTAAATTTATATTTATAATGTTCTCCTGTGACTTTTTCCACTCAGATGGGACATTGCTCAGGGCTGTGATTGTGTGCCTGGTGCTGCTCTGTGTTCTCCTCCTGGCTGGCGTCATCGGCTCTGGACTGTGCTGTAAGAAATGTATGTATACTTAAGAAAACAAGATTTGCCTCACTAACCTCAAGTAAACAATTGTTTTCTAGATTTCCTGAGCAATCGTGCACTAGATCAGAGGAGTCTCACTGTGAATTTACGGTCTCATGCAGGCAGATTCAAATTGTCGACCCAAAGCGAGGACTCGGCTGAAGAGTGGAAACAGACTTTACCTGAACTCAGTGAGTGTAGTGCAGTGGTCTTTGTGCCTCTTTCTGTGTGTGTTTACATGGACTTTTGACACTTTCATTTCTTAAATTGTTTCACTTCCAGAACATTTCTGTAAGGATGGATGCACATCATTCAACAACAGTTTTTACTACATTTCTTCTCAAACAAAGAGCTGGGATGACAGCAGACAGGAACTGCAAAGACAGAGGGGCAGATCTGGTCATTAATAAACAGCAAAGAAGAGCAGGTAAAAGAAAAGTTTAAAAACGGTCACAAGAAATCAGATTGTTATAGTTTTTTATTGACTGTGGATACTGTTTGCAGGCATTCATCAGTCCTTACAGAAACATGTCTGGATTGGTCTGACTGACACAGAAGAACAGGGCACATGGAGATGGGTCGATGGTTTCAGTTCTGAACAGCACAGGGTAAGACATTTTCTAACTATGTGACAGCCAGTTAGTGGATTGTCAGTGCATTGTGGATCATATTCTGCAGCAGCTCCAGCCAGTCCATTGATTGTCTGTGTATGAACAGGTTTTGGGGTCAAAATCAACCCAGTAAGACATTTGAAGAAAAGCCAGAGGACTGTGTTGCCATCACCAGTTTCACACAGGAGGGAAGCTGGAATGATGTCAACTGTAACTCACCACATTTGTGGATCTGTGAAAAACAGGGATGAGCACCACATCAGAAGAGTGACTTCTTCCTCTCCAGTGCTGGGAGAGAAAAGGAGAGCACGAGGAGGGAGCGAGCCATGCATACAGGCACTGTACAGGCTTTTCATGAGTCATACTGATTTTATTAAATGAATATTTAATTAAAAACTATGAGAAATTGTTTCATGAATGTTCCTTCCTCCACTATAAAGAGAAACATTTACTCATTTCAGGCTTTATAGTATAATTCATCTAAGCATATTCTCCCTCATACGCGTTCAGTATTATCTAATATTTTCTCATGTTTCAGCCCTCAAACTCTATCCTCTTGTTATGTCCTCTATAATTAAACAGTTCACATATCGCCCTCATGTGGTCATGGACTTGCTATTACAGAGCAGAATAGCAGACAAAAGTGGAACAGCAGCACTACACACCCAGTAATAAAAATAAGCTAAAGAATAAAACACAAAACTTTAAAATTTAGGGTAAAAAAAAGAACAACATAGAAATATAAAATATATTAAAATATCATGTGTAATCAAGGTATGTGTAAGTTTGTGAGTTTTTCCTGTCCTTCTATCAACCTGCCAAGGGACTATGGTTGGAAATTAGCCTGTGGCTATAAACCGGCATATTTACACGTAAATGTTTATTAATATGCACTGTCCCTTTTAAATAAATAGAAAATAAATAAGTCAAAGTAATATCAATTTAATGCTCTTTAAAAATGGAAATTCTGAATTTTACTTTGAATGCGTCGTTTTTACATTGTGCTCTTTTATGTTGCTTTTATTGAAGTAAAAGTTATGGATACTTCACTGCACATTTATATACACTCTCACAAAGAATATCAGAGCAGCCACAGGCAGCTAAAACAAGCAAAGCACATAATCTTGCTTGAGAAAAGAAAATGTTTTCTGGATTATATAAATGTAAAGGCAACTCTATATGTTGCCCTTCTAATATTTTCTGTTAGATGTATTAATTCATTTACATTGCTTACCATACATTTCTGAAATGTCACTGGTGGTTAAGTGAAGTGTATAAACATAACGTCACTTCAGTAAACACAGAAACTGATCAAACTTCCTGTGAGATGTCTCATATACAGCACAGGGTGTGAAAGAAAGAGGATGTTGCACAGAAATGAGTAGAACCTGCATAGCAGCATACAAGGGAGTATAATACTGAACTCAAGAACAAAACTCATCGCCTTATTTGTGGATCAGCCGCCAAACCAAAGAGTCTTCTGTTCAAACACAGATATGGAGATGTCTGAGAACATTCATAACATTGGAGTAGCTGATGAGATGGTGGAGAGGGGAGTTGATGTTGATGAGAGCACAGACTTTTCCCAATGTCATGAAGCTGAAACAAAGAGCGCAGTGCATCAGCAGTCAGGTGAGTAACACACACACCTGTTCTACCTTCCCTTTTGTTGTTTAAATTTATATTTATAATGTTCTCCTGTGGCATTTTCCACTCAGACGGGACTTTGTTCAGGGCTGTGATTGTGTGCCTGATGCTGCTCGGTGTTCTCCTCCTGGCTGGCCGCATCGGCACTGGACTGTACTATACGAAATGTATGTATAATTAAGACAGCCAGATTTTCCTCACCAACCTCAAGTCAACCATTTTTTTTTTGATTTCCTGAGCAATCGTGCTTTAAATCAGAGGAGTCTCACTGTGAATTTACTGTCTCATGCAGCCCAGATTCCAACTGCAGACCCAAAGCGAGGACTCGGCTGAAGAGTGGAAACAGACTTTACTTGAACTCAGTGAGTGTAGTGCAGTGGTCTTTGTGCCTCTTTCTGTGTGTGTTTACATGGACTTTTGACACTTTCATTTCTTAAATTGTTTCACTTCCAGAACATTTCTGTAAGGATGGATGCACATCATTCAGCAACAGTTTTTACTACATTTCCTCTCAAAAAAAGAGCTGGGACGACAGCAGACAGGACTGCAAAGACAGAGGGGCAGATCTGGTCATGATAAACAGCAGAGAAGAGCAGGTAAAAGAAAAGTTTAGTTACTTGGGCTGATACTGTCACAAGAAATCACATTGTTATAGTTTTATTGACTGTGGATACTGTTGCAGGTATTCATCAGTTCCTTATATAAATACGTCTGGATTGGTCTGACTGACAGAGAAGAACAGGACACATGGAGATGGGTCGATGGTTCAGTTCTGAACAGCACAGGGTAAGACATTTTCTAACTATGTGACAGCCAGTTAGTGGATTGTCAGTGCATTGTGGATCATATTCTGCAGCAGCTCCAGCCAGTCCATTGATTGTCTGTGTATGAACAGGTTTTGGGGTCACGGTCAACCCAGTAAGACATTTGAAGAAAAGCCAGAGGACTGTGTTGCCATCACCAGTTTCACACAGGAGGGAAGCTGGAATGATGATAACTGTATCTCACTAAATTTGTGGATCTGTGAAAAACAGGGATGAGCACCGCAGCAGAAGAGTGACTTCTTCCTCTCCAGTGCTGGGAGAGAGCAGGAGAGCACGAGGAGGGAGCGAGCTATGCATACAGGCACTGTACAGACTTTTCATGAGTCATACTGATTTTATTAAATGATATAAAAAGATGATATTAAATGATATGTAATTAAAAACTATGAGAAATTGTTTCATGAATGTTTCTTCCTACACTATAAAGAGAAACATTTACTCATTTCAGGGTTTATAGTATAATTCATCTAAGCATATTCTCCTTCATGTACGTTCAGTATTATCTCATATCTTCTCATGTATCAGCCCTAGATCACTTCATATTGTTTTCTCTTTTTACATGGAACTATCCTCTATAATTAAACAGTTCACATATCGCCCTCATGTGGTCATAGACGTGTTATTACAGAGCAGGATAACAGACAAAAGACAGTGGGAAGTAATCAAGTACAGTTACAGTATATTTTTAAATATATTATTCCTTAGTATGTTTTCATTAGTGTATGATCACCTGAAAATAGGAACTGTTGTGTTTTCGTTGTCTTAAAATGAAACCTTTATATCCACAGAGGGAGCTGGTCCTCTTCTACAGGGTCCACCATATTGAACCTCCATTTTTCTACAGTAGCCCTGAACAGACAAATCAAACACTGATCTAGAGAGACCTTTTTGCTTTTTATGTGAATATGAGTTTGAGTTAAGTTTTTCCTACATATTTGAAAGGAGAGGGTGAGGCATAGCCGAGTATGCATTTGTTTGCAATCTGTAACTTCAGATTCATTTGTGTTTTTTTGTCATATATAAGTTAACACAGGGTTAACAACACAATGAAAAGTGTTGGACAAGAAGAACCAGTCAGCTCAGCATTAAGAGCACTAGCAGCAGCACTACACACACAAATAAAAACAAAAAGAACACAAAAATAAAAATACAGAATATAAAATATACAAAACAGAAACAAAGTGTAATGTGTGAACAACAGTAAAGGGACTATTGAAGTTAAAGTTACGATACTTAAGTGCACATTTATGTACATTCTCACAAAACAGCCACAGACAGCTAAATCAAGTAAAGCACATAATCTTGCTTGAGAATAAATATTTTCTGGATTATATAAATGTAGAGGTGTATTAATTCATTTATTTGCTTACCATACATTTCTGAAATGTCAGTGATGGTTAAGTGAAGTGTATGAACACAATGTCACTTTTTACTTACTGCAGTAACACACAGAAACTGATGTAATTTCCTGTGGTGTGTCTCAACTACAGCACATGGTGTGAAAGAAAGAGGATGTTGCACAGAGATGAGTAGAAACTGTCTAGCAGCATACAAGGGAGTATAATACTGAACTCAAGAACAAAACTCATCGCCTTGTTTGTGGATCAGCCGCCAAACCAAAGAGTCTTCTGGTCAAAGACAAATGGAGATGTCTGAGAACATTTATAACAATGGAGTAGCTGATGAGATGGTGGAGAGGGTAGTTGATATTTATGAGAGCACAGACTTTTCCAGAGGTCATGAAGCTGAAACAAAGATTATAGTGCATCAGCAGTCAGGTGAGTGACACACACATCTTTTCTACGTTACCTTTTGTTGTTTAAATTTATATTTATAATGTTCTCCTGTGACTTTTTCCACTCAGATGGGACATTGCTCAGGGCTGTGATTGTGTGCCTGGTGCTGCTCTGTGTTCTCCTCCTGGCTGGCGTCATCGGCTCTGGACTGTGCTGTAAGAAATGTATGTATACTTAAGAAAACAAGATTTGCCTCACTAACCTCAAGTAAACAATTGTTTTTTAGATTTCCTGAGCAATCGTGCACTAGATCAGAGGAGTCTCACTGTGAATTTACTGTCTCATGCAGGCAGATTCAAACTGTCGACCCAAAGCGAGGACTCGGCTGATGACAGGAATCAGACTTTACCTGAACTCAGTGAGTGTAGTGCAGTGGTCTTTGTGCCTCTTTCTGTGTGCGTTTACATGGACTTTTGACACTTTCATTTCTTAAATTGTTTCACTTCCAGAACATTTCTGTAAGGATGGATGCACATCATTCAACAACAGTTTTTACTACATTTCTTCTCAAACAAAGAGCTGGGACGACAGCAGACAGGACTGCAAAGACAGAGGGGCAGATCTGGTCATTATAAACAGCAAAGAAGAGCAGGTAAAAGAAAAGTTTAAAAACTGTCACAAGAAATCAGATTGTTATAGTTTTATTGACTGTGGATACTGTTGCAGGCATTCATCAGTTCCTTAGATAAATATGTCTGGATTGGTCTGACTGACAGAGAAGAACAGGACACATGGAGATGGGTCGATGATTCAGTTCTGAACAGCCCAGGGTAAGACATTTTCTAACTATGTGACAGCCAGTTAGTGGATTGTCAGTGCATCGTGGATCATATTCTGCAGCAACTTCAGCCAGTCCATTGATTGTCTGTGTATGAACAGGTTTTGGGATCAAAATCAACCCAGTAAGACATTTGAAGGAAAGCCAGAGGACTGTGTTGCCATCACCACATCCACACAGGAGGGAAGATGGAATGATGATAACTGTATCTCACTAAATTTGTGGATCTGTGAAAAACAGGGATGAGCACCGCAGCAGAAGAGTGACTTCTTCCTCTCCAGTGCTGGGAGAGAGCAGGAGAGCACGAGGAGGGAGCGAGCTATGCATACAGGCACTGTACAGGCTTTTCATGAGTCATACTGATTTTAATAAATGAATATGTAATTAAAAACTATGAGTTGAACTGTTTCATGAATGTTCCTTCATCCACTATAAAGAGAAACATTTACTCATTTCAGGGTTTATAGTATAATTCATCTAAGCATATTCTTCCTCATACACGTTCAGTATTATCTAATATTTTCTCATGTATCAGCCCTAGATCACTTCACATTGTTTTCTCTTTTTACATGGAACTATCCTCTATAATTAAACAGTTCATATATCGCCCTCATGTGGTCATAGACATGTTATTACAGAGCAGGATAACAGACAAAAGACTGTGCACTCACTGTTGGTGAAGAGTAATCAAGTATGTTTACTTAAGTACCCTACTGTACCTTAGAAAATTGCTTAAGTGTTCCAGTTTTGTGCTACTTTATACATTTCGGAGGGAATCATTGTACTTTTACTCCAGCACAGTTATGCATTACGGTTTGCATACACGGTTGTTTAAAGATTTACATCCAAAACAGCATTTATTCTAAACTGTGATGATTTGTTAGAGCTTAACCTGCCCAGAAGTATATAACACAGTTATGTGGTCATGGACGGATGTCGGACATGGCAGTGATGGGCCGGAAATGGCCGGAGTTGGCCGAAAGTAGCAGCATTTGATTGACAGGGCCTGTCATATGGATCGTATGTGCGTCTCCTGCTGTCACCACCAGGTAGGTAGTGTTATATCTGTAGTTGAATAACTGACAGCTTGGTCATTACTTCTTGTCGAGACTCTTTATTTCTGTTTCTTCTCTACTCTTCTGCCCGGAACTACTTTTAGTAGTAGTATTCAGTCCCTGAATACTACACATATATGACTTCTCCCCTCTTTTGAGTCATAGACATAAATGTATGTAAAAGATAACAAAACCTGCAGTGCCTTTTCCCCAAGTATGCAAACAACAGAGGCAGGTCGATAATGAGTGAAGATAGCAATTGACCTTGATCGACCTATAAGTCCAGTTAACCTACAGTGTTGGTTAGTGGAACACTCAGTAACTTAAACGACACATTAAATGATGCTTCACTTGTCAGTCTCTTGTAAACAAGGCAGGAAGTTACTCACTGTAACAAAGATAACAACAACAATGCATCAACATTCACTTCCTTCTTTCATCTATTTTTCTTTCCTCTGAGGTTATGGGGTAGACTGCCCACAACCTCCATAGCTGCTGGAGATTATTCTGCTCCATTTGATGGCAAGCTATGTGTTAAGTCAATACAAAGTATTTGAATCTTTCAGGAGTACGGATGACTCTTCCTCTGGAAGTCACCTGAGCCTGATCATGGAGCGTCTCTCTGACAGGTGAATCTGCAGGTGAGCACAGGGGTGCGGGTGGTTGCTCACTGGCCTGTGTGGTCTCTGTCTCATCTGGCTGTTGAACAGGGAGGAAGGCTGGGCGCAGATGGTGCCTGTTCCTCCGCAGTGGTCCATGGTCTGTCTGGATCAGGTAGGACCTCGGTGTTGTGTGTGTTTGTTGAACAGTGCCTGCTGTCCTCCATTCTGACTCCGTCGAGTTTCACCACCACACTCTCCCCTTGACTGAGAGGTGGGAGTGCTCTGACGCCGTGACGCCTGCTGTAAGTGCATCTGTAGTTCTCTTTCGCCTTGGCATCAGCTTTACGCACCTTCGTGAAGTCAGGCCACTTTGGAGTGAGGCCTTTGTCAACTGTAGGCACAGTCATCTTAATCTGACGGCCCAGCATCAGCTGTGCAGGGCTAACACCTGTGGCTTATAGTGGTGTGGCTCTAATGCTCATGAGGGCGAGGACCAGGTCAGCCTGCTGAGGAATCCTTTTCGCCTGTTTGAACTGCTCTCTCAGCCTCGCCGTTGCACTGAGGGTAATAAGGGCTGGAGGTGGTGTGCTTAAAGTCATTAGCCACAGAAAAACTCCTTACTTGAAAACTGTCGTCCATTATCCGTGTGTAGCTCCTCTGGACACCCCCACCTTGCGAAGATGTTCTTCAGTCGTGTACAGGTACAGGTCCCGCTAGTCATGTCAGGTCGGTGTGCTATTTCCAGATAGCGAGAGAAGTAGTCAGTGACAATCAGATAGTTTTTTGCATGTTCACAGATGTCTGCTCCAATCTTTTTCCATGGCCTTTGAGGTAGCGGTGTTGTCATCAGAGGCTCCTTCCACTGTGTTGGTCTGGTTTGCATGCAATCAGGGCACTTAGTCACCAGCTCTTGGATCTCCTTTTCCACACACTTACCACACACCCAGGCGTGCCCTCTTGTGACACTTGGTGATGCCCCGGTGCCCATCATGCAAACGGTTGAGTATGTCACCTCTCATACTGTGTGGGATGACAATACGATCTCCATACAACAGAAGTCCCTTTGAGGTTGACGGGCTGTTGCCCCTTTGGTGGTATGCTTTGGCCTGTACTGAGACGCTACTCACGTGTTTTGGCCATCCCTGGCTCACCAATTTGATCACCACCCTGCAGGTCGTGGTCTGTGCTTGTCTCCTGCTTGATCCGCTCCAGTTTGGAGGCTGACACAGGCCTGCCATGTGAGTTGCGACCTTGAACTCTGAAACATCACAGGTCAGTTCTGATATTTCCCTCTGCATGACAGGTAGTGGCTGTCTGGACAGTGCGCCAGCTGCTGTCAGTGTTTTCCCCTGCAAAAATTCTGCAGTGGGGTTGTATCTCATCAGGCGCATGAGCAGGCGTTGGCACCTCAGGGGAACTGTGATCAATGGGGCCCGTGGTTTCTGGTCTGTGTGCACCGTGAAGCCGTTTAGTATGTACAGGTAAGTGGTGAATCTCACAGGCCCAAACAACTGCCAAACACTCCTTTTCAATCTGCGCATAGTGCCTTTCTGCATCGGTCAGTGTCCTGGAACAGAAAGGTACTGGTTTCAGTCCCTCATCATGGCGCTGCAGCAGCACACCACCCAGCCCGAAGCTGCTTGCATCTGCACTCACTATTGTGGGTTTGTTTACCTCATAGAAAGCAAGTGTGGGTCCTGTGGAGGAGAAGAGCTGTTTAACTTTGTTGAAGGCTTCAACTTGTGCTGTGTCCCAGATCCCAGATGCCAGTCTAGAGGGCAAAATCATGGGAAAACACCATCCAATCACGTTGATGGGACTGCTCATTACGATTGGATCCTGACACCAACTTCAGCCTGTCCAACCCCCTGCCCCCACTGTTCACCCATTCGTGAACGAATAGAGACCCTTCCATTATTTTGAAGGCGTGGTTTCAAGGGGAGGTCTTAAGAAAAGGCACAAGTGTACTGTATATTTTCAAAATATAGCTTGCTGGAACATGCTAAGTTGGAAACATGCTAAGTTGAAATACTTGTTTGTTAAATTTCTCACATGGAGAGGCCCAGCATCAATCAAGTACAGGGCGGTTTAATAATCATCTGTTGACCTGAATTTCATATCCTTTTTTTCAGACTGAGTTTCAGCTATTCTTTTCTTGTCTATTTTGTGGGAGACTTGTAAGGCTTATTCATGTGGTCTTATTATGTCTTATGAAAAAAGTACAAAACGAAAGCATCAAGAAGAGCAACGGAAACTAGAGATACACTTATATGCGTGAGAGGGCATATAACCAGAACCCAACTGATACTTATCTTAAAGCAACTCTGACCACAAGAGCAACACTTAACTCACTGCTCACTCAGAAGGCAGAGCAGAGTATAAGATTCGCAAGGCAAAAACTCTATGAATTTGGTAACAAACCCAGCAAGTATTTAGCCAGCCTGGTCAAGAATAGATCAGACTCGCAGAACATATCTTCAGTTAAAGATCTCTGAGCAGGTGAAAATGGATAGCAATGGAATAAAGACGTTTTTTACAGAATTTTATTAAAAGTTGTATACCAGTGAGCAGCCAGCAGGAGTCTCTCATAGAGGGCTTTTTCTCCAAACTGAATCTACCCAAGCCTAATGACTAATGGACCTATAACACTGGAAGAAGTAACTGGAAGTAATAATGTTAGAAAGTTACTCAACTACAGCTGTATTAGCAAAATTATAAGGTATGGTAGTGTCATTGGATGCATTGGATTCGAACGTATAGAATGGGATTTTTTGTTTTTCACACTGAAGGAATTTGATTTAGGTAAAGATTCTATTGAATGTTGAATTGCTTTACCATAATCCACTAGGGGCTGTTATCACGAATGGTAAGTGTCCTCCCTACTTTGCTCTGGGGAGGGCCACATGTCAAGGGTGTCCCTTATCACCTTTGTTATTTGTGATCACAGTAGAACATTGTGAAGCCATTCCACTGTTCATGGTATATCGATTAATCACAGACAACATAAGATTTCTTTGTATACTGATGATGTCTTATTGTTTATCGCTCAACCGGAAATATCTATTATGTCAGTCCTTATTGTTATTAATGAGTGAGTAGTACGTTTTCTGGCTACAAAACAAAAAAGATTTCAGTAAGTCAGAGGCCATGCCATTGGGTCAGGTGCACCACTCCCTCCCCCCTGGCTTATCACCCTTCAGATGGGCAACAGAAGGTTTTATTTATCTGAGTATATTTATGACTCATCTGCTGCAAAGGATGTTTAAAGCAAAATTTCAGCCTCTGCTTAAACGCATCCACAATGACCTAGAAAGGTGGTCTTCTTGACCACTCTTACCACCTTTACCACGATGCTGGGAAGAATCTCTTTGATTAAGGTGAATATTTTACGAAGGCTGCTCTACAAATTTCAAATGATCCCAGTCCTACTAAATAATAATACTATCAAGACAGTGAATGGTTGGTTTAGATCATTTATATTGCACTGCAAAAAAAAATTTAAATTAAAAAAATTGCAACATTAGACTGTATCAAGTGGCTTCTCAATTTCAATATCTAGTACGGGCATCACGGATTAGCGGACTCTGGTCCGGATCCGGACCGGGAAATGGCTCTGTCCGGACCGCGACCACTGGCGAAATAAGTAGTGTTTTCCCCATAGAGCGGTTTTGAGCGCACATAGAAATTCGGTGTCAGTCAATCCGGTAAACTCGTGCCGGTAGCCAAGGACACCCTGCAGGGAGAGCAAGGCTGAACGCAGACATGGCTTGTTCTAAAAAGAGGAAAGTAGATACTGAAAATCGTTGTTTTAATGATGAATGGACAACTAAATATCTGTTCATTCTCCCTGCTGGCAGCTCCAAGCCTGTTTGCTTAATTTGTTCCGAGACCGTGGCATTGATTCAAAGTGGGAACTACTTTTATTTATGATAAGAGATTGAATATGTGTCTAATATCTCGCAACTTAAGTAAAAACTTAAACAATTAGTTACTTTTTAAAATGTGGCCATGACCTTCGCTCGGACCTTCTACTTGTAAATGTAATAACCGGACCTTGGGGACTTTTAATTGAATACCCCTGCTCTAAAATCAAACCAGTGAAACACAGAGTGGATGACTCACATGTGAAATATTCACAACACTTAAAAAATAATTTGGACCAAGCTAGCTCGCTTCCAGCCAGCTAGCTTGACTTACCTGTGACTCACCTGTTCGTTGTTCCCTCGATGCTCGTCCGTGTTGAAATCGGAGAAATTTGACGGAAATTCACGACGAGAAATGAACGCAACGCAACGCAACGGACGGGTTTGTTTGGTTTGTTTGTTTGGTTTTTGAGTTATAGGTTTGTTTGAGTTTTGAGTTTTAGGTTTGTGTTTGAGTTTTTGAGTTTTAGGTTTGTGTTTGAGTTTTTGCATACCTCAGGTTGAGCCGGGGCTCGATCCCACGTCTCCACGTTGGCGGTCGGCGTCCTTCCCCACTGGACCATCTTCAGTACCGATGAAGCAGAAGAACCAGGATCAGACTGAGGGGAGGAATCATGCTGAAGATTCTCCTCCATCAGTCCTGATAGAGCTGCTGAAGAACATTTCTGTTCTTCACTTTGTCTGTCTCATCATGGAGAAGGAAAACCACGTCTCCATGTCCTTTTGGACCACATGGTCCACTGAAGCTGCTCCTCATGGCCTCCTGCAGCTTCACTGCTCCTCATGGCCTCCCGCAGCTTCAGTGGTCCAGTGGGTTAAGCACATGGCACCAACTTCCTTTTTAATCCAGAAGTCGTGAGTTCAAATCCCGCTCAGAGCAGCACTGAGCAGAAGTGAAGGTGATGCAGCGTCCATTCTGTTTTCTGTATTCACGTTTGGTCGTGTTCCTCAGATCAACCTGAGCGGACAGAAGACGAAGGCAAACAAAAATAAAAGCAGGTTTGGTCATGTGATCGTCACATGACGCCTGCTGTCAGGATGTTTCCTGAATTCTCCTTCAGGGCTCAAGACAAAAAGTTTCACCGTCCTCCTGATCCACATTCACCCGAGAACACGCTTCATCAGTCAAACTCTTCATGCACACCAGGAGAAGTGGCAGATTTACTATTTTTTATCCGGGTGGAGCTGGAGGAGCTGGTGGAGCTGGTGGAGCTGGAGGAGCTGGAGGAGCTGGTGGAGCTGGAGGAGCTGGAGGAGCTGGTGGAGCTGGAGGAGCTGGAGGAGCTGGTGGAGCTGGAGGAGCTGGTGGAGCTGGAGAAGCTGGTGGAGGAGCTGGTGGAGCTGGAGGAGCTGGAGGAGCTGGAGGAGCTGGTGGAGCTGGAGGAGCTGGTGGAGCTGGAGAAGCTGGTGGAGCTGGAGAAGCTGGAGGAGCTGGTGGAGCTGGTGGAGCTGGAGAATGGAGGAGCTGGTGGAGTTGTCAGAGTGCAGCGAAGGCTTCAGGTTTGAGCTCCTGATGTTTGTGAACAGAGGCAGCACTGATGAACCAAACAGCCCGTCACACAGTCTGAACCGAGACTGAACCAGGTCTGAACCGAGACTGAACCCGCTCAGATCAGGTGTAAATGGACCGGGCTGAACTACAGGACTCTTCTGTGCACTCTTTGTACTGTGACTGACCTGGCCACTGCAGTACCAGTTTTAACCACTAGGTGTCAGCCTCTACCTTCTTTTGGACAGTGTTCCAGCAGTGGTGAAGTTTGGGGGAGGAGGAGGAGGAGAGGAGGAGGAGGAGGAGGAGGGAGGAGGAGGAGGAGGAGGAGGAGGAGGAGGAGGAGGAGAGGGAGGAGGAGGAGGAGGAGAGGGAGGAGGAGGAGGAAGAGTCCATTATTCAGAGGACAGAAACATGTGAACTGTGTTTGTCCACAAACACATCATGATCAGGTGTGGCACTCAGAGACGTCCTGTCAGGTCAGACTTGGGTTGTGAGTCGTAGTTCTTCAGGTTCTTCAGGTCTGTGTCACTGCTTCACTGTGATTGGCTCATTTAAGTAAAAACTTAAACAATTAGTCACTTTTTAAAAATATGGCCATGACCTTCGCTCGGACCTTCTACTTGGGCAAAATGTAATAACCGGACCATGGGGACTTTTGATTGAATACCCCTGTGCTAAGTGATGAATTGGTGACCTGTGCAGGGTGTACCTTGCCTCTCACCCGATGTGAACTGGGATGGGCTGTAGCCCCCTGTGACTCTGTGATAACAGATTCATTTGCCAGTTATTATCATAATTTATCATTTCATTGTTTTGTCCATCAAATGTCAGAAGCTAGTGAAAGATATGTGTTCCCATGGACGATGTCTTCAAATTGTTCCGACATCAAGCTCGAATGGCAGCCTATCATCACATTTGAGCAGCTAGGACCAGACAGTGCAATGTTTGCTTGTAAACTGACTCAAAATGTAATTGATTATCAAAATGGTTGCTAATTACTTTTTTTGTGGATTGACTAATCGACACATTGGCTGATTATTAGTTTCAGAAAAATGAGCTCCACCTCTATTCGCTTTAAAATTAAAGTGCTCTCACATTGGTGCCTAATGAGGACAAGTAGTTACAGTAACAGCAACACATTTAAAGACATTCTCACGATAGGATATCAGAGTCAGGATATCAGAGTCAGGATATCAACAGACAGCTAAAACAAGCAAAACATAATAATGCTTGAGAAGAAGCATTTTCTAGGCCCACAATTGGTCAGTGAGGTTCATACACCAGCTATGACCTTTATATGTACTTTCATACCATATTCTGTTAGATGGCATGATGTGGCATTCACAGTAAACAGCATGGAATGCGCTCTGATTATAATAACATGAGATGATTCATCCACCTACATCCATCATGCCAAAGTTTTATTGACATCAAACCACTCTGTGTAATATTCAGCAGAGTAAACGTCAGGTGATGCCACACTTGATTATATAAATGTAACGGCAACTCTTTATAGGTTGAGTGACGACTCTGTGAAGTGCATGAAATTACTAGAACATAACGTCACTTCAGTTTACTCAGAAGCTTATGAAACATCCTGTGAGATGTCTCATATACAGCACAGGCTGAAAAAGGAAGAAGACGTAACACAGAAATGAGTAGAAACTGCGTAGCAGCATACAGGGAAGTGTGACACAGCACAGAAGAACAAAACTCATCGCCTTATTTGTGGATCAGACGCCAAACCAAAGAGTCTTCTGTTCAAACAGAGAAAGGGAGATGTCTGAGAACATTTATAACAATGGTCCTGTTGAACCAGAGCAAATGGAAGAAACAGACTTTAACACACCTGGAGTAGCTGACGAGATGGTGGAGAGGGTAGTTGATATTTATGAAAGCACAGATTTCTTCCAGGATCATGAAGCTGAAACAAAGAGTGCAGTACATCAGCAGCCACGTGAGTAATACACACACCTGTTCTACCTTCCCTTTTGTGTTTTAAATTTATATTTATAATGTTGTCCTGTGACATTTTCCACCCAGGCAGAACGTTGTTCAGGGCTGTGATTGTGTGCCTGGTGCTGCTCTGTGTTCTCCTCCTGGCTGGCATCATCGGCACTGGACTGTACTATACGAAATGTATGAATACTTTGAAATAATTAAGAAAAACAGATTTGTGCTGCTAAACCTCCTCTCGCAACCTTGAGTAAACATTTTTTTTTTTTAGATTTCCTGAGCAATTGTGCACTAGATCAGAGGAGTCTCACTGTGAATTTACTGTCTCATTCAGTCACATTCCAACTGCAGACCCAAAGCGAGGATTCGGCTGAAAAGAGGAAACAGACTTTACTTGGACTCAGTGAGTGTAGTGCAGTGGTCTTTGTGCCTCTTTCTGTGTGTGTTTACATGGACTTTTGACACTTTCATTTCTTAAATTGTTTCACTTCCAGAACATTTCTGTAAGGATGGATGCACATCATTCAACAACAGTTTTTACTACATTTCTTCTCAAACAAAGAGCTGGGACTGACAGCAGACAGGACTGCAAAGACAGAGGGGCAGATCTGGTCATTATAAACAGCAAAGAAGAGCAGGTAAAAGAAAAGTTTAAAAACTGTCACAAGAAATCAGATTGTTATAGTTTTATTGACTGTGGATACTGTTGCAGGCATTCATCAGTTCCTTAGATAAATATGTCTGGATTGGTCTGACTGACACAGAAGAACAGGGCACATGGAGATGGGTCGATGGTTCAGTTCTGAACAGCACAGGGTAAGACATTTTCTAACTATGTGACAGCCAGTTAGTGGATTGTCAGTGCATCGTGGATCATATTCTGCAGCAACTCCAGCCAGTCCATTGATTGTCTGTGTATGAACAGGTTTTGGCGTCACAGTCAACCCAGTGACTGGAACCACTGTGTCATGATCTACAGGCCCACAGCAGAGAGAAACTGGAATACTGATAGGTGTACCTCGCAACATTTGTGGATCTGTGAAAAAGTAACTGACTTTTAACAATGACGAGCAGCACATCACAAGACTGTGGCCTTTGTTGTCTCTTGTTTTCTTGTTAATAAGCACTTCTTCTTCCTCTCTTCTTCTCTCACCTCTTCTTCTAGTTAAAAACTGCAGCACAGAAAGACTGTTAGGAAAAGGTCAATACAACAAGTACATTCAGATTTATCACCAGGTTGATACCGACCATCTTACCATAAAAATGTAGTCACTACTTCAGTATTGGCTTAAAAAAGCTTTTGTAAAATATACTTTGATTCTCTGATGATGATTTTACTTTATGTTGTTAGTGTGCATGGCATATTTTTAAAAAGGAGGAGACAATGTGCTATACAAACTTGAAAATAAAAATGCCAAATTGAATTGAATTATGTCATGATTTTAGTATCTAAGTTTAAAAAAGAAAGTGAATTTTGTATTTTTATGTGTATGAGGGCAGAATGTTCTTGTTTCCTGGAAAATTCATATATATTAATATATTATAGTCATATTCATCTATCAAAACCAATTAACAATGTACACTCACCGGACACTTTATTAGGTACACCTTGCTAGTACCGGGTTGGACCCCCTTTTGCCTTCAGAACTGTCTTAATCCCTCGTGGTATAGATTCAACAAGGTACTGGAAACATTCCTAAGAGAGTTTGGTCCATATTCACATG
Source organism: Nibea albiflora (assembly GCA_014281875.1). Classification (NCBI taxonomy): domain Eukaryota; kingdom Metazoa; phylum Chordata; class Actinopteri; family Sciaenidae; genus Nibea; species Nibea albiflora. The sequence continues at coordinate 24,597,896 of CM024789.1, forward strand.
ATAGCATGACGCAGTTGCTGCAGATTTATCGGCTGCACATCCATGATGTGAATCTCCCGTTCCACCACGTCCCAAAGGTGCTCTATTGGATTGAGATCTGGTGACTGTGGAGGCCATTTGAGTACAGTGAACTCATTGTCATGTTCAAGAAACCAGTCTGAGATGATTCAGAGCTTTATGACATGGCGCGTTATCCTGCTGGAAGTAGCCATCAGAAGATGGGTACACTGTGGTCATAAAGGGATGGATATGGTCAGCAACAATACTCAGTTAGGCTGAGGCGTTGCAGCGATGCTCAGTTGGTAGTTGTTGGTAGTTGCTCAGTTGTTTTCGTGCCAGCATGTAAGCACAAATAATATTTAATAAATCATAATTTTGATAAAGCGCTATAGAGCGATTTTGCCCTGCCCCCTAATTCATTATGCGGCCGAAATTTGTAAAAGCATTGGTCTTAATAACCACAAGAAGTGTCAGACAGCTCTGAGAAAGTATATGAAAGCCCAACACTTTTTCCTGAAAATCAGCTTTTGACTTGACGGGCTGCTGTGTCTACATAGTTTCTCAAAAACTCACCATTTTTGGAGGGTTACTTCCCAAGGTTGTTTCTGATATTTTCCCTCAGCTTCAGCACCGGACAGTCAATACTGTCCGAGCTGGACATCATCTCGAAAAAGTGTTGTTTTTTTCTATTGCCACTAGGAGACGCTGTGAAAATCCCCATATGTTGTCATGGAAATGCATTCTAGGCTAGACCGCCATTATATATCAGAGGTTTGGGGAAGATTGGAGTATTTTTCGCAAAGTTATAGCACATCAAAATTTCATGAAAACATGCCGAATTTGTGGCCCCGCCCCTCTCACACAGTAAATCCAAAACTCACGATTTTGATAACTTTTCATTGTCAAGGTCCCAAGAACACACACACCAAGTCTCAAACAATGCCTATAAGGAGTTTGTTCAAATATGACCCCTGGAAATGACCCCAAAAACACGAAAACGCCAACTTTGAAACAAAATGGATGCCGTACGCTTCCTTGTAGCCCGGGTCACCCGGAGATTTTTTTTGTAGGCCTGGGGGAAATAAATGTGGCCACCAAAAACATGTCTCTATGCGAAATTGTGTCAATGGCAGAGGTTCCGTACAAGATGTGCTCACTGTGGAGCCATCTTGGTCCGAACGCTTACAGATTCTAAAAATTTCAGCATACTTTCCTGCATGAGGTTTTCTTTTCGTGAGTTTTTGAGCGTTTAGCCCCCGAAAAATGGCCTCGAAGAGTCACCGAGCAAAAAGAAGAAAGAAAGAAAACAAGAAAAGAAAGAAAAAAAAAGAAAGACAAATCCTACGGATACAATAGGGCTTTCGCTGCCCGAGCGAACAACGCTCGGGCCCTAATAATAGTATGGATAATATGAGGAAATATATGTTTTGCATTGCATTATTCCTGTGATAAACAATATACTGTTGAATGTCACTTTTTTTTATTTGGCTTTATGTCATGTATGTCATGTACAATTATGTTGAACAGCATATGAACTGCTGAACGGAAGCCACACAATTTCTCAACCTGTGTGTGTGTGTGTGTGTGTGTGTGTGGGTGTGTGTGTGTGTGTAACCTCAGTAACCCTAACCCATGTCGGATGCTGGCATGAGATACAGGTGTCATTTTGGGTGTGACTGTTTTTTTTTTTGTTTGTTTTGTTTTGTTTTTTAACACCAATCCATACCAGAAACTATCTCAAGCTGAAAGAGAAGACGGTACTGAAGCTTCCCTTCAGCCACCACTCACAGCCTCCCAACGCCCACTCATGATTACGTACTAACTTTGACACGAATTTACGCGCGGGGCAGGGCACACTTGACTGTCGAATTGTGGAGGAAAAGTCATACAAACAAACACTGCAGAGAGAAAGTAGTGACAGCTGCTGACTCCGAGGACGCACAGGATGGACAGACACATGACGCATCACTAGCAACATGCGAGTGCTGTAAGTAAGTAGTAAATAAATGCCACGCGTTAAGTCTGTGTGTTGAAGATTTTGTCCTAATTCAGTGTTTATCCTGCACTAGTAATATTTATTAGCGCATTAATAAATGAGGTGTCACGCGATTCCACATGTGAGATGCAGTACAACTAACCCTAACCCTAACATCAGAGCAGAATCAGGGCAGGATGTATATTTTATGTTTGTACTTGGTTCCCATTTCCTCTCACATGAAGTTTAGTGAGGAATATGTGTCACAAAAACGTGTGCATCACAAAGACAGACACATAAGAAGAATACCAATTAAAAGTTGAAATTGTTATATTTTAAACACAGTTAATATCCAGAGAAAATAAGTGAGGTGAGTTAAAAGTGTCAACAAACTCAGCCAGTCTAATTGCTAGTCTTAGAGAGTCTGTTTCAGTCTGAGGCTGCTGGTTTGTTGTTTTAGATGCTTTGATTCAGTTAGCTCGGTGAATATGTGGCTTGACAAGTCATGGCTGGTTGACAGTGATCCTCTCCCATATGTTAGTTGATCTGATTGTACTGGTTTTGAATGCTCTTTATAAGTAGGACTCGCTGGTGTTTGTGCTGAAAATTGATCAATACTTTCCTGGACACTGTGCCAAAGTCACCAGAGGTGAGGACTATGCTGTGCGTATAGGTACATGAACATGCAAATATTGTAACCCTGGTTAGCTGACAGAATTTTTTCAGCTTTAGGGAAAGGAAACAACAATTCTACGCTACTACGTAAGTGTTCAATTCACGTACTTCAGTAAACTTTCATGTACTAATTTTCCCACTCTGTGTCCACTAAATACAACAAGATTACAAGAGTCCAACGAACTTGTTATTATAGGACATGAAGTGTATATTTTCATATTTTTAAGGGCATTTTAATAATTAATGGTTTCCTGTACTACATTGTTTTGATCAAATAATAGTTTTGACTACAAACCTTTAAATCAGGATTATTTCCTTACTTACTTAAGTCCAAAAAAATGTCTGATCATCTTATATTACACAGGAAGTTTGTTCTAACTCCTCATAACTTGTTTTGATTGTTTCATTATTTGTGAACACATCAGTAAAATGCAGCCCTGACCGCGCTGACTCACACTGTTGTCTTGCTGTGCCAAGTTGTAACGACGGGTGAAATATATGCACCCATTCTGTCATGTCATAACAGGCATGTCTTTTCTAGGTAACCTTTGTGATCTTGGTGACTGCTGTCACAGTTCTGAGAATTAAGGCAGGAGCAGAAGTGTTTGGCAGCATGTTCACACTCCAAGGAGGACGAAACAAACTGCGGCACAGGTTGACGCTGCTTTCTGGACTCCTGGAGAGCTTGTTTTTCACAGGGCTCGCCTTTGGCTGGGCTTCTCTTGTGTTTGTGCTAAAAATTGATGGATACTTTGCTGGACACTGTGCTAACACCACCAGAGAGGAGGACTATGCTGTACATATGGGTATGTGAACGTGCATATATTCGCATGCATTCCCATGGTTGTTATTCCAGCATCTGAGACACAAAGATACAGTGTCTGGGACAATTCTGGGGCAGCAGAGAAACTTGCAAACAAATGCATCATATCATGCTATTTCTCTCTTTCTCAGCAGAGGATAATCACTAGACTAGAGAGTGTGTGACTGCGTAGTTTGTGACGAGGGAGGTAACACTGATCAGAGTGACATATGCATTTGGACAATCAAGAACAAACTTGGTTTTCATATTGAAAACTTGATTTGAACGTTACCAATTTGAGTACTAGAATTAGAAATTTATCATACCAACTTCATTTTGAAAAAGTGAAGAGTGAGATTTGGACAGATAATAGAAATGTTGAGAAATGTTTTTCTATTTTAATACATTCCTATACATGCTGCTCAGAGTAATCGCAGTCCATGGCTCTTATACCAACACCCATCCTCATCATGCCGAGTGCAGGCAGTCGGCTTCTCTGGTGTTCCTAAGTAAAGGCAATTCTGAGATTGAATTCAATATACATTAAATATGTTGGGAAAATGTGACTTTCTTTATCTTTCTTTATTCCAGATTGTCAGGATGAACACTTCCCTCAGGTCATGTCTGTCGCTTCCATTGCCAACACAATAATACGCTTCCCCATTGGCTATGTCTTTGACAGCTGTGGAACCACAGTAACAAGGCTAATTAGCTATGTGAGCACACCACCGCACCACCTGCATTTCATGATTTGATGCATTTCAAATTTGGTTTGTTAAGCTTGGTAAAGGCAATCACGTCCCTCGCAGGATGAATTGAATTACCTTTAGTAATTTAGTAATTACCCTTAGTAATTGGCTAGCACTATCATCAGGTTACACGCACAAAGCTGAACTTCAAGAAGATAGCCAACTAACCCTCACTTGTATGTAAGCCAGTCTTCTGACTCCTCTCCTATATGGTGAGCCCTTTTTTGTCATGTGCCACTTGCTATGGAATTTTTCATTTTTAGGTTTCACAGGGTCAGGCATGGGCCTTGAGGTCATAGACAGTGGCAGCACTAAATCTTCAGAGAAGACACTCTCTCTTTAGTATGCCAGGCCGCTGTTTGGATTGCTGGAGGAGTGCAGGTGCCAGCCTAATCTCAATGTTGCCTGGTGACCAGGGTCGAAGAAACTGAATGTTGGCTTCGTAATAGATAGCTATCCATTCACATTCTATTAACCTAAAAAAACAACAGCGGCTCCAGACTAGAAAGTGCTGAAGGTCAACACTAACGTGGGTAAATCATTCTCCTTGGCCATTTTTTGGGTGTATAGTGTATGTGTAGTCATCTGTAGAGGTTTAAAGTATGACCACCAGCAGTTGGAGTTGGGCAGAATAGAAACAGACTCAATGTCTCTGATTCTCCTTGATCAAGCTTCAATAAATATTACAGCATAAGACATCAGAGGTTCCTGAGCACTTATCGCTTATTACAGAACAGTTAAGTTAATTTCCATACAGTGGCTGGGGTGTCTGGCAAACAATGTTCAAACAAACAACAACAACAAAAGTCAAACTAGGTATAAAACCTGAAATGTGACCAAGTTCAGTCTCATGGTTTGCTATCTTCCTGCAGATTCTTGTACACCACAGGCACACTGTTCATCTCACTGTCAAACACAGGTATGTTGTTTTGTTCATAGCAGGATAGTTTTAGATCAGATACTGACAGGTCACCTATCAGAAACAGTGTTATCTCCATCTGCCCTGTTCTGTCGGTCCCACACAGAGACGTCAGTGTTGCTGTACCCTGCGATGTCGTGTCTCATTACCTCTGGAACCATCCTCCACCTCACTAATGTTCAGGTTTGTGGCGATGCAGCCTGTGACAGTAAACGATACGAACTGATAGTTTATGTGAAGGAAAACAAAAGCAATAGCAAGTTGTAACTTGTCTGTTAAGGTGGGAAATCTCTTCGACAACTATCGCTCCACCGTCATCAACATCTACAATGGGGCCTATGACTCTTCCGCTGCTGTGTTTCTCATCATAAAGGTAATGGATATTTGATACAAGAAAACTGACTCCAGTGCTTCTCAGTCCACACCAGAAAGTAAGAGAACATCTTCTCCTTCTCCATCTTTCTGTCAATAGTTGCTGCATGAAAGAGGAGTGTCTCTTCATTCGTCTTTTATCTTCCTCACCTCGTGCAGCATAGTCCACTTCCTAAGAACCTTCTTCCTAATGCCCAGAGGACATATCCCCTACCCGCTGCCAGAAACCTTCACTTATGGGTCAGAACAAAACTGCATTGTCCTGAATAGTGAATTTGAATCTGCAAAAGTTGAATTGTCTTTGCTTGCCACCATCACTTTAACAGAATAGGCTGCCCCGGTCGAAGCAGAGGAAAAGGAGAAGGAGGAAAATGAAATGAAGGATCAAAAGCGCAAGAAAGCAGATGATGAGACACCTGCCTCAGATCTGCTCCAAAAGACACCGCATGAGCCCGAGCAAGTGCAAGGTATCATAGTTTATGTTGATTTTTTTGAATGTGAACACAACACAATTTTGATGCATTAGTTTAATCCAATCACAGTGCACACAGCCAATGGGACTAGTTTGAATTGATTGTTTATTTGCTGAATAGGAAAATTCACCTCTTAACACACAAAGAACTAGCTAATGTTTTGACTGCGTTCAAGTATGCAACATTTTTGGATGACAAGGTCAAGGGTCAACTCACAATTTAAGCAGTTTGGTGTCAGTTAGCAAACTAAGTTTAAAGACAGTAGATAGAAATTGTTTTGTACCAACATCCAACAATCAAAATGCATTGCTGTCACGGCTCCCTGCCTGGTGAAAAAGAATGCTGGGTAGAAAATGTTGACCCCAAGTGAGAGGAGTCAACGCGATGAAAGTAGACACACACAGCAACATTTCACAACAAAGTAACTCCTAGGACATTTTCAGTGTTACAATTTGATGCGATAACAGAGTGAGAGACAGTTTTCCTGTTCTCCTCTCTCCTTAGCTACTTTCCAGAGCTGTGTGATGTCCTGGCTCTTCCTCTGGCACCTGGTGTGGGTGGTCACCATCCTCTTCTGTCAGTTCATCTTCTTATCTACTGTCAACCCCATGCTTACCCGACTGGCCAATAATGACCAAACATTGGGTGAGGTATAAAATGATTGAATTTCTTGGAGCATTTCGGTGTGAGTCACTCGCCGCTTGTGCAAGTTATAAGCAAGTTTATGGTGGACTTTGATCATCTAGATGCTGCACTGGCTGCAGTGTGTAGGTTGATTACATGTTTTCAGTTTATACCGCTGGAGAATATATCCCTGTGCACATGGAACTGTTTCCATCAAATTTTTACTTACATAACGTACTATACGTTATGTTGTGGAATTTGCTGCAGCAATTTGATGATGTCACTGGATGAAGCATTCGGTACTAGCCTCCTTCTTTCATCTCTTAAAGTGTACTAAGTAGATGCTTTTGTAGTTCAGGGGTTTGCCATGTGCCATCCACATGTGGATTGGAAGTCAGAGAAGCCCACTCATAATTATCGACTTCTGACTTGCAATGAGGAGTAACTTTGTATCCAGCTGGATGACTGGTTTCTCTTACTTCTAGTCCACACAATGGTGTAACAACATGAGCTGTTTGAGACTGTTGAACAGAAGATAAGTTCAAGCCAATGTGAGCTCAGAAGTATAATGTCTTGCAATATTTGGGTAGAATTTAAACAAGAACTGGGAGAGAAACCTTCGTAATGACAATTGTTTGCGTCTACATATTGTTGGATGATTGTTTAAGTATTTCCCTCAACCACATTGTTTGATTTGTCTTCTTTTGTGTTTGTTCTGGTTATCTTCCCACCATATTTCCTCCCCCAGACTAACATTTGTCTTTATATCCATCCCTCCTCTCCAGTGAGTCACTACACCAATGCATTTGCCTTCACCCAGCTGTGTGGAGTGCTGGTCGCTCCCGTAAATGGTCTCATCATGGACAGATACAAGCGCAGGCCTCTGGCTCCAGGTTATCTTGATTTCCTTCAACTTATTTCGTACCAATCCACCTTTTGCGTTTGTGGCACCCCAATGAGGTGAAGCAAATAAGCTTGTGTTGGATTTTGTAACCCCCTGGTCTTATGATTTTATTTTTAGCACAGAAAATTAAAAAAATATCATAATATAATACTAAGTAGTTCCAACAAAGACTTCGGAAAGTTTAACCATCATGTACTTTCTTTTTTTTCTTAGGAGAGACCAAGCGAGAAGCAGACCTGCGTTCTTCCTCTCTCGCTCTCTTTCTGACTTCTCTGCAGTGTTTCCTCTTCTGTGTGTGTTTCACCTGTCCTGTGCTGCCTCTGCAGTACCTCACCTTTGTCTTGCAGGTTGTCAACAGCACCTTCTTCTACGGAGGCCACCAAGCCTTCGTCAGCATTGCGTACGTTCACATTTTCTCACTTTGAAGTGAAAATGAAATCAGCACATATCTTTCTCATCATACCCCTCTCTCAATCTCTCCTCTAGCTTCCCAATGTCTCATTTTGGGAAGATGTCAGGGATGGCGATGTCTTTATCAGCTCTGGTGCTTCTTCTCCAGTTACCAATCCATCGCGTTATCCAGCATCAGCTCCACGGTGATCCGCTCTATGTAAGTGTCCAGAGGTGGTTTAATGAGTCTTGCCAAAATTGCCAAAAATTTATCATCAGTTCTCTCTTTTTTGTCATTCTCACAGGTAAATGTGGGTGTCACCTTGGTGTCTCTGCTGGCCTTTATTCACCCTCTCCATGTCAGCCTCTACTGCAGAAAGTTGGCCAAACAGAGAAAGACTGAGCGAGAAGTGAATGAACCGCACTCAGCAAAATGTTGACTTTCTCCAGTGTAACCACTTCTAAAAATAAAATGAAGAAGTTGTATGATGCGGACGTGAAGAAGATAACTTCTCCTTTTGGAAACCACTGAGAGACCATTGTGATTTTATGTTTCAGTGTGTGTTAGTATTTATTATGTCCTCAGAGAGAGATGAACAGGCAGTAGGTGGGGTGGTAGCTGGTGTTGTTAATGTTAAATATTTGATGGGAAGAATCACAAAAGTAATTAAAATTTTCTGATGTACAGTACACTACATCTAACTGTTTAGTTAGGGAGGAAGTGAAGCTGCATCATCTTGCAAAGGTGTCAAGGCTACAGTGTATATATGAGAAAGACAATCTTTGACAATTATTGAAGAAGTGATAAACATGTTTACACAAAGAGATACTGAGCATTACTTTCAAAATTACAGAGAATATATTTGAATATTTGAATTAGGATATAAGTGACATAATATTTAGTCAGAAGGTCACACTTACTTTTTCCGTGAACGGTGAGACAAAAATTGATTAGTAATACAGTCTTTGAATAATTGATTGAACCTAACATCTTCTGTTAGCTCCTTCAGGGTCTGATGAGTGTTTTTTCCAGGTTCTTTACGCTCTAACCAGCTCCCCTTTCAGGAGCTTTCTTGGTGGTGAAGGTGGAGGTGCTTTGTTGTATAGTTGTTCTTTGCCGCTTTTTGGCATCTTCCTCTTTCTCTTACCGCACAACCAAGTCAATTGTTCCTCTCCTGCCGTGTACACGAGGGGTCGACAACCCTGCCAGTGACAAGGGCTTCCTGCAGCATCACCGGCCTTGCCAGGCACAAAATGACGGCGCCAGGAGGAGCCTTTGATGTCTTATGCTGTAACATTTATTGACGCTTGGCCAAGGTGAATTAGAGACACTCTCATAGTGCATCAGAAGTGCTTTGCTTGAGTCTTTCTCACATTCTGCCGAACTCATCCTGGTGGATAGACTTTAAACCCCAAGATAACACCACATACGCCCAGAATTAGCCAGAGAATGTTTTTACTCCTGGAGGTGTTACTGTCGAAGACACGGATGTCTGTTTATACAGATTGGAACATCAATGGCCAGCTATCTATTATGTCTAGGAAATCAGCAATAGGTCTGACCCCCACAGTGTTGAGATACACTGGCACCTACTTTTCCCAATCAAAGCCAAACAACTACTACTGCTGAGGACCTCAAGGCCCACACGTGACCTCATGTAACCTAAGGATAGAAAATTCCATAACACCAGCCATCATGCCAAAGCGAGGAGGTATTTTTTTTTTTAAAAACCAGTGCAAGATGCTACCTGGGATGTTGACAGCCCTGTTTGGTTAACATGTGACAGGAGATGTGTCAGCCTGTGTAGTGAAAACCATACCATCGATTTGTTGACTGCACTAAGAGTGTTTTGGCGGCCACAAACAAAATCTTGTTTAGGGCACATTAACAACGCACAAAAATGTGTTTTCAACATGTTGATTTTCATCAAATATACTTGATTTTCACTGCGTTGTTCATGTGTCTTGTTACCTCCGCAATGGTACACAGCTATATAAATCACATGGTCGCCATATTATGTCTCATGATGAGTCCCAGACTACAGCAGCAGCAGCGGAAGCTAATCCACATTTGTACATATACTTAATCAATGATATGACTGGGAGATGCACATGAAATATTTAAATCAGATGATTATATAATTATATATTATTTTGTACAGCAAGCTATTTCTACATAAATGGGTCCATATGACATGAGTTTCTAATGCCATCATCATCATCACACAGTGTTTAATATTCCTGTATCTGCCAACACGTGTCCCATTACTAAGTCTGTATTGTATTTAATGTTTTATCTGTAGGCCTCCGGTGCTTAATTAAAATGATATCATATTATATACTATTAATATAATAGAAAATCCCCAAGATTATCATACAATTCACAATTAAACAATGAATGAGAATTACTGCGTGTATAATAGACCCATATGTTAACATGCTGACCCGCCCTGTGTTCCATCTGTTGTCAGTAACACCGGATCTCACTCTGATTGGACGAGCGAGGCGCAGCGGAGGACTGTGACGGACGTTCAGTCCACCTTGAAACACAAAGTAACCATCGTTCAACCATATCAGGTGTAGAGGATCTCCAGCAGGTGCTGGCGAATGGCTGAAAACTGAGGTGAGTTGATTAACCGTGTCCACACACACACACAGACACACAGACCGACCGTTTCTGGGTGTTATGCTCATTTATGCGCACTCATGTTGCGTTGAATGTTAAGAAAACGTGACGGTCACGTTATAGGGGTCCATGTTTTTCAGGTTTTTGTGTCCACATTGTGCCTTGTGTCTGTACTCTACACAGATTAAGTGAACTAATCTGGATTACGGTCAGCACCGCCTGGGCATGACTGTCCTCAGACCAAGAAAACACGTGGAACATGTAATTTATACTATATACAGTAAAACATGTCCTCTATTTATATAATATCTACAAACAAGGTGGTGGAAAATGTATTACAGTCCCTTTATTCAAGTACCAAAATATTGTAATATTGAAGTAAAAGTACAAGAATGTCAGGAAAATGAATACGAATCAGAAGTAAACAATACTTTTTATACTAGTTTCTTGTATATACTATATATTATTATAATATAGTCTAATTTAAATTATAGCATTATTATTGTTATAATTATATTGTTAGCAGCATTTCTATGTTATAGTTGGTCAGTGTAGCATTACTGGATGATACATTTTTTTAGTAAATTTTTAGTAACTCCTCTCATCACATGATGTTTGCTGGTTATCTGCCACCAGAGTGTCTTTGCTTTCAACTCAAGAATCATTCAAGATCATCTTCACAACTCTTTACATAGTGCACCACACTGATATTGACCTCTTGTCATTCTTTAAATATTGTTTAGAAACTGATGTAAAATTTCTGGTGGGAGACTGTAATGTTTACATATTGGTCAACATGTGTTTAATCCATTGAAACTTTGCTGCTCAGTCCTGGATCATCTGTTGTGTAGGCGTTGTTACAGTATGCTGGGTCATTTTGTACTGTACTGGGCTGTAATCTGAAGGATGAAGAACTTTCTCTCCCTTACACCTGTTTTTGTTCTGCACCCTTCATCCAGCAGGGACCTTTACTTGCTGAAGGGAACTCTGAAAGAGGATTTAGGGGGAAAAGAGAGAAAAGACATTTCTCTGGTGACTAAACTCATACTGGAAATAAACTTGCTGGTGACCTGGAGTGAAACATGCAGGGGTGCGAGCTGAGTACCAGGCTGCGCTACAGGCTGACTCTGGCCTCGGGGATGCTGGAGTGTCTCTGCTTTGCTGGTGTGGTGTTTGGTTTCGCCTCTCTGATGTTTGTGCTGAAGGAGGATGGCTACTTCAGTTATCTGTGTGCCACTGTCCCAGGTACCAATGGCACCCTCACCATTACAGGTAAGCAACTCTCCTCCTCCTCATCCTCTGTATCTAATTGCCAATAAGTTATGACTCATGTTTGTAACATCCAGTCTATGTGTATAAATGCTCTCATTCATTACTTTGCCTTTCATTCTGCAGACTGCTGTGTTCTGCTCAAACACAGCTTAATTTTATAGCTACAGACAGTCCTCTTCTCCTTACGAGTTTGCTATGTTTCTACAGTACCTCTACAGTACTAGAGGTTAAAGTAAGTCTTTTAGGTTTAACATTTTCTACTATTGTCTGCTATGAGTGGACTAAAGACTGCAGTCTACACATGAACTAGCACCACTGCTATGTGGACAAAGGCAGAGCATTCATGGGTAACTGAAGACACGGTGCTAGTGTAGTGATATAATGGCATAATGTCACAAGCTTTCTCTCCTTCTTACAGACTGTAGTGGACAGGATGAGCAGTTCTCTCTGGTCTTCACCATTGCCTCGTTCCTCAACAACTTCCTGAGTCTAGTCAATGGCTACCTGTTCGATCGATTTGGCACCTTGGTGACGAGGCTGATGGCAATGTAAGTATTTTGCTTTTTTTTTTTTTAATTATCATTATTTTTCTCTCTCTAGCCATAAAACAAAAGGTTAGTTTACAACCTTGATAGTATCAGTTTTTGAGATAAACGTAGGGAGTGTCTAAGAAGGCAGAGATTACACTCAAGCAGAGATCACCTCCTTTGATTGTCGACACCACTTGCCCTTTGTATTTGCAGTTTCAGTATATTTATGATTTAAGTTCAGTCAGTATATTGCCAGAAACAGAACCCTTTGACCCTAGACTGTCTCTCCATAAATGGTACATTCCATTAAAGACCTGATGCCTGCAGATGTTACATGCATCTACATGCACCCTGGTTTTGGAAAGTGATCAAGTGTCCAAGTGTGGAAATACCTCTCAGCTTCCTAGTGTGTGTATGTTTTGCTGGATAGATGACAGAGGCACTGATGTAGCTGCTCCAAATTCACATTTCTCCATTTCTCTCTCTCCAGATGTTTGTACACAACTGGAACCCTTCTTGTGGCCTTCTCCAGTGCAGGTAGGTGAACACACACACACAAGCGTTCATAACATACTTCAAATAATCATAATAATAATGATGAAGTGACCATTTCATGCAGTTCTATCTATCACACTCTTTCAAACTTAGTGAACATTATAAGAAGTTTGAACACACGTATGTACTCGAAATAGCAAGTGTAAGTACGGAAGTATTGACCATCAAACAGCACTAGATTTGAGACACAGCAAGGTTTTTTTTTCTGCTTACTTGGTTATTGCTCTGGAATCCAGCTCTAACCAAGTGAAGGGAGGAATAATAATTTCATAATCAATGGGATCATTTCTATACTTGTCTGAAGTTGCTGGAGTTTGTCTTCCACTGTCATGTAGCATTATCAGAGCTGCTTTTTCCCGCCTTGTCCTGCATTGCTGTGGGAGGAATCCTGCTCCTTCTAACTAACATGCAGGTGAATCCTGATAATATTTATGTATAAATATCTCAGCATAAAAACACACTCCGTGGAACACTTCTGAAGTCTCTTTATCACTGAATTCTGTCACTGTGCGTTGTGAAGGTTGGCAACCTGTTTGCTGCTCATCGCTCCACCGTCATCACCCTCTACAATGGTGCCTTTGACTCCTCTGCTGCTGTGTTTCTCCTCATCAAGGTAAACTAGGGCAACCACGTCAGTGGCTGTGCTCTGAACTCATTTACTGGATGTCACAATACAATATCAGGCACTGTAGAGGGCCTTCACGTGTGATTTGTTAAAGCTAGAAACAATAGGAATACAGTTTTTTGCCAGGTATTCTATGAACCACTCCATTTTCTTCTTCTAAGATGTTTTCCCATTTTCCAGGTTCTGCATGAACAGGGAGTCTCTCTCCGCTCCTCCTTCCTTGTTTTATCCTCCTGCAGCATCATTCACCTGTTGAGGACCTTGCTGCTGATGCCCAGAACTCACATCCCTTACCCTCTGCCTCAATACTACACCTACGGGTGAGAACATTAGCATGTCTTTGAAGCACTCCCTGCATTAGGTCGCCTAGGCCATCTTTATAGATGAGACGTGACATTCGCTTTTCCTGATGCACAGACTAGATTGTGGACAGGCCAACACTTACAACGTGGAGCAGCTTGAGAGGATGAGGAACGGTGGGATGACAGATTCACAGGAGACCAGTGGGAAGGACGTGTCGCAAGCACCTGAGGACGGGACTAACGCTCAAGACTACCAAAACTGGTACTTAACCTCGCTGCTGTATTCACATTGTCAGTTGTGGGTAAAGTGGTTGATGCTTTTTTCACAGACTGTAAATCAGCAAAGTTCTGTAAGGTGTGTGTATGACTACAGGTATATTGATGAACTATATAAATTGACTATAATAACTATAATTGGGACTCGATGCTTTCCATGCTTTTAGCTGGAGAGTTTCCGTAGCTGTGTGCTGTCCTGGTTCTTCCTGTGGCACGTGATGTGGCTGTCCATAATGCAGTTGAGGCACTACCTCTTTATTGGCACGCTCAACCCCATGCTCAACCGGCTGGCTGACAATGATCCCAACCTGGGTAACTCTATGCTAATCGACTGTGATTTAAAACTTTCTCCTTGTTCTCTTATTTACTTTTGCATTCCCTCCTCTCATCATCACATTTATTTTTCATCTCCTCTCTTTGTTTCCTTCTCACCTCAGTGAGCCAGTACACCAATGCTTTCGCCATGACCCAGCTGTGTGGAGTGCTATGTGCACCCTGGAACGGCCTCATCATGGACAGATACAAGGGGAAGCCTCTGGCTCCTGGTGAATCAGTGACTGGTGCTGTTTAACTGCATGTTTGTTTGTGACAGAGCATCTTTACTCATTACTTCTTAACCATTTTTTCCCCCTGTAGGGGAAACTGAGCAGGAGGTGGACCTGCGCTCCTCCTCTCTGTCTCTGTTCCTCACCTCCCTGCAGTGCCTGCTGTTCTCTGTGTGTGCCTCCGTTCCTTTCCTCCCAATGCAGTACCTCACCTTTATGCTACAAGTCCTCAACCGCTCCTTCCTCTACGGAGGAAATGCAGCCTTCATTAGCATAGCGTGAGTATCACACTTGCTTTATTTATACATTATATACTGAATTTGGTTTGATACTTCAAATGTTTAACAGAAAGCCTGAGTTGCACACCTGGGGTCTAGAGTTTAAAATCCATGGGACAGGTGTTGTGAACTGAAGTAGCCATCCAACACTTCAGCCGCAGCCTCAATTAAATGAGCCTCTCATAAAAATGTTGTGACTGCCTCTGACTGCTAGTCCGAGACTTTATATGGAGCTGGATCATGGAATCATAGACATCCTTGTGTTTCTCTCAGTTTTCCAGCCTGTCACTTTGGGAAGCTGTATGGCTTGGTCATGTCCCTGTCTGCCGTCATCTCTCTGCTGCAGTACCCCTCCTTCGCACTGGTTAAAGGAGCTCTGGGTGGAGACCCCTTCTTTGTAAGTACCCACGAAAGTTTCAGAGGTTTCTGTCCCACTGTAGTAAAAATAAAGGGATTATATGAGGTGAAGAGATACAACTAAAAACACACCAACAAGAAAGAGACTGAGTGCCAGTTAAAATTCGAGCTGCAGCATTCTGAACAAGCTGGAGGTAGAGAATGTTGCAATTGTCTAGGCGAGAGAAGTGAAGTTTGTTGACACAGGCTTTGTATTAAATAATACATCCTCAAGATCATATAAGAAAGTTGAAATCACTGTCTGTCTAAAAATAAAGCATATGGTGGTCTAATAGTAATATTACAGGAATATTCAAGCGAAAAAAGTGCAACTTTAAAGGATCTATTAAGAATATTGTATACTATGACCAGTGTTTGAAAGTACTTTCTAGTACTATCTATCTATCTATCTATCTATCTATCTATCTATCTATCTATCTATCATAAATGGTAAACTGTTGTTTTGATCTGTTGCACAGCTGGACATCGCTCTGACTCTCGTCACTCTGCTGGCATTCATCCATCCTGTCTATGTCTTCATCTATTGCAGGAAAGTAGCCCGTCACAGAAAGGACAACACCCAAACTGATGGTTTCATAAAGACCTGAAGCAAAGTTATAGTTACAGTCTAGGGATAAATTAATTCAGTGTTTTAGTCTCTTAGAAAATTTTACTTTTCAGGTCGTTGCACACTATAAACTAGAAAACATATGATAGTATTTTGCATAACTTTTTTTAATCCGAGTGCACTGATATCAATTCAATGTTTTTAAAGATAGATATAGATTTTTTAAAATGTTTTTTCCAAAATGCATTACTAGTTTAATAAAAAAAAAAGTTAAAAAACTCTTGTAAATGTAAATGTTTTATTGATTGGGCTACATTTTATTTGAATACTAACATTACTGAGCTGTAACCTCAATACACAATGTACAGTATGCATAATACTGCTATACTGGGTGCTATGTTAATACGCAATATATTGCTTGTGATTAAATCAGGATATGACCAGCTCAAATAATAATATATTTTATTTTTAAAAAGTGTCAGGTGACAGGTGCATGTATTTACATTACAGTAAACATGGTCAAAAACAAAAACAGTTACTCTGCATGTACATGAATATTAACATCACAGTCTAAGACAATACAGACATCGTGCTAATAAGATTCATCCAATGTAACAGTGAATAATGTAGTGCTCATGTTTCACTAAACACTTGTGATAACTTTGAACCATCATGTTGAAGTTCTATTACTGACAAAAAAGCAGCATTAAGTCATCTAATAATTAATCTTTGGAGTTTCATAGTATGAACCGACTCAACACAAAAACACGTTAATGCTAAAGCAAAGGCACATGGTAGTAATTTCACTTAATGCTACCATGGAGGACTTTCATCTAACACAAACCAGCCACGCACTTCAATCACAGTTATACACATCTGTTAGAAATTAGCAGAGGATAAAAAATAAAAACTAAGAATATCTACTGATCTACTGTATTATTGTATCCAAAAGAGGTAAGGCACTAGGCGCTACAAGGTACTGAATACACAGCAAAGTCAAATGTAGATCAGAAGTATAACAGTCCAGACTACACACAGTATAAAACTTTTCTTTCTTTTCTTTAGTCACAACATTAAAATCAAAAGAAGAATCTTCCTTCCTTAATGCACTTATTTTACACTTTAATGAGTCCTCTGCGTGTACTGCATCCAACCTCAGCATGTTTGTGTCCTAGGTGGGGATATTGTGCTGTTTTGCTCTTTTTTCAATGGGTTGATTTTGTGTCAGGACTTCAATCAATGGTTTGAATCATGTTTAAATTCAGAGTGTTACAGGTAGGTGAGAGGTTTAAATTCAGAGCTTGTGAAAAAGGAAAGAATGTTTGAGTGTTTAAGGGACCTTGTCGTCGTTCCTGCTTCCAGTTAGCCCGCTCTCAGCTGTGGGCATGTGGTTGTGGTGCAGAAACAACATAGAGTCCAAACTTTCTGGTGGAATGTTGGCTCTCTTCCTGTACGTGACTCCCGCTCCTTGCTTCATAAAGTCCTGTGCAGCGTTACCTGCCACTGCCGGGGCAGCCAGGTAGGCCCGTGCCACTGTGGCCAACAGTGGAAACTGCACTGCCTTCGTCCTCCACCACTGCAGGGGCTCCACGCCCAGAGAAGTCCCCTTGTCGGCTCTGAAGACAGACATCTCCATGTCTATAGACTCCTCCACGGAGCTCTGTCTGCTCCTGGGGGCAGAGCAGAACAGGTCTCCCAGGAGGAACTCCATACCGGAAAGCCCGCCCTGAGAACCAGGATCTGCCAACTCGCTCTCATCAGCCTCTCCGGCTTCGCTCTCTTCTTCTTCGTCCTCGAGTTCTCTGAAGTTGATCGGACGGGATTCTTTGAGGCGCTTGCTCCTCCGCAGGATGTCACTCTCTGACTCTGGTGAACCCGGTGAGGGGCTTCTCTTGCTCCGGCTTTGCTGCTTACCTTGGCTTCTCCTCCTGTCCTCCTTCACAATCCTGACAGCCTCTTTCTTTAGCCAATCAAAAGTGGCTGTCTGCTCCTTGAAAGAAATCACAACAAATTTTTTAAAATTGTGTTAGAAGAATCAACAGATCAAAAATATATATGCTGACAATTGGTGCGTAGGGCTGTGTATAGTATACTGAGTATATTATGTTAGCTACTATGAGCTACTATGAATAAAGGCACTGAAAAACACTGCGTGTATTCATCACTCAGAGCCTCTCCGTCTGATACACTCATTGAGTAGATGGAGCATTGCACTAAAAGCTTGTTACTAGTTAATGGGTGTTGGGCAAAATTAAATTGTAAAGATTGTAAAGCCCTTTCAGGCAGTGAGGTGATTTAGATAAATAAAATTGATGCTGACTTAACTTTCGACTTCTGAAGGGTCTTAAGTTTCATTCTAGTGAGGTATTAAAACTTTATTTTCGTAATGAAACCTTGATTTGTAAAACCTTGAGTTCAAAATTTCAACCGATTCCTGACCCTAGGTACCCTCTACCCTGGCCTGCAGCTTTAGCGTCAGTCTTTTAGCACTATAATCATGTATGTAGCCATCAAATGACTTTTGCAAGATTCTTCTTTAAAAACAAGTCATTGGAGACCGTTAGCCAAGCTGTTGTTTCAAACAGCAATTCTAGTTCTGAAATTAAGGACTCATTATATAAAAGATTAGGAAGGCTTTCGATGATAAGTCTGCAACTGTTCGTTAACTGCGTGTGTCTTGCAAGTACAGAAAGCTTGTCCTAGCTAGCTAGCTAGCCGCAGCTACTGACTCACCCTCTCCTCCATGAAGCCCAGCCCATGAAACTGGGGGTCGAGGGAACATGCCACACACAGAACCCTGTTGACCACAGGGTTGTCGTAGCAGCTTGCCAAGCTCCGCCTCATCATCCTCTTCACTTCCTTCAGGATGGACGACGAATCTCCCGGCCGTGACACAAGGTGGCAAGAAAGCAGGCCGGTGAGAATGGGTTTGATGAGGGACAGGCGGGGGAACGTCTCCTTGGCGAGAGTCCGGCAGGCCACGTCCAGAGGTCTGAGCACCAAACACAGGTCCTCCAGAAGCTTCCATTCACATCGCGAAGTTGAAGTTGTATTGGAGGTTGAGTTTGCGTGGCAGCTGCCGGATGAACTGAATTCTGAAGGAGTGTCTTCTTTAGGAACGCCCTCACCTTTAATGTCTTTTATCATATCACAGAAAAGGCTCTTCTGTTTGATGAGCATGCTCAGTAGAGGGTACAGCTTATTCCACGTTGGCGGGCTGTGAGCCCATGACTTCAGCTCTGCATGTTCTTGTTTTGTCAGGGTGTGCGACAGACTCTGGGCATGGTGCTGATACGTGCTTTTGTTTTGAACAGGGGGCAGAAACAGGATTGAGAGAATGTCCTGAAACTGGTTGAGTGTCTTGGAGATGACAGGATGTGACATCACTTCCTCAATGCAGCCTTGCACAGCGCTGAAGAAACACGGCACAGACGGTAGTCCTTCGCTAGAATGACCGTGCTCTGAGCCACGTGGCTCCTCAGGTGATACAGAGTCGTCCCTCTCCAGGAATGTTGTTGAGTTTGGGTGAGGAACACTTCCAGCAGCCTCTCCGACTTTCTCAGTCTTTATTGGCCTCAGCCTCATCTTGTTCTTTCCTTCTCCTCCCAGCAAGACCATATTCGGCTGTGAGATTCCCCACTCCTGGGCCATCACTTTCACTTGAGCCTCCACTGCTCGAAGGCTGTAGTCTTTCATCCCATTATCTGTCAGTCTTTGGGTTGCCAGGGCCAGATTCCGGAAGTTAAAATGACTGTCGATGTAATGTGCCCAGAGGGTGAGGTACCTCTCAGTGTTGCCCTGCCAGTTGTGGAACCAAACATCCACGCTTAAAGTGACAAAGTGATGAACTTCCTTCCGATGGCTGGGAGGTCGCCCTCGTCTCCTGGGCTCAATCTCGATGGGAGCGGTGTAATCCAGTATATCCTCGTTCTCTCCGCTTCCCATCTTCCTCCTCAGCAGCTGAGCCAGGCTCATCTTGCCTTTGGTATGATGTTCTTTCAGGAGGTGCTCGAGCTGACGAGGTGAAGGCAGCTCCTTGTAAGAAGGAAGGAGGGTGTGGATGAGCTGTTTGAAGCCTTCCCCTTCTACCAGAGCTGGCGGCTGGAGATCCATGATCAGAAAGTTGGTGATGGCATCGGTCACATGAGCAGACAGGACCAGGGGGAGTGTACTGACCAGACCGCTGTTAACCATCACTGGATGTGAGCGCTGTTGACCTTTTGGGAAAAAGATTTTCAATCAGCAAATAAGCTTCAACAGTTCCGACAAAGCTAACACAAGCTGTCATCAGTTAGATTCAAACCAGACCTTTCTTTTAACATTGTAACTTTGATATGCTGTTATTTACTGTGCAAAGCAGACATACAGACAGTTACCTATTCGATCCTTGTTACTGTCACGTGGTCTGATGTGATGTTTGTTGGTCAGATGGTTTTGGAGATCTGCTGCTCCTCCTCCGCAGCCCACATTTTCCCCACACAGCTTACACACCGCAGTGCTCCGGTCCAGAGGCCGACCGGTCGGGTCCGGCTCAAACCCAAAAAAGTACCACGGGCTGTTTTGTGTGGCGTGTGGGTTACTCAGCAGTTTGTCAGTTCCGGGCATAAAATCGTACTTTTCCATCTGATATGAGCCAGGGGACGGGAAGGAGATGAGGGAGGAGGAGGCGAAGGAAGAGCCAGGATTTATGCCTGAATCTGGGTTTGACATGCCGTCCGGGTTTGACACGGTCGTCACGTCGCTGATCACAAGCATGGGGCTCTGTGATTGGCTGTGGTCTGACCAAAGAGAAGAGCTGCTGGGCTCTGGGAGGGTGACCAATTGGATGTCCTGCAGGAGGCGCAGAACTGTCTCCTTGTCTCCAACTTCACATTTCACATTGTCACCTGTGCCACCACCAAAAATAAATGCATAAGCCAAATTAAATTCCAATTTATTGTCTACTGAAACTTAAAAGTGGAGGTAAAAACTGATTCGGGATGTACATCTGAGTGAACTCACCCATCCCCAGGCCTAGCAAAGTGGCGTAATCCTTGCCAATCCAGACTCTGAGCTCTGCTCCTTCTGTCATGGGCTGGGAAACTTTATAGTAGATGCGACGGTAAAACTGAAAGACGACCAGGTTGTGTTCCTCCTCACTGCTAGTATATGTTACATACCTGAAACAGTTAACTATGTTAACTATGACTGCAAAAGTAAGAGACAAAGCCCCAAAAACAAGTGACTGTCACACAGCGTTATGAAAAAAACTGCAAATCAGACAGGAAAAATGAAAAACTACTTTGAGAGGGAAACTTTGCTTGAGTCAGTAAGAAGGGCTCACCTCATCCAGTTAGATTTGTTTTCATCAGAAGCATCGACATAGACAAAAGCAGCATCATCCCTGATCTGGTCAGGGAAACAATGTGTATGTTAACTAGTTTCAAGAGCAAATCTATATTTCTGCTTCAAGTTTTTGTCATAACTTGATCAACTTCTACTTACAGCCCAGGCATATTTGAGGTCTGTCGGCATTTGCCCTCTGCACACTTCTCCTACAAATGGGCCGAACATGACTCCCTGCTGGAGGTGACACTTGGCGTACACCTTCATCTCTCCCATCTGCTCTTCGCCAGAAAATCCAGGACCAGACATCCCAGAGCCACCGTCCCCACAGAGGCACAGACAGGAAGGCAGGGACAGGATGGCCCGGGAGGGCCCGCCGTGGAGCCATGGTTCTCCGGGCGGCAGTACAGCATCTGGGACATAGTTCTGGTTTGAAGCAGTGTGGATGAACGGAATATCCTCGAAGAACTCTTCTTGGTTTAAATCCAAACCTGGAGAGGCAAAAAATAGGAATTATTATTTATGTATATAATTAACTTGAGATAATGGTACATTCATAGTGCCGTAAAAAAACAAACAAAACAGAGATGATGGAATTAAACAACACAGGAAACAGCTACTATACAACAATACACATATTACATTATAGTAACACACACATTTTGCACATTAGTTATTTATAGCAAAGACAGAAGCTTTTTTGTTTCGATTAATTTTATTGTGTAATATCTGTTTCTATCACGTGCGTTCATTGTGACTTTCTGTAGGTATCTGAACATTTCATCCAGACTGGAATTATGAAAATACTTTAATCCATTGCAGCACTGGTGCTGAGTGTGTGTGCTTCAGTGAACTTCTGTTAGGGGTGCCCACTTGTCTGGTGGCAGACCTGCTGGGCCAGCTGAATCGATCTCTGGCAATATCTCGCTCCGCTGCTTACGGCTCCCGGGGGACAGCATCTGGTGACTCTGGAGGGAGCTTTCAGACCTGTTGTGAAAATGACGTTTAAGTCTTTTCAGCAGGTGTTATGGGATACGTGTGAATGATGATGACAACAGGTGGATAAACACATCATACCTGCGCATGCTGATAGGAATAATTTCTCTCCCCTCCAGTCCTGCGTCACACAGGTGGTGAAAAGGGGTGGTTCTGATGCAGTGGTTGGTATAGATGACAGATGTGCCGGCTTCTTTGCACATGCGATTCAGCATCGAGCCCAGATAATTGACTCCCAGGGGTATGTGGCTGTACCACATTTCATCCGTTAGCTCCTTCTTAGGCTGTAAATAAAGAGCTGAGGCGTTGGATGGGAGCTTGCTGAGGTACTTTAAAAGAGAAGTAATGGGACAGAATTCACTGCCAGGCTTCTCGAACATGCAGCATCGGTCCTTCTCGTTGTGAATTTTTGCCTCATCGCTAAAAGTTAAAGTACAGTATTTCAGTCCTCTGTCGTCTTTTCTGATCACAAACGAATCTGGCTTCAGATTCCTGTTAGCCTGCTTCCCCCTGCGGCCGAAATGCACCTGTACATCAAACCAGACTTTGTTCAGAAGTCCCCTCGGAGTGCTGGTGTCCATCACGCGCGAGTGTCTGAGGACGCGGATATCCTCAGGAGACAGCGCCTGGTGGTGTGATGTTATATCTCGACCGGACTTCCTGATTCTCTTGAGCACTCCCAGGAACACCTTGTTGGCTGAGGTGAACTCAGCATCTCTCATTAAGCACACAGGTCGGCTCACAGGAGGCTCCTTGAAGTAACGGTTGAGTCCAGCCCTCAGTGCAATGTAACTAGCAATCCCATACAGCTCTCCTTTGCTGTTTCGCACTGAACCATAAAAGTGTCTGAGCAGCCCGTTCAGCTCGGTCTTCTCCACCGTGATCAGGTCCACCTGCAGCCCCTGAGACTCCAACCAGCCAATGAAGCAATTCACAGCCCATGTTGTCTGCTTCTTTGTGACCTTACTTATTTCATTCCTGCTGTCTTCAAGTTCATCCAGTTCCAGGTCTGACACCATTGCATGTCTAGAAATGTCTGTGTTATTTACCTCACCCTCCTCTCCTTCTTCTTCTTCTTCTTCTCCTTCTTGTCGTGACTCATCCTCCTCTTTCAGAATGAGCTCCTCTTTAGTGTTCATGTCAGGTTCAAACAAATCCTTCAGGTGTGCACTCACAGTGTTAGCTGTTAGCTCCATGGAGCTGTGCTTTGTGAGAAATAGAAAATGGAGCGAGCACAGGTGTCAGGATATGGACATGTAAACAAAGCGGAGTGATACCGCCCCAAGCAGTCACGTTACGGTGCTATACGGCGATTATACCATAGTCATTATCAGGTTGTATTGTGCAGCCGATTAAAAAAAGGGGGGGGGCTTTAAAAGGCTAAAGATGGCGGCTCACTCATTGCACCAAGCGAATAACCGTCGTTATTTACACACCAGCGTGACAATGGCAACATATGCAGCAACAAAAGATGTTTTAAATAAACAAAATATTCCCAAATGTTTCCGTCAGCTGCTCACAGCTCAACGTGTGTAAGGCTGTTTTGGTGATACCATGGCAACAACGCGGGTATGAGACTGCCGTAAAACAGACTTCTGGGCAGGCCCTGGGGTCGTATTGTCAGTGCGCATGCGTGCGAGCATCTCGTAGGTAGGCAGAGCAAAGTTTTGTTTGTAAAGCTATGTAAACATGAACACTGTGAGGAATAGTGTACAATGTATCAGTCCACCGCACGTCAGAGGGTATATTATGTATAAAAGGGCCTGGCATTAGATTAAACATATAAACAGACACTATTTTACTGTCTGATACCACCACAATGCACGGTCGGAATAAAACGTTTGATTCACAGGTAACACAATCAACACACTCCCATCAGCCTGTGTTACAGTAACACATATTCTGCTATACCGGGTATACCACGCCACGTGGTCTGTGTGTTATAAAACAATAAAGAGTGTACACATTCACAAAGAGCAGCAGAGTCTCTAACTCCCCTCTGTTAGTTTATGAACCCATAATAGTGCCCCCATAGTGTCAGTTTTAAAGGGGGTGGGTGAATCCAGTAGTGCAATTGGACTCAAATGTGATGCATACTTCAGGTTCACAATTCTCTCATTGAAAGCGCTGAATTGGGCGGCAAATCACCTTGAGCCTCAAACAAAGCTGCAGAGGTCGGGGTGGAAGTGGTCTCGAAAAAATCTGCACGATGTCGCCGTCTCAGATGACTTCTTAAGTTCGTGGTATTTCCACCTTTTGCAAGCACTATTTTTCGGCATAAACGACAAACGGCCTCCCCAGAGTTCAGAGGTTGTCCCTTTTCATCTGCTTTCAAGCCGAAGTACAACCACACGATAGACTTGCTTCTTGGTTTACTGATAAGATCCATGTTTCAGTGGAGGGCTTCTTCTTCCCTGCAGACTGTCCGCTGGATGCAGCACCGCTGAGCGGTGGTTAGAAAGGACACCCCATGGAAAATGACGCCGATCTTCTTCTTCTTCTGTTTTTTGTTAATGTCGGCATTAGGTGCATTGCCGCCATCTTCTGAATTGGAGTTTGTATCAGAAGATTTTTTACTATAGTATTCGATTATTATTATTATTTAGAAAAATCTAAAAATAGCTCCGTGGAGTTCAGTCTACAAAGTTCACATGCAGCATGGCTGATGATGTTTAATAGTTCAGACAAATGTGACCAAGCCTCATCCTTTACATAATGTCCTCTTCCTGTCTATTACCTATCTACAACCCATTGCCCTTATTTCCTCTGCCCTACTCTTCCTGGCCTTTCTTACTCATTTCTGACCACCGTCATTTTCTTGTTGCTCCCGTGCATATTTATCTGCCAGCTCATTTCAGTCCACACCATTGTGTGCAGGGATCCACATGAATTGGTTCTAATTTCTCTTTCTCTAATTGTTTGCATATAAATGTATTATTTTCATACATCCTTTTTGATCTATACTTAATTACTAATTCATTTTCTCCCATTAGTTGTCTATTTTTACCCCTTTTCTGTTTGATAGAATGAATTGGTTTGACCCATGTTAGCTGTATGATTATGACATCTGCTTTGATAAAGCATTTAAACTCTTCTTATATTATATTATTAATATTACAAAGTAAAGTAAAAAAAATATATAATTGACACAAACAGGGGGCATATATAGCTGTATTTTTGAAAATATTCATATTGTTTCTGTGGCTCTGGGCGGGATCGTCATCTGTGTTGATGTGTAGAAAACACTACATACACACAGCAAAGACAGTGTGAGGGACTAGGTGGACAAAAGGAGAACAAAGCTACATTTTGACCAGGAAGCAAGTTAATCTGGACCTATGTAGATTTTTGTTCGGCTAAAAGTATCTATCAAAATAGAAAACTAGGTATAAATGTGCATCATTTGTAAGAGAGAGTCACACACAAAAAAAAGGACCACACTTCTCATTGAGCTCTGTGACTACAAGAAATACACATTACACCTGGCAGCACTTGAATTAACAGTTTATACTCACGACTCTCACCCACACTCCTCCCTTTTCTCTCTTACGTTACTTACGTGAAATCTTCAAATCTGGCAACACAGTGGCCAGTGTGTGTTACATTCAGTCTGTGGTCTGACCCACAGTGCCACCCACAGTTTGGCGTTAGTTGTCATATCTGCTGAGTCTAGTGTGTTTTCAGCTCGTACACACATCCCAGGAGGATGAAGCGTGTCCTAAATGTATGCTCGGCTAGTTTTTTCAGGTAAGCATTAAACCCGCTGTTGACGAGTTTCCAGTATTTTTATCGCTTGGTTCTTCTGAAGAGAAGTCTCGACAGGCTCTCCCGTAGGAAACACACGTACCTTCATGTTTCAAATGCGAAACTCGACCTGTCTGTTTATGTAAACTGCGCTTCGGCTTCGTGGTTTGTGGTCAGTTTACAGCCTCGGCGACTCGGTTTGGTTTAGCTTGTGGTTAGCCACGGCTAGCTCAATAATGGCCTCTCGCGCTCGCCGTAGCATGCCGTCTTCTTCGTGGTGGGGCGCTCGTTGCCATGGTGACCTCACTCACAAGTTATCGGTGGGAGAAGCCAGCTGAACTTCAAACGGCAGACACACCTTCAAACACAGAAACTCACCAAGAAAACACACACACACGGGTAAAAACAATGGCTTGTTGCCTTGTCCCGGACTTCCCGGCCGTCATGGTTGCTCTCGAGCATTTAAAGGAACTGGACAAGCAGCTGAAAGAGGACGGAGTACCATTCTCACCTGAAGCCAGCCTCCATCTGACAGAGATAACCGCTGCCATCACTGAGCTGGAGGCGGACAGGCGCGCTGCTCATGAACACCTAGAGGTGGAAACCATAGAGAACAGCAAGCTGAGACACCAAATTAACAACATAAGAGAAAGGATGAGTCAGGAGATCATGGCTGACATAGCAGCAGCCAGAGCGTCTAATGCTAAAGAGATAGAGCAGCTGCACAAAGAACTCAACGCTGTTTCTCAGCTGCAAGAGGCCGCCGCAAAGAGGCAGGAAGCCTTCTTCAGTCAAAACGAAGCGCTGTGCCCAGAGCGAGAGCAGGCCAAGGCCGAGCACGAAGAGGTCGTCGCCTCTCTGAACGAGCAGATCACCTTAAAGTACGGTCTGCAGATGCAGCTGGATGAGACGCTGGGACAGATCGAGGAGATGAAGTCCTGCGCCGCTGCTGCCGAACAGGACAAAATAAGACTGCAACAAGAGATGGTGCTGGAGAGAGAGGCTTTCATTGTGAGGAAAGACAACCTGAGCAGAGACATGGACCAGGTCGAGGGGGAAATTAAGGAGCAGAAGAAAGCGATCAGGGGGAGCAGGAAAGAGCTGGACATAGTTAACGACAAGAAACGAGAAACACAAGAACGTCTGGGCGAGCTTGTGACTCACATGGCCAAGCTGGAGGGCAACTCACAGAAAATGACAGCAGCTCTGTGTCAGTACGAGAAACAGCTGGAGGGGGAGACACAAAAGCATCAAGAACTGAGACAACAGAGAGAAACGCTGAAGAAGAATCTGTGTGAGTTAAGGGAAGCCTTCAGCATCACAGTCCAGCAACTCAAAGAGGAAATTGCCACAGTGGAAAGTAAAATAGAGAAAGGTCACGCCTCACGATTGGTCTGTCAGGACTTGCTGGCGCAGATCTATGAGATCTTCAAGCATCAGCGTGACGAAGAGGACGACGTAAGGGCAGAGCATTTCAAAGTGTCACAGAAGCTGGAGCGATCCAAGCTGCAGCTGGAGGAGCGCATTGCCTCCATAGTGAAACACAGCAAGGAAATCAAAGAGATGGACAAGCAGATCACTGAACTCCTGGAAACCAACACGATCAACCAGCGCGTGTTTGAGAGGAATCAGGAAGAAATGTGCGATAACGTGGACACGGAGAAGAAGAACATCAACCTTCTTGAGGACGAGAAGAGGCGGCTGACGATGCTCTTGGAGGAGGTGAAGAGGAAGCAGGAGGAGCACGAGGCAAAAATGACCGCCGATATCGGCAACACCAGGAGGAGATATGAGGAGCTCCGACAAGAGGAGGCCGCGCTCCATCGGCGGCAGCCCAAGAGCACAGATGCCGACTTGCTAAAGAGCCACATTACTGAGTGTGAGGCGGAGTACAGACAACAAGAGACCAAACACCATCAGGACATAGAGCAGTGCACTGCAGAAACAGAGAGCATCACCAGGAGCAATGAGGAGAAGCAGAGGGAGGTGGAGGAGAAAGAGGCGACACTGAAGGAGGTGGAAGCAAAGTGGAACGAAGAGCAGTCCAGGAACCAGAGGCTGAAAACGCTGACCTCCGAGCTGAAGAGGAAGAGGTACGACCTGGTGCAGTTGATTCAAGGGCCTGAAGGGAGAAAACCAGCTCTCTGCTTCAACCCAAAGAGGAGATGAAGGCTGTGCTGGAAGAGATGAGGGGAAGTTATATGGACACGCTTGGCAAACAGGCCTCAGAGCTGAGAGCCGCAGAGTTGAGCATCTATGACAGCAGAGTGAAACTGGAGCAGGTCAGCATGGAGAACAGCAGGCTGCATCTCCGCATCAGACAGATGACAGAGGGTGTCAGCAGAGCCAGAGAGAACAAAGAGCGATGCTGGCGGGAGACCATCCAGTTCCACCAGGAGGTCAAGGCTTTGTTTGAGAGTTTACAGGAAGCATGGAGAGAGGATTTCTCCATAACTCAGGACAGTCAGAGCAGAGACAGAGACCTGTTGGCGTTGATGGGTGCTCTGATAAGCCGCCTGGAGACCAGGGGGCAACAGCTACGAAATGTCAGCACACTCGTACACCATCAGATGTTACAGTTCAGCAAACGACTGGGAGAAAGTATAGAACAGAGTAGCTGATGAGTGTGTCACAAAGAGTCTGCCGGCCTGTTAACTGGATGGAATAATCAAAGTTGACATTTAAATAAAGTTTACAGCAACATGATGATATGATGTCTGTTAAGTTTATTTTAATACAGCACTTGCATACAATCAAATATCAGTACATTTAATTATTTATTTTTCATTCATTTAGTATATCATGAGCTACTGTAACAAGTGAATTTCTCCGGTGTGGGATCAATAAAGTCTATATTATCTTATAACTTTTAATATAGATATTTTACACTTGACAGACAAATGCAGGTGTATAAACTGTGTTTTAAATCCTATATCAATAGGTTTGTAGGAGCAGCACGGTAATGCTGGCTGAATTCTATACATGCTGACATGGACAACTGAATAGAAGGTCCAAAATTAATTATATTAACAGATATGACTACTTATGTCTTTAATGAGTTTTTTTTTTTTTTTTTAATCTTTGACAACAATCACAATTTCAATGCAGTAAATAAGCTGATTAGTAACTAGCAGTGTGTGTCAGCTGTGACAGTGGAGATGAAATAAATTCAGATCTCTTTTTGAGATCTTGCATGAAATATTTGTTGTGGTTTCTTTCTTTCAGCATGCTCACCTGGAAGCAGGTGCGAATTACAAGTTAGTTACAGTCAGTCAGTTAGTTAGTTAGTTAGTTAGTTAGTTAGTTAGTTCCCCTTGCCAGACCACAATTCTAGTGCATTTCTTTGCAGGTGTATTTCTTGCAGTGTGCTGCTGGAGAATACACAGCAAACATTTGGTGAATAGCCTCTATTGAAATAATTCATTTAAGTTCACTTCTGTACATTTAAACATTTCTCTGCTGCCATTGTGATGCAAATACATTTTATACTACCTCTGTATACATATATTTACTTACCAACTCGCATGTTTTTCCTGTTTTAAAATGTCTGTTTATTGATATACACTTTAATTCAGCATGTAGTAAACCAAACCAGATGATGAATTAAAGGCAATAAATCATTCATTGGCAAGTGTGAAGAAGAAATAAAAGTCACATGTGTAAAAGTCACATTTTGTAATTCTGCTGCCTGTCACATCTATCATGTTTTGTCTTTTTCCTAGCAGCCATATTCATTTTCAGTGTATAAACACAATTGAAATGGGGCAATGATAATGACCATCAGCTTTTCTTGCTTTCTTTCTGTTCAGACTTTACCCACACAAAGTTTGACGTCTCCTACCAGCAGATGGCAGAAGGGACCGGGCTTCTCTCCACTGTGACCTTGCCCTGGAGCTGGAGGGTCAGGCAACCGCCCACTTCCCTCTGAACAAAAACACGCAGACATTCGTGGAGACGTACGCTCCCTGCGCCTGTGTCACATACATACTGCATAGAGGCAAAGAAAGATAGAGGAAGAACAAGGAGGAGGAACAAGGCAGCAGCTGAACGAGTGGGGCAGAAGAGAAACCAGCAGTAAAGAAGGTAAGATGTCCGATAAACATGAAAGAAACTTTGTGCCATGTGATCTGACAACTACAGACTCTGAAGCACTGTGACATGTTCATACTGAATCATACAAAATATCTGACACTGTTTTTTTACTTGTAAGTGACCTATTACAAGTATGTTCTGTCTCTCTACTCTCAGTATTGTGTCTGCATGCCACAACATTTCTCTTTCTGCCACAAACACAGCTGTTCATCAGCACACCCTGCTGCTGATCACCACTTCTTATCTTTACTTGAGCACATGCTGCTGTAAAGTGGAAAAACAGCAACACTTATTTGTACACTCTGTTCCTAGTTTCTGTTCATTTTAGGCATGGGTAGTATTTAGAGAAAGTCACACACACAACACAGCTTGCTTTTATTATTTTATATACAAGATTCTGATCTGAGAGGAATACTCCTAATGATGTCACAAAGGTTATCCTGGATTGGGCCACAATCTGATTGGAAGCCGGTGTCACAGACTAGTAAACCATGCTTGGCATGTCATCTACATGCTGTTCTTGATTTGACTGTGGTTCTGTTGAAATATGTTGACTCACAGTGAAGTAAGTCATTTCATAGATGTGTGTCCATACAATTTTTTTCCCCCTCCGTAGCTCGTTGATGATTTATTTCAAAGAACTTGGAAGTAGTTTCCCCTGTGGCAAAAAGTTTTTACTTGTACTTGAGTACGTAACTCAAATGGTAAGTAGTAAGTAACTGTGACTGCTTCAACTCTTTCACATTTCCACACACCAGAGTACATTTGCACAAAGTTCAACCTTACTCAATTTCTTTTACCTTTTCTTACCCTCCAGACCTTATAAACTTTGAGTTGGCTGTAGTGCTAATTGAATAATTCTCATCACATCTCACAATTTGAAGAGTAGACACAAAGCAGAGAACTAAAATGTGACCAGTACTTCTACAATTTCAGGAGTCCACAAAGTCAAAGTCATAAAATATGGCTCCATTCTTTGCTCGTAATACAACTGCAAAATGATTGTTCTAATAATAGCCTGCAACACTGGTGTTCTTGGTGGCTGTAAATAGAGCACTCAGTGGCTATTAAAGTAGATCAGGTTCTCATCTTGTGTTTTGATTTTCATCACGGTAGCTCTGTTAGAAGATGTGAAGTATATTTCAGACATAAGAATAACATTGACATATATTTTGTATTATGTGACAAAGCAGATACTAATGTTAGTCTTTCATTATAACTTATATTGTCTCATATAGTCGTAGCAATAAGTAGCAATTATTCAAGATTATTCAAAAATAAAGAATAATTTTCTCTGGCAGAACAGTGGCAGTTAAAGACAGGCTTCATGCAGTGCAGGGTGTAAACAAATTGATTAAGGTCACTCAGCAAAATAAAACATTAATTATTCATTAGCCACGCTAGCACCAATGTCTGTCTGGACTGAAATATGTCAAGGAATTGCCATGAAGTTTGGTATAGGTGTCCCCCTCAAGATGAACTGCCATAATATTGGTAATCCTCAACTGGCTTCTCAGCTGGTCACATTTTTATTTTGCCCAAATTCCCAGATTTTTTTTTTCCAGGATGAAGGAATAGATACCATTGACTGGCCCCTGTGTTCGACTAATCTAAATCTAATAGAACCCCCAACGTTGTCATGCATGCATAGAAACTACTGAGTACTATTATGAGCTGCTACAAAGAAATTTTGTCAAAATGGACTAGCCTGCCGTATCATTTTTTTTTGCTTTGATTTTGGGGATGTCTTTGAAGTCAGCCCTCTGTAGGTTGATTTTCACTTCCATTAATAATGTGGCATCCCTTCGTTCCTCCGTACATTACCCAGTCCATATCAAGAAAGATATGCAGCATGATTTTTTCTCCCCATTAAGATCTGATGTGTTTTCAATAATATAATGCAGGTTCTGCATTGTTCATATCGGAGCATATCAGTAACATACAACCAACCAATTAACCAATATCCGCTCAGGCTCAAGTTTCACGTGCTGTGACATCACACACGCACACACACACACACACACACACACATATTGTAATGTAATGAGGCAGCTGCCCTTCAGTGTGGAAATGTCGATATGCCACTAAAGGATACAGTGACACACACACACAGACACCAATCACTCCACTACAGTGAATTATTCTACCCTGAGTGATTGTCTACAGGATATGAGTCACACTGCCCTCACAGCAGCTTACACACACACACACACACACACACACACACACACACACATATACATTATGAATGGTCATTCACCCTGCTTGTGTCTTGTGATTCCTATGAAAATGTTTTGTTTTGCTGCTGTTCAAACAAAACCTCCATACTGTAGAAATTATGTATTTCAGCGTCACTCTTGCGCCTACCACAGCATGTCGTGACTTAACATCAATGCGTAGCGTCTCTGCACAGTCTTGCGTCTACAGATGTGAGTCATGACTCATGACAAGTAGGCGCAGTTTTGTTCAGTCTGCTGCTGACGTAAAAGCAGCACAGTGGAAGATGGAAACATTCACTCCTTGCTTTCAGCCTGTTGGATCAAGGAATCCAGATAGAGGAATAATGTGGCTTTGTCTCTATTTACAAAGAACAGTCAAGTGCAGGAATTTGTCTTGTCTATATTCACAGGGGAATAGATGGTATTTCACAGGGTCTCTGTGGAATACTGATAGACTCTGGTTCAACAAACTCGCACTTTTTTGTTCTGGGAAAAACTGTTGATCGTTCTGTTGATCTACAAAAGATCCACATCTCAACATCTCCTGTGCTACACTCTGATAAGGCAGACTGTAATTCACATAACCCTTTCATACAGGTGGTTCACAGCCTTTCAGCTTTCAGTGCAGAGGTTCTTAACCCGGAAGTCAGATGATTCACCAAAAAAAAAAAAATAATAATAATTTTAAAAACATAACTTATCTCTGCTTTTAGAGGGATCATTTTTACCTCCTCGGGCTCAAATAACATGAGGGAAACAAAATGTTTGATTTGTTTTCAGCCTGACAGTACCTTTCAGAAGTTTGGTATCCTATTGATGTTTTTCTTCTTTCCTCCAACAACGGCTATTTTAATAAAGATAAAACTGTTTCATTCATACAGCAAATGTATCATCTACATTTAAAATAGTTCTGGTTGCAAAAGAAGAATGAAAGTAAATGATCAAAACTTCGGTTCAGTTTATGTCCCCACAGTGTTGACAGAATACAGGATTAAAAGTAAACTGTCCCAGACTTAACCTTTTTTGAAGAAAGATGTCCTGGATGACTGAGAACTTCATTAAAAGTAAAGAGATCATTGTTGTTATTAGAATTCATCCTGAGGGGAAAAGACATTTCTGTAGAACTTTTGTGGAAATGGCAAACGCTCGTGACTCATGATGGTGCAAGAAGAAAAGTCAAGATCATGAGTTAATAGTTAATAGTTAATAGGAAACGTACACACTTTTTACCTCCTGGTGGAGTATCTTTTATAAAGTTATATTGCAATTGCAATATATCCCCCTGTTAACTGTTAACAGGGGGGGTATATTTCTGCAGTTTGTATGTCTATAGGTAGTGTGCAGTTCAACCGAAGCATAATGTATGATGCCCATACATTTTACAGATCTGAAAAGGTAAATCTATCCAATATGTCACTAAAAAGATTAGAGAACAAAAAGTGCTTTCATGACCCCTCACATTTATGCCACGACCCCTCAGCGAGGTCTTGAACCAAAGGTTGAGAACAGGTGCTGCGTGCTGTAGTTATTACGCAAATCAGATTCCAGCCCAGAACATTACTAAGTTAGTGTCAGTGTACTGTGTGGAAAATAACACCTAAACACTGATGTAATGTTACTGACGATAAATACAGTTTAACCTAGGTGTAGTTACAACACGCAACCTGGGGAAGTTATTATTGCAAAACACACACATACACATTCATCCGGTGTGCTCATAGACAGTCTTTGTTATTGTTGTTGGGCAGCAGTCATGACGAAATCGAGAACAAGCTTGACTTATTCTGACCTTTCTGTGTATTTGTGAGGGTGTGTGTTGCTGTTTTTATATTCAGGCGAGGGTGCGACAGTCTCCTGATAGGTCAATGCAATATATCTGTCAGTGATATATCTACCACAGACTCAGCGTGTGTGTGTGTGTGTGTGTGTGTGTATGTGTGTGTGTGTGTGACTGTGAGAGAGCAGCGGTTTGGGTTGCGCAGTGTAGCCCTCCCTCCCTCACCACCACATGACCTGTAATACTCCATATAGTCTGATGACGTCTATACTTCCTAATCTCACTCTCTCTCTCTCGCTCTCACTCTCTCTCTCTCGCTCTCTCTCTGTCGCTCTCCCTCCCCGAGGCTTTATAGGCAGCAGTGAGAAGTCCAATTTCCTCATTCACACAGAGACCAACACGTCTGTCACTACCTCTTTTTGTAGTAAAAAAAAAAACAAACAAAAAACTCTCTGTGTACCAAGAAAGCTTAAATCAGCTGACAGTAACAACCAGTGTCTGTGACAGTCACATTAAAGGGACGCGTTCAGGACATTATATCTGTGGACAGTGATGGAGACTATGGGTAAGATGAAGCTATTCTTTATGTCTTATCTTAAGAGATCAGGTAATGTTTGTGTGTGTATAGAATCTAATGTATATACATGATTGGTTTAATGTAAAGATCAGAGTAGACAGCGTTGCAGCGATGCTGCGGCAGCAGAGATTTAATCAACACATTCAGCCTGCCTGCTGCTGGCATGTGCTGTATATAGATAAACACGGAGCCTCCATAATTATTAACACGAACGTCTGTTTATGTTTGTATCTTCAGGGTTTGTTTCATGTGTGGACAGAAATCATAGCTGGCTCTCTCGCTCTCAAGTGCTCACTCGCACATAAAAGTGCACAGATCCTAAACATCAGTGTTCAAACTGTGTCTGCTCTCTCCTTTTATAGACGTATCGTTCTGGTCTGGAGGAGCCCAGGAGAAGTTGACAAAATTAGTTTTGACAGAGCAGAGGTCAGGTCTCAGTTTTGTGCATATTAGCATCTTTTTCAGATGTGCAGAACACTAATAGTTGAAACAAATTATGGTTTTCATAATATGAGAAGTAGGACTACAGCTGGAGTTAAATTGAAATAAGCACTGGCCTTTACTAGATAGCACAGATCTTTGGATGTTCTTGTTGAAAATAAGCAAAGCAGTTGGAGGTCTAATATTGTTTAGAAGACAAATTCAAAGCTCAAATATTTTCAATATTGTTTAGTGTCTGCAGTATTTGGAGTTGAACGAGCCTGATGTCTCTTCACAAACCGGCCAATCAATGTGACCCACTTTGGTTTGACCTGCTGCTTTTCAAAGTTCTCACACAAAACAACCACCATGTTAAATAATCATGGAGGAAAAAAACTAGAGGAACAGATGGCGCCCGTGTGTGTGTGTGTGTGTGTGTGCGCGCCTTTTTGTGTTCGTGCATGTGACGGTGCTTATTATCAACAGGGTGTGACCTCCGCAAACTAAAGCCTACAATTTCAAATTGAACGTTTTTTTTTTCTCCCTTTAGTGCTGTTCTAATGTAAAGGCCGCCTGTATATACAAACATAGGAGAGCGTTCATGCCAGTTAAAGCTGCTGCAGTCAAAATGTTTATATTAACTATTGATCACATGACTGCGTGTAATGTAAAGATGTTGTTTGTAGTGATAAGACACAGAGATTTATTACCCAACTCTGCAGCTCTACTCAGCTCCGTGGAGAGCTTTAGCCTCTTTGGGCTCACTGTTTTGGTTTTCTGTCCCTTTGCAGCTTTAATGTTTGTATTCAGCCCGTCATTTCAGGCACAGCTGGCTGCTGTTATCAGAGAAAAGGCTTCAAAAACATGCTGGTGAGCATAGCAGTGTCAGATATGAATGAAGAGTGATTAGATAGCAGAGGGTAATGTGACAAACAATTTACTTTAAGCTCATTAAGGGTGTGAGGCTGAGACACTCAGTGTTATTTGTTCAGTTCTATTGATGATTCAGTTAATGTGTGAGTGGACAGATGTTGAAGGGGAACAAAAGGTGAACTAAGCTGTAACCACGCAGTCACACTGAGACGTTAACTGTGTCACCAGGTCTTTTCCACTCGGGGTCTAAATTAGCTGAATTTCTTTCTCCATAAATTGCCAAAAACTACTACTACTACCACATTACTGCGGTGTGGGTTGTAGCGTGGGATGTTTCTATTTTCTAGAATTAGAAATAATCAGAAAGTAATGTTTTTATTTTCTCTCCATCCTCGCACACATCACCATCTTTGTC
Organism: Nibea albiflora; assembly: GCA_014281875.1. NCBI lineage: Eukaryota > Metazoa > Chordata > Actinopteri > Sciaenidae > Nibea > Nibea albiflora. The sequence goes on from CM024789.1 coordinate 24,634,190, forward strand.
CTTCTCTTCTAAACAGTGTGTCCGATGGGTGGAGGCGCCACCAGGCTGTACAGCACCCTCACTCAGACCTTCAGCAGTTCTCCTCCCCCCCTCCCACCACCCCATCTGGGCCCCCACCCTCCTGTGGACACAAACCTGGATCCATCTTTCTGCCAGGTGACTCCCCTTTGCTCACTGTGCAGTTTGTAAAATAAGGGTGTAATGCGGGTGCAATAAATACTGAAGTGTCATGTCTGTCTTGCAGGAGCAGAAGCAGACTGATCCAGCAGAGCTGCTTCGACAGTGCGAGGAGGCCCTCAAGGACAGTCCACCTCGCTTCCACAGGAAGTTCACTCACCTCAATGATGGAGACAGTGCCCCCAGCAGCCCCATCAGGGTGATGCAGTGGAACATACTGGCCCAAGGTAGACTTCTCTTAGCCTGACAACAGTCTAATGTCACGCTGGATTGTGGCCTCTGATACTGAAATATGTCATTAGATACATTATACAGATACAGGTCTGTTCATTTTTGACACTCAAAGCTGCACTAGTCATTGTTTTTATATGAACATTTGGATCAAAACACAATGTCATGTGAAAGAAGCTACACAATTATCACCTCTCTGCAGTATCCTTCAGCTCCATTGAGCCTTGTTTAGCTTATTGTTTTTGTTCTATGGCCAAAGACTTTACTGTTTGGATTCACTCTGCTCGTCTCATTAACCGGTTTCTGGTCGGACCAGAAACTCTCAGAGAAAAATCTCTAATAACACACTGTGCACCACATGCCCACCAAACAGAAAAGGTTAGGATATCTTAAATTGAACTGAGATAAAATCCAGATACATTCCTCGGGAGCTGGTACAGAGCAACACTGACCTTAAAGCTCAGTGAGCAATGGGCTTGCCAGGTGGCAAGAAGAGCTACTCCAGCTGAATGCTAATGTGGCTCTGTCTGCTGGAGGTGTAAATAAGCAGCTGTCTGCTAGCATGTTCCTTACAAGGTGATAATACATCACACCCTCGTGGGCCATAAAACTTTACTAGTACTTCCTTAAAAAACAAATGTTTGGCTGCTCCGCACTGAACTCGAATCTCCTGCTTTCTCCTGTCCTTCAGCTCTGGGGGAGGGACTTGACAGTTTTGTCCAGTGTCCCTTGGAAGCCCTCAGCTGGTCCCACAGGAAGTACCTCATCTTAGAAGAGCTCCTCACCTACCGGCCGCATATCCTGTGTCTGCAGGAAGTCGACCACTACTATGACACCTTCCAGCCGGTTCTGGCAGGCCTGGGTTACAGCAGCATTTTTTGCCCCAAACCCTGGTCGCCATGTCTGGATGTGGAGGGCAACAACGGTCCAGACGGCTGCGCCCTGTTCTTCGATCAGTCGCGATTCGAGTTCCTGGATAGCGTGAACATACGGCTCTCTGCCATGAGGATTCCAACCAATCAGGTGGGTAGAATTTGTTCTGAGTAGCATTTGGACACATAAAAAATCCCCTCATATGCGCCTCTAACACGCTGCTGTCTTGCCATAGGTGGCTGTGGTGGCAATACTACGTTGTCGGAGCACAGGGAGATGCTTGTGCGTTGCCGTGACCCACCTCAAGGCCCGTTCTGGATGGGAGTGGCTCCGCAGCGCCCAGGGCTCCGACCTTCTGCGACACCTCCAGAATCTGGTTGAGAAACACACTGACAGGCCCACAGGTGCACCTACCTCAAACATTCCTCTCCTCATATGTGGCGATTTCAACGCAACCCCAACCGAGGAGGTGTACCGACGTTTCTCAGCTTCACCTCTCAGTTTGGACTCGGCCTATAAGAAGCTCAGTCAGGACGGTTTGACCGAACCAGAGTACACAACATGGAAGATTAGGCCCACAGGGGAATGCTGTACCACTCTGGACTACATCTGGTACAGTCAGGACACACTGAGAGTGGACGCAGTTTTGGACATGCCCACCGCGGAACAGATTGGCCCAAACAGGCTTCCATCCTTTAGCTATCCATCTGACCACCTCTCTCTGGTTTGTGACTTCAGCTTTAAGGAGAAGGAGTGACAAGGAAATGATGAACAGGCACACAGAGAGGGACGACGCTGTGATCAGACCAGAGTCCAGACTGGCACCTGGTCGGCTTCACCCAGCAAGAACGTACGCAGAGGAGACGCCAAAGTCCGAGTGAAAGGGACAGGCTGAAGACAGGACGCCGAGAAACCAGAGATCACACTGCCGGTGTACTACAGAGTGACTGAGAATGAAGTGTTTTTGCTGTCCATGAGTGAGGTTCAGGTTGATGACTGTTGCTGGATGGTTTTGTGTAGATATTGCGCTCCTGTTGGTTTGCTTATGGCTCCGTTTTTTTTGGGAATTAAAGGGTCAGTTCAACCACACCTCCAAAATTATTAAGTGCTATGTAGGAATACAGGTAGTTCTGCTTCAGGTTTTGAGAAAAGACCTCTATGTTGAACTTGAACTGAATGCAGGTTTTAATGCTTTGAGCAACAAAAAGTAAATATTCGGGTGGAGGCAGACATATCTCACAACCTGGGTGAATAAAAACAAACCTATCTGCATGGCTGCATACCACGAATAGATTTTGTAATTTGGGTAAACTGACCCTTTAAAGCTTATTCAGTCCACTCACTCTGGATAATGGGGTGCTAACAGATTAACTCGTGTCTCTTATACTGTTATCAAGAATTAGTTCAAACTTCAGTTCAGGTGCAGCTGCAGTCTGAACATTGGTATCAGTAATACAATAACCGGCTGGTGTGAAAAAAACGTAACCACCGACGTGTACATGTGCAACAATATTTGTGATACTGTTACTAGCATGGTTTATCACATAACTGCGAAGGTTGTCATGGGAACTTATTTAACTGGGCATACTATACCAACAAACACCACACGCAGGTGCATGTTCTTGTTGTACCATCTAATGAGGGAGACATTACGCTTTGTGCTACAGAAGCATTTTTAATTTTTAAAATGTCCCACAGATTGATTGTTAATGACTACATGCTAAAGAGCATTTATGATTCTGCATTGGCAGCATTGCAAAAGAAGTTTTCTGTGTTTGAGCATCTTTTCAGCTACAGCACGACCGACTATTTACCTTATCAGTGAACTAAACTCTGAATACTTGCGTAACTGGACGTCATGAAAAGTAACCACACAAACTGATTACTGGAAGAATAAATGTTATTGCTTCTTAAAACTTTTGAGTTTTAATTTAAACACTTTAATAAATGCATAAAACCAAACGAGTGCTGGGTTTCAAATGTCTTTTTATAGTTCAGTAAAATCTAATACACTTTGAAACAAGAGTACAGCAAAATAGAATATACTTCAAATGTTGAATATACAAACAGTTCAGTCTGAACACAAACATCTTTCTCTCCTCTTCCCTCTTTCAGATAAAAATAATGATGTACAGGGGCGGGGCCAAGACGGCAGTAAAAAAACAAACAAACTGTATGCTGGCAAACTGACCCTCTGTTTTACGTCAGACATAAAGTGACCTGGATCCACAGTGGTTTAAGATTTCTCGCAGCCATTTTTGCATAAACATTTTGATTTTCAATGCCTCTCTTTGATTCATTAAAATCATTTCTTCATTTTTTTTTTCTTGTTCTTTGAGTTTAAATACATTCCTTTTTTTTCCTATTTGGATTCAAGACATGGCACGACTAAGAGCTCCTGCGTCTGCTCCGTCACATTTTATTGCATTTCCACGCAGCCAGACTGTGTAGGGTTGTGAAAAGGGCAAACATTTGTCAAAAAGTTCTTCTGTGAAATAAGTCTGAAATTCAAGCCTAGAGATTTGACTAGACACCGGAGGACACACTGCAAACAATCTTGCCACTGCTCTACGACATGTTGCTGTTTCTTCTGTGAGATTCAATCTATATGAGAAATTAAACAGCCTGATAGTGGAACTAATAATACTAATACAAATATTAGTTCCCCTCGGTTCAATAATACTGTGCTTGGTACAAGGTATCAAAACACAAAAACAAATTTCAGCTTACTGTTCAGACAATACATTAAAAAAAAAAGAAAGTCAAAATTAAAATCTAAGGCTGTTCTGTTAACTTTAGCTCCGTAAACTGTAGATATTATATACCGTATATATATTTATGTATATATGTACATACATGACCATTTTCTGTCTGTCTGATATCGTTCCTTGTTAGAGCTTCTCGAAGCCCCACTTTCTTTCTCTTTCTCTCACTCTTTTTAGGACTCACATAGCACCACCCAAACTTGATCTGCACAGTGATAGAAGTAAAAAAAAAAAATAATATATGTATAATAATTATAAGTTGCTGGTTTTAGCATCCGTTGAGGCAAAGTTCCGAACAAAAGGTCTCTACAAAAGCTTCATTACGCCCTCCCCCCACTGTGTCTTCTTTTTATTCCATAGTTCACATTTTGGTTAGTCGTAATTATTTGCCTCTTGTTGTAGTGTCGTATTTTCAAGGTTCTTTCCTTTTTTTTTTTTAAACGCCCCAAATTTTTGAGTCAGCGGTAGCAATTCCTTTAGAAGGCAGAACGTGTAGTGATCAAGGTTGGTCCCTTTACCCTTCCCAACAAGTGCCGTGCCACACACTCAGAGGTTTCCGTGTGGTTCTGAGGGAGACTAGTTTAGTTCAGTAAAGTTCTAGGCAGCAACAGGGAAGATATGAGGACAGGTTCAGGACTAAAAACAGGCCTTCAGGAGTCTTTAAAGTCTCACAGACTGCTGCTGGTTATTACAAGAGTAAAAATGACGCCAGACATGTACAAACTAATCCTCTCTGGCAGAGAAGGAAAACAAGATGCATTTCAACACTCAGGCTCTTCTGTCTTTATCGCCACGTCAGGAGTTTCCAGTTTGATAACCACCTCAGCATCCACGGCCTCCGATTGGACGTTCTGGACAGTTTTGGGATTCATCTGGTTCTGCTGGACTGCCACTGTCACCGGTACCTGCACCGCTTGGACCTGAACTCCAGCGGCCTTCAGCTTCTCCACTGCTCCGCCTGCTGATGCTCCTATGACCAGCTCAGAACCGTTGAAGACACCACTTATGAGTCGAGGCTGTGCCGTCACCGTCTGATTGGCTGTTGAAACTGTTACAACCCCCGCGCCGCTGCCCGGCTGTGACACCACTAGAGTCTGTTGTTGCGCCTGCGTCGGTACGGTGAGTCTCATCACTTGCGCTCCTGGGGCGACGTTGACAGGTGCCAAGGCCCGGACTGTCAGGGGGCTCCCGAGGAGGCTGATGCCGGTCGGGGAGGCCCCGGACTTGTTTGTGCCCGTGGAGGTCTGGAGCTGGCACTGAGCTAACTGGTGGGCTGGGATTGTGATGATCTTGGCTAGCTGGACAGTGATCTTGTCTCCGTTTTCTGCTGTCGCTGGGACCATGGTGGGGATGGTCTGGATCACAACCTGTCCAACACAGAGAACACACATAACTTTTGTTGGATGGATTCATAAATTTAGAATAATAGGTTCTTGGCTGCTGTAGCTTGCACTGCAGACACCATGCTGTAATGTGAATCCTGGTGTACACACCTTCTGTTGTGAGTTGGCATTACCAGCAGTAGCACCGATAGCTGAAGTGTTGGTGAGGAGGGTGGTGTGGCCGGCTGGCCCCGTCGTCCCCGCTGGCTGCTGCACAGCGACAGTGGAGATCTTCTGACCCAGAGATGTTGTCATGACTACAGGCACCTGCATAGCTACCCGCACTGTCCTGTAGACGAGAGTGTGAAAAGTCAAAACTTACAGGAAAGACACAAACATTTGCAGCTGTTAAGAGAAAGCCTTTATGTTTGGTCCTGGTCCCTCTGCAGCAGACTAACCTGGGCCCAGTGGCAGTAGAGATGATAGCGGCGTGGGACTGCTGGCCCTGATTCCCGTCCGGTGCTGCTGAAACGGTCACTATCCTTGGTACCCCCGCTGCACCACCTCCTGCTGCTGTCTTGCTGGCCGTGGCGACAGGAGCGTGGACCACGTTGGCCCTGTTCCCGCCCCGCAGGATGTTGGGCTTCTTGGAGGAGGACAGCTCGGTCGACTGCAGCAGCATGTCGGGTGAGGGGAGCACGCGCTCGTAGGACGCGGCGGTCTCGGAGCTGATCAGATCTTCAGCGAGCGGCATGTCTGCCTTGTCATCGTCGATGATGACTATGTTTTTGGGCATCTCTTTGAACTGGTACACGAGTCGCTGGCCCTCCACCTTGGCGAGGATGCCGCGCTGGTAGTAATATCTAAAGGTGGAAAAGGATTACCAGGAGTTACAGTGCTGCTTCTCAAAGACACAAATATGACAAAATTAGCACATACTAATATAACACACACACACACACCTGAGTGCCCGTCCCATGGTCTCATAGTTCATGTCTGGCTTGTTCTTGTGTTTTCCCCACAGCTTGGACACGGCCTTTGAGTCGACCAGTTTGAAGATGCCCTTCTCTCTCTGGGTCCACTTGATGTACCTGGGACAAGTGTTCTTGTCCTGGAGGAGGTCCAGCAGGAACTCCCATAAGTAGGTGGTGCTCCCTGCTGGGAAACAAGCTAATTTAATGCACTGCTGAATGGTAACCCATCTTTACACATCCAGAATGGCAAAAGATCTGTGTTTATCAGTCAGTAACATTACTACTGTTCAGTACCTTTCCCTTCTCTTGGTTTCTTCTTGATGCCGAGGTCTGGTGAGCCGTTGGAAATGTTTGACTGGTGCGTCTTTGGCTTCCGTCCAGCTAAGAAAAAGGAAAACAATTCACTCACATCACTACCTACTTGAAGTTGATTTAGACAGGTAAAGAACAGTAAGAGCCTACCACTAGATGGTGCTCTTAGATAAACACTAAGTGTAACTGGAGATTTTGGTTTGAGGGTTTGTGGTCTGGCTTGTGTGGCCAGGTTAATCACAGAGCAGCCAGATGTTTTCCATTTAAAAACGTTCAAAACACAGTTACTCCTTTTTCCAAAGTTTAACTCCTTAAACTCCAGGACTGACAAAGACAACTACCTGAGACAAGGCTTTGAAACATGTGAAAACATGTATCTACCTCTCCTCTTCCTGACGGGCTCGTGGCCGGGCTCTGGCTCTTCAAGGAGGGTGACCATCTCCTCGTCTTCCTCCTCGCAGCACTCTTCTGTAGATATCTCCACCTCTGTCTCTGTAATCATGTCGGGACGCATAGCAGCGTGAAGGAAGTCTGGTGTCGCTGCGCAAGGCGGGATAAAAGCTTCTGGATGCACGAATAAAGAAGGAAGAGTTAGAAATGCTGCTTTGACTGAAGAGACACTTTATACATTGTTAGTACTTTGGATTAAAACTCCATTAAACTGTTTATGTCATAATTTTGGTCCAAGTATAACCAATTCCAAATTGTATTAATTATCCGTTGTGTGTATTAATAGCTGGCGTGTGTTACCTGGGCTACGGTCTTCTCTGAGGCTGGAAGGTGAATCCATGCGTAGCAGAGCCTCTGCGGCCTCAAAGGTCTTGTCAGAGCAGTGGATACTGGTGCCATGGACAGAGGCCTCCACTGAAACACAAACACACAATCAATTAGCAGATAGTTTAAGAAATATAAAGTTGCTGATTAAGCCCAGCAGAGCCTGTTCTACCATACATGAGTTACACTAATTCAATGCCCACAGGGAAATCCAGTGTTCTGCTCAAAGACACGACACCACCTTGCTTTTTCATATCTATGCTAAGAAGCCAAAATGTATAGATTTACTCTGGCAGTAATAATATCCCAAACAAAAATAAAACAGTACTACCAACTGTTTGTTGCATCCATTGGCACTGTGCTGCACCACAAAATGTAACTATGTGGCGCCCCCTAGCGAAAGGTTAAATTGCTTTTAGTCCACTGATTGGGCAATTTCAGTTGACAAAAAAAATATCCACTCTGATATGGACACAGTATGACAATATTTGCAAGAAGAAATGTCTTCATATGCCTCTTTGTGTTTGTTAAACTAGTTACCATGACAGTGCTTTTGTGTCAAGTTGTGAGATACCCTGATTGTTTCAGCAAACTGAAGAGCGACAGGTGGAAAGGTTCAGAGAGGTCGAGTAAAAAGCTTCGACTAAGCCTAAAGCTGCGCTCCAGCATCAGCATGCAGACATGTCACTGACAGGCAGCTGGAAGAACCCTAAAATGTATTTTTTTTATTTACTTACAATCTCAAATATGACAAGATGTGACACGAAAAGACACAATGCTGTTTAAACCAAAAATGGGATTCAGCTTGTTGTAAAGAAAACGGTACGTGGCCCAATTTGGGACCCTGAGAAGGAACCCGGGACACCTGCTGTTGCTGTCAGTCAACGGTGGGAAACACGAGACACCGTTGCACACCCTGCCCTGTCCATGTTTGGCTATGACACTGAGGCAACAGGCGCTGCACAGAGGAGAGAAATGGGCTATCTTTAGAATATCCACTCATTCAGCGTCTCTCATAAACAAACATGACATGCTGGGAGCCATCACAGCAGAGACCCTATGGCATACCGAGCTGTCCTTGAAACCAGGCGTGCCTGCTGTATTAAGACCAGCAGAAAGGTGTCAGGGCAGAGAGACACAGCTTGGAATGACCTACATAACAACATAAAGACCCATTTAGAGTACGTCCATAATATTATGGTTTTGATTCATGTTTCATTAAATAAGAGTTGTAATAAATGTGTGTTATGTGTGTGTCCTGAAATAAACATCAGAATATATTCATACGTGAGGAAAATGCCCATTATGATCCTACACTACAACGTAAGGGCGCCAAGAATAGCAGCGAATCCGACAAAAAGTAGTGCTGCCTCTGATAACTTCCGTGTTTACAGTCCTCATCCTTTCCCTCCAGTTCTCTTCGAAGAAGCTCACAAATCCTCTTGTCACTCAACGCCCGCCTCGCCTCCTATTGGCTCGTTCGATGATTAACAGCCCGCCCCCCGCCATATCTGATTGGACTCCTGCTGACGTTCTAAAACTCCCCGCACGCTATTGGACTAGCGGGCAAGTCGTTCAACGACACGCTCCGCCCTCTTACATACACAATGCTTCCGCCATCGACACGGGACAAAAATACTTTGAAATTTTTGATTAAACACGACGCGGTACTTTAAAAACATGTCGTTCAGCAACGGACACAGTTAACAGGGGAGGGGAAGCACACAGAAATGTGTATTTGCGGGTGAGTGTGGTCGAAGGCTGAAGCCGCACTTGAAACAACTACAGGGAAGAAAGCGAGTGAGCCAGGCCGTCCCACGCTGCAATCACAGGCTCCATAACGGAAACCGTGAAACTAAAATATAAAAATAACTGACTCTGAAAATGTGTAAAAATGTATAAACAGCACCTGAAATCCGCAAAAAATAAAACAGCAAGGCCATCACTGTTCTGGTCTGACTCAGGAACAATGTGTGAAGATTCCCCACAAACGGAACAAAGTGAAGCCAGTCACCAATAAATACTACGACACGCGTCATTCAGAATAATAACAGAAGTGATGTCTGACAGTGTGTGGCAGATTTACGCTGGTAAAAATAAACCCACATGTCCTTCCGACTCAGACAGCGTGGCAAAGACGTAGGAAAGACAACATCTTTACACTTCCTGGTTGTGCAGAGCCGGAGTGCAGACCGTTATTCTCAATCACACCGCGGTCACTAACATCTGCCCCTACATGCAAAACACACTCCGTGCAGACGAGTGTCTGTCTGTGCAGAGCGGAGAGCCCTGCGGAAGTTTTTCACCTGTTAAACCGGGTTTGATAAACCGTGTAGCAACGCCATGCAGGTTGCTACCAAGGTGATCACTTCCTGATTGCCCTCCATTACTCCAGCACACTGCTCAGCGGACTGAGACGCAGCGGTCGAGGTTACAAACACGCACCGCGCGTCCACCTCAGCTCCCGAGTCGAGGTTGTAAGTGCATAAAGCTACGTTACCGGCTCTGATGAGTAGATCGAGCTGGTTTGCGTGCCCCTCATGCTGTGAAGTCGCCATGTTTTCCCCTTGCTGCAGATTCACATTGACTTCTCACTCAATTGTATAGGAAGCTACTAGCTCGTATCACTCCGCCGCTAATGGGAAATCTCCTCGAATACAACCAGACGCGTTACGGCGACAGAGAGGTATCCCTCCGCCGCCGACACAGGAAATCCTTCCTTCGCCCTCCCTCGCTTGCGTAGCGACTACGTAAAATAAAGCTGTGACGACTGCCTGGCTGACTGCTTTTTAAATTAACTCACTCGACAACCAAAATCCCATTATTGCGGAACAATTAAAACGATGACTTGACCGATAAGAGCTGTAAAGACAGCATTATCTAACCCGCATGTAAATGACTGAGATTACATGTGTATTGTTCTTGTTTAAACTAAAGTTACAATCGCTTCACAGCATGTATACTGTTGTTTTTTAACTGACAGACAAATACACGTCAATTATCTATTATAGTATGGCCCATTATCAATTCCATCATTTAAATGGCTTCTATTGCAGTTAGTTCATTGTGTATGGTGAATATACTCTACTGAATTATACATGTAAATGATAAAAGAGTCAATAAAAGTGCAATTAACCATTAAAAACTTTTTTAGATTAGCTAAAAATGTGTCTGCAGTGACATTAACATGTTTCTAAGACTGACACAATGAATCAAAAGTCAAGTCATAAACTCTTAGTAAACTAGATTTGAGTTAGCTGCTGTACAGGATTGTTTAGGACTAATGTGCAGCACATGCAGCGTGCACCTGTAGTGTAAATGCTCTTTGTGGAATTTGTGCCATTTCCAAACTTTTCTTTTGTTTCTATGATATTAAAAGCACACAGTGTAATGCATTACACAAAAGACAATGGATGACACCCAAACTAACTGAATGTGCAGCGATGCAAAAACATTTCCTGATACCTCTAATTTAAGATTATGTGAAAATGTTAGGAGATTTTATCTGGAACAATATGAACAAATTATGAATATTTCTATTTCTTTTCTTTTCTTTCAGTCTTTTAGTCAAACTTATGAAGACTACTGTTTAAATAAATATCCACAAGGTGGCAGTGTGTGAACACAGAGGCCCTCACAGCCCTCTTTAAGCAGACCGTGTCAGTGGTGCTGCCAACAGAATTATACGACAAACATTGCAAATTCCAGCTGAAATACAACAATACATTTTTGAATTTATGACACTGATGTGTGGATCTAGACTCGTGGGAGCTCAAAAAAATTTCCATATATAACCCAGGGCTGTCCAAACCTCTTTTTAAAGAGGGCCAGATTTGACAATGTGAAGATGTCCGGGGGCCAATAGTAACATTTTAAAAATGAAGAAATACCAAAGTTACATACAAATGCACTGTTCTATAGCAGTAATTTTGTTTTCATTGTCACAATTATCTTTTTTTTCAACAATGTAACCAATCTAAAAACCAGTTCTTCCTTTCTTTCATATCTGGAGTCAGATAACAGAATAAATTGTAGGAATACGTTAAACTTGCATGAAGTTGATATAAATCTGAACCTCATGTTCATTCTAACATGACTTATTATAAGTCTGTTAACATTTAAGTTTAAAATATATCACTCTTGTTCCTGTCTTTAACAAAATCATTCAGAAAGTAATATTTTGTGTCACATCTACAGATATATAACACCAACAGTTACGTCAGGTTCAAATGCTTCGTTATGTCAACCAAAAAAAGCCAAATCTTCCAGCCATACAGTGTCAGATCCTAGCAGACCATAAATAATATATTAGAAAAACGAAGCTACGGGCCGCATCAAGTCTGACTGAGGGCTGTGATTGGACATATTTACTTAAAAATACATGTCAGCCTAAGAAGTTTTAACGTTGGGGTGAAGAGAAAAGAAAGCAAAGATGCACACAAATGGAATAAAGGAGAACAAAGCCAAAAAAACTGTCAAAAAACTGTCAACATCTGAAAAAATGTACTGCAGACACACTAGTAAAACAATAGTTTTAAAATGTTGTGGCTATATCCCACATGTAAATAAATGCCATCCCTCACAGTCATCTCTTTTTCATAGCTTCATAATATGCACCCAAACTACTCCTCTTCTTGTCTTCAACAACATTTCAGAGATGATTAAAACCCCAGTGAATGCAGGTCCTTTATTAATATTCTTGGTGTATTTGAAGCTTTAAGGAGGCTCACCAAAACCAGCAACAATTTCTGTCTTACTGCTTCATCACAGCAAAAATGTTACGTGTCATGGAAAGAAACAACAGTTATCCAAATGTGGTTGCATGATGTAACCAGTACATTACATTTGGAAAGGATGAGATATGTGTTAACGGACAGACTCCCACAATATAGTATGATCTGGCAACCAGCCATATCACACCTTGCACATGGACGCTCTGTAACCTAAGCTTATACTTTGTTTTCTTTGATTTCACATAATCGGTAACTGAGCAGAGAAAAGGGGAACATGGAGTTATCTGACTTATACCGCTATTCTCAGATTTGATTTATGTCTATTTGTTTTTATGTCTTTATATTTCATTTTATCTTTATCTATGCATTTATTATTATTTTCCTTTATGTTCTTAATGCTATCAATACTGTTCAATCTTTGAATTAAATCCTGTATTTTTTATTTGATCTCGGAGTATCGTATGAAATACGTCTTCTGTGGCTAAATAAAAAAATAATATTGGACAAATAATAAGAAAGTTTCAACTTGCTGGATTCAACATTATGTCACTGGTCAGTTGATTTGTCATTCTGAATGACGGGCAGCTGAAAATTGAAAAAAATATATGTAAATCTTCTGAACCATGGAGTGTCTCAGCCTTTTGGTTAAAGCAAAATCATCCAGAATCAGTGTCTAGTTTCTGAAACATGCAGTCTAACAGCAGGTAAAATGTGTCTCTGTGTGAATGACCCAGAGGGAGTGTGAACTGTGCATCAGCAATGGTAAGCGGATATAGAAAAGAAACATGAGTCAGATTTGTCAGCACCTCAGGTAAAAAAGGGAGTTGCTTAACAACCTAGATTATGTGGTTACATTAAATAAAATTTCTCAGAACTACAGAACTACAGACACAAATATGTCTCACCTGCCTCCTCTTCTGTCTCCACTTCCTGCTCATCGCCCACTTCCTGCATCAGGTAGGTCTCATCTTCATACACCAACACCTGGGCTGAGTAACCCCGCTCCTCAGCCAGGCTGGCGCCCGGTACTTCCTCTACTATGACTGCTGGGTAGTCCTCGGCCTCCTGTACTTCTTCATAGGCCTCCTCAGCTTCACACTCGCCTTCAACCTCTCCTTCAAGCTCCAGGTCCACGTCACACTCTCCCTCCTGCAGGGATTGAGGGAGGCAGTCAAAAAAGTTTCAATAAGAGGAATGAGGAAAGAAGGCCGGATTTTCTTGCTGTGTATTGCAGTTGTTTGTGTCTGTGTCCATCTCACCTGCTGGGGGTCCTCCTCGGCTGTGACATACTCCACCACCGTCCCACCAGTGTCGACCAGTACCACTGAGGTCATGACTCATGCTCCTCGTGGATCAGCAGTGACAGCCAGCGGTTCGCCACAGCGCCTCCGTCTGGTGGCCTCCACCAGTTTGGTGAACAAAGGCCTCTGGAGACAGAGAAAACAATACATTGTCAAAAGTGAGTTTCATGATGACGGACTTCTACCGGTTTCCCTCTGTCAGCCCTGCACTGCGTCCTTGATCAAAGCGATAAAAGAGCATTAGCTGACGCTGTGCTCTGAACATTTTCCTGTGGGGATCCTCAAAACTAACTGACGTTTAGAAAAACATGCTGATTCACTTTCTTGTCAATGCTTAGCGAGCTTTAGAGGTGTCTGGTAGGTGGATTTTGTTACCTCTTGACAGAGCCAGGGTGGCTATTTCCCCGTTTCCAATCCAATTTTTATGCCAGGCTAAGCTAACTGGCTCGCTGTACAGATGTGAGAGTGGTATCAATCTGGCATATCTTGATGGCTCACTGTCAACGACCAGAACAACGCCGTACAAAATAAAAATCACCTGTCTGAAATGCAACTACACCTTCCTCCGTCTGTCCCAAGTGCAGATCAAGACCTCATTAAAGGCAGAGACCATCTCTTGTGTTCTGGCTTTGGTCTGCAGGAAGTGCCTGTCTGCTATTACAGGGAGAAATGCACCAACAGGAAGCCAAGCCAGCCCCTCGAACACGAACACAGTGTCCAGTGAAAGATCTAGGCAGGGCAGACTGGAGCCATGGTAACAGTTGCTAAGAACCACAGCGACCTCAGTTCCTGTTCTGTGCGGCTCTGCAGGGTGACAATAGGATGTAAGACAATGGGAAAGACGTGCAAAAACTGCATGCTCCATCTACTCATCTAACCTTTACTTAGTTTGAGGAGAAAACAACTTAAATTTGTCAGTAAACACTGCACTTTTTCATGCTACGTTATACTGCAGAGTTGCAATTGGTGTTAAAATGTCCAGAGGCTGATCCCTGATGCCAGTGATTTAGAGTAGGGTTGTCAAAGTATTGATACTTTGCTGCAATACCATGTGTTCAAAACAATCCAATACTGAAGTTATTTTAACCAAAAACCATGTGATCCACTGTCAACCCCACAGCTCTGCTGCAGAGAGGGAGGGACGTTATCTGGTGTTATGTTCCAGCACAGACCAGCACGATGCAGGTCGGATCCACCAAGGACACAAAGACACAGTGTTTTATTTTACAAGCATGATCAGTGAACGCACCATTCGGTACCGCGTTGGTTTTGCCTGCCTTAACAACAGGCCTCGTCCACATGCAGGCAAAGGAAGGTAAAGTACCCCTAACTCAATAAATGACACAGTTCGCTTGTTCAAGGTAGATCATCCCACAGAAGCTCGAAGCAAGCAGCACAAGGCAGCAGGCAGGCACTGACGTGTCGCCGAACACAGCTAAGCTTGTAAACATTCTTTTGTGTCACACTTTCATTGTTAAGCTGACGTATCACTGCACAGCGTCCCAACCACTCAAACTATAAGGTGATGAAAACCAGAACAGAAAGTGCGCATCACTCTTCTAATTTGTTTCAGTTCCTCACATCTCTGCTCGCTCTATGGAAGCGGGGTTTTCATCTCAAGTCTAGCTGGCCTCGTTGTATAAACGCTTCAGCCTTTAGACATGTTTGGATTCGTCTTTGTTTGACACATCACATTAACACCTAAACAGAGTAAACTCTATCCTCCTGACTGACCACAGCACATCTCCGCACAGCCAAGTGAGCCCACCCTCCACTTCAAGATAATCCTGCACAGAATTCTTCAAATTCTTCTGTGGACACAAAGACAAGGATTAGAAATAACCCAGCAGTACCCCGATTTCAGCGCAAAAATGTCAAGATCACAATCTGAAGCTCATGCATGATTCAGGGCATTTTTAATCGTGTACAAACCTCCTGCCAACGTCCTCTAACATGGTGTGTATAAGGACATGCTCAGTTACTCTAACTGCTGTATAATGGATGAGCCATGCTGTGCTGGTGTTCCCTGTGCCACTGAGACCGACATGATATCAGCTCGGATGGAGAAACCAGGAGAAACATCACACGTTCAATTATTCAGTAGCATAAAGCAGACGCTCGTCGACAGAGCTGTCCGTTCTGTTTCAGAGGGGACAGCTTCATTCAGATTTGGAGTGTTGTTCAGTCCCCATGTGACACATCCAGAAGGACGTCTAAATGACCTGACTCACAGCGAATCGGGACAGAGCGGGCTACTTTACACCACCCGGTTCATTTCCTGATGTTAGAGCGAATTTCTTCTCACCTTGAATATTTCATAGCTACTGTTTCATGCGTTTTGATCAATGGCACAGAAACAGACAAACCAAAGAAAGGTGCGTCCATGTTATGTGCTGATATTCTGCTGTTAAACTGACTGCGGTTGTTATGCAAGTTCACAGAAGCATTGCAGATTGTGACACACTGGGTTTTTGTAATAGATAGAGACAGAGCCCATCTAACTCCTTTTATTGGTAGGTCAGTCAGAAAGAGACTGAGCGAAAGGACAGCTCAAAGTGCAGAGTCCTGTAATGTGGTGTGAGCATGCACGCTTACACATGGTCAACAGAATGATCTGGCTCTGAAATCACCCACTAAGACACTGCAAACACCCACCTAAGAGGACAAACACAGGCCCTGAATATGAACCATGTATGCTGCAGGCCTAGAGTCCCAGAGTCCCGTGCACACACACCCACACACAGACAGAGACACACAAAGCAAACACACACGATCGGTTAGGAGTCTAGTCTCTCAAGCAGGTTACACTGAGTCAAACAAGTATTACAGGACCTGCTGGACGACTGCAAACACGTGGCTGCCTGGTCGGAGGCTGCTTCATTGCTATTTTAACAGAGGACTTCATTCAAAGACTACCAGCATGTCACATTACAAGCAAAATAACGAATCGTTTTAAAGGTTAAAAGCACTCAGTGTGGCCTTTCCACTCCTTACAGTTAGCTTCTAGTCATATTGGTATTCCAGGAATTAAAAGTATTCCTGCTGCGCTGAAAGAACTCGAGCTACATGTCTAACTAAAGGCACCAAATTCAGCTCATTTTAACGTTTCATTACCAGCGTGAGGGCGGATGAGTAGCGCCATGATTTCACAAATGTTTTTCTACTTCATGATGAGTAAGTAGCAGTCTCGAGACTTCACCAGATACAGCAGAGTCATGCTGACAGGCCAACTTTCCCACCGCCAGATCTCAAAGGACACGTCCAAACTACAAGGAAAGGAGTCCAAACTTGCCTCACCGCTGTAAAGTTGACGTGACTCAAAAACTGCAGGCTTGCATTTTGACTTAGCTGCTGCTCTCCACAGACGAGGGGGAGAATGGAAGAATGAGACCGATGCTGTCTTGCTACGGTAAGAGAAAGCAACAGGACGTTGTCTGCATCTCTCCCTCTCTCTTTCCGGCTCTGACTCCCTCCTGCACCTCTTCGCTGTCTGACATCCATCCATCCATCCATCCGGCCGTCCATCTCCTCTCTCCGCCTGCATGCTCGCTGTCTGCCTGCTCTCTGGGTGGAAGGAACCTCTCAGAGCGACTCAGCACTTCTCAGACCCTGCCCTGAGCTCGGATCACATGACGAGGGTGGAACACACACACACACACACGCACACACACACACGCGCACACACACACACAGTCACATGATCTTTCAACAACAGAGCTTTTGTTCCAAGTAACTGGGGCTGTTGGTAAAGATACAACGCCCTGCCTTGTGCCCTGCCCTCTACCAACACACACGCATACAGTGATGACACAACGAGCAAATACATTGAGCATGACCTTTAGGATGCATTTGACACCCACCCACCTCATACACACATGCAAGTTCCACTCCAATAACTCGGCTGCTATAATGATGTACTGTAGTCACAAAGGAGTTACTGTGCCACATTTAATCTGCTGTCATGCAATAATTATAGGTTAAAAAAAAATAGGTCTCATGTGAGTTAGCATTTGCGGGTCATGCATTCTTATTGCTTAATTTAATAGCCGGTTTATTAGCATCATAATAAAGCCTGAAACCTTCAGAACTCTAAAATGCAAATGACAGTGTTGTCTAGCATCTAAACACTGATGTGCTCAAGAGAGGTGGAATGCAACCTAGAACAGCAGCATTTTGTCTGTGGTAAAGCATAAGTAAAGACATTCAATTTAATTTTTTTATCTGCACTCTTACATAACTAACACTGTAAAATGTGCTGTTCAAGAGTCATGCAGGTAGTTATGACTGAAATTAAAATGAGCCTTTACATACATTTACTGCTGAAACAATTGGTCAATTGATTGATCACCCGATAGACAGAAAATGAGCTGCTAACTATTTTAATAATCAATGAATTCTCTAAATACATATGCAGGACTCAGCAGCCTTTCCTATGTATCTAATGTCATTACAAACTGAAGGTAAGGTTTTAATGTTGGTCAGACAATATGAGGCATTTGACGCCACTGTGGCTGTCACTATCAGACTGATGCTACTCTCTATAAAACACAAACAAACACGACGATGGCGTGAGCTGGCCTTTTTCACAGCAGCCATTTTGACATGAAATAGCAGGTACACACAGGTGTTACCAAGGAAGCTTAATAGATAGAACTGATATTTAGTAAAATTGGAAACTCCTGTATTTACCATTTCATGTCAAAATGGCTGCTGTGAAAAATGTCTATTATTAAACGCATCTCAGCATCTGTGAGGACTTTTTTATTTCTCTAATGTCATTTTAAACTGAACTTTAAGTTTAACTGTCGGTCAGACAAAATGAGCCATTTGAAGACATGAACACAACATGAAACCTTACTGCTGTTTACACTGCGGCGCATTTGGCACAATGGGACCAACCGTTGTGGTTTATTTAGGTGATTGCACAGCATTTCCCCACATATCCTGTCATCCATCCACCTCTGTGGTATCCAGTCCCTGGGCTCAGTGTCTACATCTGCGCTCTCCTCTCATGACTCATTACAGAACATTCAGGGTGGACCGTGACCCAGTGGAGCCTTCAGACAACACTTCGACTGTTAGCTCAGACTGCAGAATATAGCGGCGGAACAAAAACGCAGGCTAGTCAATCATTCACCAGGACAAAGCACAGACACTTCACTTCAGCTCACACTGGAGACAGCAGCTCCAGACTTCTGGCCTCTGTGAACTTAACAGCACACACTTCACCACACACACACGCATGCACGCACACATACACACACACAATAAACACTGAAAATACCAGCACTCACAAAGCATACCAAGTAACTTAAGAATACTCTGCACAAGGAAATTAGACAGCATTTCCAAAAGATAGGGATGGACATGCTGAAGAAATTATTAAATATTTTTCATCCATCAAATTTTATTTTGCATTTTAAACAGCGACTCAGTGATATGATTCAGCCACCTGGCAGACATCAACTCATTTTAAGATCTTCATTTGAGTCTTTTATCTGCTAAAATGCCCCCCAAAAGCATCATGAATAGAAACATGTAATACATATAAGTTCTTATGAATAATGTGTCACTTTCCAGACAATTATATAAGCAGTCGGGGGTGTCGATTAGCTCACTCTGTAAACCATCCGGCCCATGTACAAAGGCTCAGCAGCAGCTTAGGGTTCGAATCTGACCTGTGGCCATTTGCTGCATGTCATTCCTCATCTCTCTCTCTCTCTCTCTCTCTCTCTCTCTCTCCACATTCCTGTCACTCTTCAGCTGTCTCTGTCAAAAATAAAGCTTGAAGAAGGCCAAAAAATATCTTTAAAAAATATATATAAGCAGTTTGAAGATGCTTCACATCTTTCAACGTTGTACTTTTTGACATTTGTCCTAAATAGCTCGTAAAACCATCAGAAGAAAAAAAAAAAGGTTGCATCACTATGCAAATGTGGCAAATTACACTTGCCACACTAATTACCCACTATTATTACATGATTATAAACTAAATTAGACACATATTAGGGAGGTACATACACACTTTACAGTTTTTATCTACATTCATTTTGAAAATTTTACTACATCACCAGCATCAACGACCTGCTTATCACCACCTGATACTCCATCATACAGCACGGTTACAATATAGTTTCAGTGTGTTGACGCAAGCGTTGTGATAATACTGTACATGGACGTTAAAGGCAGTGAGGTTAGCTCCGAGGTCAACGTTAATTTAAAGATTGCAGCCCCCTCACCGACATCACACAGCTGGCTGTCCGACTATTTTCAAAGCCTGTAAATGTCACATCATGTCAAGCATGTGCAGTGAGTCGCTGCTGCATGGTTACCTTTGCTCTTCAGCTGCTCTGCTAACCCTATCAATGAATTATTAGCCAGATCTTGCATCATTAATACTTACTTACATTAGCATGCAGAGCTGGTCATTAAAGCCTGCGGTGTAAAAACACATGGTGTGAGTGCGTATTTTATGGGTAACACCTCGAGGACAAGAAGTTCACTGAACAGAAACAGAAACTGAATGTTGACATTAACTTGGCTAACATTAGCTCGCTAGGTTAGCGCTGTGACAAACACCAGCAGGCAGACAACAAACACAACAAACACATGTGGCTAATGTTTGCTAATGTCAGCTCACTCACCGTCAAGTCTTCTTGTCGCCGCTCGCTGGTGTCCAGGAAAGTTGACAGGCACGAACTTGACGTTAGCTGGCTAGTTGCTAATGAGTTTGTCCTATGTGTATGTGTGTGTAAGTGTGTGTGTGTGTGTGACATCCAGTAACCTCTCCTCCTCCTCCTCCTCCTCCGGGCTCTCCGCTCTTCTCCCGCTGCTGCTGCTGTCGACTGTCAGCCCCACCGAGTCCCGCTGCTAACGCAAGCTAACTCGGCGTCACCGTTGGCTGTTGGAGATCCGGAGCCTCCGGACAGATGAGGACGAACACCTCGGTGCCCTTGGGTGTTTTCATGTGGGACGGTGAATGAATAAGGACGCAGCCGTGCGCTCGGGACAGGCTGCTCCGCTCATAATGGAGACTGGATGTCAGTTTACTCCGCTTGTTCAGGCAAACTACACCCGTGACGTCACGGCGTACAATAAACAATCTGACCTCATCAGACTAAACTCACTCATCCTCCTCATTTTTGGTGTATTTATTATCACGATTTATTTTCTTAGCTTGATAGACAAACAATACTTAATCCCTCCCTGTTATATCCAGAGATAAAATAATGTGTCATTTTATTTTTATAAGAATTTATTTACCTGCTTCTCTTTGCCTTAAGACAGCAAACATGTCATTGTGGTCACAACACAGGTTATCTCCCAAAAACACTCAAATCTTTAAGACACATACTCAAACACCAGTTATCTGTCTCCACCAAGTGGTCAGTGCGCTTTATTCACTACAGCACAGATCATTACCAATACCAAAACACAAGAATGAGTTCATGCGCAGCAAAACTGATGTTTATACGTCACTTTATTTAAAGTCTCTATGTGAGCACATTAACAGATAACAGAGACATTGTAATTGCAGTTATATTAAAGGTTCAGTGTGTAGGATTTAGTGGCACCCATCAGTGAAGTTACAAATGAACCAAATGAATACTCTTCCACTCCCCACCCTCTTCTTCCAGGCATGTAGGAAAACTGTCAAATTTACACACAAAGCAAAAGGCCACATCTAGAGCCGGTGTTTGGTTTGTCTGCTCTGAGCTACTGTAGAAAAATGGCAGTTCAACATGGAAGAGGACCTGCCTTCAGTGTAGATGTAAAGGGCTCCTTTTAAGACAACGAAAACATACAATTCTTATTTTCAGGTGATTATACTGTACACACAAATGAAAACATGCTAATGAATATTGTCCATTCCCATAATCCTAAATCTTACACATTGGACCTTTAACTATTTAAATATATTAATATAATATATAGTTAATATATGATCATGTGTGCAGTGCACCTGAAAGTCTACAAATTTATTTAAAACAAATCCACAACTCTTAGACAATTGTATTCATACTGTATTAGTGTTGAATGAAATCATCTGAGGATGCTAATTCATTTATATTAGTTTGAACATTTGAATCAGTCTTGTATTGTTCATGGTAAAATACATACGGCACTAAAAAATAAATAAATAAAATAGAAAATCGACACACACCAAAATATGGATATATGCTTCAAAAATCAAATATCAGCATTTGTGAAATATTTTTCACTGATATTATTGTAAAGTTTTCTTCTATGAATGAATTACTTTGAACATTGAATTACTAAGCAACGCAAAAAAGCGTTCTCTTAAAATACTTAAATACCTTAAGATAATTATGTCTCTATCTGCATTTGAAGGGTTCATTTGCAAAAACAGATTTCCATGTTTTCTTGGTGACTCCAAGGGATCAACAGGTGGTCACTTGTTTGGGTTAATATATCTCCAATTTTTCCATAAATCATATTTCTTTATTGTAAAATCAGGGTAATTTTATTTATATTTAATAATGTTTTTCTGTTTTTACAGACAAACTCCTGAAAAAATGCACCAAATTCACGTCTTTGTGTTTTTATATTAACTAACGTGAGTGGGAGAATGAAATATGTTGTTATGAACTTGGAGAAAAATTCAAATCTACAGTTTGTAGATACTGGTAATATCTGTGAAACGCAGTCTATCGCATTACTGTAACAACAAACCACTTCCTCTGCTTTCTACTACGACAGAAGAAATGTATTTTTTAGATCATCTGGTCATGAAAAGATTTGCAACAGTGCCACCTAGAGGACAAGGGACGTAATATGAGTCATTTAACAAACGCTAATGAAGATAGGTCAGGTAACAGAGGAGGAACATTAGCTAGTTTAACCTGCGGCTTCTCCTCATGTTGTTCTCATCGGTCCTCTTGGCTCAGGTGATAGATAATCGAGTGTTGCGGAAGGCACGCTGTTGTTTCATGACTGGGTTGTCACCACCACCATTGTCTCTGTGGCTGCAACAAACAAACACAACACCGGGTTGAATGGTGGGAATGCTTTAAAAAGTTTACAAGACACGACTATTTTACTTTGCAACATACTTATCCTAGAGTAAAAACCAGGTGAATGGAAATCGGCTGCAGGATTTCAATAGTGCAAAGAAAAGTAGTATTAGTAGCACACGAGTCACACTCTACTGTCTCTAGTTCTACACAGTGTTTATAACCGTGCTGCTTTTACCATTTACCTTCTGAACTTTATTATTACATCACTGAGCAGCTTTTTACAGTCCAGATAGACATCTGTGGCTCTGTGGATGCAGACAGAAATACATCTGGTCAGAGCCAAGTACAAGGAAGGTTATATTTTATTTTTCAGTGGCAAAATTGAACAGCGGTAGAGTAGTAATTAATGCAGCCACACTGTGTTCTTTATTTGATGATTAGATTTATCTGAAACTACAACTCTCAGCCCTCACTGACAAAGGCATATTTAAGAATCCTTAAAGGATGTGAGAGCTTTCCAATTGAAAGGTCCCTTATTATAATATATATTATAATATAAAATACTTCTGTCTTCATCTGCTGTAGCTATTATTACTAAAGGTCAATGACAGTTCACAACTAAGGAAATGCAGGATGAAAGTCAGCCTCAGAAACTGTGGCATTCTGGGTGAGGCCCAGTCAGCCCTGTAGCAACTCTAAAACCACAACTAAAGTCATTAATTATGTTCTGTGTGTTTTTTTTTTTGCAGAGAATAACCATACAGCTTTTGTATATTAAATATTGAAACTCATTAATCCACGTCCATTATTATTTCAGTTATGGAAAAGCACAGTTGGAATAATAACATTAATCATAGAGTTAGCGTGTAACCATAGTTATTAGGTTCACCATAGTTTAACAGGTCATATTTATCATGCTGCCAGCTAGTGTCTGGACCTTTCATTGTGCTGCCCACACATGGTTTGTGATGTCAGACTGTTGTCTTTCACATCAGAGGACGACTTCATTATCCTCTACTTACCTGAGTCAATTATTTTTTCAGTATTGACTATTGTGTACATATTGTACTATTTTCTTACTTTAGATTTAATAAAACAACAGTGTAACAACTGAAGCATCATGAGTATTGTGATTATTATTATGATTATTATTGTTGTTGTTGTTGTTGTTGTGTTTGAAAACTTCATGTTCTTACTTTGCCCTTCCATCAGTGACACCACCTCCTTGGCCTCATGCGTTACATCCTCAGCTCCCTCAATGGCCAACTGCTCTCCCAAAGCAACAGGTGGTGCCACCTCCTCTGCTGCAGAGTGGCAGGAGTGACAATGCTTGACCTTGTGCACTGGAACCTCTGATGTAGATTCTGGCTCAGCAGCTGAAAGGACCTCCAGGTCTGAGCCAGGAGAGGCTGCTGCCAACTGGATCGTGTCCACAACTGCTGCAGCTTCAACTGTCTCCTCAGCTAAAGCTTCATCTCCTTCCTCATCCACTGATGTCTCAGCAGCAGGTGTTGCTTCAGCAGTGGCAGTGGTCTCCTCAGCTGATGTGTACTCTAGCAGCTGGTGTAGCCTTATCAGCTGGTGTAGCTTCTTCAGCTGGTGTGTCCTCCTCAGCTGATGTAGCCTCCTCAGCTGGTGTAGCCTCCTCAGCTGGTGTAGCCTCTTCAGCTGGTGTGTCCTCCTCAGCTGGTGTAGCCTCCTCAGCTGGTGTGTCCTCTTCAGCTGGTGTAGCCTCTTCAGCTGGTGTAGCCTCTTCAGCTGGTGTAGCCTCCTCAGCTGGTGTGTCCTCTTCAGCTGATGTAGCCTCTTCAGCTGGTGTAGCCTCCTCAGCTGGTGTGTCCTCTTCAGCTACTGTAGCCTCTTCAGCTGGTGTGTCCTCCTCAGCTGGTGTAGCCTCTTCAGCTGATGTAGCCTCTTCAGCTGGTGTGTCCTCCTCAGCTGGTGTAGCCTCTTCAGCTGGTGTAGCCTCTTCAGCTGGTGTAGCCTCTTCAGCTGTTGTGGCCTCTTCAGCTGGAGCAGCACCTTCAGACGAGGCCCCTGTAGAGGAGACAGCCTGAACCTGATCGGCTGCAAACTCACCTGCCTCCTCCACTGCTGGATCTGAAGTCGTAGGTTGCTCAGGAAGAGCTGCCTCCTCCTTCTCCTCCTCCTCCACTGCTGCTGCTCCTACAGAAGCAGGTGCCTCCTCTTCAGCAGCTGGAGCTACAGCATCAGCGCCCTCCTCTGGAGACTTCAGCTCCTCCTCGTTTTCTACAGCAGCCCCCTCTTCAGCTGCTTCTTCAGCTACCACCTCCAGCATAGAGTCCAAAATGTTTCCATCTTCCTCTACTTTCTCGACAGCGTTCACCAGACTCGTCTCAACAATAGAAGCTGCTGCAATGTCAACTGTAGAGCCGGCCAAGAGCTTTACAGCTGTGAGCACACCTGGCATGGACTCTGAACGAGAGGAGGAAGACAGGAAGGGAGACAGGAAGGAAGACAGGAAGTTGTGGCTGAGACAGAAATATAGTATAGAATATAAATTCACAGCCCAGCAGCATTAAAAATGAGCTTTAAGTGCAGTTATATTACTTTAGTAGCAATGTCTCAAAATATTTGAAGCCTGGTACTGTTTGAAGTGTGACTGTTGTATGATGTCGATTTAATTAGTGTTTATCTTTGAAGACAGCCTCTAAGACATTGACTGTATATTTTAAATGAATCATTGATTAATCACTTTACATTTGATTAACTGGATAAAGGAAATTCAAGAGCTGAACATTGTTTTCAGCTCTTGAATTCCCTCATAAACGTTTAAACTGATGACATGTCATATCTGTCTCTTATACCTTACTGTGAACATGAAATTACAGGATCAATTCATTTATTTGGTACATTATGCATACTGTACATGTATGCACAGTGGTTTGCTGTGCTGCTTTGTGTAGACTGCACTTACCTTGAGTGTGTTTCCATCACTGGAAGTCTACAGTCACCAGAGGGTCAGGTCAGAAATACTCTACAGGAGACCACCTGCCCAGTTCATGCTCCTGGTTTGTTTTGTTGAGACATGGCACTCGAAAAAGCAGTGAACATTTATAGGAGAGACTTGATTTGAATAAATCTCTTGGTTTAGACATGGCTACACCAGAGATGGATATTTGCTTGTTAGTGAACATCCCTGAGTTGCCACCAACAATGGTCACTCCATCCTGGCGAGCCTAAAACCCTAAAACAAGCAACTCTAGGATTAGTCTTAACCTGTCTGTGAGACTGCTTTAAACGGCACAGGTTACATTTCAGACACTCAACAAAAGGTTAATACAAATGTGAGGTCATTTTTAAAAAAGATAAAGTTAAATACAGTACAGTATATTTATGCAGAACATCAGAGTATTACACACACGTAGGTGCGGGTAGTTTTTTTTTTTTACCCTTTCGTTCACTTTGTGTTTTATGTTGTTGTACGCGGATTACTGATGGATCTTTTCAGTCTCCATCTATGAGAGAGTGGTCATGTGTTCATCCCAAAAAACAAGCAATAGCCTGAAGGCACAGGAGCATGAGCATGGTGCAGGACATCTTCAGGAGAGGGAACATTTCTACATGAAGTGGGTGTTTCTACACCTACAATACACAGTATTTACTGTACATCACATTGTATATTAACGCACAATGAGTTGAAACTTTTTTTTTAAATCTATGTTGTAGCAATAAAAAAAGAGAAACGTCATCTTTATATCAATCCAGTGAAGTTTTATTCTTTGAACACTTAACTCTATTTATTATAATGACAAACTTGCTCAGACAGGTGCATGAATTTTCTGGAGCATTCCCTGAAAGATTAAAGTTTCACATTAAGAGAGCAGACAGCAGAGGTGAGTTTAACACTAAAAGACAAAACAGGTTTGTCCATGGCTGGTAAACTGAAACCATGTCGAAACAAGTCAAGTTAGACACAGCGGCTGCAGGCTGCTGGAGAAATCGAATAATGGAAATCAAAGTATTTGAATGTGCAAGAAAAAGAGGATATGGTCGAGTAAAAAAAGAAAAGAAAAGAAAATAGAAAAGACGAAAAGAGAAGCACATTTTTTCAACTTTGTCTCGCTCTGAGAGGAGGTGTTATAAGAGTTAAGAAAACGAGAACTGCAGCCAGGAAAAGAGAAGCTCGCTGATCTTTGGTCAAACTTCACATCGAGACAATAAAGCACACTGACTTCATGTTCCAGCTCTCTGAGGCTTGCATAATAATCCTAACCAAAGCAAAGATTCATGGGATAGAGATGAAATAATAGCAATAAGCTGAGCAGAGAAAGAAGAGTGCAAATGATGACGAGGCTGAATAACTTCAACAATCAAATGGGCTGCGTTCAGTCACCATGCTGGCTTTACATAGTAAGGAGGAGCAGCAAGGACTGTCTTGATTTAAGGGCACTTCAGAATATTATTTTACAGAACATAGACACAAACTGAGCTCTTTCCCTTATATCACCTGATTCAACACTCCTCTGTGAACTGTATAGTGGCCAAACCACATTTTGGATTTGCTCTGGCTCTGAGAATTCCTATAGAAAATGAATTTTCCAAACTGGATCTAAACAGACAGCCTAATGCCAAATGTTCTGGTTTGGGTCTGAAGGTTGGGGTCAGGTAGGGAAAGGAAGGCACCTGAAAACTGGACTGATGAACCCCTAACTGGTATTTAACCAACTGGAAGTGAAAACGAACAATTACGTTTTTTCCCCTTTTTATTAGAATAGGGGTTCATGAGTCCTTTTTTCCTCGGCCCAGAGAGATGGGACACAGCACAACTAACTCCCTGCCCTGCTTGGGCAAACTATGGGTCTCACAGCTTTATGCAGCCACCTCTGCAGCAGGGGCGGCCTCAGCCTCAGGGGCTGCAGAGCCGGTCTCTGCCTCAGCGGGGGGAGCAGGAGGGACTTCCTCTACTGCTGCCGTACCAGCGCTCTCTGCTGCGGGGGCCTCTGCTGGCGTCTCCTCCACAGCTGCAACTTCCTCAGTGACCGGAGCGGCTTCAGGAACCGCCTCGGCAGCTGCAGGTGGAGCAGCTTCTTCTGCGACTGCTGGCTCAGCTGCAGCCTCAGCAGCGACCACCTCAGAGACCACGGCTGGTACTTCTTCAGGCACGGCCTCAGTGACAGTTTCGGCAGCGGCCTCTGCTACTGGTTCTTCAGGGGCAGGCGCAGGCTCGGCGACCACCTCTGTTGCGGGTGCTGCCTCCTCCACTGGGGCGGGATCAGCTGCAGGAGCTGCTGCTTCAGCTGCAGGAGCTGCTGCTTCAGCTGCAGGAGCTTCTGCTTCTGGTGCTACAGATGAAGATTAGAGCAGAAATGAATAACCAGCAACCTTTAATGACTCATTTCTCATTTTATAATTATGTGCATCAGGTGCAGCAGCTAGGGCAATGTAGGTTTGGTTCATAGCTACAGTTATAGATCAGTTTTGAACTCCTGTGAACAGGTAACACAGAGCTGAAGGTCAAGAGCTTACGTCTTTAAAAGGTCTAAAAGTTAAAGCAGCATAATATGAGTAAAGTGAAGGATAATCCCTAATCCCAACATGTCATCCTCTGGACAGAAATATAACTGCTGACCTCACTGAAGCTAATGATCTCAATAACTACAGGGGAGTCAATCCTATGGATCCTTAAAGAGGAGATACTTAAGTGGCATTCAGGGTTGCTGAACTGGTTAGACTTGTCATCAGTCAATGCACAATTCAGGGTAATATTACACATCTGCAGAGTTAATATATCATGATAGATGAGCACTCTGGAGTTGAAGCAAGTTTTTCAGTCAAGCACGAGAACGAGCGTGCAGCTTTGATAGATGATCTGAAATGTGGCATTACTGAATATACAGTAGGTAAATATGATTTTTAAAGAAACATATGAGGTTACTGTACCATTATGGCAGCTAGAGTCACACTGCAATAATGTCAATACAGCTCTAGGAATAAAACATTCCCATCAGCCGCAGCTATACTTTGTACTAAATGTTTAATAATGGTATGAACATGGTAAACATATCAGCATGTTAACATTAATTCGGATGCTCATGTTAGCATATAATGCAAAGCACTGTGCTGCTAGCATAGCATGTAAGATTGTAGTGGCAAATAGTGATGAAGTTGTAGATTGCAACCAAATGAATACCACTTACCTCACCCTCCCAAGCCTAAAGGAGAGCCTACGCACTCCATCTAGAGCTAGTTTGTCTGATCTGAGCTACTGTAGAAACATGGCACATGGATCCACCGTAGATATAAAGGGCTCATCCTTTTTAGGTGATTTACACCAATGATATACAGGTACAGTACATAATGATGCACACTTATAAATATTCATTCTTTGAAGTTATAAAAACATTCACTCCATGTGGGTTTGGAAGATTGGGATGGGACATAATGCATGCCAAAATATATTACAGTTGAAAACTTGCAAAAGCTTAATATCAATACAGGCTCATTATGATAACATGTTTTTGGTGTTTTAGCCTCATCAGAACATCAGTGGCAATTTTCAGAGGCAGCCATAAAAATCAACAATTGATCTGATCGTGCAGCTCAAGAACATTACATTTGCACTGTGATGATACCGAGCGATATGTTCTCAGATTAATGTGTCAGGATAATTTGATGATTACTTCCAATCACCGTGTGCATCAATGTTTGTGTGACCTTGTTTCCTGGAAATTTCTGGCCGATTACGTAATGTGGTCACTGGAAGGTTTAAAGCCAACGCAGTACAGTGTCCAGCGTTGCAGGGAGCAGAGCTTTAGACTCAAAAACAACACTTCCAGGCCTCACGTACACTGAACCAGCGGCAGCTGCGCTTATCCCCGGTACAGACTGGTTAGCTGCTCTGGGCGCAGTGCCATGATCTCTACGGGCTCAAACTGGCTGAATAGACAAATAATTTGCAGACAGGAATCAAAACAGACAGGCATGATGAAGCTATTCAAACTGATCAGTCTACCATGTTTGAGATTTAGGTGGTGAAGCCACAACGAGTCTGAAACACAGCAGGATCTTCTGCTTTCTTTTTCTAAGAACTGTTTTGATCTTATTCAGCTGATCGTTTTATTAGTCTTTACTTCACAGGATGAACTGTGATAACTTTGGTTATCAAATATGCTTCAATTTGACCAAATATCTGCACTACTAATATACTTTGTAAATAGAGCTAATAAGAAAACGCTAGTATGCTAAACCAAGGTGATGGATGTGGTAAACATTATGCCTGCTAAATGTTAGCATACATTAGCATGACATTAGTATTTGGCTCAAAACACTACTGTGCCCAAATACATTCTCATAAAGCTGTTAGCATGACATGTGATAATGTAATTTACTTCTTATTTTATATTTTGTATACTTGGACTGTGTATATTACTTATTAAAGCCACACAATTTGTGGTTTCTTGTACTGGGAGCCCATGCACACAACATGAGCTGCAAATTTATGCTCTTGGAGGGTGTGTGTGAGTATGTGTGTGTGTGTGTGTGTGTGTCTAACCCTTTGCTGTGGAGCCCGCGTTGGTGAGTCTGTCCTCAGAGCGTTCACTATCACCGTTGACCGTCTTATAGGCCTGAGAGACAGAGGGCAGATATGCAGTTTTTACATTCCAGCACACATCAGATGATAACGATATCAAACTCTAAGAGTATTACTCAATGCCACCCGACTCTGACATTTTGTCCAACATGAACGCAGCAGATATACACTTGACAGTAAACAGAAACAACACAAGAGCTGTGTGTGAATAGCACAAAGACTTTTCTATGTCACTTTCAATGTCTGAGCTGTGCTGATGTCTGCTACACACAGTCCAGTCTGTACTGAGGTTGTTGTTAATTGGCTCACACTTTATACCAGCAAAGACACCACACTGTACAACTACAGATGGATGATCACAAGGAGCTCTTTTTGGTTTAGGACTCACATCTTGTGGATGGTGCCAGTGTAGGACTTGTGTGCAAAAATATAAAATGTATATTATTTATCAGCAATATTTATATTTATTTAGCAAGACCAAGTGATTGCCCTTTCAAAAGAATCTGTGTAATATTCCACCCAAAAAACACTGCTGATACTCAGGACAGACTCTGAGTGGAATACTTTAAGAACACACAACAGAAACACAAATGATAACAATGCTAACTTGACTACAAAACTGGTGTGATGAACCTGGAAAGGAGAAGTGTCACACAGGTACTCACATAGACAACGGCAGCAGTGAGGCCTCCTCCACACAGAACAAAGTAAGCCATGTTGGAGGAGCCACCAGGAACCCCGAAGGCCATGTGTCGCACTGGAGTTGCTGAGAGAGACACAAAGGAGGTTTGAGTTAGTTTGGAAATGTGATTGGGAGCTGAGCTTCAGTCAGGACATGCATTTATAACATTTATGTAATGTGAACAGATAGTAATTTTGGACTATGATGTTCATTATTAACGTTTTCATTCAACCACTGACTGAATATATGCAGGAACATGAGTAATGATAATTAAACATCGGAAAGCTGATTACAAAATTTGATAGCTCGCATGTTTATTCAGGAACCTGTCCCATCAGAAGTATGACATGGTGCATCAACATGTCTTCATCCCCTTAATCCAGTCCAATCCTCAATAGAGTGCTGGACATTTGTACCGAGAGGGGACGGAAATATTTAGCAGCAGCCTAGATAAACACCAAATTGTCCCTTAAATTAAATCCCTGGCACACGCAGTTCCTCCTTGAAGATCTTAGATTTGCATCAGAAAACAAACAATTTCAAAATTATCTGGTGGGCTTGAATTCATGTGAACTAGTCCCTCGACACACACATCACGGACAGAATGGAGGATCTGATGTTTCTAACAAGCTACTGTTGTTGTGGCGGAGAGGTGAGCGCGGCCGGCTGCAGAGAAAAGATTTGCTGGTGTTTAAAGGATTGCCAGTGGTGCATGCAAAGAAGGCCAGAAATAAAACCACCCTGCATCCCAAACACTGCCTCAGCCTAATCTCTTCCTTCCTACCTAGACCTCACACATGTATTCGCACACACATGCAGAGTGTGTGCATGCACACAGTCACAGTACATACGATATCTTTAGCATGATTTACACCCTCTGTGTGTGCACATGCACGAGGTTTAGTCGGCCTGTCTGAAGGAGTGAAAGAACGAAATGTACAGCGCACCCCGCCCCTTTCTGCCCTGCCCATGTTTCACATGTGTTCAGGCAAATCACTCATCCAGTGACCTTCCCACTGACAACATGCATCTATGAAGACACCTGTTTAACCACTGAATCAATTCACTGAAAACAGAGCTGAGCATTGTGACCGCAATCTTTTCATCTCCTTGAAAAAAAAAGTGAAAAGAAAATGCACAGGAGCTGATGTCATGTCAGAAACGAAGACTTCCACCTCCAAGATTGCACATCCAAGACCAATAATTTAGGAGGAGTCGCTCGTATTGATGAAGCTATAGGGAATTATCAGCTTCTCACCCTTTCAGCTTTACCGTAAATTTCAGCTCGTTGTCCAGTGTTGTACCACTTTCTGACTGCTGTTGCATGTCTTCAAACCAAGTGTTTAATAATAACATTTAGATGCTACATATTTTTAATCAATTTCCAAATGTGGTATGGTCACAATATCTGATGGCCCGTTTAGTGTCATTTAGTCTTTAAAGAAAGAGAAAGAAATGTATCTGATCATTACTGGATGCAGGAACCTTTATTTTCAGGCACAGGCCAACACAAATATAACAAAATGATGGTCACCCTACCCAAAGCAAACTAAAAATTGTAAGGAAGAAATACAGATTTAGGACTTAGGAGGCCTTTTTGGCAGAAATGAAAAAGAATATTTGTTAAGTTTGTAAGTTTGCATTAGTGTATGATACAACACCTGAAAATAGAAAATGTTGTGCTTTTGTTAGAATGAGCATTTTATATCCATGCAGCCATTTTTCTACAACACACCACGTATTCAACAGCCGACAGTTATGTTACCTGACTCCAAATGAATGCTAATGTAACCGAGTAGCCAAAACATGACATTGTTGATTGCTGACTGACTTTGTAAGACATAACTTTTGTACGGATAAAACAAAAAAGAACCACACATGTCTGTGCACTTCAGAAGCACTCATGGTTAAAGTTTGGCACCCTCTGAGCCATTCCCAGTTTGTATGCTATGCTAAGCTACCTGGCTGCTGACTCAAGCTATACAGGACCACTAAATCACAAGACCAAAACAGAAGCTGAACATAAACCTGTTGTGGATGCTGAGCCACTGTAGCAGTAAGTCCTCCCTGCTCTAATACCAATGACACAGCAGCACTATGCAGGGACAAGGCCAAGTACAGGTTATTTATACAGGTAATCAGTTAATCCCTGCAGTGAGGTTCAAGCCTGTGAGAAAAAAATGGACACACATGTCAGGCAACAGCACACAAGATGGCTGCTGGGGTAGCAGGGAGACATGTGTGTAGACACGCATGCACGTTGGGTGTAAGTGTGCTCTCTCTCTCTCCTGCTGCTGTCTGTCAACTACCATGTGCTCAGTGAGACAGAATGAGGGAGACTATGCAGACCTGCAGGATGACAGGACATGCAGGTCTTTGACAACTAAACAACAACAGTAATAACTCTTGCAGATAAAGTTGATTTCATCTGCAATATGAGACAGAGTTTTTTTTTTTAAAGCAGGAAATTAAAGCAGCAGTTTACCCTCAGGCTGAATTCCACATGCTCACATCACAAAGCAGAGGATGATCCGAGCATGGACGCATCCAAAGAGAAAATGTCCTAAAAAAGTGACTTACTCTCAAATACACATTCACATATATATATATATATATATATATATATATATATATATATATATAATATATATATATATATATATATATATATACACATATACATATACATATATATATATATATATATATATATATATATATATATATATATATATATATATACACATATACATATATATATATACACATATACATATATATATATATATATATATAATATTACTATTTTATTATATTTATATATATCTATATACTATCTATATATATATATATTGTTTTTCACACTGGATATAAACCCCCTGTAGGCTTTAGCTGATCTCCGTGTGGTCCAGCATACAACACACAAAAGAAGTCCTGGGACAAAGTGTAATCATGACAAAGAACCATGGTTATTTATCTAAAAATATCTCCATAAATAATGGAGACTTCAATATTTGCATCCAAATTTAAATGCACTTTATGCAACCTGGTTGCATAAAAGCTAAAAATCGACCCTTTTAGCGTGTGTCGGTGTGTGTGTGTGATGCGCTCTTTCATAACTGATGTACAAGAACTGCGTGTTCCCAAAGCAGGACACACCTCCTCCCCTTCACTGACTGACTGCACAATGGAAAGCCACTAATGCATCCCTCTGTGGGACTTTAACATAGCCTACACATGAGCAATAAAACGCACATATCTTTGCAGAAATGCTGCAGAAATTAACTTTTATAATCTTTGCATTTGGTCGAGTAAACACACTTTGAACACTTTTACAACCCGAGAGACAGACAGACATTCACAAAGCGTTTGAATCCAGGCAGACAGACATCTTTACTCCACTTTAGTGACTCTTAATTAACATCATTTAAAAACATTAAGAAGTCATCAGTGACTGGCTCACTCACTGTTTCTGGATGCCGGGTTGAAAGCCCTCCGTGCCAGCGGCGCGACTCTCTGCCATGCCCGTCTGCAGAACATGTTGACTCGGCTCGGTTATCAGCTGCAGGTAAACGGGTGCGTGTTTGCAGCAGGTTTCAAAGATGACTGTGGAGGAACAGTAACTCAGACAGCTGCCGGAGACTGCTGATTGCAAAGAGGACACCCCCCTTTCAACAAGATTAGTCCAGTAGTGCGCCCCCTAGAGGCCGTGGAGATCTCTACAGCCCGTGTAGAGTTGAGAGTAGTTCTGATGTTATGGATTTATAGTGACATAATATAACCAGTGTTTGTGTATAGAGCTTTCTGGGACAGATTTTTAGGATGTGGCATGCTGTTTAATCCACTTGATGAAGTCACTCCTAAAATAAGATGAAGTCATGTTGACTCTGCTGTGGCTGTGCAGAGGATCAGACACCTCTCACGCTGGTTTCAAGTGGATTACAGCCCAGTTTGTTTGTTTGCATGGAAAGACAGTGAACTGTTGTTGCATAATCAGAGGTGTACACGTAGCATCCATATACCATTTCTCATACTTTCATGATTAGCATCATAGTATACACTCCTGATATGATGAAGATTTTTTTATTGAAAAGATGAATAGACCGACCAATGACAGGATAAAAAGTGATAAGTGTGCCCCCGAAACAAGACTATATGAGAATTAAAATAGTGCACATTGAAAATACAGTGGTGGTCACTCGGGTTTCAGAGGACCCCATGGATACGCACCTGTGCATAATACACAGTTCAAGAGTTATTGTGCACCTGGATCATCATCATCATCTTAACTCTGGTAAGCTGACAGAGCCAAAAACAGATGAGAGAGAAAAAGCAGGAAAGTTGCTCTGTGTTTAAACATCAGGAGTTGAGATTTTAGACTTGCAGCTGAATCAGCATCTAGAGTTGCACAGAGGATATCTCTGTCGTCCTCCAGTGGTTAAACAGATACTAACAAGGCTTTACCAACAGCTTACACATGGACTGTACATAACATTACAGACAGGCATGGCCAGACTCAGACAGTTACACAGCAACATCTCAAGGTCACTAACATTAGCCCTCATAAATCACTGATCATACCAGACCAAGGAAGGCTGCAGATGAATTGCACGTTTCATTTGTAAGAGGAAGAACTTGTCATCTCTTCCTTCAAAAGTTATGCAGTCTCACTTTAAAGTGAGTAACTTCATCCTTCCTGTCTGGTTACTTCAGAGTTTTAGTACTACACTTCCATAAATTTGAGGGACTCACAAAAATAAAATTGCAGCCGCAGACGTGGAGATATCCTGACTTTTACTCTCCAAATATTGGAACCCACATTTCCCATGATGCAACACCATTGTGTCTTTTCACCGGTCCCTTATCTTGCCTTTCAGACTCCACACTTGCAGTTTGTAAAGCCCTATAAAGGCTCTCTGTTCAAAGGCTGTAATGCCCATAGGCTGTATAAAACATGGACGTAGTCTCCGTGATGTCACCCACGGCTTTCTGAAGAGCTGTTTTGAAGCTCAGTTTGTGACGGTTCCATGTTGCCGCCATCTTGGCAGTCCTGCCTCTGCCTCCTAATCTTAATCTTAAACTTGTGGGCCAAATGAAGCCTGGGGGCTCAAACAAGCCACCTATAACCACACACACTGTCATTCTGCATAACTATAAGTTTTGACATAATGGTGATTTATATAGAAATTTAGACTCAGTACAGTTGTGATGAATGGGGAAATTAGCTATGGAGACGAAAACTGAGTTTTGTACCAGGCTGTAGTTTTCTGTATTTCTTTTGGTACGTCCTCATAGACTTCACTTCACAATCACAGGGGCTGTCTCTTGCTAACACCCCACACTGACACTGATAATTTTCTCACTTAAAGTGTCCTCCATGAGACAAACCTTCTTTTCACAAGCTGAGTAGAGCTCTCCGTGATGAGTCACTTGATGTGTAAAACTGGTGGAAAACTCCTTTTAGAAGGCTGTCCCTGAAATATTGTACTGGCTAATGACATCTGCTGCAATACTGTCTGTTTCCACTTTTCCCGCTTAGCCCACTCTCCCCCTCCATCTGTCCTGAGTCCAGAGAAAGACATCTACCGTTTGACCCTTGAATGTTGCACCAATGTGACACTTGCATGTACACGCACACACTCAGCTGCCCGCACCTCTGCTGTGTTTCAGTGCGTCTAGACCACAGTGCAGAGAAGCATGTGACAACCTCTGAATCATCGATCGGACACACTATCACGGCACATGTGATACACTTTCCAGCGCCCACACAGCTGCTGCACAAGACTAGTGCGTGACTGCTGTGATGTTTTGTTCACCTTTAACGGCCAGGATGGGATTATATACCATATTATAACACCACTGTATCAAAGCTACTCGTACAGAGCAACATGTAGTGAATCAGGACAGACAGAAGCCTCGACAGTGATGAAGAAGATGACATCGTTCAACTTCCCAAATCTATTTAAAGACAATTTAAACACCTTTGTCTGCAGAAAAGCCACAGTGAGATATAAAAAACAGTTTCAATGTGTTCATCCTGTGTGACTGCGCCAACTGTTCTGGCATCTTTTACTTTGTCAAACGTGTTAAAAGAGGAACTTATTTTCAGTATTTACATCAAAATCCATCTCGATTCCCCTCCTGCGTCATGCTGAACCACTCCTGATGACTCGTCCTGCACTCAGAGACATACATATAAACATTTTTCCAATCAAATCATTTGGAGCGACTAACTAACAACTTGCGGGTCATAGCTAGTGGAGCAATATAATGGATTTGAGGTAAAGAGTCCTGTATTGTGTTTTATTTGATGGACCGCCACGGTCTACTACTGTCACTGTCACTGTCAACGTGAGCCATTTTCTAAGTCTTCAACCCTTTATCACCGTATTGTCCACATGATGCAGGTCAAATTGTGCAAACATTTGTGTCCCTTCCTAGTTGTAACTATAACTTGGACTTGGACAAACAGATTTATCTGACTTGTCAGTGGCAGTCTGAAGAAACACGGATGCTTCACATGCATGGGCCAATGACCAGCCTTCAAGTTAATCAAACTCATTACATCCAGGATGAACACAGCCACGGTTATTTCCCAGTGAGACATCAGTTGGATCAGAGCCTCAACCAAATCATGTTTATGTTCACAGTATTTTATTTTGCAACTATTGTAAACAATATGATCACAAATATACAAAACATTTCAAAGAAGTATATTTAACATATTTAAGACCATAAATATTGAAGTACAGAACTTAAATATTTATGGTCTTATATATGTGAAATATGCTTCTCAGGGGAGTAAGGTTTTGCATTTTCACAAACACACACGCACACAATCAAACACTCTAGTCACATTCTTCCATCTGAAAAGTCCAACACTCCCCTCTCTCTCTCTTTCAGCAGCAGGTCCACACCTCTTTCTCAGGTCTTTTCTTGTTTGGGAGTTTGAATGAGCCGCTGTACGTCGGGGAGCTTGTCACTGAAGGTTTCTTCTGTCTCTTCAGTTTGGCTCCAACAGCAACAACGATGTCCTCCACCTCATTCTGCTGATGCGGCACCTCCCCATCACTCAGTCGAGCACTCGCTTGTGCGTTTGGCGGGTTCTTGGCGGACGTCTCGAAAAACATCATGCCATGGGCTTTGGCGAAGCTCATCGCCCACTCCTGGTTCACTTGTCCGTCAGTCCTGCAGGCGTTACGCAGGTCACTCTTATTCCCAATCAAGAACCTGGGAGGAGAACAGGCGGCAGAAAGGGACAAATGAAGGATGATGATATCAAGAGTTGTACACAAAAGACACATGGCCACAGGATGTTGACTGAACTGGAATGGTTTGCCATGAAGAAATCAGACTGGTGTGATGCTGCTACCTGGGGATCTCCCTTCCGATAGAGTTCTGCCTGCACTCTTCGATCCAGGAAGTCAGGCTTCTGAAGCTGGCAGGACAGGTGACATCATATATGAAGAGGACAGCGTGGACGTTACGATAGTAGTGTTGCACCATGGACTTCCGGAATCGCTCCTGTCCCGCTGTGTCCCACAGCTGGAGCTGGAAATGAGACGGGAAAGTTAAATTAGCATGTAAGCTTTTCTCAACATACAAACAAATAAGAAAAGAGGAAATGAATGAGCACGAAAGCACGCTGAGGAAAAGAAATCATGTGTTGAAATACCCCAGAAAAAAAACATGCACAGAGACATGCAATGAGTCATCACCGAGAAGGAACAAAGAAAAGGAATGAACACATCCATCTAGTAGTGAGAAAGTCAAATCTCCCTGCTGGTCTTCAAGATAGTTTGAATAAGAATTTTAATTTAAAGGAAGTCTTCATTTACAAAAACAGACATCTACGTTTCCTAAATTCGGTTTTATTCTGCACTCAGTGGACTATCAGTCAGGCTGGTGTTGGCTCATTCAGTTTAAGAATGCTGTTTGTGCGTTTTGGCAAATGAACTCCTGAAATGTCAAATCAATGATAAACTGTGACTTCCTCTGATACATGACGCACAACACAGACATACAAACATAACAGAAAAAAAAAATGAAAACCTGATGAGAGACAGGCCTTGTGTGGCCACACGGCTCAAATATTATTATTATTATTAGTTCACAGATTTGAAAGAAAAGTCTAGACACACATTATGTTCAATGTAACAGAAAGCTTGAAACCTCATCTACCTTACAGTTATAAACAAATCCTCAGTCACTGCCAACAGACACTTCCTGTGTCATGTGGCCGTTTCAAAACACTCAGGAAACAGCACCAGCCAACTAACACCCACACTTTTAAAATAGGCTCATCTCACAAACGAATTATGTTTACATGATGGCGTTCACATTAGTCATCACATGCAGTGTGTGATTAGATGAATTGAAACCAAACATGCCATAAAGAAGCAAACGTGATGTTCATGGTGATTTACACGCTGTGTTGGTTCTGCATACACCAGCAGGTCTGCTGATTTTCTGCCATCCAGATAATTCTCTGTCATTCAGTCAGGGACAAATAACTCAAATAACTCTGTGTGGATTCAGCAGAGCCTCACTGCACGGCGGGACATTATTAATAAAAGAACATCTGGGAATATGTAGAGCCAACATACGAGGTCAAGTCACGTTAAGAAAGCTCAGACACTCAGATAACTTCCAGGGGTCTAATAGAAATGTTTTGCACATGGAGTCCCTGCTGGTTTTGTAGGCTTTTGTTCAGTCTGTCGAGGCTGACAGAGGCTCACCATGAAGAGTACTGAACCCAAAGTGACTAACATGCAGCCTAAAGAAGCCAACATATCGTGGATAACTTTGTTGGCAGTCATATATATTAAATATATCATATATTAAAGCAAAAGGCTTCCGTGCGTAAAAGTTTGGCACAATAAGCATATTAGTCCACCGCTTCGCTCTTTTGTTTGTATTCGTGCAAACATTCCATCAGTTACCTTAATCCTCTCTCCATCGATATCCAGCAGTCTCTCGCGGAAGTCCACGCCGATGGTGGCCTCCACTCTCATGGGGAACTCTCCGGCGGAGAGTCGGTGTGTGAGGCAGGTCTTCCCCACCCCGGAGTCTCCAATCACCAGCACTTTAAAGGTCCGACAGCGAGTCATCAGAGAAGACACGCTGCCCAAAGAGCTGGAAAACTCAAGAGAGGACTCCATTCAGCCGTCTTTCACAGTAAAAATCACTTTAAATACAAAGCGCAAAGACGCGCAGGGTGCGTCAAACCTGATATCCAAGAAAATATTTCCACTGCTTCACCAGGTCTGAGCAGAAGTATTGTGAGGAAAACAGACTTTCCTCTGACGGTCTGAAAACTCTTCACGGCGTTGAGCAGCGTGAATGAAAGGAGGAGAGTCTCTGACGTTTCATCTGACAGCATGGTGATGATTGGAGTGAGGGTGGAGATTGATCAAATGACCCGCAGGCAGCAGTACATGGTGTTAGTTTCTAGATGGAGTCCTCTGAAAACATGTTTGGCACGTGACAAACCTTTAAATAATAAGGAAATAACGAGGTCTTTAATTCACGTGGGACCTCCTCAGAAGACAGACAGCTCTGCTTCATAGTCAGCTGTTGGACACTTTTATTGCTACATATCAGAGATTTCCCGCCAAAATGCTGAATTAAATTTTACATCTACTGCATTATTCTTTGTTGGAGTCCCTCTGAGGGCCACAGCAGCTCCCTCACATGCTGCTGCCCCCTGCTGGTGTATTGCCGGTATCACGTCAGGTTTAAACCGTGACGGTCACACGTGTTGTGGTGGTGATAATAAAGTCAACCAGAGAGATTATATTTGAGCTGGAGCACAGCTGATCCTCCTGGGTTTGAATTCACACATCAGTGAGGGCAGAAAGGGGGCAACATTTTTAACGTTGTAACATTTGACAAACACACAGAAGACCCCCCCCCCCAAAATAAAAAATGAGCCAAGGAATCATGTGAGTGAGTTCACTTCAGCGGGCAGCAGCATTGTATGTAACTTTATTGCATTGTATATTCAGCACCAGTCCTGACTCGGGAAAGTACTGCAACCACTAAAATAAATTCAAAATGTCTGAGTTCCTTTCATCCGGCTCACAGAATCTATGAATTACAGGGCAGCAGAGGAAAGAACACAACAATGATTAAAGATCTGCTCTACCCTCTGACACAAAATATAATATAAAGATCTCATCTCAACAGTTAAACAGGAATACATACGGTAAAACTGATGCAGTAGTTGTTTTTTTTAGGAATGTTTGCAGAAAAGCCCAGAAATATAATCTGAACAGCAAACAAGGACAGATAAATAAATTCTGCCACTGTGTCAAAAACAATATGACATCGTGTTGCTTCTTATTTGAGGTCATTTTTTTATTGCCAATGTTAGAAAAATATTAATGAATAGTAATAATAAACACCTCCACTACAAAACTCTTTATCCAAGAATATGTTCAAAGATCAAGAAAGAAACTGATGATTTAATCACTAAATTATTCTCACCTGTAACTGTTTGGATATATTAGAAAATGATTACAATTTTTTACTTGTTTTACTTTTATTCTCACATGGAGTTTGTTATAAATACGAAAACCTGACTAACAATGGATTTGCAGGTGGCTACAAGCTCCGAGTTTGACCCAATCCATGACAGCACTGACCCTGAAAAGGGCCTCTAATTAAAAAAAGCAGCTCATCAGTGGGAACACATACAGATGCAAAGCAGTCGACTGTTTTCTTTCGTTTGGTTTTAATACAAAAATCCAGAGATATCATACATCGCCATCTCAGATTTCACCTTTCACATTAGAACCCAAATTGGAGGAAAAGGGGGAAGAAAAGAGACTATTGGGGGGAAAAAAAGGGGGGGGGGGGTATAAAACATATTCCAGGTGCTCATACATCGGGCGGCAGGGCCTGGATGCTGAACTCTGACCTTTAGAGGAACCATTTTCATGAACAGAGAGGGCCCCTGTGAAGTACTGGAGGAGGCTCGTTGGAGTCCCTGTGTACATGCAGGTTAAACCGTTCCTAACAGTGACAGCAGCAACGACACTGTGTGACTCTGCCAGGACCTTCCGTGAGAACCGCTTCAACCAGATCTAAAAAAATGTTAGCAGTAAAAGTTTGTTGATCCATTATGGACAGGAAGGTGTCTATGGTATTGCTTAGATCTAACCAACTCTCTCAGAACTATGTAAAAATGTTAAGAGTAGCAGTGTATTTGAAATGGAGCACAACACAACCTTTACAGTTTTCAAACCTGTGCTACAAGGTGCTCCAGAATAACAGACAGGGTTACATATTCCCAAGTTTAACCAGGAATAGTGAGGGAAGCACAGTCTGACCAAAACAAAACAAAAGAAAAAACTGTTCACGTGTGAGTTGTCCGTCTTCGTGTTGTGCCCCGTTCCCTGCAGAGATCGGGCCTGCCTCACATCCTCGCGGTTTATTGGAGCGTTGCAGCAGATAGATTCACCTGTGGTCGCTGAATGTCCTTGTTGTCTTCTTCGGGTCTTCGGTAATTCTTCCTGCTCAGCTTCCTACAGATCTGTCACAAAGATCAGATCCACTCCGCTCAGCCTCCCGCCCGCCCGCCCCTCCCCCAGTGACAGTTGTGTCATTTAAATTTGCTTTTTTTTTTTTTTTTAAATAAGGGAACACAGTATGAGATAGGCGTGTGTTCGGAGCAGCACCGAGTCAAAGTCGAGCGGTTGCTGTCACCGTTATTGATCATTTCCGAGGAAACAGACAGTCCTTGTCAGTCCGTCACAGTTT
This sequence comes from Nibea albiflora, assembly GCA_014281875.1. Taxonomy (NCBI): domain Eukaryota; kingdom Metazoa; phylum Chordata; class Actinopteri; family Sciaenidae; genus Nibea; species Nibea albiflora. The sequence goes on from CM024789.1 coordinate 24,676,630, forward strand.
CTCCCGACTATTGTTTATTTTCATATTCAACATGGTCGTCAGCTCTATTAAAAAAGTAAAATGGCCGTTCTGTTATCTTCCTCTTTTTTCCCCCCTTTCCCCACAAGTATACACAACCGCACACATGCTCTCAACACACACACACACACACACACACACACGCTTGCGCACACTCACACAGACAGACAGACAGACAGACACACACACACAGTCCTGATTTTCACCATGTGGGAGAGAGCCAAGCCATGCCATGCCAGGTCAGACCCAATTAAGCTGAGCCAAAGAACGAAACACCCACATTTTTCGCTTCCTGTGTCTGGCTCTACAAAATGGCTGCCAGGCGTACCACAAGGCTCCGTGCTCGGCCCAATTCCTTTATTCATCCGCTGTTGTTCTGTCACGCTCACATCTCGTTGGCTAGCTCCTCCGTTTCCGTGGAAACATCTCCATTGGCGATCTTGGTGTTCTCCTCGTATCCAGGGGGCGTGAAAGCTAACGTGTAGGGGTAAAGCTTGTGACACTCTGCACGGTAGGACTCCGCAAGCTCCTTACAGTCGCCTAGGACGCCGCTCCGAAGACACTCCAGGACCTCTGTGCTGATCTGATGAGGGAAGAAAACAAGTTCATTTTTTATTCAAAGAGAGGTGAAATATTGACCAATGCCCTCTGTGCATCATTTTTTCAGCATTGATAAAAGCATTTTCAGTGGCATCAGTGTACTTTTACTTCTAGTGACTGAATGTACTTTTGTCCCCCTCACAGTTTTCATATTGCATAATTCCACGACTGCGTACCTGTATGGTTCTGTTTTCGAGTGACTCATCTAGCGCAGTGGCCAGCTCTGCTGCCTTCGTTTCCGTCGATGAATCCAGATACACCATCATCTTAGCAGCTGCAGGAGGGAGAGACGAGAGTCTGAAGGAAAGTGTGTGTTTGTGACAGAGATATGAACTGACTGACAGTGAGAGTGAGTTTGAGGGGTTATTTTAAGAAAGGAAATTGTGTGGCCAAACACACTAATAGTTACGACACAAGAGCAGTGTTGGCAGAGTGATTTCTGTGTTGTATGAAGGTTTTCAGATGGGTGGAGGAAGCTCAGCCCTCTATGTTAGAGATTACTAACAGAATAAACAGAACTCAAGATGGAAGCAAATTCTTTATTAAATGCAAGACATCAACAGTCATACTGGAGATGTTGGAAAGAAGTATGTGGAAAAGATCTGCTACAGGGAAAGTCTTAGATTGTTATGAGAATTCAAGTCAGAAGTTTCATGGAAAATGGGGATAAACCCAGTGTTTCCCAAACACTGACAGTGAGACCATGACAGGTTCTCAGTCCCAAAGAGTTCACATACAATTCTTCCTCTCTGTGCCGTGTGTCCACACGGGTGTTTATGCTGTAGCTACAGACTGTAACAACATTTAGAACTTCTCACTTCTCAGTCAGCTTTCCGCAGTAGTTCGTTTGTTTACTCTCTCTGGTAAGTGAAAGTGAAACTTATGTTATGCCTGAAGTGTAAAAATATTTCTGATTCATTATGCAGGGCACTACAGTGCAGATAATTAACAGGAAGCATCCTATCCTTTGTGTGTGAGTATGTGTGCGCATGTGTGAGAGTCCTACCAGCCAGTCGGTGTGGTACGGAGTTTGAGTGCTTGGTGAGGTAGGCCTGGTTGAAGCTCTTAGCGTTGCTGTCTCCGAACAGCCGGGTGATCTCCTGCTTCAGCACCGTCCTGACCACCTCCGGCAGATCCTTGCTCTCCGAGACTGAAAGAAGATGAAGAGAAGTGAGCAGTGTTTGGAGGAACATGTAAAAATAGAGACAATGAGGATGAAGGGCAGGAGAGAGAGGTGGGTACTAAGTCAAAAAGAGGAAGGATCAATGGTATATTTAAAAAATGATGTAGCACTGAGGTACTTGCTCTCATACCTCCTTTAAAGAAGCGGACTAAACACTGGTGTAACCATGGGTGGTCTGGATCAATGGCCAGCGCTCCTTTCACTGACTGGAGCATCAACAGGTATTTTTCTGAAAAGAGAAGACGGGTTGTAAATCTGTGTGAAGCAGAACTGAAAGATCATCAGCACAGTAGAAACTAAAGAGAAGTCAGTGGAGTCTAGTTTAAGTAAGTGCGTTCGCCAACCTTTCCTGAAGTAGATCTCAAAGGCCAGTAGGTGTGTGTCTATTTTGTCCTTGACCAGATGTTTGAGAGGCATCAGGAATTTGACGGCTTCTTCCAGTGGATTATCTACCTGTAAACAGGAAGAGGGACACAAAAGAAAAAAAAAAAAACAGTAAATATCCAGACAATTTCCTCTGTTTTGCAACAAACGTTTTAGATTTTATGATTGTGATTCTCCTCTAACCTTGACCAGTTTGTCCGGAATTAGCTCCTCTTTGGGCCCTCCGATCTCCTCGTCATCGTCCTCCTTCTTCTTCTTCTGGTTCTTAAGCTGCTTCTCCTTCTCCGCGTTCTTCTTCTCCTCCTCCAGCTGGGCTTTCTTCTGGGCTCTCCGCTGCTTGTTCCTCAGCTTCTTCAGCTCTTTGTCCGAGAGGTTAGCTTAAAGGAGAGAGTGGCGGAAAGAGCGTTAATGGTGCAAATGACGCTCCGCGAATCTCTCTCCTCTACACAGGCACCCGTCCTCACCAGTGTCGGCCTGCAGCTCCTTGCTGTCGTCGGTCAGGGGATTGTCGTGGAGGCTTAGGTAGATCTGGATTGCGGTGACGGCAGCCTTGTAGTAGAAGGGATGCATCCGGAGCACGTCCTCCAGCTTCAGTAGGTCCACATAGGAGCGTAGCGTCATCTTCCTCATGCAGTATGTGTGGAAATCAAACTGGTCGTCCGTGATCTCCACAAAATGCTGATTCAAGTGAAGAGGGAGAGGTAGGAAAGTGTCAACTAAACAATCACATTTGACCCACACACACATGAGACATAGACTTAATGTAGGTGGGTAACGAGTCTAGTAACTCCCAGTGTAACTGCTGGTAACTGGCACTCACCCTTTCAATCTCATGGCACTTCTTGAGGGCCTCCCCAAACTTATTCATGCCCTTGTAGGCAAGTGCACACTCCGTCTGGAACCACATACACTGCATCTCATTGAGGTTCTCCACCGCTGACGCTCCCTCCTGTACGACGACGAAGCAAAAACAAAACAGAGACGTGCATGAGCGATTTGCAAACATTTGCCGACAAGCCATTCAGAGTTATTGTGAATCAATTAAGATTCAATTCCAGTATTCCATTATCACTCACGAACAGGCTCGCTTCGCTTCACCCTGCGTGTGAACTTGTTTGCAGATACGGCTGCTTATTTCATTACAGGCACAGAGAGATTAATGTTCTCATAATTAGACCTGTAGCAGGAGAATGTGGAGGATCCTTTAGTTTTTTTTAAAGATACGGGTTTTGTAAATGGCGAGTGCGAGTACTCAAAGCGCTTTTACACTACATATCTCATTCACACACATTTATACACTGACGGCGAAGACTTCGGGAGTAATTTAGAGGACACTTCGACATGCGAAGGAGGAGCCGGGGATTGAACCGCCGATCATCTGATTAGTGGACGACCTGCTCTGCCTCCTGAGCCACAGCTGCACAGCATTTCAGGTCCTTTAAAAAAGCATTCACACATCAATACATCAAAGTGTCGAGCAAAGCTGTTTTCACAGTTGTGTAATTTTAATACTAATAAAGCATCAAACGTAGTTTCACTCAGACTCTTCAATTAGTTTTAAGTGTGTGTAAGTCTGAGCCACTGCAGGATCTCATTCTACCAGCTGAGCCATGAAGGTGCCCCTATTTATTTATTCATTTATGAGTATCTGTCTTATTCACCTCGTGTTATTGTGAGCCACTGTAACAAGTGAATTTCCCCAGTGTGGGATCAATATAGTCTCTTATCTTAAGTCAATTACAGGCCAATAACTTAAATAAATAAATAACAGATTTTTGGACACTTGTCTTATGTGTCTCCTTACTATATTGTATATGATTCACATTTGTTTTGTGTCTTACTCATCTCAGCCTCCATTTGCTGATAACACAGGCATAAACAAACACCCACACAATAAGCAGAGGCACCAGTTATTTCACATCTTGACCTACACATAAATGAACACTAAGGCTCTTTCTACTTGGGTTTCTTGCCATGGACATTATTATCAAAGATGTTTTGTGCCTTTAATCCTGTGTAAATCTACAACAAGTGAATCATTTATAAAGATTTCTCTGTAGGACGGTGAGACGAGGGTCATGAGAGCGCCAGGCTGTACTCGTTTCTCACAAATGACATCAACAGGAAACACACCGGGATTTTGTTTTGACATTTTCAGACGATTCCCTCAGTTTGTCAGCTGTCAGCGTGTACTCGTACGCACACACGGATTCTCCTCACCCGTGTGAACTTGGAACACATCTCCTCTGCCTCTTTGATCATGCCAGCCTTCAGCATGTACTTGGCGCACTTTGAGTTGATGAATCTGTCAGCGGTGTCCAGAGCCTGGGCCTCATCCATCCACTGAGCGGCCTCTTTGATGTTCCCAGCATGCTGCGGGAGGATAACGGTGAATACAAGGGTCAGGGCAACCTCACAGCGACTTTCCACTCCTCGGTTAGGACATTCGACGCGCGCAAACGCGTGTGTGGCGTACGTTACCTTGTAAATCTTGGCTTTTATAAGGAAGAGCTCGATGAGCGTAGGCGTACTCTCGATGGCTGCGTTGATGTATTCTAGAGACAGCGTCTGTTGGCCAATCATGTCGTAGTGCTGTGCCAGGAAGTACTGCACCCAGAGCAACGTGGTTGGTGGTTCCTCCTTACCGTCATCTGTGGCAGTCCGAGGAGATTGTGTAAGTTTAGACTGCTGCAGTTATGAATAAAAATGAGACAATTTGGCGGATGATATTTTAAAATTGCAATCCTTCAGATTTTCATGAAATCAGAGCCCGTTTTTAAAGTGGCCATTTGTCTGAAATAACATTTACATGACGTAATTATGGCTCTAATTTATTAGCGCGCATTGTTAGTGGTGGAGTCCATTCCCACACTGGATTCAAATGACCTATCTACACAGGAAACGACGCAGCGTGTAATTCAGTGTTAATTTTCACTAATGCCCTCCCACAGCCGTATCACATCTGTATCAAGTTACTGCTAATGTAAACACAACATTTCCTGCTGCCGCCGCTGCCACACGTCCAGAGTAACACGAGGTGGCTTTCATTGTGCAGTAGTCGTAAGGGAACGCACTGCAGTTAGTGCTGACCTCAATTATTCAACCAGAATGTGCCCACAAACCAAAACAAGGCTGTCACGTTCGGGATGTTATTGTCAGCGTTTTAAATATAGCAGGGAGTAATGGAAGAGTCGTGAGCAGCCCCAGTGAGATGTGAAGATGAAGGGCTGCGAAAGGCTGCACGCCACCTCCAACTCTGCAGCAGCTTCACTGCGCTCGGACGTTGTGTGGAAAACTACTTGCGCTGCGCGCGGCACGAAGCCAGATTATGAATGCGATTCATTTTGACGGTTCACTGCATCAAACGGCACTTTTCGTTAACCAAATCAACCAGGACGGTAGGATTACAACTTTAAAACCTCTCCGTTGCACACTCAGTCTAGTTAATTGACAAGATTTCATCGTTCATTATCGTCCTCCTGATCTTCTCCTCACCGTTCTGGTTGAACATTCTACAGCTTTTTAATGAGGTTTCATAGCCGACAACCAGCTCCTCTATGATGGCCACCTGCAAAGAGAAAGAGGAAACGGGACATTACCTCACCTGCAGGATGAAGTGAGTCATCAGTGAGTGAATATTTCAGAATGCTGTTAATCTAGGACACTAAAATATTCCCCTCGGATTGACCTCCCATCCTTCAGTGCATTATGTAAGCTGGTTAGATGTGGCTAGCTGTAGGTCGATCATCTGACATGTTTAGCTGCGGTGTGTTCACCTTTTCTTTGTCGTTGTACAGTGACTTGAGGGTGGTGAAGACGGGCGGACAGCCTTTGCTGAAGTTCATCCTTAGATACCTGTCCAGACACTCTCTGAACTTCTCACCTGACGAGAAATAAGGTGATGAAGGAGAGGATTAAAATGAACTCTGCGTCGATCACAGAGCTAACTTCAGGATTCTTAAAAGAAAAAAAACTGGAACACAAACAGCATGGATACATTAAAACAACTGAAGCCGATTACAGCTACGGGCTTGTTCATTTATTCCTACGTCATCGATGGAAATGTTGACTGAGGTCACTGTTTTAGTTGAAAGGAGACGTATTATTGGCCACACCAGAGAGGAAGGTGAGGGGGAGTCGACGAGGAACCAGTCCTTTAGGAAACTTCTCCCATGCATCTTCATAGATCTTGTGTCTCTCCTCTACACTGCCTGAAGAAGAAACAAAAAAAACAAACCAACAGGAAGGTGAGGTAGCTTGTACAATCAGTGATAGTGATGCCAGTGTTTCTAATAGAAAGTGTCATACTTGGTTTCAGGGCATTTTCCAGGCCGTGGTAGTAGGACCAGTTCTCTGGGTTCCTCTCCTGCAGACGGCGGTAGACTTCTGTTGCCTCTTCCAGACGCTCCAACTTTAACAGTAATTCTCCTGCAGAGACATGAGGGGAGAGCGCCGGTGTCAAGGTACACGCAACAATGTTCATTAAAAAAAAGATTGGAGATGGTCAATATTGCCAATAAATATGATATGAATCTTGGAAAGGGCCAATTAACATTGCTGAAGGGGGCTGGATGTTTTTGCTACACATGGTGACGAAGGTTTGGCTTCAGTGTGACTGACACTGGCCTGGTTTCATCTAAATGGATCAAATTTTAACCAAAAATTTGATTCCACAGAAGAAAATGCAAATAAAACTAACATTCACTTAACGGAACAGTTACTAAGTGAATAATTGGGGAAAAAAACAGAAGCTGTCCCAATGAGATGACATGATTACGCAAGCATCAGTTGAACCTAAACTTGTGAACAACAGAGCTGAAAACTGAGCTGTGTTTGTTTCATGTATTAATGTGAGGAGAATTACTTCAAATCTGTTTGAAGCAAACATGAGTGTATTGTGGGGCCATAAGGAGACTGTTGGAGGGGATACAGCTGACTAGTCCTGAGATTTCAATGTGCGGCGTGCAGCACTGCAGAAACTTTATGTTAACCCACCTCGTGTCTCCTCCACGGCCAGCTTGTCACAGATCTGCTTCTCGTAGTTGCACAGATGCTCCAGGGCCTCCTTGTACAGGCCTGCTTCCCTCAGCACTTGGTTCTGGTACAACAGTAGCTCGCTGTATTCGTAGTCCACTTTGTCTGGAGACGTCTGGACAAAAACAAAGAGGCGTTGGTGAAGCCAACAATGGAGAAACTACTGGAGCCGCTGTGTGGACTGTGTGTGTATCTTGGCAGTTCGGGGCAAAGTCTGCATCATTCTTGGTGCATATGTGCAGTTGCCTAGTCACACCAGCTTGTTGTATTACATAGATGGCACAAAGGCAGGAAGCAGACTGGTCTTATCAGGAGCAAGCCAGGGAGAGGGAGAGGGGGAGCTCTATTGTAGATGTGACCGATGCACGGACGACAGAGACAACACCCATATTTAAAACTCTGCAGAGCGGAAGGACCGGTTGGTCTCAAAGCACGTACTGCAACTCAGACACTACAACTACATGACAGGATAGTGAGTGAGTGAGTAATGCAGTTATTCATCCGTCAATATCTGCAAAACACTTCACACTCGCGGCTTCTTTGTTGCATCAAGTTCACTTATGAACGGAATGCTGAGCTTTTATTGCTTCTCACCTGTTGTGTTTTCCTGAACTCCTCGATGATCTTTGCAGCCATCTCATAGTCTTCCAGGAGGTGATAGGCGATAGCGTAGCCGATCCAGGAGGCCCGCTGTGCCGGACGCAGCTGCAGCAGCTGGTACCGTGTCTCCTGTAGGGAAAGAACACGCCAACACAGGTTTATTTAGCCGTGCTCGACACTGGAGCCCACAGGGTAAACAAAAAAAAAAAAGGCTGAACTCAGCTCATGTCCTCTGTGTGATGACTGTCTTTTAAGTGGCCTAAATATATATATCATATTGCTGTGAAGATTTAAAAAAAGGGAGGAAATGAGCCAACGGTTGGCAGCACAAAGTGCAGAGAAATTTTGCTGATTCATGGTTTTGACATCAGGTTGTTGCTAGCTGAACTAAAAAGAAAACAAAAAAAAGATAATACTCAGCCCCCTCCCTCCTCGCTCGCTCTCTCATCCATATTTTTAATCCCTTCAACCAGCCTTCCATCTTGACGTTTCGTTTCTACCTCTCACTAAATAAGCATCTAAATCCCGAGCTGTGTCCCAGGAGAGCTGTTCTACATTGTGAAGACCGACTGCAACCTGATAACTGCCTGCTGATACGCTGCGTCCTCTCCAAATCAGAGCCATGCTGCATCCTGGACGAGGCAGAGCGACAGATGGAGTGTGTATTCTGAAAAGTTCTCTTCCCTCAAACTATTTAAGTCCGTGTTATTCTGGTATTAAAAAGAAAAGTCAACATATTTCTTAAATGTGCTTCTCGCAGCTAGGTGTGAATTGTGTGAATAGCTGACCCCGTGCCCTGACCCCTGAAAATAGGTTTTGATGATGATGATAATCCAAAACGTATCTCTGCATAATTATTTAATCAGACAGACACCATGCACTCATAGCTCCCCTGTTGGTCCTCACCCTGTAGCCCTCCAGGTCTCTCATCTGGATCTGCAGCAGGGACAGGTCTCTGAGGATCTGCAGGTTGTCCTTGTCCCACTTCAGAGCGTTGCGGTAACACTTGATGGCCTCGTCGTACTTCTTATCCGAGCGCTGCAGCAGTCCGTATACATGCCAGCCTGGGACACACGTCTAGTTAAGGAATGACCTCGTCCAGCCACTCTGATGTTTTCAAACTAGCATTTGCAAAGGTCTACAGAAGTGAGGTTACTGTGTCCAAGCGAGCCTCTCCTGGTTAGAGCAGACAGCTGATTTGATTGATCCAAAATGAATCACTTAATGAGGAGTCTTAAACAATTCTTCTGACAGCTGAAATGTCACAAAGAAGCCACACTCTGCCAATAAATTTAAATTTAGAACAAAAATAAAAAACAAAACAAAATAAAAGACAATGACATCACAAGTTAACAGCACACACACGCACGCACACACACACACACGCACGCTCTTATCATCATCAAGTTTGTGCAGCTGCTTTGTACGATCAAGCAACAGTCTAAAACCATTAACAAACATTTAATTTACAGTTATATAACAAAAGGAAATGCAGTTAATCAGACTGCAGAAGGTTGGATTGTTTTTGCTTGATAACAGACTCAAATGATTCATTTCTGATCAAATCAATAAGCTGATTATTTTACCTGAAAAGCAGTGCAGAAAGTGTAGACAGAGTGACACAAAACAGAGCAAGATGAGAAAATGAGAAAATAAAGGCAAGAGTAAATTATCTACACCAGAATTTGTTTACAATAATCTGGTGGCAATTAACCTTTAAAAAAAAAAAAATCACTGAATTAAAACGTTGCTTTGTTGTCAAAGCCGTACCCTCGGAGCTATGTACACTGATACACTGAGTACACACACACACACACTACAGCAGGTTTTTTTTTGCCACTGACTCAAGATAAGACGCGACTGGTGAAGCTGGAAAAGATAGTGCTGATATGTTGACTTTGGGGCGTCTGCTGAAATGTGCACAGATTTCACTGTGGCCTGAGTCACAGACTGAGCGAGAGAGCGAGGGAGAGGGAGAGAGAGAGGCTGAGTTCCCGCACACAGCTTTTGCTCTCCCTCTTCACACGTCAGACGCATTCACAGATTTGACAAAAGACACCAGCTGAAGTTCTAAAGTGACAACAACGCAGAGCGTGTCTCCTTCACTGACACACAAATGACGTGGATCATTTCATCACCATCACAAAAGGATACAGACGTGGCTCTTGAGGTCGTTGCGCAGGCCTCTTCTCACCAGGTCGTAGGCCTCCTCCTTCTTCCCCAAGCAGTTCAGGGTCAGGCCCTTCATCGCCAGCGTCTCTGGAGGGAGACAAGGGTACAGCGGACAGTGAGAGGAGAACTGTTTCAAGCATCTTCCCATCTGTACATCCACACGTCTTCAGCTTACCCCCGTGCTCTGCAAACTTTGGGTTGGACAGGATTTGTTTGCAGAACTTGAGTCCGTTTCTGTACTGCTTGTGTTCGTAACATCGCTGTCAAAGAAAAAAAAAGAGAGAGGAATCGCATTAGGGCAAGAGAACAGGAGCGATACTACAGAGAGAGACAGAAGAAGAAAAGGAGGAAGCGGAAAAGTCACACTGGAGTTCACAGCCTTGTCACGACTTCTCGACTTTGTTTCACTTTTTTCTGATCCACGCTGATGAACTACAAAGTGCGACCTCGTAGCCTGACAGGTACAGATGTTACAGCATTCTACAAACTAAGACCTGAAAACAAGGAACAGGCCAGCCTTGTTAAGTCAACGCTGCACGTTCACCAGCCATGTTGTCAATACAGCGGCAGAACGCGGTCAGACAGCGCAGTCCACAGTTATCCCCGTCCACATTGACACACAGCTCAACTTCAACGCTCAAGCTTGAACTTTTCTCTCAGACACACAAGCTATTAAACCACTTTAAAAGGAATTACGAGCTTTTTCTTTGCCCTCGCTAGTTATATTTAGGTATGCAGTTGCACAATCAACCCTACACTAACTCTCTTTTTAAGCTGATCACTGGCACTCTGTGTGTATTGTGTGTGTGTGCGTGTGTGTGTGATAGGAAGAGTCAAGCCGGCAGATGGCATTTCGTTGTCCCACTGCCGACTTCACTAATGGTGAAAAAAAAAAAAAGAAAGAGAAAAAAGATGACGTCAGCTTCACATACGGACGCCAAGGTCGGTTATGAAATTACAAGCAGTTTGCTGTTGAACGGAGGGCAGGATTGCACCACGAGCAGAGACCTGGAGCTGGAGGACACAGGAGACGGGCTCGTGTCCTGACAGTGAGCGGGTGGCGGAGCTTCGCCTACAAACTGAACTGCACAAAAAAAGAAAATGTGACACGAAATTGTGCAACACTGTTGCGCGCGTGTGTGTGTGTGTGTGTGAGAAGACCATCTGTTTGGGGGGGCTTAAGGGGCTAATGGAGAGTAATTGGATGCACACTAAGAGATGAAGTTGAACCAGTGAAAATGTTTTGGTCCGGCTCCCGTGATCCATTGTCCTCGTTTATTCCACAGTCAACAGAAAGAGAGCCACGCATATGGTCTCAGCTTTTTTTCCCCCCTACCCATTACTGAACACAACAAATAAACACAAGTGAGCTGCATGCTCTGCACAGGCACAGGAGTTGTCCTCAAGTTCAACTACACAGAAAGTTTTTCCTTCATCTGAAACTCCACGGGGGGGGGAAAATGTGCCGTGTAACACGAGTAAGCAGAGTGAATTTCAGTGTTTGCACTAGATGATATGAGGCTTCACCTTCTTTTTATCAAGATGAATAAAAGTCAAGCTGTAAATGACAAAGGTTCACCAGTAAAGACGTTTATACAGTGAAGTAGCCCGATACATCACTTTGACGCAACAAGAGACAATACTGTCTACGACAAGTGTCATCTTAGAGAGCCACGCGTGCATTACAGGCGACAGCGCACACGCATACTGTGCGTTTAATGTAAATTTAGCAGCATTAACACCACCAGCTGTGCTTATCCAGCATGTTCTCCTCCTCACCCAAAATAAACTCGGCCCTGAGTAACACATCAGAGAATGTCAGGGCGCTGGCTCCGCGCTGCGCGGCTCGCTGCGGGGAGAGCCAAGCGTTAGATCTGGGTGAAAACGTTTCAAAGCGCGGACGCCGCGCTCGCATCGCGCCGGGAGGAAGGCGGCGGTGGCGAGGGCGATTCTCGTGGTTGCAAGCGTTCGCATTAATAAAAAGGGCAGCTGGAGATGATGATGGTGCAGAAACTGTACTACAACTTTTCATTGAGCACTGCTGCGTTGACCTTTTTTTGTTAGCTCAGAAGGTAGCTCGGTTCAAACGGAGTCAGGGTTGCAGCTACGTTAGAGCAGCATTCAGTAGAAGGAGTATTTGTAATCACACTAAACAGCGGTGACGTGACCGCCTCGAGGTGCGGCACCTCAAGTTGTCAAACTTTATCCACAATGCATCTCGACAGCGCGGCGTAAATCACTTTAACACCGAAGTGAACGTGCCCCACAGCATGCTGGCTCCTCTTTGCTGTGGGTGTGCTGCTACAGGTAATCACAGCAGCAACACTCTTCCCTTTATGACTTCAAACATCAGTCAGTATTTTTGACAGTCGTCCACAACGCAGTTCATCATTTGTTGATGCCACAGGGAGAAAACACGACGCCGGCGTACAGTTTAAAACACAGCAGAGGTTTTCATGCGAGGCTGCAATGCAGTGTTGTGTGTCGTGACGTTAATGGTGAAATGTCAAACTTTAGCTTAGGCCAACACCGAGTTAAGGCAGTGAAGAAGCCTCCTGGGCGAGCGTACAGCTTCACTTTTCAGTCAAGTCCAGTTGTGTGTCTCTTCTCAAAGCGTGGAAAGGTGTTTCCCCCCCCTGGCCTAAAAAACAAAATGGAAACCCCTCTAAGCTCCACAGTGCCATGCAGAAGTTGGACACCTGCCAACTTCTAATAATGCATTTAGGCACTGAGTCTGGGAAAGCAAAAATACAGAGGGGTGTGGTCCTCTCCTGACTACAGACTACACAGAGAAAGCCATGTCAAATCTCATAGTATATCCACAGTGCAGAAAGGTTAATGACAGTCATTTTATTCTGGGCCATCTCATCGACACAAGGAGTTTAACTAGATGAAACGCTTCCAGGAGCATTCTTAGGAGCAACACCTAAAGGTCACCTCACTTTGAGACAGACAAGTGCTGACTGATGATGTTTCACTGGGGGGGAAAAAGACATTAAATGCTTCCTATCTACCAGTCGCCTGTTGAATCTGCAGCTCCATGCTCACACATGAGCCGGCAGCTGCCTGCACAAGTAACATCTATAATCTCAGCTGCTACAGGATTTAACGGATGTTCACAGAAACTGTTTTATTCGCCGTTTAATCAGCTCATTAAACGTGAGATAAGAGAAACACATTTTCCATCCGACCCGCTGAACACTGCAGGCCAGGAAAAGCAATACCCCCTCTGAGGTATGCAGCAAATACAGGCTCCAACTTTTCAAGATCAGGTGCAGGTCACAGGTCTGACTTTCTTGCCAGAAGTGGAGCGACTGAATGCCAGCCCACTGGCAGCGTGCTGATAAACATCCACCAACTCCCAGCAGAGCTCCTGCTGCCTTTTCTAAACAATGATGTTTATCTGAAGCTGATGATGACGTGAAACTGGTCATTGCCCACGTACTCTCCACACACACACACAAACAAACACACACACACACACACAATTCCTGGAAAGGGTGTACTCAGATGCCCGTGCAGGCTGGAAGATGTTTGACAACACACAGTGATCACCGGTGAGCATGGCAGAAGATGAGAGCTTGTTTATAATGCAGCGAACCACACAGTGTGTTCACTGACAGCTCAGTTACTATCACATCCTGTGAAAAATAGCAGTGGGCTTCATCCACACCTGCTCAGTCACTCATCTGACCTACACAGAAGTGTGTGGGGATGACAAATAAACAGCGGGGATGGAGACAGGGGGGTGGATGGATGGATGGATGGGTGGACAGCTAGCTGCCAGGGCACAGCAGGCCTGAGGCAGCTACAGATTTGCTGACACAATCACACCGGTCCTTCCCTTACTTCCTCTCGTTTCCCCCCCACACAAGCACTACAAGTTTGGACAAATCTACCCTAGGCCGGTGATGGCAATGTGTACAGGCCGAGCTCCGGCACGCACAGATTAAGACTGACAGTCACCTAAAGTCTGCAACAGCAACATATCCACCGCTAGCCGATTAGCTAACGTCAAACGGTCAGCCGGTGGGCTGTGCACGCATAGCAGGTTAGCACCGTCCGTGTCTGTCACAAATCAAACACACAGCCATATTCCGGTAAAGACACACGCTATCCGCTCAGCTAACAACAAAACAAACGCCAAAACATGTACAAAAGCAGCGTGAGGAGCTAACCTATCAGCAAACATGACCGTTACAGCGGCTAGCGAGTAGCCATCGTGGAAGCTAGCAAGCGTTAAGCTACTGGTTGTTGTATTTGACAAGCGGTGAGGCCTGTCGCGACAAAGTGGCAATGTTTGGCTATTTAAACAACCGCCGGAGTGTTTAAGCAGTGCTGCATTTCAATCACAGTGAACACAGAATCACAACAAAGTCAGAAACAACCGTTTCGGCTGTACGTTACAGTGACAGCGCACGTCAGGGCCGGGCTAGCTAACCCATTCAATGATGCCATTTTGCTAAGCTAATGCTAACTACCGGGCAGCTGACACACAGAGAGCCGCCGAAGGATCCTTAAACCCGGCAGCAGTCCGCAGTAACGACCGCTACCATTGTGCATTTCTTTAACGGTCCACTCACCAGAATCCTCTTGAAGAGAGCGTTCTCTTTCGGCGGTAAAGTAACTGTCGGCATCGTTGCAGTTGAGATCAGTTTCCCCCTCGACCTCAGCACATGTAGCTAAAGTTAGCCCAGGTAGTCAAGACGAGTAGAGTTGAGTGACGGTCCTCCTGGCTCGCCCGCTTCAGCCGCTCCGCTCGATTGCTCCGTCTTCTCCCCTCCGCTCGCTTCCTCCTCACGTGGTGACGGAAGCCCCGACACCTTTCAAAATGGCGGCGGCCCGTTTACATGGATGTGAAAGAGCCAGTAAACAAAGTTAAAGATCCACTATACACATGTGTATATAGTATAGACTCTGCTGGGAAAAGACAGACAGTTATATTGTGTGAAGTGTTTTTCCCCCTTACACTTGATTACCTTTTGTCCACATTACACTTAAAAACTGCAAGCTGAACTGGGACTGTCCTCCACACCCCAAAGCTTTTGTGATGTCACAAAATATTTCCACAGGTCGACTCGTTTAAAGAAAGTTATGGAGCCCAAACAGGTGCTATTTTCTTATCAGCCACCATATAATGGAGATAACTCAGCTATTCAAGCTTTATTTTCACCTCAGAAGGTCATATCTTAAGATGGAGAACCATTTGATGGAGGTTTAAAAAAATGATTTGGCAGGCCTCACTTATTGACAGTTGCTTTTGTTAATGAGAACTATAAAACTCTAAAAGTGCAGGCCACTACACTATAAATGATTGCATGTACTGTACTTACTGACAGCTGTTATATCAAAAACAAACTCATACCCCTCAATCTGACCTTTTTTTCTCCATCAATCAAACTTTTTGCTAGCAATTATTATTGCAAAGTTATTATTTATTTTAGTCTTGAAAGGC
Source organism: Nibea albiflora (assembly GCA_014281875.1). Taxonomy (NCBI): domain Eukaryota; kingdom Metazoa; phylum Chordata; class Actinopteri; family Sciaenidae; genus Nibea; species Nibea albiflora. Next base: position 24,692,076 of record CM024789.1, read on the forward strand.
AGCAGCAGGAAGGATCATAAAACTGCTAAGACATTGCAGTGAGCAACCAAAATGTTCCAGCATTCATTATTGTAATGCAGTTAAACTGGGACTGTCTTCTCCACTTAATATGACTGACACTTGACCAACCTGAACAAACAACGTCCCAGTCAAAAGACACACTGTGTGCTCTATTGTGACTTTTCATATAAAGAAAAACAAACAAGAAGTTTCAGGATCTTTATTTTAGTTAGATTTTATTGATTATTGATGATTATTGATTGATTTACAAATACCATGTTGGCCTATACTTTAATTTTCTTTTCACAGAACACATTATGTTTCTGGATATAAAAATCAAGCTGCTTGAATTGTTCAATCACAGTTTAGTCATCCCTGTATAATCCATGTACGTATAAACAGTATGTATAATGTACAAAGCCCAACCAACCTGGATTTTTTTAGTTCAAAAACAATTTAAAAAATCTTGATTCACATTTGACATACACATCCAGCATTCTGACAAATTATAATGAAAACAAGAAGAAAGAAAGAAGAAGAAACTATTCCCAAATGAACTTCTTTTTAATATTTCCTCCCTCACGTAGCCGTACAATGTGCTGCCTCTCTGGACACTGTAGCTTCCGAGAAAATGTCAAAAGCTTGTCTGGCTTTGACAAAATCACCTCTCTGGGTTAATGACTGTGTCCAGAGTATAACAAGGGAGTGTGGACATGCTGAACAGAAAAAGAAGGCTTATAAATTGTGGCCATTTTATTACCATGAAAGGAATTTTAAAGGAGTTTAAATACACTGTAAAGGAAAAATGATCAAAATACTCACATTTTATTGCTGCAAATCCTTCTTGTTTCCAGCATTAGGGCTCATTCTATCTCTGGTTAGTCTAACCACACAGAAAGGTGTATCAGATTTTTAATATTGGATAATATGTGTATCAGATTTAAATTTTGTTTTATCTGGTATCCCAGTCTGACTTACTGATGGTGATTAATAGCATAACATCTCCTTTACATTTTTTCAAGATTTTTTTTTTTTTAGTAATAATTAACAGTTAATTAAGTCTTTATCTTCAGGAGTTTTTCCTCTGATCTTTAAATCAGCTGTTCAGTCCTTACTAAAAAAATAAAAAAAAATCCAACAATGACAATTAATAATCTGTCTTAATGACTCTTAATAATTTAAGACTCATATCTAAATGACCCTTTAATGCCAAAGTACTGGAGAAAGTTTCAGCTTTCAGCTCATATCCTCAATGAACGACCACTCACTATTTAAAAAGTTTTTCACTCATCATAGTTAGTACAGAAACTGCACTTCTAAAAGACACTATGATGAACTCAGACACCAGCTGGTGATTTCTTGATACAGTTTATCATAGCATATTAATTGATCCGGTAGAAAACGGTAGTAGGAATGGCTGGGACTGCTCTAGACTGGTTTGAGTGGCAGAACCGCCTTCGTATCTGCTGTGAATGCACCTAGCGATGCAAATACCAGTGGCATTCCTAAAGGCTCTATAACTGGCCCTTTACTGTTTTGTAGCTGCATGTTACCGCTGGGCCAGTTTATCCAAAACTCCTACCTTTAATTCATGTTTTGATGCTGACAACACACAAATCATTAGCATTAGGATGCCCGATGACATCCTAATGCTGATCAATGACAGAATTCAAGTGATGGTGTTTGTACCCAAAGTGCACAGAAATTATGTAAATCAGTTGTTTCCCAGGGTTTGCAGTGCAACCATGAGACCAGAAAAGTGATATTTTATTCAAGTCTGAGCTTCTGAGTCGCTGAATCAGGTCAATTTGGCACAGTGGTCAAATCAGCAGTATTACCAAGGTCAGATCATTTCTTTCATTCACTTCATTCATTCGTGTGTTTGTCTCCTGCCATCTAAATTACTGTCACTTCTTATTCCTCAGACTGCCCCAGAAAACAATTAACCACTTCCAGCTTCTGTAATATACTGCAGTGAGGAAATTTCATTGCTGGTTTTTAAGTCACTGAGTAGGCTTGACCCTTCTTACATTATTGACCTTCTCACTTCTGACACCGCTGCTTGTACTCTGCAGACCAGAGGCCTCATTTATAAAAGCGTTCTCAGACTTATATATTTGATTCATGAAAGATACTGAGCACAAAAAAATCTTGCTTATGCAGGTTCTAGGAAGCCCATTTATAACTTACACACCTGTGATCTATAAATCTCAAATTAATATATAATTTATTGCACCTGCATTATAATCAGCGATTTCCTACTATATAATGTAAGCACAAATGTCAGAGAGAGGAAAGGACATAGGATGCACTTGTTTTGAGTATGGGGCTGCAGCCCTTTACTTCCCTGAAAAAGAGGCTGAGTACACAGGTGATCAGTCAGAGTAGAGCAAATAATCCAACAAGGGTGAAACAAAAGGCAGAAAACAGGAAAGAAATTAAAATAAACTAGATAGGAGATCAAAAGCCTGAAACACTAGATAATAAGGCACACACACCCATGCTCACATGAAATACTGGGGGAACTGAGGGGGAACTGGCAAGACACAGGTGAAAGCAATAAGAGCAAGGCAAACAATCAAACTAGAGGGAAAACACACAGGCAGGAAGTGGAATGGAGGAAAGTATATGTTAACGGTAATATGGCAAACAGTGACACTGTTTGTGCAAATATGTCTTCTGTATGTAGCATGAGATGGGAGTGGTAACTGGTTATCCACACACCATAAAGTCTGTGGAGGTTCACCGGTCAAATCTGGGGAAAGTCCAGTTTCCCCAGAGTGAATCCTTCTTGAACACACAGCATAAACAGCGTACACTTAATGTTGGAATGAAAGTACTGCTGTTGTTGGAAAGGGAAAGGAAAAAACTAACTGGAAGAAGACATACAGTACTGTGAGTTTGAGCTCAAATGGTTTTTAGAAGTTTCTCTTCGGACCTTTGTCTGTAGAAAAACCTCATTCACATTCACCAAGCCAAACTGAATATATTGAGTATACTGAGTATATAATATTGCAGTATACCACATAGGAAGTACTTCAACTTATTCTGAAACTACAGCACAGTTTGTACAGTTTCAACTGTGAAGTAAGACAATTATCTTCAGCGTCCTGGCATGGATGCAAGATTTCTCTTTGCAACAAACTTGGTAAGATTTCAGCACTGCACATCTCTCCTATGTACCCATAGTTTTTAATATTTTGACCATAAAACTTAAACTTAGCAGATTACACTAATTTAAAGAAAGTGATTACCTTTTGTACACACTAATTCAGTTTAGTGTGTAAGTAAGGGGTACTACAACATACTAAAGTAACATCTAGCATGAGTGATGATTTCACTGTGATGGACAATAAATCCCCGCCTCTCACACACACAGATATATTCATATTCATGCAGAGTTTTATCCTCCTGTTGTCATCACTGACAATATAATTTCAAGATGTTCAGCTTAATTATCTTTTGTTTTGTCACCACAATCTCTTTGTGCTCCTGTAAGTTTAGTGACTTTATGTTGATCATCTTTTTTATTTTATTTTTATTTTACTCCGGTAAGTGCAATTGTTGATGTGATCCCCTGAGAGAGACTAAAAACACTTCTTGATGCCGTGGTGGCTACACCAGCCTATATTTTAGTCCAATTAGCACAGGTCAAACTCCAAAAAAACGGGAAACTAAACCTCCCATAATGCAACTCAGTGGCCTCTTTCTGTTAGACTCTGCTGACAGGTAAACCTGCGTGTCTTTCAAACCCAATTCTCTTGAGTTTGCCTCGCTCTTATTAGTGTTGTGCTGCGTTCCAGATGACTCTGACCTGCTAGTGGAAAAAGTACAATGAGACGCCACTCAGAGTCAGTGTTCCTACTTGTGTACTTGTTTTAAATGCATCGCCCCAAACACACACACACACAAAAAAATGCAGCAACGATGAAGCGCACACTGTTAATAGTTATAAATCGACAAAAGACGGTGTAAAGTATATTTATTACATTATTTATATGAGGTGGTGAATGGAATATTTAGATGAGTTTCCAAGAATAACAGAGCTGTAAAAAAAAAAACAAAAAAAACTCCTCATGCGTCATTTTTCCTCCTCTGTCTCTTTTATGAATGCAGCGAGGCTGCACAGCTGAGACTTCACTTGTGTGTGAATTTGCCAAGGAAACCTCAGTTCATCATGTTTGTCGGTTATGTTTGGCGCCGTGCACCTGGAACACTTGGAGGTTAGAAGTTGGAAATTTTGACTGACGTCACTACGATGGGATCAGGGTTATTTTTACTGGAGACATGATACAAATGTTATCACAGGATAAGTCTCCTCATGACCAGTGAACTCATTTTGATGTGTCAAGTTGGTGGCATGCCCCTTTATTGACAGTATCATCTTGGACAGGTTTCACTTTGCAAACCACTTTTTTGTTGTTGTATAATGATAAATTACACAAACTAACATAAACTGTATAATCTGACATATAAAGAATATGCACTGAGATGTAGTGTACCATTGTGATTGACATCTTTCTTCCTCCACACTGAAGTCTGCGGTCAAAGCGTAAGGTGAGGAAATCAATGCAGCAGCACAGTGTCGACAAAGTTTCTCTCAGTTCCCGTGAGTGTCCACTAGAGGGCGCCATACCGACAGAAAAGCAGAGAAGCCGCATCACCGCTCACTACCGGGCAATTTGTTGCTTATCATTTAACAGGCAAACTTTGCACCGCTTCTAAGTTCAGAGGGTGAGTGGACAATTCACTGAGCATGTGTGTGTGTGAGTGTGTATTGTATAAAGTACACATACATGTGCAGGTTATCTGAAACATGCTGGGGCAGCATACAGAGCACTTATCCCACAGCCTGATACTTTCCATTTAAATAACTCAATGAAACAGAAAGATAAAGTCATCCGAAGGTAATTAGAAATCTGTGTGTGTGTGTGTGTGTGTGTGTGTGAGAGAGAGAGAGAGAGAGAGAGAGATTTTCACTGTGTTTTATTCATGGTGTGAGACAGCTTAGGCCTTGCTCTGCTGTTATCTGGTGGCCTCCTACTCCTCCACCACCACAATGGCTCCTGCTACCACATTCATCAACTTGACACCACACACACACACACACACACATATAGACACACACACACACATTTTTCTCCCTCTCACTCCACACTATAGCATTCCCTGTTCTCTCTCTCCCCCTCCTCCATATGTCTTTCCTCTCCAAATTTCTCCAGCTACATTTCTTCACCTTATTACTCTGCGAGACGGAGAGAGAGTGAATGATTCTTCTAACTCATCCCCCACTCTTTGTGACACATCATTTGTCGTTCTGATTAGAGCCCATAACGGTGCCCCAGGAGTGTGTGCAAGGCTGATGGTGTGTCTGTGTGTGTGTGTGTGTTTGGCTGCAGGAGGAAACCGACTGTCATTAACTTGGACTTGTGGCTGACTCGTTGTCTGCGCCGCTCATGATCTCCTGAGCACTGAGGAGCAAGAAAGGCAGTCGTGAGTGTGTGTGATCACGGGGGCTTTTTACCTGTCACCTGCCCCGCGCCATGATGAAATTAGTTGGGTTAGACTTTCAGCCGAGGAAATGCTGCAAAACCAGTCAGTGTTGTCACTTCTGCACTGCAGATTTAAAATTTATCCAGCTTTCCATTGAGCAGCACACCACTTTAGTCTGGACTAAAATATCTCAACATCTACTAGATGGATTACTACGAAACATGGAGTGGACGCGAGTTTCTCAGAGGGTGAAGGCCTCTGACTTTACCTCGAGCTCCACCCTGTGGTTAAAACTTTAGTTCGTTGGTGGAATAGCTTGACAGCTATTGGATGGATTGTGATGGAATGTGGTTCCCCCTCAGGATGAAATCTTGGCATGTAGCACCATCATCAGGTCAACATTTTAATGTCCAACACAAAATGTAAAGACATTTGCGTAAGCCTCAGCTGTCCTTTGTGTGTGGCGCTAATTACCAAATGCTAGCATGTTTTGACACGCTGTCAATTTACAGCGTGTTCCAAATCCATACTGCAGACTGACTCTTTATTGAGTATACAGCGTGTTCACACTGGAAAAGTGACAAAAGGAAGGATACTCAAGCCAGACAGGACGAATGCTAAATATAGTTGATTTTTGAGCAGCGCACTGCTGGAAATAAATTTCTGGGTGGCGGTGAAACAGCTTCACAACAAATAATACAGAGTGTATCATGTCCTGTTAGTGTTGGTTCTTCTGTAGACTGATAGATGAATTAATATGTAGACTAAAGAATTACATTTTGGGTTCTTCTGTTGGAAGAAATTCCTCTAGATTTTGGAAATGTGTGAGGCATTTTCATTTATTTCTGACATTTTATACAATGACTGGTTCACTGAGAGGAGCAGCACATTTAGTGATAAAGAAAACGGTCGTTCCTCGGCACCCTGCAGCTCCTCCAGTCTGATTGGATTCATGTAGGAAACCGATGAGTTTGGTGGTGCTATCAACAGTTGTTCTACTTTTTCATACCAGTAATGAACACTTCAACATCATGCTCTCCGGAGATCTTAGGGTGTGTGCTCGAGGGTGGATTGTAGCAAACACCTCCAACTGCAGCCCTCCTCCCTCCCTCCCTCCTTCACCACCACTCCCCATCTTCCTCCTGTCCTGTCCTTCATCCTCCCTCTTCCTCTCGTTTTTCTCTGTCCTAGGTGGTGTCGCTACTGAACATGAGTAATGATGTTGTCATCTCTGTTAGTCTCCATTTATCAATGTCAGATGGAAAGCAGGAGTGTGGTGGATGTGTGTGTGTGTGTGTGTGTGTGTGTGTGTGTGGTGCTGGTGGGTGGGGGGTAGAGAGTTGAGGAGAAACAAGTCAGCCAGGGAGAGGGGAAAGGAAATATGTAGCTGGAATATAAGGAGGTGAGGTAGAGGAAGGTGGCCGTGATGAAGAAAAGAGGCGTGGCTGACAGGATGAGGAGGAGTGAGTTTGAGAAGGGCGGGTGGATCATGGAAAAGATGAATTACAACAAAAAGGTCCCGGCCCTGCGTGTGGCTTGCCTGCCTGCCTGTCTGTCTGTCTGTCTGTCTGCTGACACCAACAGGGTACCCATGATTCATTGTCGCTATTACTGCCAGACAGAATTAAGGCTCTGCTCTTTAGCATATGCAAGTCTAATTATGCAAATTAGGTCTGTTAGACAAAACATTACTGCGGCAGTTAGTCAGTCTGGTTTTAGCCGCTACATGAATGTGTGTGCATTTGTCTCAGTCAGTCTCGCGACCCTGAAATGAAAATGAAATGAAATTACTGCTTGTCAACTAGCCAGGGTGAGTATTGGTGTTGTTGTGTATCCGCAGACACCATATCACTGCGTATGGAGGCCCAAAATGGACAATAACCACAAGCCAACTGATAAAATCAATGAAAATGTATCCAGTTCCAGTTTTCCTTATCTTATACTTTATGGTAATGATGTGGGTGTGTCCATAAATGTCCAGAGCTGTGATTGGTTCAGGCCGTTGTGTAACTACAGTGGAGACGGGAGAGGTTATATGTGGCTAGCTAGCTTAAATGTCAAGTGTGTAGAATTTAGTTGCATCTACTGGTATAATAGCTGCATTGCAAACTCCTCACGTCATCCTCGCCTTCCTAGTGTAAAGGATAAACAACACAACTAAACACAGGCCGTATCTAGAGTCAGTATTTGTCTGTTCTGGGCTACTGTGGAAAACACTGTGTTGCAACATGGTGGCCTCCGTGAAAGAGGACCCGCTCCCACTGTAGATATAAAAGGCTAATTTTAAAGTAGCAAAAATAAAAAAAATCAGGTGATTATCCATGCATGGACAGTTATGGATTGCTATGAATATTATTTTCCATGTCTGCCTTATTCTGAAAATAAAGGCCCTATATTGTACACACTGCTAACACGGCTACCTAAACGAACTAAGCACATTTAAGATAACATTTGTCGGCGCACAAATTCCTCCACGTGTTGTGCTATATCACTGTAGCTTCACTGTATAAGGTTTTCACTAGTTATAAAATCATTTTAGTTAGCAGGCTAACAAATCTAGATAGCTAGCGATACTTGGAGGCTCACGGACAGCCTACTTGTATCTTTATCTTCAAGCGCTTATTTCATTTTCACAATGTAAATAGCTTTTAGGCTTCCTTGCATCATCCTTGTCATTTGTATGTGAAATTTAATGTTTATTTTTATAATGTCAAGAATAATCTAAAAACTTTCAAGCTTGGGTAGCTAGCTAATTAACATTATCTCGCTGAAAGATTCTATTTATATTTTTGACATTTTGTCAGTTTTGGGGCTCCATAGCTGTCGTCTAATAACTGCACCAACAAATAAACCCAATGACAACAACAAACTTTCATTTAATATGATCAGCGAGAACATTCTCTCTTTATTGTATCTTTTTGAAAAACAAACAAACAAACAAAAAAAAAAGTCTTTTGTAATTCTCTTTTGTTAACATTTCAGAATTCTGTACAGGATAAAAAGAAATAAGCACTGCTTAAGAACAGAGTCAAATCTCAAACTAGAAAAAACAAATGAAAAAAATTCCAAAAAAGAGAGGAGGTTTACAATACAAATTAGTAGTAAGACATTGTCTGAAGTGCAATGGCATAGCTCAGATGGGTTAAACGTGAAACCAAAAAACTTCAAAATAAAAATACTTCTCTATTTTCCAACAAACAGTAAATTCTTTACAGAGTAGAGACTGTATTATCTGATGTATTTAAACCTGTAAAAACATATTTACAAATAGCCATTATCTTTTATATACTTTTTCTCATAATCACATATATGTCAGCACCAGTAAAAAAAACCAAATAAAATAAAACAAAGAACATCAACAACAACAATTTTTTGTTAAAATGTTGTCTACAGACTTGGTCCCGGTACATAATGATATTTGGAGGAAGCTTCCTTTCTCTTCCTGAAGGGATTTCAAACCATATCATGAACTCTTACTTTGAAGAAGACAAGGTCACAGAGGCTGTGACCTTAACACTGACCCACAAGTGTTTCTCTAGCTTCCTGCCTCCAGTTCGGAGCGGTAAAATTCAGGTGTTTTCCTACACACCGCCTCCATTTCACCGGTCGGGCGCTCTGAATTTAGATTTGGGCCTGCCTGGAGTACTGGAGCGGTATCAAAGTTTTGGAAGCATGAGCAGCGGAGCTACTGAAGGAGTGGCCGCTCCACTGTGTTTCCTGCACAAGGTAGGCTCAAACAATCCAAGAGTTTCTCTAGACAGCGACACAGGGTGTTCCTGATTTTGACCATCTCCCCCCCCTGATAAAACCGGGGGATGCTACAACCCTCAACATCCATATGCCGTTGACCTTCTGACTCCACACAGTGAGACGGAGGACTTCAGCTCCCCAAACATGATGAAATCAAAGTACAGAACCTCATTCGTGGGTGCTACCAAGTGCAGCAACGCTTACAGGACGATGGGCGTGGTGGTGAAAGTTTTTGTATTTAAAGGGTTGGATTATACAACATCAACAACCATGAGAACAAATGCGCTGATGGCGAGGAGTTAGTTTACAGAGAAGAAGGCTTTTTGGTTTGTTGATTACAGCATCATCCTCCGAACGTTCACTCTTGATGAGCTAAATACAAAGTAATGCACGTACAAACACGCTTTCATTCGTCTTTGAACCAAGATTACAAAACAGTTAAGAGAAGTAAGGTGTTACCAACGACTACTGTATTAAAACCTATTCGACACATATTTATTACTCAACCATTAGGGCAAAAGAGTGGACTGCGTGTTGGTGATGAATGAAAGCCGTAAGGCCTTGGAGGAAAGCCTACAGTTTACTAGTGAGCTCTGAGAGGAGAGGGGAGACACTGACTTCAGTGGAAGCACTGATTGTTTTGATGCTAACTGGCGCTAACCGTTGTCACCCTTTAAGCCCAATCAGAAGTTTCTCTACCGTCTATGAAACAAACTCGAGGCTTAGCAGTGGTTCATTTTCCTAGTAAAGCGCTGGAAGGGGACAACTCGGATTTCTTCACAGTAGTGTTACAGTATAGCACAGTTACGTTCTAGTTTGGAGCGAGGGCGGTTTTTATAGCTGCGGTACAAGAGAAAGCCACAATGTAAAGCGGGGCTACGGCTGATTGACAACTAGCTGTGTCACAATGGAAGGGAAGGCTGTGCTGCGACGGGCGGACAAACAGATTTTTCAAAAAGACAACACAAACTAAAAGAAGGCTAATTTGAACTTTTTTCTTTTTTTCTTTTTTTCCATTTTAATCGACAAAGACACAACCAGCATCATTGTTAGAGATAAAACACAGCAACGAACAAAACAATGTGGGTGGGCTTTCGATGAGCTTTTTTGTTTGTTTTTTTTCCTTAAAAAGAAGAAGTCACTTGTGGTGCTTGAATACATTCAGTGCCCAGCGATCGTTTTGCTTCGTGTCAGCCTGATGCATGTGATGTGGTTTGTGTCACGCAGGCAGAAGGTTTAATGCAATATTAGCTCTGTTAGCTGCCTCTCACACTTCCGCTCATCCTCCCGGGCTGATGCTTGTTTGCCTGTTTGTTGGTTTGTGTGTGTGTCTGTATGAGCTTTTGAGTCCTCCTGCTTGCTTTAGCTGCCTATTCTCTCCCCCTCATTCTCTGCTTTACACCCTCTTTGTCTTCCCCTACATGTATACCCGTCACCCTCAGCCACGCACAGGAAATGACCCCCCCCCACCCCAAAAAAATGCCACCCAGGTCGGTTACCTTGCAAAAGCACTAGAGGGCAGAGTCTGCTTGTGTGGCACAACAGAAGAACATCATTTGTTCTGTTGTGATGTTCACAATTTAAACAGAGAAAGGAGTGTTGAGAGCGAGGAATGAGTCTCTGGAGAGAGGGTGGGAAAGACGGGAGGAGAGAGGGAAGGAGGATGAGAGAGAGAGAGAGAGGAGAGAGAGGAGAGAGAGAGAGAGAGAGAGAGAGAGAGAGAGAGATCAAGTGAAGAGAACAAAGTGAGAGAGCGCATGGGAGACAGATTTGTGTGTGTGTGTGTGTGTGTGTGTGTGTATGGGGGGCACAAATCTAAGAGAGGAAATGGGAGCGCTGAGAGAGCTTTCTACTCCCTTCAGCTCCTCACATAGTTGAGAGATCTGAAGCACTGAGCTGGGTGGCACAAACACACAAACACAAATAAATTGCTGTCTTGAGAACAAGTCTTCCTTCCCCTTCATCAGTCAGCGGTGTTCAATCAGCCCCTGCTGAAGCTCGGGCTCAAAGCGCTGCTGTGTAAACGGGGCTCGCTTTCAAACACTGGAACATGAGAAAAATTCATCCGGTGGAGAAAAAAGGGAAACTAATGAAACACACCTCTTAATCTCTATATTGGTTTTTCATTAATATGCACAAGACCATAATGATCGCTCTCTCCATCTCACACTCGCACGCACACACACAAAACATAACACAAGAACTCATTTATAACCTTGCTCATGTTTTACAAAACAAAAACATGCCAGTCCGCTTCACGTCGTCCTTTTTGTTTGACTCTCTCTCCGGGTTAAACGTTTGTCCTGCTTTAATGTTTTAGTTCATCCAGTAAAAACTCTTCCCCAGTTTCCCCGTTGGCTATTGGCTCGGGAAAAACTCCTCCATCCAACCGTCGCTTGAGTCCAGCTCCGCCCCTGAGCCGTCGCCCAGTCCGAAAGCTCCTCCCCCTGAGGGCCCGCCCCCATAACCATAGGATGACATGTCCTGATTGGCTGTCCTTTGGTAGCCTGGTGGCTGACCTCCAACCCCGACTCCCCCTGGTCCGTAGGGTCCACCTCCTCCTCCCCCTGCCCCTATTCCAGGCCCCCCAGGGCCTGGCCCGAACCCTCCCATCCCAGTCATCCCCTGGCCCATCACCCCTTGGTTCATCCCCTGGTTCATGACCATGGGCCGGGGCTGGTTGGTCCTGGGCTGTCCGCCCATGTGAGGGCCCATCATTGGGCCGCCCATGCCGGCCGCTGGGTTGCCCACTCTGGGGTCCATTCCCTGGCTCATACCCTGGCCCGGGCCCTGAAAGTGTTGCTTAGCCATGCGCGGGGGTTGACCCGGCTGCATCCCATAACCCTGGGCGGAACTGAACCCCACCATGTCTCCTCCCCCTCCACCTGTAGTCCTTCCAACTCCTCCCCCCATGGCCTGCAGACTCTGTCCTTGCTGCTGCGGCCAGCCTCCTGCCGCCATTCCTCCACCTCCTCCTCCTGCTCCCAGCATGCTTTGCAGTCTCTGTGCTTGGGCTTTGGCATTAGAAGGACCTTTCAGGGGTTGCTGTGTCATGGAGTTCATTAACATCCCCTGTCCTCCATACCCTCCAGCTCCACCACCTCCGGGGCCTCCAGGCATACCTCCAACCCCAGGACCTGCACCTGCTTGCCGGGGTGGTCCTCCGGCAGGGTTGTGCTGCGGTGGAAGACCCATGGAGGCTTGGACACTTTGGCTCTGGTGCTGCTGCTGGTGGATCATTTGGCTCATGGAGGGGTTGAGCCCGTACAGGGTACCCTGGTTGGACCCCTGGTTGCCGTAGGGTAAGCCCATGTCAGTTTGGGGTCCCACTGAGCCACCCTGGCCCTGAACAGAACTCATCTGGACCATTTGCTGCTGGTTCTGCTGCTGATGTAGGAGACGGGCAGCCCGAATGCTCTGAAGAGCCTGGCTCCTGGACGCCAGATCCTGAGGAGGACCTAAAAAACGAAGAATCAGAGGAATTTAAACCACAGAACGGAGACAATAAACAAGAGTTGGGAAAGAATGAGAGAGGCATATGGAGAGAGAAATCACAAAGGAGCTGGACTTTTGTAAAAGAGCTTTGGAGTCTGTATACTAGATCCACTTAAATCACCAAATGGCACATAAGACCAATCTAATAAGTCAGTGCTGAGGCAAAGATTTATGTTCCGTGACAACCTGTTTACTCTGGAAACGAACACTTCCCTCACAATTTACTTCAAATCCGAACACACTAAAAAAAAACTAAACACACTAAAGCGCCAGCACCTCACTTCCCCACTTTTTCCTATTAGAGGCTCAGTAGTAGCAGAGCCGAGGAGGTCTGCTAGCGTGGAAATGGCTCTAAATCCTCTAATAAACCCACTTCTGACATCATTCCGCTAATCCCTCACCTCACAGATCAGACTGTAACTGTAACAGGGGAGTCAAAACGGAGAGGATCACAAACTCCGGTCTTGTAAGTAGTGAAGTGAGCAGAGTTGGAGGTAACGTAACGTGACAAAATAGCCACATCTATTTCACACGTCGCTTCATGTAAATATAAACGAGTACAGGGAGTGCGATCGCAGGTGATACTAGCATGGGTATTGCTTTCAAATCATTGAAACGCTGCAGGATGGCTGAACTAACAGGTACATTTCTAGGCCAGAGTTTCATGCTGAAGCCCCTCTTCCTCTCCATATTATCTCCTAGACTTGCAGACAGACTCTCTGATGGCTATAAATGGCTTTTCGAGTTGACTCTCCTCCTCCCTCTCTGAATATTTTTTTCATCTCTCCATCATCCTCTCACCCACTCATCTCTCTCTCTCTCTCTTTCTCTCTCTCTGTCTTTCTTTCTCTTCCCAACCTCTCCTTCTACCTACCAGACCATCTACCTATTCTTCTTGTTACCAGCCTCTACCCTCCCTCCTCCTCCTCCTCCTCCTCCTCCTTCTCCTCTCCCATTTCCCTCCTCTCATCCATCTCTCTGACTTCACCGGAACTCTGGGGGATCCAGGACAGACAAGTTGCCGTGGTAACAGGCAGAGCAGGAATATTCTATATATTTTTTTTTTACAAAGAGAGCGAGAATAGAGATAGATAGAGAGAGAGAGAGAGAGAGAGAGAGAGAGAGAGAGAGAGAGAGAGAGAGAGAAGAGTCTGAAGAGCATCTGAGCGCCAACTGATGTATCTGACAGACAGACAGAGAGGACAAGGTTTGGTTTCAGGGTGATGTTCAGTCAGAGCTGCTGTTTGCATACATGTTTTTATGTGTTTGTGTGTCTGTCTGCCTTTGAATATGGCAGAGAGTGAACTGTAAAATCTGTTAAATGTCTTGGCACTCTACCATGTATACCATTACTTGTTGCAGACCCAGTATGCATGTGTGATTGTAAGCATTTATTTTGTGCAACCATCTGGACGATCAGCAAAGAACTGATTTACCAAAAATCCATTTACTAATGTGGTCATCAATAAAACCCTGAAGAATCTAGGTCAGGTCTTGCATTGTTTATTAGAAAATCTATTTGGGTGCCACTTTCTGCACATCACGTGTTTTGTTGCTCAGGTGAAATGAATGCATTGTGTTTGTGTCTCTCACCTGGGTACTGATTGACCTGGGGGTATGGATTCCTCTGGCCCTGACCCATCTGTCTGGGAAGATGCTGCTGCTGCTGCTGTTGTTGGAGCTACACACAGACACAAATATTAAGAATGTAGGTTACTAATGTGTTATATGACTTCATATCACTATGATGAATTAAAGGTTTTGGTATCATTACAGGTCACACAAGAGAAGGGGTCAAAGAAAAAAAACAAACAGTTAATCTCAATAAGTGTTATAAACATTATCAAACACTATTACAAAATGTATGCTGATGTATGCAAAATGGACTTGCACTGGACACAAGTGTGCAAAGCCTCCACTTTTCTGAGGATTCTTGCACTGTAACATCGTGTTGTAAGTGTGGTGAACATCAATAAGTACATTGCGGGGTGTCGATTAGCTCAGTTTGTACGGCATCCGCCCCATGCACGAAGGCTCAGCAGCGGCACAGGGTTCAAAATCTGTCCTGCTGCCCTTTACTGATGTAATTCCTCTGTCTCTCTGTCTCTACCCACATTCCTGTCTCTCTTCAGCGGTCTCTGTCAAAAATAAAGCTTGAAAAAAGCCACAATTTTCCTGACATTCTGAGTGAGAATCATGTATCATCTGGTACGACAGGGACCCATCTCAATTCTGTTTTTGATATGTAATTAATCATTTGAACCTCTGGCCTAGTACAAATGGCACAGTTCAGGTGAGACAGGTGTTTGGAAAGTGTGATACAGCAGAGACAGGCAGATGTTTGGTACAGTAGAGAGAGACAGGTTTGGTATAGCAGAGGTAAGACAGATGTTTGGTACGGCAGAGGTAGGACAGATGTTTGATGTTCTCCTACACAAACACCACCACAGCTGATCAGCGTTCAAACAGGAAACCAAAGGTAGCTCCATCACAGCCATGGTGTTACTGCATGTACAGAAAATTAAGTGGAAAAACTTCAGTCTGGGTCTTTGCTGCATAACAAGCAGCTATGTGCCTGGAAACCAGAGGTGTTGCTCATTTAAATGGAGGTATGATATCCAGTTAACAACATACACTAAACCCCAACAGGATGCCTCCATGCGTATATTTGTGAGTCTGTGTATGTTTTTGCAGATCCAATTAAAATCAACATGGTGGGTGGTGACTTCAGAGTTCAGAACTCTTTAACACTTGATTCCTTCACAGAGAGAGAAATAAAAAGAAAACACCACATTATCACAGCAGGCGGCATGTGGCAAAAACACACACACATACACATGCGCACACACAGACATCGCGGAGATGAAAAGGCAGTAGTGAAGAGGGGGCTGGTTGAGGGTAATTATACATGCAACCAGACAACAGTAAGGAAGAGGAGAGGATGAGCTGCTCTTGTTAGAGCTGCACACACACAGACAAACACATGAACAAACAATGCACACGCACAATTTGAGGCATGACGGATGAATCATACAGGCCTAGTCATCTGCACTGCTCCATCACACCAACCTTATGCTACGAGCACACTGGATAAACCAACAAAACTCACCTGCTCGGCCAGCAGTTGCTGCTGCTGCTGTTGTCTCTGCTCTCTGAAGAGCTGCTGTTTCTGCTGCTCCATCATGTGCATCTGCACCCTCTTTTCCTGCTCCATCGCCATCATTTGTTTCATCATGGCCGCCTGCTGCTGGTTGCCCACGTAACCCGGAGGTGGACCTGAGCCCTGGTTGGGACCCACGCCTGAAGCCACACCCCCAGCAGGGTGAGGAGGCGGGATGGCACCTGGCGGTCGTGACATTCCCACCACACCTTGTTCCTGTGTACAGAGAGGGGAGGAGACAGCAGGTCAGATGGACTGTTCAGCAGTCAATCATTCACTCATCAATTACTGAAAGAATAGTTTGCCACCAGCCAGCAGCTGGTTAGCCTAGCTTAGCATAAAGACTGGCAATGGAGGAAAACAGCTAGCCTGGCTCTGTCTGAAGGTACCAGAACCTCTAAAGCTCACCAATTAGCACATTATATCTTATTATATGTACAACTTCCTCACGTCCCCACTGGTTGCCTGGCAACTGCTCCCAGTTGATAAATAGCCCAGTACATAACTTGTCCATAAAACGGTGAATTGTCATTTTTCCACTTCAATTTTTGTACGGTTTGATCAAATGAGATATAACATGTTAGTTGGCTAGACTTTGGTGAAGTCTCACAGTTTCTTAATATTTGTGATAACCTAAGCTAAGCTAACTGATTGTTAGCAGTAACTTCATATTTACCATACAGATTTAAGAGCGGTATTGATTTTCTCATTTAAGCCTCTGTCCCAAAATGTTGGACTACTTTTTTTTTATGTCTTTATATGCAGAATAGTAAAGCTAAAGAAAAACAACCAAATGAGCATTTCCACAGCTAACAAAGACAGTTCAAACCTCTGCTTCAGTGCCATTGTTACTGCTCTTTATCACAAGTGAATGTCGTACAATTACATCAGGTACAGGAAGAATGCATATTCAGTAGACTCCCAGCATCATCAGCATCTCCAGTGACACCTTTGCACAGTCTGTGTTTGACATAAAACTGTAGTCAGCTGTTATTTTGTATACTAGCACACAAAGACAGTCCAGGTGTCCGTGAATGAGTGAGAAACAAGATAAAGACAGGACTGTTTCAAGATTCAGCACGTCAGGCCACCCCGAGTCCTCCCCAATGGGGCATTGGTTGGTCCTTGCTGCATACATTATCTCCTCATTAGCATATAAAGAGCGCTTCCTCCACCACTCAGCCGTATGCTAATCTCTAATAGGATGAAATGGCCTGCTCTGGCCAATGGGAGGAGAGCGTTTATAAATCTATTAAAGGGTGGACAGCTGAACGGGAGTGGACACCATTTAGGCCGGCTGACAGTACGAGAGGCGAAAGGCCTGAGAGGAGGGGAAAGAACGATTCAGGGTGTTTGCACACATAAAGACACAACAAGACACAGCTGCACACAGGAACAGACAGTGCACGACAAATCACATTTAACTGCAGGGCAGGAATGAAACAGCAAAAGCAGGATTACAATGGCGCATCACAGCATTGGAAAGAGTCTGTAACACATCACTATACTCAATATGTTTTGAAAGAACCAAAGCCTCATAATCCGCGCTGAGGCTCTGCTCTTCGTAGAAAGGAGTTAGGTGGAGATAAACCTCATATATTAGACCACAAAAAACCCCGCGGAGCAAACAGAATCGGCTGCTTAAGACTGGCTCACCACCAGACAGCCAGACCAGACTGATCGATGCTCAGAGCTACGTGTCTCATCTCCGGTTGGCATGTTCCTGCCGGATGGCAGCAGGGCAGTGAGACGATGTGAGGAACGGCGCAGAGGGGGGAAGGAGAGGCGTAGTGTCAGGAAATGACCAACGGGTGGCAGTGGTGATCTTTAAGCTTACATGTATGTATGTGTGTGTGTATGTGTGTGTTTGAGTCTCACTGGCCTCCTCTCAGCAGATGGCTCAATCATGACGGTTCTGATCTACGATCTCTCCCTCTCCCCCACTCACTCTACCTCTTTTCTTCCCTTCTCTCTAAACACCCCACCATCAAACTCCTTTCTCCACTCGTTCTCGGCTTCTCTCTCTCTCTCTCTCTCTCTCTCTCTCTCTCTCTGTAGACAGGGGGCCCTGAGTCATGTCCACACAATTGCCAGGAAGGAACGGAAGAGAGATGGATTTCAAAGGAAGGAGGAGAGAAAAAGTCTCAGAGAACTAAAGACTTTGGAGGAGGTGGTGTGTGCGTGTGCTGCAGGGAAGAAGTGGCAGTAGAAGAGAAGGAATGATAGGAGGCTACAGTGTATGTATAGTTAAATAAAGCAAAAGAGAAAGGTGCATGAGGGAGAGGATGAAAAAGAAGGTAATGAATTAGCAGGAGTATTTCAGTGTTATTAGTACTTCGCTGGAGCGTTGCTAATATACAACAAATTGAATGTCACGCCAATAAAGCCTACTGAATCGAGAGCAGGTATCCTCTTTAGAATGAAAGAAGGAAATTCAATTAATGGAAGAGAAAAGAACATATGTGAGGAAAGAAGAAAGGCATGAGAGCTGAGTGAGGAGAGAAGGAGAGCAGGTCTTATTTTGGGTGGGGGGAAAAAAAAGCGACGGGGAGGTGCACAAAAAGGAGGAGGAGTAAAAGGTAGAGAGGAGAGCAGGTACCCTGGCAACAGTTGCTGTGGCGAGGAGCAGATGGCGCTCGGAGGAGCGGTTATGGCCGCCGTGTCTGGTCTGGTCACCCTCTCCACAACGCCGGGCAGACCCCAACGAGTCACACATACTGTACACACACACAGCTATCCTACTTTGGCTTTCTTCGACATCGCTTTACTTCTCAGTCCATCTTTCATTCTCTCTGTCCTAACTCATGAATGTTGTTGAATAATGTAACAAACAGCATCCACTGTCTGTCTATCTGTCTGTTTTTCTCTCTCAGCCTTGTCCATCCAACCCTCTCCGTCTGTGCCTCTGTTGCTTTGTCCCCAGACGCTTCATTCTGGCACCTTTGACCATCTTGAGTCAGTCCTTAAACTCTGTGCAGTGCAACAACAACAACAACATAAAAAAAAAGCAGCTAATGAGGGCTCAGTGTTGATCTGCGAGCTGCAGAGACGCTGTGAGTTTGAAACTGCAACAGCTACTCTAAGATGCAGATGGATCGGTTTGTTAGGAAAGACTGGGGCAGAAAGAAAGAAACAGGAACGGAGGCTGAAACGAAAGGAGAGGTGAATGTATCTCAGGTTGTTCTGCAGGATGTGTGTGTTTGTTTGTGTGAGTGTGTGTGTGAGTGTGTGTGTGTGTGTGTGTGTGTGGTGGAGGCTGTCAGCTTTATTGGGTTAGGAAGCATGGAGAGGCCAGGTGATTACATTACACGTGAAGTGAGCGGAAATGTGTGTGCGCATGTGTGCGAGTGAGAGAGTCGAGGGGGAAAGATGGTGGGAGAGATTGTCTATTTCATTCCTGTGTCTCATGGAGCAGAAATCTACTGTATTCACTGCGTGTGTGTGTGTGTGTGTGTGTGCGCACGTACAGGTGTGCGTGTGTTTAAAGGTGTAGCTGCATACACCGGTATGGTCATACACTCTCTAGTAAGGATGAAATCACCTGCTCCCATGGTGACCACACAGCAGTGACATTACTTCTATGAAATAATGAATAATAATCACACACACACACACACACACACACACACACACACTACAGTACAGTACAGTACATGGCAGCCACCTTCAAGAAACAAAGAGAAACACAGACAGACCACTACAACCCTACATGACGCCTTACAGTTCATGCATAGTGGCATTAAGTGAAACACTACAGCACACCATGCGTAAACGCACGTATACACACGTACACACACACACACACACGCACACACACACACACACACACACACACAGCCTATCAAAGGAGCAGCGCCTGGCAGCAGAGTGCTGGGTGTCTGTGTGCTCTCCAGAGTGGCTCACATCTGTCACCCACTTGTGTAAGAGAAGGAAGGGAGGGAGGGAGTGCGAAGAAGAGGAGAGCCAGAGCAGTGAAAGAGAGAGAGAGCTGGGCTGGATGGATGGATGGAAGGATGGATGAGGAGATGCCTCATTAGGCTCTCACGCAGACTACCGCTGCAATCACACTTAAAAAAAAAAAAAAAAGCAAAGCGAATAGGAAGTACATCCCGGCAGCAAAGCTCTAACAACGTGGTGGATGCCGCGGCAGCCAGAGGTTTGTTGCTTGTGTTACAGCCGGTTAGCGTGGCCAGATTGAAGGTCACAGGTTTGATCTCATTCACAGCCGGCACTCGTCAACGTCTCGAGCGTCCTTGAGCTTCACACTGGTCGACCTTGCACTCTGACCCTGCTGGTGATGTCTGAGACGTGTAGAAATATGTAAATCAAAAAAGGCGTGAAAAAGACGGTGGCAGTAATGTGATGGGATGTCTCGCAGGAAGTATCTGGCTGCTGGAGGAGAGTTTCTGCAATGTGCATCTTCTTCAGCCTAAATACAAGTATTGATGTATGTAGGATGAACAGACGGAGGAATATAAAGGCTGCCACAGTTATTTTTGTCAGTGCACACAGATTGTAAAGAAGCACCTCTACTGTGTACAGTATCGTGTTTTTTTAGATGATATGAATACTATAAAATCTATTGAACCATAATCAGTGATGTGTATAAAGACAGTTATGAACCATTTAAACATTTATGAATATGGCCATGATCTTGTACGATACATTACATTTTATGGTCATATAAAAGGTTGACAATACCTACATTTTAAAAGTGGATTTCTAATAAACTTTTTTTTTTACATATGCACATTTAATGATTACAAATATTTAGCTAATACTAAAATCTAACTAATATTTAATATTTAACCCATGTTCAGCACTAGAATTGCATGGAAATGGACAACTAATTTGAACTTAATCAATTTAATGGCCTCTTGGGTAAACCTGCCAAAATACAGACAGAACAAGTGACACTGTGATTATGTGTCTGTCAGGTGCAACACAATTAATACACGGAAGATGAAAATAATGTCAATCTGCATGTTCTGAGATATTTCAGCTTGTTCTAATCCAACAACAGCAGTTCTACACGTTAGGAAACATAAAAGAAAACACACTTCAAAAACACTTTTCATGCTACGTGCAACTCAATTCTTTGAAGTCTCTGATAGCCATTGCTGAAGTTTGTGTCATAGTCGACTGTCTTTAAGAATCACACTTAACCTCGACTTAACCCTCACTGAATGTCGTCCTGGTTCAGAGTTTTAGTCGATAACTGACAGGGTAGAGGTGAGTTTCTAGCAGAGCTAACTAATCCACTACTCGATTCCCTACACAGACGACCAGAACACTCGGACTGCGTACAGCGCTTGTGTGTGTGTGTGTGTGTCACTGTCGGGCTAACAGTGTTTTTGTACAATCTTGATTCCAAACAAGTTGGAACGCCTGTGTAAAACATGAATGAATGTGCAAATCCTATTAGACCTAAATTCAACTGAATGCATTACAAAGACAGTGATTTCAAACTGATAAACTTTATTGTATTTATATTATCATTCTGAATTTGATGCATTCTGTTTTACATTTCCACAGCATGTCGACTTGTATAGATTAAACCCAGGAGGAGGAGGAGGTGGAGGGGGGGGACCCAGACTGACCAAATTGCATTGCCTCCCGACTGAGCCTCAGATGATAATCATAATCTGCACAAATCTAAACAATATCATGGAGCTTTGCTGATTAATGACAGAACCTGTCCGTGGCTACACAGTTAGACTCCTCTGTTGTCAGTCGTCATATAGGAGGTCAGGACACGTGTCACTATATATGTTTTCAATTCCACTCTGCTTAACGTGACGTGAAGTCGAGGAGTAAAGTATTTGTAATCAAGAGAGAAACAAACATGTGTTGTGTATTAGAGTGCATGGTTACAACATAAGTATTATGCAGCACTGACACAACCGTATCAACACATGCACATACAAAAACACACATGCACGCTAACCCCGAGCAGATGGTGGAGCCAGACCTCGCAGTATTAAACTATCCCCACAGCGCCAAAGGTAAAGAAGACATCACTCTGACACACACACACACACACTAACAGGGATAGGCGGAAGTATGAAGCCAGTGGTTTGACTCTTAGCCACCAGTTGTGTGGAACACATCCACCCACCCACCCCAACCCCACCCCCTCAAAACACACACGCACACACACTTACTCAGTTTCTCCCTGAAGAGAGTTATATTTAAACTGCTGGAGAGGAGTCTTGCTCCCCACAGAGGTCTGTTTAATCTCTTAACATCTCTCTGCTCTAAACCCTAACTGGCCTATTTCTGAATCTTCTGAATCCACACACACACACACACACACGCACACACATATATAATTTAAGGGGCAATGTCAAAGTGAAATATACGCGAGCCCGTACTTTTTCGGCTACATTTCCCCTTGCAGACTCAAAAACAATGGGGTGGGTTAACAGGTTTTCTGGAGATCATCCTTTAACCATAACTGAACCAACATGACGCCGTGCAGGGATGCTGTGAAATGCATGTAGGCATGCAGGAGTGGATCAATTTAAGTAAATGAATCCCTGCAGCATGAAGGCTGTTTGGAGGCGCTGTGCTTAAACCGAGGGATTTCTCTGCGCACACAGGATGCCACCCACAGACAGTGTTGCGCCTGGAATGTCAGTTCATGCTTGTTTGCAATCATGTAGCCTGACATTCTTTAAATTACAATTTACCCAACAAAAGCCTTATTTATATTTGTTTGTCTGCATAGTTGCAGATATGGCACACGTTTAATAGCCTAACACATATCACAGCATTTACAGCCAAACTTTATGTGCATCGCTTGTTCTTTGATGGTTCCCTAAATGGCTTTTACTACTTTTTGCATGTAAGGATGTTGGCACACACATAGATATTACAGATAATTGGTCTCCACTGTACACTGTTTCATTACTAGGATATTATATCTTGTGACTGGCACCACAACACCACACAGGTTCCACCACTTAGCAAAAACATTAGATTTTCTAGATTGTACAGCACCACACGATGGCAACATGTGATAAGCAGGTGTGAAAAGATCACCTCAGAAACCTACAGGTTATTTCACAGACATATGTTCAATGTTTCTAGCAGTGGGACTTAATGAATTTCAGTGTGGATTGGTCGTCCCAACCCTTTAGTCCAAACTCAAACAGCTCAATTATTGAATGGACTGCCATGAAATCTAGATAGACATTCATGGTCCCCAGAGGATGTTGGTTGGTGATCCCCTGATTTATTCTTTAACCTCACTGTGAGGTTAGCATTAGCATTTTGAGTAAAATGTCTCACCAACTACTGGATGGGCTGTCCTGTATTTTGGTCTAGACATTCATGTTCCCCACAGGATGAATCAATCCTGAGGATGATCCCTCATCTTGTTTTATAATCAATTTAATTTGTCTAAAAATCCTGTGACCAATAATCAGCATTAAAAAAAAAGCTATGTATTAGCAAATGTTAGCATGTCAGCTAAACATCAGCATGTTAGCTCTGTCATTGTGAGCATGTTAGCATGCCGATGTTATCATTTAGCTAGAAGCACTGCTGTGTCTACAGATCTGATAGCATGTTATAGTCTGTACTGAAGAGTCTTTGATAGTAAAGACTGACACCAAAAACCAGCATCTGTTGCTGATGGATGGAAAATCTGTGCGCTGTCATATTAAATTGTAGCTGTAGTATTTAAATGTAAAATTATGTTATCTACATTTTGTCTGGGATGAATAGCTACAATCTAGTTTCATTATTGATTTGTGTGTTTACCATTGATGAATTATTTTGTGCACAAGAAAATAGTGAAAGAAGATTTCCACTTTACCTACACCTAAAAACTTAAAATTGATTGTTGATGATCCCATAAACCGTATAAACTCAGTAATAATCCGTTTATTGTGATATAAAACAGTCAAGCAGCAGCTCCTCACGTTTGACTTACATAAATAAGCAATCCAATATCTAAATTGTGGCTTCATTTTCTTTCATTCATCAATCAACAAATTGTCTCACTGTTTCACTCTGTTCGTTTGGATCTTGTAAAGAGTTTGCTTTTCTCAGTCCCCTCTCATGAACGTTGCTACTGAGGTGGATAAACGGTCGCAGACGGTGGAATATGACGAGCGGTGAGAGGACAGAAGACAGGAGTAAATCATGTTCATGACGACAAGTGAGGAGGAGGGAGCGTGAGCAAAGGGATGAGATCACTGGTGGCCGGGGAGTGATTGTGGCGAGCAGACGAGTGTACCACCCTGAGAGGGACCAGGTGCTATAGTAAATCACCCTGGAAACGGTCGCCATGGAGACCTTAAAGACACACATGGTGTTGCGCAGGAGCGAGGCCGTGTCTGGGCGAGTGTGTGATGTAAATGTGTGTTTAAAAAGAAAAAAAAAATGGAGGATGGTGGGAGAGTGATGTGTTTCTGTGTAACCTAATCATGGCGGCTGAGAATGGTACGTCTGAGTGACAGCAGGTGGGACTGCTCTTTCTCTTCTCTCCATCACTCTGTCTTTATTATTACTGTGCGTATACGTGCACACATATATATGTGTGTATTGAGGGTAATATACAAAGCGTGTAGCTTGAAGAAGCAATAAACAGAGAGAGAGAGAAAGGAAATCATGTGCCGAGTGCGTGTGCGAGGTTATCATATTCGGGCTCTTCCCGGAGAGAATTCCCAACTAGAGGGTTTGAATTATTCACAGCTGCGATCAGAGCTATAACACGGCTGTTAATGGAGGTAAAGATACGTTCCACTCATCCGTCCATCCTCCGTTTCCTCTGTTTACCTCCCTCTCTCCCCCCGTTATGACAGTAAACTGCCTATTAATCCACCCAGCCACCCTCCACCTCTAAACACCCTCCTCTTCAATTTCCTCATTTACTCTCTCACTCACTCTATCCATCCTTTCCTTCCTCATCCCCTTTCCACCGTCCTCTCATTCATCTTTATTTTTCCGAAATCTCTCCCTTATTTCCTCTTTTCAGATCCCTCCATCTAGCCACTCCTCCACCCTTCCTCGCCGTCCTTCCTCCCTTGTTCTCTGTCCACCCTTAGACTCCATCCATCTTCCCCTTCCTGCTTCCTTCTTTGTTCACCCGAGGGTTGATCCTTCCTCCTCTTCTCGCCTGCCTCCTCTGCCCAACAGAGCCTCTCTTCCTCCTCCTTCTCCACCTCCTCCTGACTTCACGCCCGCTTTCATTTGTTTTTCTACCTTTTTCCACATTTGTTTTTCTACATCCACTCTCAACCATCTTTATTGTCGCTGTTGCTCATTTAACGTCTGAATCCGTCCCTGCCTCAGCAGCTATCATCCTGCTCCTCCTCTCCCCTCCTCCTCCACCATTTCAAATTTGACCATTTTCATCTTTTTCACTCTTTCCTCCCATCTTCTTTGACTTCATCTTTGCTGAACGGCTGTATAACCTCCACCTCTCTTTGTCTCTCCCTCCATCTACCTCTCTAAATCTATCTCTGCCTCTGTCATAGCCCCCTCATTATGCCTTCTCCTCCTCTGTGCTCCCTCCCTTTCCCTCTCTCCAGAGAAGCCATTAGGTGCTGCTGTAAGGCTATCGCTCTTTTGCTCTCTCCCTCTCTCTTCACTCTTTTTCTCTCTCTGCCGTAGTCTCGGGGCAATAGGCTCCCCCTTCCCTCCATCCTTTCTGCCATTCCTCTTCAGTCTCTCCATCTCTCTCTTCCTGTGTTTCTTCAGGCGCTCTTTTCTCTCTCCTCCCTTTTCCCTCCCCCACTTCTCCTCGCGTCTTCACATCATCTGACTCCCTTCCACTTCCATCCTCTTCGCCCTACCTCCATCTTGATTTCTCCACCCCTCTAACTACCCCCCACCTTTCCCCTCTATCCTTCCATATTCCAGTGAGATAGTCTAGAGTAGCAGCGAGGTTATACACACTCTGTACTGTATATATGCACACTATGCTGTATACATATACTGTACTGTATACACACTGCACGGTCTACGGATCTATTACACTCCAAACAGACACACAGGCTCACTGTATTCCCAACACCGAAGGTTTAATTGATCAGGGCTGCAATTTCTTAGAATTATTATCGTGGATTAATTGTTTTCTAGCTTATCTGATTCATCATGTGGTCTTTATAATATCAGGAAATAGTAAAAAATGCAACAAGTCCTCCGAATTAAATGACAAACTGTCTATTGGCATCACTGTATTTTTTGGTCATTATTTCAGCCATTTTTATTTAGAAAATGGCTGAAATAATGAATCAATTATCACTAATTTGTCTGTTGATCTACTAATTCATTAAACAACTAATCACACAAGCTCTGTAACAGGTTCTCCAGCCAGTCTGTTGGTTTGAACCAGTGACCCATTGCTGACAAGTAAGCAGTGTAAATAAGCCAAAATTATATTTGGTAACCGTTTGGTGTGTGAAACGTCAGAAAACAGTGAAAATCTTACATTCCTGAAGTCACCAACCAACAGAAAACAGAAAATATTCAATTTATTGTAATGTGAGAGCAAGAAAAGCAGCTCAGTGTCACATTTCAGAATGTGGAAATATCAAATGTTGGAAGATAAATGATTTAAATCAGGTACCTGATTATTACAGATTTATTTTCTCTGGATGGATCAACCCATTAATCAACAAATGTTTGCAGCTTTGCTCACAAGCTAGCTTCTTTTTATCCAAAGGCACAGATATTTTGTGGATAATATCAACAAAGAAGCAGACAATGGTCATTTTTTAAAAGATACATCTGCTGCAGGACTCCGGCTCTGGAGAAAGGATATAATGATGACTAAATCCAATTTTCTTCTCCACTTATTGTATTAGAAACAAACATTCACAAATCAGTCTGAGCACGCACACCGACGCTATCTTACAGTGCACAACCTTTCCTTACTTTCCTTTTGTCTTACACATTTAGCCGCCTTTCTGTGCGCCGCACCTTCCGCTATCTCCATCGCCCCCGACTCTGCCCATCTTTGTATGCCATTAATCTCTCTCCTCCTTTACCTCCTCTTGCCTTACCCCTCCCTCCCTCTCTCTCCCGCACGCAGGGGAGACAGAGCGAGGCAGAGAGAGAGATATGGAGACAGAGAAAGAGAGAATGACCATTATCTAAGCCAGCATCTGCAATAATTCCACAGCAGCCTATTATCCACAATAGAGCCAAAATGGCCTTTGGTAATATGATGAAATCTGCCGTAAAAAGTAGAAATGGGACTAAAAGCGTCGGAGTGTAGAAAAACCTCCATTCCTCAGCTGCTTTATCACATTATTGCATTCTACTCATCTCTCCCTCCGTCTGCCTCCCTCCCACATTCGGTGCATTACTGTGTCTTTCTCTAAATTCTCTCTATTTCGCTCTGTTTGTCTCTTTCTGTCTGCTTGTTTGGTGATACCCCTCCCTTCATCAATCACACACTCTGTCCCTATGTATTGCTTCCCTCGTCTCTCACTCTCCCTTTCTCTTTATCCCTCTCCCTCTCTCTGCGCGTCTGTGTCACACACTCTCCACTGAGTGTGTGTCGATCCATCGTCAGATAACAAAAAAGTAGAAAATGGAAATTCCATTAAACTAAGTGTTGGTCTCAGTCTCTTCCTAATGCAGCTAAAACGCTAATCCAACTCACACACACACACAGACACACACACACACGCACGCACACACGGGTGTGCATGGATGTGACTGTGCTTACACACAAACACAACAGAGAAAGGACCTTCCAATCAGTAGTGTACCACAAATAGGCACAGGAAAAACAATTTGCCGTCATTGCTAACAGCTGCTGCTGGTGTGGGGGTTTTAGTGTGTGTGTGTGTGTGTGTGTGTGTGTGTGAGGAAGAGAGGAAGAGAGAATGAGAGAGAGCACCAGGCCGATCGCTCCCCATTCCTTTCCTCCCCTCCTCCACTGCGTTGTCCCGAGGGAGGTGGATAGGTGATGTATAGACCCTCTCCTGATCGCACGACTCAGCAGAACAGATGGACAGAGAGAGAGAGAGAGAGAGAAAGACAGAGAGAGGTGTACAGTGGTAGAATGAACAAAAGGACTATGTGATCGCGTGTGTGTCTGTAGGTGTGCGGATGCATGCAGTGTGTGCAGATTGAAGATGCTGAGAGCTAATATATTGTTTCAATAATCTTTAAAGCTGGCATCCATTGTGTTCCCTGTTATTCACCAGTATATCTTCAAACACCCCGCGAGCACATTTTCTGTGCCTGTAGATGTTCTCCGTAGTCTGGTAATGAAAATTATTGATCGGCTTGTCAAGTCACACCTGTTCCAGTCAGCAAGTTGAGGGTGGAAGTGTTTTCTTCCTGCAGTAACACTGTTAGCGTTAGTAGCTTGGTTCTGCAAAGGTTCCATCCAAAGTCTACAGTACTATTTACTGTCACTTCAATCAATGTACCACCACTGGACAGAGTGCAATTTATGGATTTAATCAATATCTACTGCTGCATTTTACTCCAGACTGGGGGGGGAAATAAAGACAGATCCATGGAAAACCACCCCAAACCTAAACAAGTATAAAGGTGCCTTAGAATAAACTACAACACAAGAATGATGTTTACACATGTAGCTAACCCAGCTAACTGATGTCTGTTTGTGGACGAGCTCTTTAACTGCTAACTGCTTCACTGTGTTCACCACCGTGTGCTCCACAATGTTAGCTCCCTGCTAACTTTGTTTGGGGTTGTACAGGTAGCCTACAGGTTGAATATCAGAGCTCTGTCAGAGAAACTACCACCTGCTGCTGGAGATACAGTGATGAGAGTGAACAAAAAAGAGCTACAAGCTACAAACTATGAACTAAAAGAGTCTAAACTGCAGAGGTGTGAGGCCAGCGTGGTGATAATGTCTGTGAACTCATCGCTACTTCTAACTCCTTTATACTGCACACACTTGACACTTGATCCATTGTTGATGTTAAAATATGAATCAATGCAGCTTTAAGTTTCATTAAATGGTGATATAAAATGAATAATGATGACATTTAACATATACAGTGCACAGTGTGTGGCTCTGTGGTCAATTCAGTGGTGTGATAAAAGCAAAGAACAAAGCATGAGCAGACTCTGGGTGTAGAATTGCCATCCATCTGTTCATTTATGATAACATTTCACTTCTTTGAAAGAACCAGTGTATATAATGGCAGACCTTTGCTGGCTGATATGACGTGGTTGGGCTCCAGCAATGAGGCTGTTCAGGCAGACCAAGCCGGAGCACACAAAACTCAGCCATAAAGAGCCAATTAGCTCGGTTGTGACCGGAGTCCCTTCCTCCAGCCGCCTTATCATTTCTACAAAACAAGACCAATCGAGGAGTGGCTAAAAGGAAGGGAAGAGAATCAAGTGGTGGGTGGGCTGGGTGGAGGAATGACATGAGGAGGGATGGAAGGGAAGCTGTTGATAAAGAAAGGGAGCAGACAGTCACCCTGAGGAGATGAAATGAGAGGGAGGGAGGAGGGGACATATATATGTAGGGGAAATCATTTTTGAGGGAGTGGACTGTCGACCAACCTGGAGGGAGAAATAGATGTGTAAACAAACACTGGCTATAGGGACAAACAAGAGTGAGGTGCAGAAAGGGGGAGAGAGAAAGGGAGGAGAGAAAAGAGGGAGGGGAAGATGGAGGCAGAGTGGGAGGAAGGCACGGAGTGAGAAAACAAGCTCGACCATGTGTTTAAGTCAACAACGGCAAGAGAAACCTCAATAGAGAAAAAGGTGTGGGCGGGAAAACACTCCACGGGGAGAGAGGAGACAGATGTAGAAGGGAAACAGGCACTGTGAGATGTAGAAAGAGACAGAGAGGAGAGAAGGAGAAGAGACACGTCGGGAGACTCAGAGAGAGATGTGGAGAAGGAAATCAAGAGAAAGTGAGATATTTAGATAGCGGAGGGAGGTAAAGGAATGCAGAAACTTCCTATAGCTCAGTGACAGGTCTCACTTTTGACAGCGGAAGAAACTTCGCCGAGGTGGGAGGAGAAGGATGGGGGCGATGGGGGGTGGGAATTAAACGACAAGAAGAAAAACTAATTATTCTGTGATTCTGCTAATTAGCTCTGGCTTTGCTGACAAGCTCTGCAAGGCAACAGACGTTTACCAAAGGATTCACACTACCCTGATGGCCCGGGTGGGAGGGACCAGAGGAGAGAGGAAGAGAGAGGAAGAGAGAGAAAGAGAGAGAGAGAGAGGAAGAGAGAGAGAGGAGAGAGAGAGAGAGAGAGAGAGAGAGAGAGGAGAGAGAGAGAGAGAGAGAGAGAGAGAG
This sequence comes from Nibea albiflora, assembly GCA_014281875.1. Classification (NCBI taxonomy): domain Eukaryota; kingdom Metazoa; phylum Chordata; class Actinopteri; family Sciaenidae; genus Nibea; species Nibea albiflora. Next base: position 24,722,234 of record CM024789.1, read on the forward strand.
AGAGAGAGAGAGAGAGAGAGAGAAGGCGAGGTGGGAAGGAAAAGAGGGATGGAGCGAGGAACGAGGGGCGGACGAATGGAAGAGGAGGTGGCGGCGGTGCCGGTCTGAAGTTATCTGAAGCTACTCCATCAAGTGAGAGAGAGTGGAAGAGAAAGAGGAGCAAACCTCAGGGGATAAACTTGTGACGTCTGTTTACCCATGCATTGAGCAGCTTTTACATAAACTAACAATTAAAAAGCCTCATTTAGACTCCTAACGCTGCACATAATGCACACACTGGCATATTAATGAGGGGAAGTCATCTTAAACACTGACTGTATTCTAATAACTACTACTTAGAAAAGTCAGACACTGTGTGTGTGTGTGTGTGTGTGTGTGTGTGTGTGTGTGTGTGTGTGTGCGTGCGTGTGTGGGGTAATGATGAAGGGTTTCCCGTGATTTTCAAAATGATTACTTCTCTGGAATGTGTCACTTTCTCTTCCCTGGGATCTCTCGCCATAAGTGAAGTGTGATTTTAAACACAAAGCTGGGTATAATTAAGCAGAAAATGACATTCTTTCATATAGCCTAAGCATTAGCCGCTGTGCCTGTCGCTTCTTCTGTCAAGCTCTCCGTTCCGTTCACGCCACGTACTGTACGCGGTACAACAGTGGCAGGTTTACCTCTCGAAATACTTGGTCATTTCTTTTTTTTAAAACAATGTAGACAAAGTAGGCTTCTCTTTGTAGCTGGTGACGACAGAATTTGTTTGCTGAAATGGCAACTGTTGGTAGCAGAGTTTATTAGCTGCGGCTAACATAAGTTAGCTGGTTGAAAACTGTTGTTCCCACCTAGCAGGAAGGAAGATTCATTAGCCAAAAGCACAAACTAACAGCACAAGGTAGCAAAATGGTACGAAATGGTTTGCCCATTTACCCTACTGTTTTATGCTTTATTTGTACTATTTTAAAACAATATGTTTAATATTTTCATGACATTGGCAAAGAAATCTCAATATTCAATCTTCCTTCTTTAAACTGAAACAAAGCCGCTAACGTCACCTCATATAGTTTTCTATCCTGATATCGGTGCTATCCATTCCCTCCGTCTCTGTAACACTGAAGCTATTTTTTGATTTCTGCCGCTTGGCGCTCTTTTGAGGAGGTTTTAATTTACAGATTTTGCACTCTCTACTTCTTCTCAAACATTTTGCTATTACAAATCAACTTTTCAGCATTTTTAGCAACACCACGACAGAAAGGTTGGTCCTGTCAAGTTACGCTAAAAGCATTATTTAGCTAACACGGTTGTGTGGTTTGAGGTTTGGATAAAGCTTCTTCAGTACGTGAGGACATTCAGGCATACTTGCTAGAAATCCCTGCAAGTGTTTTTCGCAGGGAAGAGTGCGGAGGTTTCGCCAACGGCCTGTTTGTGCACACATGGGCTTGTATATGTGTCTACTGACAGCTTCATATAACATACACACGTCTTAATGTTCGTGTGTGACAGGGAAAGACAAATGTTTAAGAGGAAGTGTGTGTGTGCGTGCGTGTGTGTTTCTTCCTATGCTGAGGCCTCATTTGCAGTTTTTGCATTTAACTCTGGCAGTGAGGTACGCCACGTGCCGGGAACGTGGCACTCGACAAAGCATTAGTTTACTGATCACATACACACACATTCACACACACACACGCGCTGCAGCTAATGGTTACTGGCAGATCCAAGCACGAGCGAAGGGGGCGAAATGAAAGAGAGGGGTTAAGTCGCTGAGTATGGCGGGATTTAGACCTCAAACAGTTAGAGGGAAAGAGAGGGAGAAAGAGAGAGAAATAGTGGGGGGGAGTGTGGGGGGGGTTAAAGAGTGCAGTGAATGACTCACTGAGCGTGTAAGTGTTTAACTGTGCCGTACTGGTGTTAGTGAGTGATAGGGAAATCTACAGGGACCAACGGTGAAGGTAATGCCACCAGTGCGCCAGTACCGTCTCTCTTTCTCTTGATTTCCTCTCTCTGTTTCTGCTTTTTCTGCTTCTCTTTGAGCCTCGGGAGACGGAGGAAGAGAAGAACACGCTGTGGAAGGAAGACGGGATATCCCTGCATCTCATTTCTCTTCTCCGTGCCTCTGACTTTCTATCCTTCCTTCCATCCTGTGGTGCAAACGGATGCTTCTTTAAACAGATGAGATATCCCAGATTATTGACCCGGTGTATTGATATGTTCCACATATCTTTGTGTGCATGCGTGTGTGTGTGTGTGTGTGTGTTTGTCCTGGGAGACTAATGCTATGCCTTCAGTTTCTGCTGCAGAGAAATCAATGACAACACAAGCGTTCTGCCTTGGAAAACCAATGATGGGGTGGTTAGCAGCACAGTGTGCACATTGTGTGTATGGAAGTTTATGAATGTTTATGTGAGCTTGTTAGTGGGTATGTGCACATCCTCTTCAGCCCTGCAACACAGAGGTATAACAAGACTACAGGCTAGGCTACAGCGATAAAACACTGCTAATCCTCACTAGCTACAATGTGTTTCCAACCTGGAGGTGTTCATTAGCGCTGGGTAATGGTGTCCAAGGTGAGCTAATGCGTCAGGTCCTTTCAGAGACCGGAGAGGGCCATTTGTGCCGCGGCTGCTGAGATTGATTGGGGGTGGGCGAGAGCGGCATATTGTAGCATCGTTAGCCTTGCTCATTGACCATATGGAGATCAATACTTAGAGCGGCCCGAGGACAGTCAGAAACACACACAAACGCACACAAACATTCCTCTATGGGCAAACATGGAGGAAGAGAAATGCACACGCTCACATCCACAAGCAGCCTGTGGTCTAAATAATGTTAATGATTTGACCATTAGGAGTGAGGCATGAATCAGTGGTAATGGCTACAAGAGAGGGGCCGTATTGATAAATTGTTACACATGTACAAGCACGTACACGGGCACACAGGACATACAAATACACACATGCAAGTACACACAACATAGCATGGAACAAAGTACAACGAAAGCCACAAAATCTAGAAAATCGAGCATGTGTCCAACAAGGGTTGCAAATGTAGCTGATGCACTGTGGAGGAAACAAAGACCTGTCGCATCCTGCCATCAAAGTCATTTATGATCAGGACCAATCACGATACAGGCACTATATAAAATGGCTAATGAAAGTTGCATGTTTGCCCTCTGTTTTTTTTATCTTAAAGGTCCAGTGTGTAAGATTTAAGAGGCTCTGTTTACAGAATACGGCAGAAATGGAATATAATGTTGATCACTATGTTTTCATTAGTGTATAATTGCCTGAAAATATGAACTGTTATATAACCTTACAATGAGCCCATCTACAGATGCTGCAGGGCCTCTTCCACGGTGCCGCCATCTTGAACCACCAAGGTTTTACAGTAGCCCATAATGGACAAACTAAACACTGACTCTTAAAAGGACCTTTTGCATTTTTTGCATCCACCGTAGATTCTCCTTCACGCAAGAGAGCGAGGCATCACTAGATGCCACATAATACTACACGCTTTAACTCCTTCAGAGCAGGTTTGAATAATAGATCAACAGGTTTGAAGTTTTTACACTGACTCTACAATTAGAGGTGTGAAACAATCAATCTTACTGCAATTCTTACTGTCAAATATTTCATTAATAGAGTCAGGGAATAGTTCAACATTATGGAAAATATGCTTTCTTTCTAAGAGTGAGATGAGGAGTGTGAGGTGCGGAGCAGGTGTCTTGATGCATTTGGCCTCGGTGACAAAGCCATCTCACCTCAAGGTCCATTTAGAGGTCAGACTGAAGCTCTCAATTATATAACATGATGCTGAGAGAGTGCCTGGGAAAAAAAGGGACATCTATCTTGAAAGCTCCAAAAAAGAACCCTGTGGTGAGATTATTCTATCAAATGTCTCCGAGGTCAAGAATAAACATAAATGGAGATGTTTGGATACCAATTTTTCATCCCCAAAACCGATACCTGAACTTTGCACAGCACCAATCAGATACAAGTGTGTAGCTGTACGATGTATACTAACGCTGTATGATTGTCAGAGTGAGAGTATGGCTCTGCTGGGAAGTAGCAGGATCCCATTTTGGGATTTAGGGCAAATAAATGAAATGATAATGCTGCATAGATAACCACAATATGAACACAGATGTAAAAGTAACTACTTTGAATTTAAGAGCTGTTACATGTTTTAACTTAACTTTTGAGAAAAGAGGTGAGAACAATTATTCGCCTCTCAAAAGCTAACATAGCCGACAGTCAGTGAAACAATATTAGCCAGAACACAGCTTGAATGACATTCTTACAACTCAGAGCTCAGTGTGTAGCCTACACTTTTAACCACTTCACACGGTTTCCATGCTAGCCAGCCGGTACAGAGCAAAACAGAACATCCATTAACTTTAGGACATGCTCACACTCAGAAGGATGAATTCTTAGTACTGTTTCTGACCACTAAATCTTCAGCTTAAACCAGTTTTGGGAAGCGTGCACTCAGGTAACACTGCAAGGTCAGTATCAAAGGCCAGCTTTCTGACAGAGAAGTTGGTGGGCTGGAGGGAGGCGAGAGAGCGACAGGAGCGTTTAGGGCTCATATTCCCAGGTGAGTCTCAAGACACAACGCCGGCTATTTCAGTCTCATCTGCAAGGAGGGAGAAAAGGAGGAGCAGGAGAGGAGGAGCGGGAGGGTAGGAGAAGGAAGAACGGAAACTGAGGCTCTAAATTTAGCCCGATGCGACATTCCAGAGAAGAATAATACTGCTTCCCCCGACTGCTGCTGCCGCTGCTGCTAGTGGAGGAGCCCAGAGAGAGGGACCAGAGGTGGGAGACATTCAGAGACGATGATCATCCCATACGTTTTACAGACTCTAACACACATGCAAAAGGACTCAGCTCGAGACAATGGGCTACCCAAGTGAGACTTTTACAATGTTTCTGTGGTTAAAAGGAAACAATGCTGCGGTATGAAAAGTTTCCACTCATTGAATTGCTGGTGAGTGTGGAAGTTTTTTAGAGCCCGAGCACTCAGGGAAACTATCATGTGATTCTCTGCTCGTCCTCAAATCCCTGACCTTCTGCAGAGGGAGAGAGAGAGAGAGAGGAGAGAGGGGAGAGGTTAGTGAGGGGAGGAGGAATGTTAAAAAAGCGACGGAGCGGAGGTACTGAAAGTAAAGAGGCAGAGAAGAGAAGGGAAGGAAAGATGAGAGGGAGGAGAGAAGGATGAAAAACATACAAGGTAACAGGAATGAAAACATACCCCCACCTCCGATTGCATGCACACATGGGCAACAGAAACACACACCCAATGTTGTTGCTTCATGCGTGCGTGTATGTAAATGCTCTCGGGTCTCACATGACCGAACACACACACACATGCACACACACGCACGCACACACACACACGCATGCACACAGCTTGGGGTGCATCACCCACCAGGTAATATCAGAGCAGCTGCTATAGGTGTGGTGAGGAGTGCTACACATGACCTTTATTTGTCAGTGTGTTTCTGTGGAGAAGTGTGGATGTCTGTGTACATGTGTGCCAGTATGTGTGTGTCTGTGTATCTGTGTGTTTTCACACAGGACGGTACAGGAAAAACAGAGCTTGCAAATTTTCCACAGTGACCAGAAACGAAGGAAGCTATCATCAAATAATCACTTCAGCAGACTCGCAACACTTAAACTGTGTCCTCTCCACTGAGATGATCTGTCTACACACACAAACACGTTTGTTTAAAAGCATAATTGTGGTTTATTACAACTTGGGTCTGATTTTCATAGCCTTGCCTACACTTCCTTTCAGTTGTGATAACATTGTGCCCCTCAAAGTGATCACAGAGATCTGGCAACATCCAAGTCCAACAGGAGAGGAAACAAGAGCAGTCGGATCATCAGAGAGGAGATAAACGAGCCAGATTATCTTTATTTGGAGGTAAAACTGAAAGTAAAATGTCGCCAGCAATCTCTCACTCCACCAAAAAAGTGTGTGTGCGCAACTACGGCAAGGTCAAAGTAGGAAATCGGTGTGTAAAGCGCGACTAAGTTTGGTGAGTAATTTTCCATCCGCATTTGTTTGCATATGTTGATGTCGATCTTTGATTCATCTCCCCAGCGAACTCCGCAAGAAAGCAAACAAGCTCTCTAAAATGTTGAAGTATTCCTTTAAAACCTGTAAGATTGGGAGGCTGCGTTCCCACATCGCAGTAAACTTTATGGACAGCACATTGATTATGGCCTGATGTGAAAAAACTGAGACCACCGTTGGAATAAACGGAGTTATTCTTTTATTATAACACCTTAACTGCGCTGGAGTGGTGGGGTGACAGCAAGATAAAGCAGAGTCGTGTTAACTCAATTACAGTGCAGAGTACAAGTGCGTGAAAAAGTAAAAGGAGGAAAGAGAGAGTGACAGAAAGAGGGAGAGAGAGGGAGAGAGAGAGAGGGGGGGGGGAGTGGAGCCAGAGTTCTGGGCGGGGGAGGGCAAGTTTGTGCAATTTCAGCAGGAACTGTTTGTGCCGTTCCAGACCGGGGTGACATGGCAGTGGCAGGCATTAACAAACAATCAGAGGCAGCAGAACATCACGATCAAACCGCGGCTCAATTAAACTCATTTCTCAGCAGAGATGCTCCGGGAGCGTTCCCGCTAGTTACTCCTAAAAGGGCTCACATGATTGAAAGTTGGGTGAAGGTACGACAGGAGAATCTGTGCATTAGTGACCTCTTATTACACGCAGACAAACAACCCCACCCCTTCTATCGCCCCTCTTCCTCTGTCTCTGTCGCTTTCTCTCAGGGGTAGAGCGACGTCAGGGCCCGCCCACAACGAGGTCAAAGAGAGATTTACTTCCTTATCAATTGGGCCAGACAGCTGCCTGTCAAAGGAAAAGAGAGAGACAGAAAGAAGGAGAGATGAAAGACGGAAACGTGGTACGAGATGGAGGGCTGCGATGGGCAAGGTCACGTTACTATGGAGATTTTACAGCAGCGTGACGTCGAAGGCGCCTGTTGTGACTATCTGACACAGACGCACACATCAAGGTCTCCGGTACAGAGAGTGAAAGACAGGCAGGAGGGTGGACAGGAGGCAAGAAAAAAAAAAGGAGGGAGAGAATGATAGATGGAAAACGAGACAGATTTGGTCTTTTGCTACGGCAGCAACGGAGAAAGTAGAGAGCTCGGTGTGTGTGCGCGTGTGTGTGTGTGTGTGTTGCTGCAGCAGCCCTCCTCTGCCAGATTACAGAGTGACGTAGTGTTATCATTTCTCTGATAGGAGCTCTGCCACAAGAGGAGGAAGAGGAGGGAGGGAGAGAGGGGATGGAGGGAGAGGACAGAAAAGGGGGAGGGGTGACGAGTCTCATTGCTGGAAAAATGGTCTGATAGCCAAGAAAAGGGCAGGGAGGGAGGGAGGGAGGGAGGGAAAAAGGAAAAGTGAGGCAGAGAGAGCAGAGATAGAGACATAGTGCCACACAAAGGAACAGAGCATACACAAAGAGAGAGATAGACAGGCGGAGGAGAAAAAAAGAGGGCAAAGGAAAGAGAGAGGAGTAGAAAGTGAAGGGGGTGGGGGGGGCCGGGAGCTTGAAAAGAGAGAGTTCTTTGTGCGAGAGATCAGAGAGTGCAACAGCAAGGCGAAAAGTTGAAAAACAAGCGAGAGAAAGAAAAGGGCAGCAACAGCAGCAGAAGAAGTAGGAAAACAGAGAGGTGGCCGAGAGGTGAGAAGACAACAGGAGGAAGACGTAAAGAAAGAAAGAATGAGAGAAAAATGAAGGACAAGACACAGTGAGGTGCCCCGAGCGACTGGTGGGTCACAGAAAGTGTGTGTGTGTGTGTGTGTGTGTGTGTTTGTGCGTCCACATGGCAGCAGCGAGCAACATTTACAAAGAGGCAGCTGTTCCATTAGCTACTGCCATTGTGTCTAATTACATCCTGGTCTCCTTAGACACACACTCACACCCTTGCACACTCGCACGCACACACGCAAACACACACACACACGGCATATGTGCATAAAAACACACAATCACTGCCTCTCCAGCCAACCAAGAAATCCCTACCATGCACGCTAACAAGGAAAGGAACTCGGAGTGAGAGAGCCACAGCGTGTGTGTGTGTGTGTGTGTGCTTGTGTATGCGTGTGTTAATCACAGTGTCATGCACACTCCCTTACAACCCCAACCCCCCCTCAACACAATCTTATGAGACAGAGAAAACATCAACGGGTGTGTGTGTGTGTGGTTAGCCAGCATCTTTCTCTTGCTTTCTCACTCACAGTCACTCACACACACACACACACACACACACACACACACACACACACACCTCCCCCCTTTGAGGAGAGGAGGATCTGAGGCTTTGTGAAATACCAAACATACCAGAGAAGCCACATGAGAGAGAAAAAGGCAGCTTTTGAGGAGCCTCAAAAGACACACACACACACACACACACTTGCACACTACACGCACACGCTGAATGAGGCACAGGGCGCGCAGTTGTTAGAGGAACGAGGCAAACACGCGCACGCACACTAAGCTAACATGATGTAAAAGCAGATAGACAAACACATATTCACGCGAACCACACGCAAACATACAAACACACGCTCACACACATGCTCACGTACGCATACAGACTTCCTCCCTAATCAGCTCAGTGCTGTAGCATTTGGATAAGAAGCACTCGTAAGACTCCTTGACAATGGTGAGACAGGAGAGCTTACATTGTATTAAACCAGACAAAACCATACACAAGCATCCTTCAAGCTAAGCACGGCTGCAGTCTGAAGACACAACACCAGCAGCTACATGCTAACACACCAACACCAGTGTGCTTTTTCCATGAAGCCGAGCCAGGTTAGGTCACAGTTTTCCATTCAGCACTCGGAACAAAAAGGTTTGTCAACACGAGATGTGGAGAAACCTTCAGACATAAAACAAACAGCATGAAACAATGAAAGCAGACAACGTGGAATGGAGGGAAAACCAACTGTGCGCGTATAAGTGTGACTGCGAGGGAGAGTGAAGTAAGTGACAGACGACGAACATGTAAATGAGCAAACACAGGAAGGTTCTGGTGAGATGTGAGGCAGGTTGGTTTGCAGAAGTTGTGTGTAAAATAAAAAGAAAGAAAAAAAAAGAGAAAAGAGATTCAAGCTAGAATTTGCAAAAGTGTGTGGTCGACATGTTCTTGGGTTAAACACTGAACCCTGCCTTGGTGTTTTCCTAACTGCTGGTCCCCAGAAAGATAGGGACGGTTGCATCAGGGCGAGGTCATCCGGTCTAAAAAGCGTATACCAAACCAGATATGTGGATCTCCAGCGAGCAGCCGCTGCGTTGCTGGTGCATTGTTGACAGCATCACACATCCGTGGTGTCACACCATTGCTATCTATGTACGTCTTCACGCTTGTGTTGTCTTGTGCGGTTCACCAGGATACACCGTCAGGATCCTGACGCTGGCACGCATCAACTCTTCATCATGTCATGACATTTGCTCTTCATGACATTCAGGTTCATGGTTTGTGACGTGATGTACAGTAGACACATTTCTGAGTAGGTGTGTTGCATATTAAACTTTCCTGAGATTCTTTAGCTTGTACCCCCTCCCCCTCTGTTTGTGGCCGCTGCCATGTATTCCCTCAAACTGCAGCTGCTAGCCTTACACGCTCACTACGAGCCGGCTAACAAGCAGCAACTTCCACCGAAGACAAATCAGGCCTGAGCAATGAATCATAGTAATTTCATTATTATCACTTGAATTTTTTGCCATGAGTCATAAAAATCTTGTCGTTCTAATGTGCACAAACAGGTCGACACCAAATGTGGTTTACAGTGATGATTAACCTCGAGGAGAGCTGCCTACGACAACAGTCTTGAGTCACGAGATTATGCGTGCATCCTGAATCTATACAACAAACGATAATGTCTTTCTTAAGATTTAACTTAAGAAAAACACTTTTTCTGGATTCACAACCAACAACTGTGAGCTGCTCTAGTTTCTTTTTTTGCACTGCATCATGGGAAAATGGTATCCATATCCAGTCTGGTTTGAGTTTCCTTGATTTTGTCACTTTTCCACTGTTTACTCTAAACGTGCTTGAAATTAGGACGCCGTATAGATTTGTTTTGGTATTTGAGAACATGTCACAGTTTATGTGACTGCTGTAGATCAAAATAGCAGGCTGGATATGAATCGTTGCGCTCGTATTAATCATATCTGGAGTGGTAGATTGACAAAGGATGCTGATTTTCACTCTTGTTTATATTTGTTGATAAAAACCATGTAGGCATGGAGCTAGCTCATCGTCAGCTGTGTGGAGAAAAACACAAAAACTGACCTCCAGTTTCAGCCCATCTGTGCTCAGACTGATTAACAGATATATTTTTTAAAAAAGGGACACACGTGCAGTGTTGTTTATAACACATTGGGTGCGATGTGTTTACACATGTTGTATCTGGTCACAGAGAGATTTACGCCATCGGGCGTCTGCTTACCTCAGACCGTCAAATTCTGTGTTTTTATATCTGAATACAAAGTCAACAGGACAAGAGGAGGATGGAGAGATGGAGAGAAAGGACAGATGAAGCAGGCAGGTCACCTCATTGAGCTTGTCATCAGCAAAACCAGACATCGTTCTCACTCTCTCTCTCTCTCACATACACACACACACACACCACAGGTTTCTCTCATCTTACACTCAGGAGGGGAATGGGAGGAGTTAGCCTTATGAGTGACTGCATTACCAGTGCTCTGAGGGCACATTGTCCATTACAGCTCATTAGTTTCCTAAATCGCTATTCATTTTCAATGGGGCGCCCTGTGGTCTAATCCCACCGTGAGGAGGAAATGGGAGGCCATACAGGAGGGAACGAGACCGATCAGTCACGTCATCAACAAAGAGCCTGACACTATATTGACGTCAAGCAAAGCAAATACAACATCTGAGGAGATGCGCACACCCCCACCCACAGCCCCGCTAACGACAGGTATGAGCTTGGTGAAAGAGTCACATACTCTCTCACACACACACACACACACACACACACAACACACACACACACACACACACACACACACAGTCTTCATCCCCATTTCCATCCCCCACCTTGATTTATGGGCTCAACCTGGGAGATTGCTTTCCACAAGAGAGGGAGAAACATACACCAGGCAGCCTTTAGAAAGACACACACGCACACACACACACACACACACACACACACGCATGCACACACAATGTCATAAACCCATGCCTGCCGTCCATGTCAAGGTGAAATGGAGTAGGAAAACAAATAGATGTGTTAGTGGCAAACCACCGGTCCGCTGAGCAGTGACTGTGGAATAACTGTCGGACACACACGCGCACTTGAATGATTTATTTTTTTCCATCTACATCCGGCAATCAGCAATCACCTAAAGATGTAGAGGTGTGCAGGTCGTACCTGACCTAGAGACGTCAAATGATCCGAAAAAGATTACTATTTTGTTTTAATGCGTCACTGCTCAGTGCTACAAACCACTAACACTGTCACGCAGAGCTTTACCTTTACCTAACAGTTCTCTAATACTTGATGAAGTTCAGGCAATCTGGGAAAAATTCCTACAGTGGAAAAAAAAGCTGATTTAAATCACTGTGACAGGCAGGTATGTCACCTAACCGGCCTCTTTTAAACCCCCCACATGAAACAAGCTAATGCTCCTGGTGTGTTGATTAATGGCCACAGTGGAATGGCTCATCCTCAGGGGCTGGGCTAGGAAACACTGATATGGTTGCTTAGCTTTGCAATATAGTGTGGCTATTGGTCCATACGTATTATGAGAGATGTGCTAAATGTTAAACAGTATTAGTGGTCTATTTATTTCATTGTGTGTCTTTATATGTGTGTGTGTGTGCGTGTGTGTGTGCGTGTGTGTGTGTGTGACACCTGGTGAGCAGCTGCTAGAGCAACATTTCTATTTCAGGATTTCTAAGGATGACATTGTGATACATGCATGGAGGTGTGTGTGTGTGTTTATGTGTGTGATGCGACGGTCTCCAAAACGGGCCAAAAGAGACCCAAATGCCCTTGTGTATGTGTGTGTGTGTGTGTGTGTGACGCAAAATAGCAGTGAGCCAAGAGCCCAGGTGTCAAAACGGTTACTGAAGACTGATGGTAGCTCAGTTGTGTTTCAGTCTATAGGTGTGTGAGTGAGTGTGCGTGTCGTCTCTCTCAAAACAGAAACATATAACCTCTAACACCCAGAAATAGCCTTCTGAATGATACTGTCAGCATGATCTGTAGTCTATTATCGTCCAGCCAGCGAGCTGGATCCTGCTGAGCAGAACCAGGCTCTATAACAGCGGACAGTGCTGCTGTGGATTAGCCTACATAACATGAACATGTATTAAAGGATGTAATGCAGGGTACTTAGCATAGCTGGATTTAGAGCTGCCCCTGCGTCTCTGCCGGAAACCAGAGGGGGAGCAGATGTTTGGCTTCCTTTAGGATACAGAAACTCACCGCACATCATCCCCGTTTAAACCAGGAAGAACTGAATATTAGACTGGGGAAAAGATTTAGAAATGACGGCCGGTTAGCCAGAAATGTCCTCCTACATTTCCCATCATGCAAGCCATAGATTAACCGACATGTAAGACATGTTGTAACACGTATCTTTAGATTCCTACAGCTGCAGCTTGCCTTTAGTAGGCTCCGTTTTTTCCCATCCTGCTCAACCCCCCCAATACAGTGTGATCATAATTGCTGTTTTACTACCTGGGTAGGAATACATGATTACATCGCATCACATGTCAGCCGCTTTCATACGACAACTAGCATGTTAATTATCATTTCCACAAAATAAAAGTTGTTTAACACTGTGAGAACAAAACACTGTCATGCACTGCAAGAGAGCCATGCATGATAATATGTTTTCACTGTGATTTTATGTTTCTGCACAAGCTCGGGTGGATGTGTCTGAAACAAGGCTGCAGTGAACTCAACACTGATCCACAATAACAGGATGTGGGGCTGTGACGAAGGTTCGATACGATCAATAAATCAGCTGGCGGCCTATGCGGCCCTCCGTCTCCTGTTCGGCTCAGGTGGATCATTTATAACATTGTGTGTGTCGCGGCCGCTGTCCGAGGTGCTGATCCGGGGACCACCAGGGATGTGAGAGCTGTCCGGAGTACTCGCCACCGCCGCCGTCGCCGTCGATGTGCTGACGGGCAGGATTCCCACTGCTAACAATGACAGAATACAATCTGCAGTGCTGAGAGGAGTTGCTGCTCTACACGCTTGTATTATTTTAGGAAGGTTGCCGGTAAATTCTGCTGTTGTGTGTCTACTGTCACTTTTCTGGGTACCAGTTGGATATTTTCTGTTCCTCTTGGATGCCTCTGTGCTGATTTGAGGCCTCCTGTGCCGTCCCCAAACCACTTAACCAAAAGACACAGATGTAAAGCATGAAACTGAAACTAGACTTGTTTTCAACTGCACTCGACACCACAGACTGAATAAAGTATGCGAGCTGACTTAACACTGATTTATGTAATGGCATGCTGTGTGCCAAACAGAAATTAACTGTGCTGAACTGTCAATTAACAAATCTGATCTTCAGTAAGAGGTGTTAATAGTACATCGTCTTGTTCCCACATGAAGGTGTTTGCCCTCGAGGCAGAAGAAACCTGTCCTTGTAACCACAAAAGCAGAGCCACATACACACACAAACATGTACAGGTTTTGTTTACAGTACACACACACACAGCCACGGGAGAAAATATGCACGCACGTACAGAATGCACACACACACACACACATATACACGCGCGCGCACACACACAGGTTTGCTGTTGATGGCGCAGGTAAAGCTGTGCTTTCCCAAGCAGTTTGAACTTTGTGTGAGACTGGCAAACATCCCTGTGTGTAGGGTAAGCAGATTTTCTGCCTTCTTGCGCAAAAACTACAATAAGGGAGAGTGGGAATGGCGACGGGGAGGGAGGGTGAGAAGGGATGGCATGGGGAGAGAGGGAGGGATAAGGAGAATGACAATGTGCTTTAGTGCTTACCTTCAATAAAGTGATGGTAAGCAGGAAAGAAGGTCAGAGGATATATGGGGAAGGTGAGCACTCTTCCCTCAGTCTGTCTTATTGTCTTGAGGAATGGCGGCAGTGCAGCGCACTCGCAGGTGGAGCGAAGTCACGTGACTGCTTACCTGCATCAAGTCGAAGCTGTTTACACGTCTCAACACACCTTCAGCTCAGCGCCTTCAGCTGAACTCCAGCACAAACTATGGAAAGTAACAACTATTTATAGAAGGTAGACATGTAGTGTAAGTGAAGAGGGAAACTTTTCTGCTTGGACTACTTGACTGCACAGTTTGGAGACTTCAGAGGAATTTAAGAGGCAGTTTGGTTATCAATTCATCTTCCTTTTTAATATAGTCGCTTGTGAATGCCTCAAATTTTTCTCCGTAGAAGAGAATGTAGACTGAAGTGATCCTCTTCTGGAGATATTTTGAAGAGGAACATGTCTGGTTTTCTGAAATATGAGATGAAAGCCTTCATAAGTGAGCTATTTTTTACAGCTGAATAAAAAAGTTACTTCCATTCAACAGGAGTTTTAAAGGGCCAAGCAATTTGTTGATCAATTGAGAAAATAGCTGAAAAGATGAAAACAATCATTAGCTGTGGCCCTACACTGAGTTACAGGAGAAAATTGATTCTTAAGTCAGCCATTCACTTAAAAAAAAATTCAAATATGACAGGTCTGTGCCATACATAGAGAGGCTGACTTCAGTGTTTCATCGTGGAGCTGCTAGTCCTGTTTTACACCGGATGTTTCGTGGGACAAGTCTTCTTGTCCTCACTTTGATCCTTTGATGTGGTTTCACGGCCACTATACAACCAAATGTTGCTGTTCGCAGAATGTCAGAGCTTTGCTGGAGGGTTGACCATGTGTTACTGTTTACAGATACAGCATATGAAATAAACCAGGAGACTACTTATCCCAGCACTCCCGCACCTAATATCTACAGTACAGTGACAAAGAGTGCATGCAGTCACAAACCTGGAATATGCAGAGCACAAGACAAAAATAGGATCTTTTAACCACATTTATCTCTCTCTCACACACACACACACACACACACACGTATGCACACACGCACACACAAACCAGGCAATTGGATTTTGCTGCTGCAGAGAGCAGCACAGAGTGACATGAAGCATGTGAGACTGACGCTCAGTGCCGCCAAATTGAAACTCTGTGTCTAAAGTGAATTATCTTTGGCTTGGGCTGCCTCACCGCTCGCTCTCTCGCCCTCTCCCTCTCTCTCTATCTGTGTTTGTGTGTGTAAAGTTTTAATGTGAGGGTGTGTGTGCGAATGTGTCCCGGAATTAGTGGGGCTGCGCATCGTTCCTGGTAAGGGTGTGTGTTTATTTGTGCAATTGGATGTGTTGGGAAGCTTGGGGAATAATGATATAAGACTGTAAAACAGCAGATGGGGGGAGTTAAAACACACACGCGCGCGCACAAACCCACACATGCACACACCTCTGGTATGGAGTAATCTGAGTATTCCTACAGTCAGATAGTCACTATAGTGATAGTCATTGCTGCTGCTACTTTAAAAAAATTTTTGTTTTGCATACAATGACAGCTGTATATAAATTCGGCCCTTGTGTGTGTGTGTGTATGTTCAGGTATGCAGTTATGTCAAAACAGTGGTCCTCAATGTCTGCCCGTGACAGCCCCGTCCCCTCTCCTCCACTCCTCCACCTGCCATCTTTCTCTTTCTGTGTCTTATCATGGCGAATGAGACAATAAGACCCCTGATAGGTGTCCTGTGCCATGCCTGATAACACCGCCTCCCTCCACTGCAGCTGTCACGCCGGCTGATAGATGGACCGGGTAAAGCCACACATGTACAAATCATGGGCCGGTACAGTACACACAGTACAGGCACAAGATGTGTTTGCTGACAGGAATAAAAAGACAGGACAGAGCATGCTAATGTGTTAGCCTCAAAATACACGCTAACGTGATGTGAATACAGATAATGAAGTTATTTTAGTCCTCTCCAAAACAATAAACGTTGACTGTAATGTTAATTGTATAAACGTCTTGTTGTCTTAGCATAAGTCAAACACTGCTACCTGTAGCTGTGTTAGCAGTAGCCTCATGTAAATTTCTCAAATTGCTAAAAAAAAAAAAAAAAATTGTTTTTTGCGTAGTAATGTTAAACTTGCTCTACGGTGTGCTACTTGCAATGTTAAGCAGCAGCGCCATGTAGCACTGGCTACGAGCTAGATAGCAAATATCCCAATTTAAGCACATAATATAATAAATACCAACATGTAACGCTTTCCATCTTAATGTTTAAACCAGGGCCTCCAGAGCAGTCAAATGTTGGCTTTGTTAGTCGTCACACTATTACATTACATTAGCCAGGATTATTTAGGAGCTGCCAGATATCTTAAGCTTGACTTTAGTGTTATGTTGTTACAAAAGAGCTCTGAGCTGGGTCTAACTA
Source organism: Nibea albiflora (assembly GCA_014281875.1). Lineage (NCBI taxonomy): Eukaryota > Metazoa > Chordata > Actinopteri > Sciaenidae > Nibea > Nibea albiflora. The sequence goes on from CM024789.1 coordinate 24,738,717, forward strand.
TTCTGGAAATTATGTGAAATCACCAAACAACATGTCCCAATAATAATGATAAAAGGTGTAAGCAGTCCTGGTCTCACAGATGAAACAGGCTTACATGGTATGAGGGAAATCATGCACAGTCTGCATGCACCCACACGGTCCTGACCGAGGAGAGCTCTAATACGCTGAAATAAGTGAAAACACCTGTGTAGGTGTAGCATGGGCGTGAGTTATTAACCTTTAACAGTATGATGCGAGTCTGAATTGATAAATAGAATACATGCATTTTAAAAAAAATCCTAGCTGGATCACTAAATCAGGTACAACGTTACACTTTCATGCCCATTATGCGGTTTTTCCAACTTAAACTAAAATAATTACAGTCCTGTTTGTTGTTATTAACATAGTCAGGAATACATTTTAAGTTTATCTTATCTGATATGAACTATTCAGACAAGATGGCACACTGGGAACAGGCGAGTCTGATGTTATGAAGTCTTATAAACTGGAGACAATGTCACATCTTTGATATGAAGCTGCAAATTCTTTCTTTTTATGTGACCTTTTTAATATTATGTCTGGCCCACACCACCAATGTAATAAGTTGTCGCTAGTCCTTCTTATATTTTATTAGGGTAAACTCTGATCTCAGGGATCGTGTGATAATCAAACAATGTGTTCAGTGCTGTGACGTCTTTTGTTTCATAGATTTGCTGCTGATTAGCTTTCTGTAGGCGTTTCTCTCCCCAGCTATAATATGTACTGCGAATTTCAGTCAAAGGGTGATAGAGAGTAAAGTAAAAGCAAAGTAACATATATATGTGTGTGCAAATGTTGCAGATCATAAAGCAACTAACATGATTTTTATTATCAGAAGCATCTGAAATCATGGGGCATCTTATAACAAACACATAAAACTGACTTACATGAGCATAAACTGTATCCTATAGACCCAAATAATTAATCAAACTATACAAACTGTGTGTGTGTGTGTTTGTGTGTGAATGAGGGGGAGCCACAGTGCCAGTGGGAGAGAGAGGAGAGGGAGGGTAGGGAGTGTGGGAATAAAGACAGGGGGGAAAAGGAAAGAGATGGAGAGAGGGAGCTCTGCGCAACCATCAATCACCTTCTCGGGGTTCAAGTTTATTTGGCTTAATTTTTTCCTTTTTTTGAAATACACAGCACACAGGAGGAGAGGAGCTGGGGGATGGGGAGAAAGAGATGAAAACAGAGGGAGAAAACAGCATGGGCGGCGAGGGGAAGAGGGAAGAGGAGGTAGAGAGTGATATACAGAGGAGGGGGGACTACCTGGGAGTGAGAGGATGAAGAAGGAGGCACAGAAGTCTGGAAATAAAGTCACTAGAAACAGATACTTCTTCCTCACGCGACACAACAAATCTGTAAGAGAGGGAAGGAAGAGACAGAAGCCAAGTGCACACATCGAGGTGTGTTTTCTCCAAGAGAGAGTGTGTGTGTGTGTGTGTGTGTGTGTGTGTCTGGATCCACAGCCTGCCTCGGAGCTCTAATGAGAGACCAGAGCTCCCTCCGTCTCCAGCTCCTCAATCACTGCTCCGTCCCCCCTGCTCTCCGCCCGCGCTGCTGTCGCTCCTCATAACTATTTGGGCAATTCTATGTAGGTTACTCTCCCTTTCACCGTCTCCATGTTGCCCTTTTTTTTCCTCTTTCTCATATGCGCGTCATGTGATCTTTCTCGTGTTGGGATCAGTTTCCATACCTCCCCTGCCCTAAAACAGCACATGGTCCATGAGCCTGTCTTCCCCATGTTCTCATACAGTTCTCTTTTTCCAGTGCAGCCCACTTCTCCATGCATATTGCCCTACTAACATATGACTCACAATTCCTCCATGCCATTCAGCTCATTCATTCCTTCTGGTTTACCATTTAATCATCTCTTTCCTCTTCTCTCTTTCCCCCGTCACTATCTCTCCATCTTTCTGGTTTTTCAAACCAAAACTGATGTCGCGTTTTGTTCAGCGTTGTATCACCTGTTAGTTTTAGCAGCTGTGCAGAGCAGTGGAACGGTGGAAAAGCATCTATACTCGACCTGGCTCCGAAACATCCATGATGTGAGATGGCCATTCGAACCTCATTTTGTAACACAAGATTCATCTATGGGAGTTTTTTTTAAAGGAACAGAGCGCTAATGCAGCTTATTAACTGCGATGCACCGTCAACTTTTATTTAAGTTCTATAAACTGCTCCACAATAAAGATGAAAGTGGAACATGGAGCAAATATAATTTATTTCTTAAATAAACTCAAAATAAATATTTTCCTCTTAGCAAATGAGCTAAAAAGCTTCTGAACCAAAAGATTTAAAACATCTGACATGTAGGCTAACATGGGAGCTAAATGTAGGGCTGCTTATCTAGACTGCACTGGACTGTGGCATCCTTTTAGGCATGTATGATGTGTCGTCGTGTTCTGAACACAAATTTTTAAAAAAATTACATGCTTACACTTGAACAGTTTGCTTTGACTTCAGGCGCCTTTATCAGGTTGAGTAAACTAATGGTGTCATTGACACCTGCTCCGGTCTTAAGTCAGGCATCATGATTTGTGTCACTTTATGTCCCGGTGCACCAGAATAATTGATGCGCTCACAAAAACAATTATTGCCTTCAGTGCTGCAAGAAGAAGTACCAGAATACTCAATGCAAAGTTAAGACTGTTGTTGATGTTGAGTCTAGCAAATATGAAAAAAAACAAACAGAATCAAGCCGCCCAAAGTTCTACCACTGACTGACATTTTTGAGGGTGTATACTGTGGGAAGAAAATGAGTGTGTGAAAACTTTGACGAGTTCGGCTTTCCAGTTTGTGCATTGTTGAAAATGAATATAGAATCTGGCAAATGTAGCATTTTGCCTGTCTGAACATGGCAAATTTGACTTTGTTTGGCATATATGCACAGCTCGACACACACACACACACACACACACCTCCCTCCCTGTGCTCTCCCACACCCTCACTCGTTACTCTCTCAGTTTTCCTGACTTCCTTCAGCCACTCTCCTTTCTCTCTTTTCTCGGTATCAGGTACAAGACTGTTGGATTAGGCTCCTTTAAGAGCGGATTAGCTGTGTCGGAGCCGTTTGAGGTAAATTGCTCCAAGGAGTCAATCTACCCCCACCACCACCACCACCACCACATCCTTTCTCTTCTGTAAGACACAGAGTCAAAATTCTCAACCTAATCCTCAAAGAGCCTTACCGCGCCTCCCTCTGTCCTGCTCCCTCTCTGTCTGCCTTCTCTATTTCAGGTTTTTTCCCTCCCCCGTTCTCTCCCTCCCTTCTTTCAGCCCACGCAGAGGAGTGATGAGGAGTGGAAGAGTGACAGACGTGTGGTGCTGGGTGAGGTGGGGTGAGGTTTTGGTAGGGGGCTGGCATGCAGATGCAGAGACTCAGACAGACACACACACACAGAGGTGAACGGTATGACTTAACAAGACTGGCTGCTTTTGTCTTGTGTGTGTGTGTGTGTACCTGCTGGAGCATGTCACTAAACAGTGGTGAGTGGTGTTCATGCACAATGTGTGTGCGTATGTGTGTGTTAGCATCTGACTGAGCAGATGGGGAGGATGGGGTGCATTTTGGGGACAAGGGCGGGGTCACATCTGTGTCGTCCCTCGCGTTTGTCTTTGTGTGTGTGTGTGTGAGTTGCTTGGCATCGGTGGCCACATTTAGAGCCATCAACACAAACAAGGTGATTAGCACATCGGGACAAACACGTTATTACTGGAAATTAATGGACTGACCTCGTACTCCTTCTAATAGCCAACTGTTTTCCCTTTTATCTCTCTCAACATGTCCAGAAAAAAATGGTATTCTGTTTATTCCAGGCTTCTATCCAATTTGTACAACACTGATAGTGTGCTGTTAATGCAATCTGCAGCGCAGCCTTATGCCATATTTATCACTAAACTATACACAAGTACAACCTGCTTATAGCCTGGAACATTTGGACAGAGACAGGCTGTCGCGTGTACACACACACACACACACACACACACACACACACACACACACACACACACACACACACACAAGCTACCCCTGCCTACCCTCGTCTTGGAGCTGCCATTGATTTGGGCTTGCAAGGTGCTGTGGGCAATGGTTGCCATGGCAACCGGCAGCCGAGCAAGGCAGCCAAAGTTTGAGCTGGCATGGGGAGAGAGGGTGTGTGTCAGTGAGTGTGTGTGTGTGTGTGTGTGTTCTGGACTGTTTGTGAGTGTGTATATAAGAGGTAGAGCAACCAAGCATACATTTCTGTTCCTCTGTGTCTGAGTGTGTGTGTGTGTGTGTGTGTGTGTGTGTGTGTGTGTGTGGCGCTGGCGGGGTGACAGCAGTCTGTTTAGTATGCAGCCTTCTGACTGCATCTCCTTTCCTCCCTCCCTTTGGCCCACAGACACAGCATAAGAATGATCTAACCCCCCCCCCCCCCCATGTACATGTGTGCACGTGCGCACACACACACACACACACACACACACACACACACACACACACACACACGGTTGCTTTTCTACATATGCACATTCTTAAAGTCACATTTACACACACACACACACACACACACACACACACACCGATGCCATGTTGGTGGTTTCCCACACTGTGCGGCCTGCAGGTCAATAATACAGATGAGGTTAATATAAGGGAGGACTTGATTACACACACACACACAAAGACACACACTCCACCATACAGTGACATTCCTCTGTAAAAGCAGCCTGTTGGTGGAGGTGAGTATTGATATTTCCTCTCCAACCCTATATTCACACCCCCAGGGTGTGTCGAATGGGTGGAGATGGTTTGTCTCAGTGTGTTTGCTCTGGCGCTGTCGTAGCGAACCAAACAGCTTTGTTGGGGTGTGTGTGTGTGTGTGTGTGTGTTGTGGGGTGGGGAGTCAGGGGACCCTGGGAATTGTTTTCCCTCCTGCTGCTCCCGATGCCTCACAAACACACAAGGCATAGATACATAAACACACTTATGTGCCCACTCTTATCTCAGCACATTTGCATAATACGCTCTCTATCGTACTTACTGTGTATCACACACACGCGCGTTTATAATCTCACTTACATTACACACTGCTGTATCAAACACATGCACAGTCTAGCATTAAACCAAAAACACACACATATGTTCTATTAAGAACATACACAAGCTATGATACACTCACACACACATATTATTGATCGGGAGTAGTGAAGTGGAGCTCAGCACTAACAGCTCCCTCTAAGCACAGGAGAGGCAGAGTGGTTAAGGAGGCAAGGAGGAGGTCGAGGGAGGGATGAGGTGGGAAAGGAAAGAAAGGAAACGTGAAGAGAGGAAAGGAAATGTGAAGAGAGGAGAAAAGAGGAGAGGGAAATGAAAGGACACAAAAGGAATGGAAATGTGAGGAGAGGAAATGAAAAGTAAAAGTGAAGGGAGGAGGAAAGGTGACGAGGGGAGAGAGGAAGTGAACAGGTTTAAAAAAAATGGACAGCAGGAGCACAGAGAGAGCTGTTTGTCTTGTGTTTGTCTTAACAGGAAGCATCTCAGGAGGATCACACAGAGAGAGAGAGAGAGAAAATACACACCAGGACACAGCAGTCTCCACCCTGCCCCCTCCACCTCCCCGCTCCACCCAAACACCCCTTCACAACCTGCCCCCCCCCCCCTCCATCCTCCTCCTCCCCATCTTCAGAGCCTCTCTACAGGATCTGAGAGCAGCTCAGCTCAAAGAGAGAGGGAAGAGTGAGAGAGTGAGTTGTGTTCACTACTGTGTGACTAGGAGAATGTGTGTGTGTGTGTGGTGGGGAAGGGGAGGTGGGGTGACAGAGTGAGCAGGAGATAAAATGGGTGTAGGGAGGGAGGGAGCGAGGACGGGGAGGTAATACCTCTTGTGGGGATAGATGGAGGAAAGAGAGAGAGACAGAGAGAGAGAAATGACTTGGTGGTGCTGGCCACACTTCTTCTCTCTTCCTCTGTCACCTCCTTGTTGCCTCTTCCCTCCATCCTTCATCATGTGGTGTGTAACAGAGTCAGACAGATATCACTGAGGCCAATGCGGATATCATTATTCGTGAAAGAAAATGACGATAGCTGATAAAATATGTATGTTTTTATATCAATAACTACACTTTATTAAATTTACAATACATTAAACCTTCATTGAAGAAGTGTGACCCTGACAAGCAGAGATGATACAGAAGTGGTTACAGAAAATGGGTGGATGGATGAGCTGGTGTGCAGTGTGGACTAATCTGCATTATTAAAATCATTTTGATAGTCGAAATGACCAATAACTAATTCATCTTTGAATGAATGAACGAATGAGAAGCCCATTTTTCACAGCTTTACCTCGCTGTCAGACATGCCTTTTTTCTTTGCCACTGACTGCAGATCTTGCTTAGTCCTACGCACGAGGACAGCTGTGCTACGCACTGCATTACGCTGCGGATCAGCTGTTTGGATCAGAGTTACAGCAGCACAGCCGGAAAAACACAAGCACGCACCGTCTTTGAAATCTTTAGAAACATGACGTTTGAAACTGTCCAAACTCACAACTTTATGACTCAAACAGTTGATCTGCGGCGTAATACAGTATGTGGCACAGTTGGGCTTAAGTGCACCTCATACAGCCCCACTTCAAAATACACAAATATCCCTTTAAGGCACATGCTTCTGATGCACTGCAATACATTTTGTTGAGATTTTACAGGTGATCCTTACTGAAGTACAAAAGCACATCTTTTTCTTTGCATATTTTATTTCCACGTTTTAACAGTGGTTTGAATTTCATAGAGGAGGAGACGTCTCTTCCATTAACTAACCCTCATTCACGATATGCAGCTTACTGAACTTCACTGTACAGTATTCTGATATAATACATGTGTCGTAAGCTAAAATCACCCAATAATATTGGTCCAATAAATTGCTCCAGTTCTAGTTCAGTGCGTGCGAGCCACCCTATGGAAAACTGTCTCTGTTTGTGTGTGCGTGTTGAGTCTGCCACCCCTGAGACCTTGTGGAGGTCAGGGTTCTCCATAGAAGAGGGTGGAGAAAGGGATGAAATAGAGGACAGAGGATTATGAGCAGGGCTTTACCTCTGGAAGGAGAGAGGGGCGGTGAAGGTAGAGAGCAGGAGGGGCTTTAGCAGAGATTGTGCATGCCTGTGGGTGTTTTTCAAAGCCTGTTTATTTGTGCGTGTGTGTACATGTGTGTACACGTGTGAGGGGGCTTCTGTCGTGACTCACAGGACTATTAGCACCGGCCCAGGTTCCTTGGTGCACTGCAGTCAGTGTGTGACATCGTGATCTCGCACATGCACGAGCACACACCTGTGCTCACATCCACACACACGCTGCACTCATTCACACCCCCCCTCCACACACACACACACACAGTCAAAACTCCCGCCCCAATTTATCAGGATGACAACAGAAGCCCTCCTCGGAGGCCAACACCTGTCAATCCATTCTCATCCAATCATCACTCAGATAACCCTGGAGACCCGCCCCCGTGCTGCAAGCTTCACACAGCTGTACACACACTTGTGCAACAAGCCACATCCGTCATACACACATACACACGCACACAGAATGAGCACACCATCCTTCACACGCAGACACATCAACACACACGTCTTCCACAGACTCATGCATGAGCCTTTGCTCCCCCACTTGCTGCTTCCACTGAGACATCCACCACCGTGGCGACGGTAACCGCGACAACGAGCATAAATTAGCGTCATGGCGATATGCAAAGCGAGGGAGCAACAATTAAAGCTTGACTAACGAGCTTTTGAGGAGCAAGGCTGAAGTTTCCCCGAGCAGCTGCTAACTGGATTAGCCTACACAGACACACACACACAGAAACAGAGGGAGAGGATGCAGCACAGAGACACTGCACCACCTGTGAGACAACACACACACAGAAAGCCAAAGGCTAATGTACACATACACTAATGCAGACAAAGAACACTGAAATCTAAACACAGCTAGTATCACTTCACCCAAACACAAACACCATTACCAAAGGTGTCTCATGGGATCGCAACATATCAGCACAAATTACTCCACAACAAGAAACACACATACACGCAGGCCTTCATGTAAACCTTTACTTATCCGGCTGAGCTCTGACAGTCAGTCAACAGATTCAGCAGACACTGGTTTACCCTAAAAGGCCAGCCAAGGCTCCGTGTCTATGAACTGAACAACAAAGACGCTGTTAGAGAACAGAACGTGTGAAATGATAAAAAGGTGTTCTCTAGACACGCCGCACATTCTCAAGCTAACAGGTTGACTAAAGCAGACAGGAATATTGTTACTGGATTACGAGAGCTCCGTGTGACACAACAACACACAGACGAGCGGTGATGAAAGTGTTGCTAATGCCGCCATTGGTTACCCAGGAAATATGTTGCAGCGGCCAGGCTGTTGAATATATCGAAGATATATAATTATATTAAACACTGCTCACTATCTATCTCCTCTTTGGAGGGAACGTCTGCTTAATGCCTCAATCAGACCAAGCAATTAAAGATCTAATGTGTAATGGTGAGGGTGGGCTCGGCTGTTCATTTCAGCTTCTAACGCTAGCGCCTCCTTGTTTGTTGCATTTGGCATATGTTGTCATTATTTTCAACATTTCTCACCTTGACATACTGAAACATTTTGCAGCTTCTTGCCCAATGCGCCTACAATTTGGGCACAGATGGTCTGAAAACTAATATTAAAGAGCTGATTGCCAAGACCTCTTTTTAGGCTGACAAATGTTGCCAATTGCGTTCAATCTAATATGACCCACCTCTGTACCGGTGCTTGTGATTAAGTTATGTTGGTGTTAAACTCCTTTCCCATTAAAAGAGTGCTCGAGATTCAGTATTGCACTTCAATAAAGATGGGTGATTTATGAGAGACAAATGTGAAACTATATCACCGATATTAATGTAACAGAAGATGATATTCTGACTTCAAGTCCTATATTGGATCAATCTCCAAAACACACTGGATCCAGTGCAATTTGATAGTGCCTTCTTATTACAGTTCTCGTGTGTGGTTGTATGTCAAATTCAAGCTGCAACCTTCATGGCTGTAAGGGCCAAAAACTGCAGTTCCTCAAACGTCCACGTGAGGCTGGCTACAGACTGAGTCAGTCTCCATAAGTTCTTCACAGCAGAAATAAACATGTTTACAGCCTGGTACAAAAAACTCGTTAATATTAAGGCTTAAAGTCATGCAGAATTAACAGGGAGGCTGCTTTGACTGACAGGTGGGTGTTGTTACAGGTGTTTTCTTTTGAGCAACTAGGCTTTATTCAGCCCACCTCAGGTCCACTGATGATTTATGTCTTTGCCCTGTTTTGGATTAGCTAGAAGGTGCCAGACCCAGCACTGCCAAAATGGCCGCCACCAGAGCCACTACACTGAGGTTCACAGTGGCTCTTCACAAACCTGTGGGTCACGTGTTTTATACAGTCTATGTTGAAACTTGTAGTCTCCAAGCCGAGATTACCCTGATGACATCACTATGACATCGTCAAGGTTATTTTCTCAGACTTGACAAAGATCTTCCAGAGCCACATTAACATTATAAATCTGTTTTCAAGTAGTAGTCCTTGTGACTAGGGAACTGATCTTGATGTGAGAAATCAGTGGACTTCCTCTTGAAGTGTCACCACTAGTTGTCCACATCCTGTGAATATTATGTAAAGCTCATCTGCAGCCGCCTCCAACCAAATAAATCATCACTATGACAAAATACTTGACTGCTAAATGACATTTGCTAGTGTTGTTTAAGACCTGTGTGACTGTTCACCAAAAATAAACTTGGATACATGTGGGGCTGCAAGTGTTTTGCATTTCAGACACTCCAGTCTGCATTGCTCACTTATTTCTCTCTTTCCAGGCCCTTGACTTTCTTTTTAATATGCTCCATCCTCACTCTTCAATAAATCTCTCTCTGTTTCTGCATTTGCCTTTTCTCCTTTAAGTCCTTCTTTTTCTTCTCTGCACATCCCTCTCCTCCCGGTCTCCAGTTCTCCTCTGCTCGCGCAAATAAATCCCCCCACCCCTCCCCAAATCTACGAAACACACACAAACATACGTGTGCACGGACCCGCACTCGCTCACTCACTCACTCACTCGTGCACACAAACACACAGCCCTCCAGGCAGCAGCCACAAAGGCCCCATATTAATAAATCTGCTCCTTTATTGGTGCTGAGTGTCTCTGGCAGAGGGAGAAAGACAGGGAGGAGAGGGGTAGGAAGGAGGAGGAGGAGGAGGACAGATGACGCAGAGATCACCAGAGGGGAGGTGGAGGAGGAGGAGGTGACTGACTGTGGCTATATCATGAACACAAGGGAGGCAGAGTGAGGGAGACAGAGAGATAAAGGTAGAAGGAGACAGCATTGACAAGTGTATCATCAACAAGCGCGCACGCGCACACACACACACACACACACACACTTTGTATTGACGGTAATAAAATGGCCCTGAGATAATGAGAGACACCTTGAGAAGAAACATGAGTGTGAGCTTTCACTTGTGTAGGTGTTTATTTCTTAAAAGTATAGTCCACCCACACTTCCTTAACGTCCTCTGTCCGGTGGATTATTAAAGACACCTGGCTGAACCACTGGAGCGTTTCAGAGTGGGTTGTGCTGGTCGCTGGGCTCGGGAAACAAACTGCCCGAGGTGGGCTTTCGGTAATGACAGCAGCTAGCTTGGCTTAGTGGTCCAATCTCAGCCATCAGTCAGCTGTGACAGATTGGGGATATGAGCTAAGGAGCCGTTTAGCTTTGGTGTTTGGCGTGGTGTGTGAGTGCATGCGCTTGTGTGTCTGGGGGAAGGAGGAGTGGGGGGGGGGGGGGGGGGGCTATCAGTGCTGCTAGTGTTGCAGAGGCATCAATACACTCTCGACAGGCCATTTTCCTATGCCTATTCCCAGCCCTGGCTTGTTGCTGGGGCAACTACCGCCATTTTACCTTCCCTGGCTGCACCTCTGGAAGGTTTTATAAAGCGGCAATCCATTTTCCGTAATCTGTCCTGGTCAACTATTTAAATAAGCTTGTATGTTCATTTCTTAATCCTTCCTAGTCCGCACTCTGTGTGCAAAAAGGAGTTCAAGTCATCTGTATATTTTATAGGAAACCTCCAGTGGTCAGCCAGCGTTTCATATGACTCCTCAAGGATTGACAAGAAAAACTGTAGGGTGTTTCGTTCTCCTCCCAAGGTCATGGGTTGAGGGTTCTGTAACACCACAACCCTAACACAAGACACTCATCTCCACAGTAACCACTCAATGTTTTCATCTCAGGAGCGACTCTGGAATCAGAGATCAAGCTTACAGACCAACCTTCCTCCTGGAGGCAACAGTGTTGCCTACACATGAACCGCACAGATGCAACATAAACAACTCTGCCAAACCACATCGACAAAAGATATTAATGGTTCCCTCACCTGTCCATGAGGCTGCATGGCGCTGTAGGGCATGTTCTGGTTCAACACTTTCTGCTTCATCAGCAACATCCTCTTCTGCTCTTCACTCAGGTGGGCTGTCTGTCCAGGGATTGGCCCCTGGGTCTGCCCTGGCCCGGCGCCCTGTCCGCCGCCTCCTCCACCACCCATGTAAGGAGGCATCATGGGGTTCTTGACCTGATTGTTCCCTCCCATGGGTGGAGTCATCCTCTGGCCTATGTGATCAACCCCGCTGCCACTGAAGTGACTCAGTGGTTTGGTGTTGTTATAGGACAACATGGCTGCTGTTTGCTGCTGCTGTTGCTGCTGTTGCTTGGACAGGGTGTTCTGGTTCATGCTGTTTGGCTGTTGCTGGCCCATCATGCCCATGTGGTTGTGAGGGAGGTAGTTGTTCATGGGGGCTTTGGGCCCATTGTTGGGGGCCATACCAGCCACTAGAGGGCCCTGTGGTGCGTTAAAGGCTTGCGGTGGGTACATCATGGGGCTGTTGGGTTTGTCTTGGTTAAAGGGACCAGAGTTATAGGGACTGGTTGGAGCGCCTGCAGAGGACCAGTTAGGTGTTTGTTGCTGCTGCTGCTTCTGCTGCAGCAGTTTAGCACGTTGCTGAGCCATTGCTTTTAGCTGCTCTGCTGGAGACAGTTCAGGTGTCACTGGCCCTACAGGCTGACCTCCAGGAGCGACTCCAGCCGCTCCGGGTCCTGTGCCCGCCTGATTCACCCCTGGGCCCGGGTTCATCATGTATCCATTCCCAGGCCTAGAGACTGCTTGCGTCTGAGCCTGGGTTGGGGTCTGAGGGGAGCGAGCCACGCAGTTGTGCAATGGGGAACCTGATGCCATGGCAACAGCTGGAGACTGCTGCAAAGGTTGCTGTGGAGGCGTTCCATTGGCAGTGGTGGCAAACTGAGGGCCTGACGATGATGGTCGGACCTGAGGAGAGTCCAAACACACAAAAAAAAAATCTCACAAGAGTTGAACGCAGTGCCAGGAGGAGATTAGCTTACCTTGGAATAAAAACTGGAAACAGTTAACCTGGATCTTTACTAAGTTTAAAAATATGCCTATTAACACCTCTAAAGCTTTCCAATTAACACTTAGTCACTTGATTGTTAATCTAAACAGAAACAGTCATACACATATTGCCTGTACAGAGACGTACACCAAAATCTGTGCTCTCCAGCTGTGTCTTACTCTCTTTCTTAGAGTTATATTACCTAAATTCATTTCTAGATATTTTATTGTTAGAATATTTAGGAAGTGATGAGTGAAGTCAGTTCGCTAGTGTAATGCAATGTCCACAACTTTTCAAATTTGCCTTGGAAGCCTTCTGTCTCAGACCTAGATTATAAACCCCAACAAAGCCTGTAAGTGTGTTTCTTTGCTTGTTTCTTGTTCTGCACGCGTCACAGTTTCATTCATGAAACACCAAACTGAAAGACACACCCAATACTAACTCTACTGAACTGGAATCAATTTAAAACCCAGTTCAAATGAAGGAAGTAGATCAGAATGCAGAAATAATTGAGGAGATCCAAATTGATAAAAGCCTTTCAGTGACTGTTCTTACTGGAATCCCTGCATAAGGAATAGATCAAATCTCTAATTTGTATCGTGCATGCAGATTATACATGGTTTACGGTTTGTTGCTGTTATGACATGCTCATCTATTTGGTCTGTTACAACTAAAAGCAAATAGGCATTTAAATTGGTACTCAAAGTGAGTTACACACCAACAAATGTACTGTAATTGTGCCTTAAGAGAAAACACCAGACTGACAATATCAATGTGACTGAGTCACCTAAGCTGGTCACAGTTTATGCAGACATTGGGGTTAAATACCATTGCCTTAGGACATCATATTGACCCTCTTAGTACTGACCTGTGGTGAGCCCATGGGGACCTGCGGTCCTCCCTGTGGAGGCTGAGGAGGAGGGGGCAGGGCTGCTGCTGGCGCCGCCCCTCCTCCAGGTGCCGTTGTATTCCCAGCTGCTTCCTGTGGGCCTGGTGTCTGATTGTTCGCTGGCCTCCCGAACTCTGCCTCTTTCTTGTCCTCAAAGTCCTCATTGAAGAGGTCGTGCATATCGTCCTCTGGCACAGTGTTGGCCAACTCGTCGATCAGCTCCTGCCACTCTTGGTCGTTGAGGTTGATGTCGGAGAACAGTTTGTTCTGATTGGACAGAGATTGGGGATCAGAGGACTCCATCCCACCTCCATCGTCCAGTGGCTCCTGTTTCAGGTCTTTGAGGAGGCTGAAGCTGTCCTCCAGGTCCAGCGAGCCATTCAGCTTCATGTCCGGGAGATGGCTGCCACCGTTCTTCCCCAGCTCATCTGACGCCTGGCCTACGTGGTTGCCATTGCTGTTTGTAGTGTTGTTTCCGGTGGAGGTGTTGGGCCCACCCAGTATGGGCTTAATGTCCATTTGGTGATGCAGTGGCGAGATGGGTGGTACATTGTTGTTATTGTTGTTGTTAGGGAGACCTGTTAGTGAGTCCAAACCACCAGTGCCATCCTTCCGTACCCGTTTGGTGGTCGGCGAGTAGCTGCCTCCATCACAGATGCCGTTCTGTTCACCATTGAGGGGCGATCGTGCACTGTCCAGTTTCCTCTTCACAGTCTCCTGGAGCTGTAACAAACAGGAAAAAGAAAATGGATTAGGACCAGAAATGGGACTTTTCTGTGGTCTTCAGGGCGCTAAGAATGGAAACAGCATGCGATACCAAATCAATAAAGCAACAGGCTGCTTCCTCTCCACGCAAATCAACAACTGTCATGAAAATGCAATAGGTGTGCCAAAAACCAAAATATCACCAAGACGAATCAATTGTACATTCAGAGGAGATTCAAACTGGTTGAAATAATGATCATATAGTGATGAGTTCTGACTTTGAGCACACGTGCATGTGTGCAGGAGTGCACATTTTCTTAACCATGAAGTAAAACACGGGGCAGTGAAGCAGCGAGAAGACTAGCAGCCCTCTCCGAGAGCAATCCCAGCAGGCTGGACTCGAGGTTTTCTGAGGAGGGAAGGAAAGATCAAAAGAACGGCTCATTCCGTCTGTAGTGTTCTCCCCATCATTAGCATCAGCCAATGGGTGGATGAGCTTCCCCCGTCTAAACCCACACCCCATTCTTTGCCTTACAGTAAGCAGCCTCCGCACGGTCCGCTTAACTCAACAGTCTCGCTGCCTCTGCAGACGAGATAACGACAGGGTGCTAACGAATGCTGGCTGGCAGTTAAGGTAATCACTATCATAGACCTGGATTGGAGAGGAGAGGAGGTATGAAGGGACAGTGGGCAGAAAGTGAGACACGGGAGAGAAAAGATCAGAAAGCAAGACCAACGTGAGATCTTCATTTGGCCTTTTATCTGGTTTTAAGTACACAAGAGGTTTTCATAATCAGAAAAGACGGTTTTCAAAAACTCTCTAAACACTAAATACATCTGAAAACAGAGTCTACAAAAGCTGATAAAACTGTCAGCAGGGGGTTAGCTTTACAGTTAGCAGAGCAATTCTGTTCGATTGATGATACAGGGCCCACAGCTCAATACAGTGATGATACTTTTACCAATGCTTGGCTGAAAATGATGAAGTATGGCAGAAAGAAAATTTACTCCTCCTTGGGCAAAAAATATGAAGAAGAAACTCCGCCAGTGAGAATGTGTGCTGTTTTGAACAACGGCAGCAATTTAGAGGCTCGCTGCATAACTAATATGTTGTTGCAGTCTTGCTTGAATAAAACATACATTTTTCAGCGGGCATGCAAACAAACTGGATTTAGTCGTTTTGAGGATTTCTGTGCAATTTCGCCGCAATCTCATAAACTCTCAATCTCAATTTTACCCCTAACTCCTGCTAATTTCAAACCCTAATGAAGTTGGCAGAGAAATAGTAGATGCTATTTAAATGACGGATGGGAAGCAGGGACCTCAATTATGAAAGGTTCCCAGGGTGCAAAATTTTGTGCTCTGACCCAATTCCAAACCAAAGTTTAGGATCCGTACAAAAAGACGATGATAGCATTTAAAAGGTTGTATCTTTATTTTGCGATTTTGTTCCACGTGTATCTCAGAAAAAGTCAGATCAAAGAATACTGTTTGATAGCAGATTAGGTGCTCACTTTGGGCTAAATTGATTTTTTTTTTAGTTCATATTATGTCAAAGAAAACCATCTTATTTTCAGTTTTCAAAGTGAAATTAAATAGTGTAACACCACAAAAATCTAGGGGAGTTAAAACTAAATGAGTAATGCTCCCACAAAGAGAAAAAACATGTTTTTACAGGAGAGGTAGATGAGATGATATTCTGAAAAATATATTTAATAGTTGCCATCTAACAGAGCCTTCTTAACCCAAAACCTCCCTACAATCTCACTCCTCTCAGTCGATTTACATACACACATTAACACCTCACAAATGCGCGTCGTTTGGAGCAGTTTGCAGGTTACATATACGGCACGAGCATCCTGCAGATCTACATTTCAAACAGTCTTCTGTGTGGAAAAAAAAAGGGCGCCGAGAAGCTGTAAAATGTTTTGTAAAATCTACACCGCTCTCAGCTGTCACATGTGAAAGAGTAAAACACACAAACACACACGCACAAAGAAAGAAAGCACTGCTCATACATGTATACATGCACGCTTAGCTCTTTGTTATTCAGATGGAACAACAGACGAAAATATATTCAGATTGTATTCTGACCCTGAGGTGGACCCACTCAGGCTGGCAGATCCGCGCGCACACACACACACACACACACACACACACACACACATACACGCGCACCACAACACAGAACACACAAATCATCCTATTTTTTTAATTTTCTTGGTCTACTGGTGTATGCATGTGTGTGTATGTGTGGTATATATGCTTGTGTGTGTGTGGGGTGGGGCTGTCAGGTTGACTTCCCCCTCTGTTCTCCAATGTGACTGACAGTCAGCCTAATTATCTTTATGGCATGATAAACACTATTAGTATTGACAGCCAAATCTAGCGTGTGTGTGTGTGTGTGACTTGAACTCTTATGTTTGTGTAACCATTAGAGGAACAACTGAGAAAAACACAGGAAAACACACATCTCCACTGTCACGACACGGCTTCATCAACTCTTGGTGTTTGTGTGTGTGGTCCTGCAATCAATGGGTTTAAATTATTCAGGCCTCCTGCATGTGGGTTCGGTTTTTTGTGTTGTGTGTGTGTGTGTGTTTGTGCATGCATGTGTGTGTGTGTGTGCGTTACAGGCTTTCCCTAAATGCCAGTGACTCATGTTGATAATAACAGACTCGCCTTTCAAAGCCCACCTATAAAAACTCCCATAATTATCCAGGTGGTGTGAACTATAGCACCCTCCCACAGACGCAGGATCCTGCACACACACATACACACACAGGCTTTGCACACACAACCACCGCAAAAAACAAAACAAAAAAAACCAAAAACAACTATAAGCAGTTTAACCTTCTTGACAAAGTTCTGAATATCAAGAGAAAAACAAAGACACGCAGACAGACGGATGAAGATGGACCGCGGTTCTGTTGGCTCAGTGCTGTTATGAGTCAGCATGCCATAACCTGAGGGAGCGCTGACAGAATGAATGACAAACCTGTGAGCCAGAACAAAATACTTTACATTTACTGTTGTTAATTCATCATTTGTTTCTTTTAACACAATTAGCAACCTAATTACGCCTCTGAATTACGGTAATGTACCTGCCGCCAAGTGTGTTTTTATTCATTTGACGTTCACAAATCCCTGAAATGAGGGAAGTGCGTTTTGCACGTGCGGCGGAGAATCAGAGAAGAAGATATCGAGAGTCGGAGACAAAGAATTTTGAAGTAGTCTAATCAAGCTGGAGTGCTTAGCGAGAGGAGGGAGAAAAAAATAAAAAGAGCAACGGAGTAAAAAAAAAAAAAAAAAAAAAGGACGAGAGGATGTAAAAGAGCAAAGACAGGAGAGAGAAAAGGGAAGAGAGCGCTGCTTGTTTCCCCTCCTGCGTCTCTCTCTGTATTCTTTGACATAAACACCTGCTGACTGCTCCTCTGTCGGCTCCCACAACAGACAGAAAGAGAGAGAGAGAGAGGGGGAGAGAGAGAGAGACAATGACAAAGATACAGGGAGACAAAGGTAAGACACACACGCACCACAGACACAGGCGCACACACGCGACGAGGAAGAAGGGATTTATTTGTCAGGCAGAAGGTCTTTTTCCTTTGAGTGCAGGAGCTACCAGAACATGAAGACGAGGAGGAGGAGAGAAGGTGAGGGAGAGACGAGGTAGATAGTGGAGGCTGGAGGAGGAGGGAGGAGGAGATAGGTGGCTTGATGGAAAGGCATAGCGCGCCAAATGACAGCGGGGAGCAAACGATGAGAGGGTGATCAGAGAGGGAGAGGGAGGGAGGGAGAGATGGAACCACTAAGGTGCTGTTGTTATAGCAACCTGCTGCTCTGGTGCTTTGTGCGCTGCATCCTCCTCCTCCTTCCTCCTCCTCCTCCTCCTCCTCCTCTCGCTCACTTACTCCCTCTCTTTAAAGGTTGAGCATCATATCGAATTCAAACCAAAGTCTCAATATTATAAGAACATGTCTGTGTCGGAACAGTTCTTTTTTATGTTCCAAACTGAATGTGGAGGCGTCAGGCAGACATGCCTCTCCACATTTCATCTATAGGATTACACCTGTACAGACGCAAAAACACATCCTGTACTCCTGCTAATATTTATCACAGGGTGCGTTGTACACCTGATCAAAAGTCACAACGCAGCCACGTCTCCTTTGCAACATATTTCTCCATGATACGCAGCCCTTCTCCTCACCGCCACATTATCTCCTCACTCTCTTTCTTCTCTCTGACTGCAGGGGACGGTCCTGACAATAACAGGCAGGATGTGGCCGTGCGACACACAAAACACACGTCAAGCGACTACAGGGAGGATGGCCGGCGTACAAAAGAAAGTAGTTAACCAAAGTGAGTTGACAACACACACGCACGGACGGACAGATGTTGCACGCAGGAACTTTTTGAAGCATTCTTTGTC
Source organism: Nibea albiflora (assembly GCA_014281875.1). Taxonomy (NCBI): domain Eukaryota; kingdom Metazoa; phylum Chordata; class Actinopteri; family Sciaenidae; genus Nibea; species Nibea albiflora. The sequence continues at coordinate 24,757,216 of CM024789.1, forward strand.
TTGAAACAGGAGCTGCTTTGCAGTGAGCCTGCTGTGTATTTTTGTTTCATCGTCTGATCCACCAAATTCTTGCTGAGGATGAAGTCCAGAGCAGAAATGTTTTCAATCTCGATCCCAGCATCACAAACTGAGCTTTTATGCCAACAATAAAACCAGCTGTAGGACACAGGTTTAGCAGGGCAGCTAATCAGCTAATAGCAGCACGGTGACTATAATCAGATACAGGTAACACACAGATGCAAATATCAGTCATAATTGTCCAAATTTCATTTGGTGTTCCCGGTGCAGGCCACTGTGTTGTGAGTGTGTGTGTGTGTGTGTGTGTGTGTGTGTGTGTGTGTGTGTGTGTGTGTGTGTGTGTGTGTGTGTGTGCTTGTTCCTGGTCTGGGCCACTAGACTGTGAAATGAGTCAATTAAATCAAACAGGTCTTTAATAAGTAAATGTGTGTGTGTGTGTGTGTGTGTGTGTGTGTGTGTGTGTGTGTGTGTGTGTGTGTGTGTGTGTGTGTGTGTGTGTTGTTGATGGGGGTTATGGCCAAAAGCTCGGGCATGTATCCCCCTATTTTAAACCATAACCCTGCCTTGTATGTCACCATGTGACCTGTGACCACAACATGTGACCACGAGACGGTCCTTTTTTAGCAGCTGATAACTCGCTAAGGCTGCATTCACTGAACGTAGGGCGAAAAACAGTGCGGGATTACCTGGAACTTTACTGGGAAGTGCTGGGAATCTATTTATTCTGGGGGATTATTTCATTTGACAACATAGAATAAAACACAAAAGCACCAACGCAGTTTCAGGAGCCTCACTTGCTTGGTGGATGTACCTGCATCCATGCAAGCTGCATGTCCATGTCCCATGATCCCATCTCCTCTATAGATGTCTCACAGTAACAAGATGTGAGATATTGTAGCAAACACTGACTCTTTATTGCCGCCTGCTCCTGTTTCTTCACATTCTTCCTTTATTCTCCACATGTGACTAGAGGTGGAGTGAAGAAAGACAGAGAGTCTGTCAGTGTTTTAAAATCCCTCCACTTGTGTGGAGAGCTTTAATGATACACTGTCTTTAGATTTAATTACTGCTCGAGTCGTTTCAGTGTAAAGAACTGGGAAGATACTGTACGAGGGTGAATGGAGAAGGTAAAACAGGCGGGAGTGTCAGTAAAGGCTGTCCTTCATTTCAAGGACGCCGGTTCAAGCGCACGTCAGGAAGCATCCATCGTGCTGAAGTGTCCTTGAGCAAGTCAGAGAAAAACTCGCCAGAAGAGCCTCTCTGTGAAAATGACCCTGACATAAAGGACCGGGTTGAAGAGATCTGGTTCTGACTGAAGGTTCAGACCTTGTAGAAATGCTACATTTATTTGCTGAGAGTTGGATGAGCAGGTTGACAGCATCCTCATGTCATGTACTATAAATCTACAGCTGACTAGCTTAGCTTAGCATAAAGCTAGGAACAGGGAAACGGCTAGCCCGTGTCTTTGTCTCCTTGTCGCATCAAAGCTGAGACGCGAGACAGTTTTGAGTGAAGAGAATCGGGCGCGTCGTACTCCACTCCACATTATTCCGATCACTGTACGATTGGAGTATTTCCTCCCTGAACACAAACCTTTTCAGGCGCACAGTGTTTATTTTTCCTGACCAGATCCCTGAATGTTGAGCAATAGATGGACAGAACACAAAAACAAAGAGTCTGTGGGACTGAAGGACAGAAAACTCCAAGTGACAAGAGGAAGGTACAAACAAAAGAACGATTTGGCCGTCATCCCAGAGATGGGTGTGTGTGTTTGTGTGTGTGTGCGCATGTGTGTGTGTAAGAAAGCGCCTGCCAGTCTGCCTCCTGTACACAGGGGGCCTATACACCCCTGATTTGAATACACACACAGACACACACACACACACACTCCTCATCTAAACAATAACACTTTCATATTACCTTTTCCAAATTCTGCAAATGAGTGCAGTTTTATTTTGCAGTCGGAGTGTTGGCAGATTTAAATATTGACTCTTTATCGTTCAGCCAAGATGAAAAAAAATATTAAACAACATCCTGGAATTCTTATAACACGGCACTGAGTTGGGATACGTAGTTTTTTTCTGAGCAATGTAGTTCTTTAACGCTGTCCAACAAATTCAACATCAGAGAGATGTGCGCGCGCACACACACACACACACACACACACACACACACAGAGTAAAGACTATTGTGGTGTGGCTTATCACAGCCTTCTCTCAGATATATCATATGTGAATTGTGTGTGTGCGTGTGAAATAAGAAAGTGTGAACGTGTGTGTCATGTACGCATGTCATCAGCAGTTTCAGACCTGCTGACGTGACATTAAAAAAAACTAGTGGCCACAGAGAACCATCACTTTCTCCTCCCCATCCACCCCCATCCATCCATCCCTGACCCCCGACTCAATAACAGAGACCTTGCGCGTGCGTGTGTGTGTGTGTGTGTAGGAAAGAAAGGGGGAAAAAAAGAGAGAGCAGGCTAAGGAGCAGCGTGTGTTAACAGACACATTTACAAACAATTAGCATTTACCGCACAGCTTATTATCATCCGAGTCAAGGACTGTGCGTGCATGCGTGTTGGAGTGTGTGTGTGCATCTCCGCACGTGTGTGTGCGTGTGTGTTTACATTTTCGAGATAAAGTGTAAGTAAGAAAGAGGGCAAGCGGAGAGAGAGCAGAGAAGCAACAGAGAGAGGGAGAGAGAGAGAGAGAGAGAGAGAGAGGGAGGGAGGGAGGGAAGGAGAAAATGAGGGGACGAGAGAGAGGAAACGTGTGTGTGTGTGTGTGTGTGTGGTTCCTGGCCGAGCAGCTCCTCTCTATTTATAGAGCTGCGGCTCCTTCCTGTTTCTGGAGCTGTACCATCACGCCAGGAGGGGGTGGGGGGAGGGAGAGAGGGAGAGAGAGAGAGAGAGAGCGATGAGGAGAGGGAGGAAGTGTGAGTGGGTGTGTGGGAGGGGAGACTGGTCGTGTTTGAGTCTTTAGTAAATCAACAGATCCACCCCCTCTCTTTTTCTCTCTCTCTCTCCCTCTTTCTCCCCCTCCCACCCCATCCCTTCTTCCTCCCCCCTCCCTCTCTTACTCAACAACACGGCCAGCAGCTACGAAAAAACTACACATCAGAGAGGGAGAAGGAGAAACAGGGGAAAGAGAGAGGCAAACTAAACAGTGCTAAAAGATGATTAGTGGGATATTTTTGCATCTGATGGTGAAATTACTGAGTTCTGTTGCACAACGGGACGCTGATGATTTCTAAACACAAAGAGCGTTAATGGACGACTGCTGACATGACATGAGACGGAGCAAAGCTACAACTGTTGACCTATTAGCTTCATCAGATCAGATCAGGTGGTGGTCCGTGTTGAAACGCCTCTATTGTTCTTCATGATTTGTGGTGACAAACTGGGACTCAAAGTTTGGTTCTCTGTGAGACCGCCAACCACTCCCATCATATACCAGCACTGGCTGATGATCATGTCACACAAAAATACTGGAACATGCTGTATGTTTTTAATAACAGTTAAACCAAATGAATACTCACATGCCTCACCCTCTCCTTCCAAGCATGGAGGAAAAACTCTGCCAAATGCAGCCAAATGATCTAGATCAGAGTTTAGTTTGTCTGCTCTGGGCTACTGTAGAAAAATGGTGGTTCTGGGTACAGGTAGCCTTTGAATAACTCCATTTGCACAATTAAAACACAACACTGCATTAAAAGATACTACACAAGTTTCAAAATGGCGATTCAAAGATTACAGTTATTTTGAAGTTGCAAACAGAAGCCAAAAGATGAACAATAAAAACAACACTTTAAGCCAGAGGTGTCCAAAGTACGGGGTCAGGGGTCTAATATATTTATGGTCTGCTAGGATCTGACACTGTATGGCTGGAAGATTTGGCTTTTTTGGTTGACATAACGAAGCATTTGAACCTGACGTAACTGCTTGGTGTTATATATCTGTAGATGTGACACAAAATATGACTTTGAATGATTTTGTTAAAGACAGGAACAAGAGTGATATGTTTTAAACTTAAATGTTAACAGACTTATAATAAATCATGTTTAGAATGAACATGAGGTTCAGATTTGTATCAACTTCTTGCAAGTTTAACGTATTCCTACAATTTATTCTGTTATCTGACTCCAGATATGAAAGAAAGGAAGAACTGGTTTTTAGATTGGTTACATTGTCGTTAAAAAAAAAAAAAAAGATGACAATGACAATGAAAACAAAATTACTGCTATAGAACAGTGCATTTGTATGTAACTTTTATTGGTATTTTCTTCATTTTTAAAATGTTACTATTGGCCCCCGGACATCTTCACATTGTCAAATCTGGCCCTCTTTAAAAAAAATAAAATGTTTGGACACTCTTTAAGTACTCAGACTTCAAATGCATTGCTTACAATAGAAGTAATTTGTCCAATTAAGCATAGCCATGTAGTCAACTACATGCCTCTATTGCTTCATCTACACAGGCTGGATCCACAAACTGTTTGGAAACAGAAGTATGAGAACATGAAGTATCACAATGTCTGAGATTTGACTGAATTTGAGCTCGTTTTGGCTACTAAACACTACAAGACTACCAGTGGAGGGAGCCATCTTTGAATACTGTAAACACTTCCGCTCTTCATGTGGGTTATTGTGTCCCAACAGAACACAAACAGATAACAACTGAGCCATTGGCATGACAACTGAGAAAACTCAATCTGCTCATGGGGACCATAAAAACTGAGTTCAAAGCATCAGCAGAGCTCGACCTAAAGCCTGAGTTACATTGTCAGACAAATGGTATTGTTCATTTTTGGGAAGCCAGTGGGGGATCATCTACTGCTTGGTTGTAGTGCCTGCCTGGATGGGGTTTGACTCCAGGGGAGGAATGACGGTGTTACGCCCTCCAAGTGACAGGTGAAATGCAGCCGCCACTAGCTCTACCAATAATAAGGGCGGCATGTCTGTCTACCCTCCATCAAGTCAACTGTGGATTTGGCATCGACGATTTGCAGGTGAAAGAGACTCACTGTAAGATACCTTTGTTAAAGTTTGAGTAGAACATTTATTGTGTTTAGAAATGACCTGCTTACCTAACGTCGGCCCCTTTCATGGGAAGACCTGCCTCTGCTTTCAGCCTTGCGTTCACTGAACTGGACGGTTAGCAAGTTTAAAATTCCATTTGTACAAAACACGTGTAGCTGTGCCTGACCTCCAGAGTTATGTTAATGCTAAGGATGTGTACAGGCTGTCTAAATCATGTCCAAAAGAACTCCACACAGGACAATGTCTACTGAAGAAAATCCTAAATCTGAACTATTCAGGGATGTTTAGGCTTTGCTAATATTCAAGTACGTAACCCCATCCCAGGCGGAGCGTGCCGTGTTTAGCCATATTATGTATGAAAATGTAAATACGGGATTGGAACCCCATATGGGCACACGTTGTGTATTAAATGGCTCTGTTTGGTTCTGTACCAAAAATCTTGATCAGGACGTACTACTGCCTGTTTGCAAGTGAGCTTCTCCGATCTGTTGCTCACATTGGAAGGCGTCCAGTTATTGTTTGGAAAGCCTATTACATTGTCAATATCATGCAAATGTGATGAAATATGTCATTTATTAGCTATTGATGCCAACAAACAACCATTTTTAAAGGAAAGTACAGCGAGAGAAAAAGAAAGAAGCCACAAAGTGAAGGGGGGGGTGCTGCTCCTGGCTTCATGGCCAGATGGTCACCAGGAGGGGCCTGACAGCTGTGTGTGTGTGTGTGTGTGTGTGGGTTTCTATGAGTGTGTGTGCAAGAGAGAGAGATAGGGACAGATTGTGTCCAACACCTGTCCTCTCTGGACACAACAACAAAAGAGAGAGGCCAGCTAAACCCAACGTGGGCAACATCAAACACACACAGAGAGGGTGAGGAGAGACGGAAGAGGGTGTGAGAGACAGTTTACCTGACAGAGAGACAGCAACGGTGAGCGACGTACATGAGAAAGAGTTAAAAAAAAAAAAAAAAAAGATGAGAGAGACAGGTGGAGGACGAGCAGGAGGATTTTTCACCTTTGTTCCTTCATATGGAGCCAATTCTGTTATCGCACATGTAGAGGATGACATCTGCAGCGCAGAAAACAAAGTATGTTTGTGTGTAATATCGATATTAGTCTGTGCGTGAGTCTACTGTATGTTTCAGACGGGCTCCTCCGATTGGTTCGGTCGGGCGATGTGCCACAGGAGGCGAGCGTGCGATTGGCTGCGTCGAAAAACCCAGTCGGTTTCTGCCTCTGCCAGAGCCTGTCGTGAGGGCAGACTGGTGCGCACACACACACACAGATTTATGGATGCTCAGTCAGTAGCAGGAAAGACTGTTTTTTTCTCTCTTTCTCTCTCCCTCTTTTTCACCAGTTTTCCCTCTCTTCACTGTTGCCTCTGAGCTGGGGGGGGGGCTACAGAGAGGGATAGAGGCTGCTATGGTAACAGATCACTGTGGCAGCGAGTGGAGGGGCCCTGATGGCTATTTGGCAGCAACGGCAGAATCTCACTGGCTGCACACACGCGTCAATGTGAATGAGTGTGTGTTCGTGTGTGTGTGTGTGTGTGTGTGTGTGTGTCAGTGTGTCTGTGTGTGTTGACCAGAAGACACGCTGAATGGGGAAGTGTGTGCGTGAGTATCTGTGTGCGTGAGTATCTGTGTGAGCCTTTCTGGGAGGAATGAACCCATTGAGCTTATGTGTGTGTGTGTGTGTGTGTGTGTGTGTGTGTGTGTGTGTGTGTTGTGTGTGTGTGTGTGTGTGTGTGTGTGTGTGTGTGTGTGCTCCAGATGTCCTTAGTCGAGCAGATCGATGGCCACACGAGAGCACATCCCACTAACTTGAGTCACGACACCCGTCTCCTTTTTGCTCTCTCCGTCTCTTGCAATCCAGCCTGTGGGACTCTTCTTCTTTCTTCTATTAAAATATGTTCTAATAATCAAACACCTTCCTGTGCACTAACCTATCAGCTCGTCAACCAGCCTCGACATTTCAGCCACGATAAATCAGCCGATGAGACAGGAGCAGGATGTTGTCAGAATAAAAGACTGTTCCCGGCTGCCTTCACTCTCTCCTCTCTCTAATTTTTCTGTGTGCATAACTAGGTCATGCAGTAGTAAACTGCTGTTGCCTCCACGCTGTGCAGTTCTTTAGATATGTGTATGTGTGTGTGCATGTGCGTGCATGTGCAAGTGTTTACACAGCCTAAACACACATCTCAGCTAGACCTGGAAAGAACAAAGTCCAACCCAGTGTGCGTGCATTCAGGATACAAATGCAAGAGTAGCATAGCATAACATTAGCTTAGCTTACAGGTGAATGCATGGATATTTTAGAGCCTCTACACACCTTTGGTACATCGCTGTGTGACTCTGTGTCACGTGTTGGAATGGGACAATCATACATGATAACACCAGTATCATTAAGGATGGCTCGATCTGATACTCAGGATCAGTATCAGTCCGATGTTGGTCAAAATTTCAGGAACGAACATCGAAAAAACAACTATTGGCCGTCTGATCCGATACCTAAGCCCAAACGCTCAAATTAGCAGTGTGTGTATACAGAACGTCGTGACAGTGAATTAGCCTATAGCACTCTTATCATGTCAGCTGTGTGGAGTTACTTTGCACACAAGGAAGAGAAAAGTAAAACAGCCGCAGTACTGCATATGCAACTTGTATCTCAAGGGGTGGCAACAGCGCTGGACGTTTCAACACCATAAACTTGATAAAGGATTCACAGAAGCATCACGGAAAGGAGTATGAAGACTTTTTGCAGTCAGTAAGTGCTAAGAAGAAAAGCAAGCCGCGACAGCAGTCATTGCATGAAACAATAATGAAGCGCAACAAACTCCCCTCAGAAAGCAACAAAGCAAAGGTGATGGCGGAGAAAGGAAAGTATTAAGCAAAGTACAACTATACAAACTATATGTATTATTAACAACTTAACAGAGGACAAAAGAAGGTATCGGGCTGATATCGGTATCGGCAGATACTCTAAGTTGCAGTATCGGCATTGGATATGAAAAAGTTGTATCGAGCCATCCCTAATAAACAACAGATCACATCACTATGGTGATATTCTAACTTGTTGGCATAATAACACAATAGAGTCGGGCACAGCAGCAACAAGCATGGCTGAAAGTGAAAGTAACATTGCCACCAGCTTGCACGGTGGACGAGTTGGTTCCAAAAAGAGGAGTGACTTCTGCAGTGTGGAAGTGGTTTGTTTATGTAAGATTGGATGGACGACAAACCACTGGTATATGTAAGTAAGTAAGAAAGTGGAAGACGACTAACAGCTGTGAGGATGATACAACAAACCCTTTCAGTGCCTTGAGCAGAGTATGAGGAGGGCAAGTATTTTAGTATTTTGTCATGTTCTCATGTTGCAGAAACACCCTAAAACATCATGATATTATGTAAGGTAAGGTAAGGTAACAGGTAAGGTAACTGCACTGAATTTAGGCTAGCTTTTGTCCAATTTGTTTCAGCTTGACATGTGAATATTACAAAACTGTTTTGACCTTTGAGAGGTCAAATTTATGGGTCATTTATTAGCTAGCTTGCTAACTGGAGGACAGGTTATTGTGACCGAACCAACAAAGGCAATGAGCCAATCAGAGGCAGAGTGGGGCGGGTATTTGCCAGCGGGAAAGGCAGTATTGTGCACTGGCATGTTGCTAGTTAACTTACTATGCTAACTTACAGCAGTTTGCTAGCTAGCCCTACAAGTAGTCAGTCATTGTCTCTATAACAGAGAGCAGTTTATGCTACAGCAAGCTAGAAATGTACATATCATAGATGCCATTACTTTGGTTGCATTGTTGGAACTTTGCATTTACATTTTTCACTCAAATAAAATGACATATGGTAAATGTTGCACACTTTTTAGTACATTGTGACATCATAGTTTCCTTGCATAGCTCCTCCCACATCTGTGGCTGTGTTGGGCCTTTAATGAGCACTTTTGAAGATAAAGTACATTTTACTACTCATGACTTCTACACATTTTACATGTTTATATAATCCATACACGACATAAGAAATATTTTCAAGCCTTTAGCCTTTTTTTTTTTCATGACAGCATGGCTGTTTTTAGTTAGTCGAGGGTTTGACTGATTATTCTGCCAGTGTAAACAGTGAATGGATCTCTGTGTCCATGCCTGGTGTGTGTGTTTGTTCACCACTCAGCCTCTGGGCAGAAATCATGAGGGGAGTCTGAAGATAGAAAGACTAATCCATCTAGACTTTTACAGAACACCTCCCAATCTATCTCTGCCTCTTCTTCTCACTCACTCTTTCATCCCATTGATCCCATCTCATGGCAGAGTGATCTTCATTTAATGCAGCATCAACAACAACATCATCAACAGCAGCAACTATGTGCTGTGGTTTCTGTTTCCGTGCATCTCCTGTGTTTATATGCGTGTGGTCACTCTCGCTTCCCTCATGTAAACTGCTCTTTTTAAGCCAAATCCAGCAGGCTTTAACCCTCCGCCGCTGTTTATCCACCTCCCTACCCTTCCCTGATTCAGCATCCATCCCCTCTCTCTCCCTCTCCGTCTCCATCTATCCTGCTCAGCGTTATGCATCATCTCTCTCTCATCTGTGCAGAGCAGGCAGACCCATCATTACCCCAGCATGCGAGTATTGATCCACTGCCCCAGTGTGTGTGTGTGTTATTTTAAGATGCTCAGACCTGTAATCACCATGTTAATGATAGTTATCGCCAAAGCGACAAGCTCTGTGTGGTTATTCCAAGCCTGTAGATACCAGCGAAAGGTTGGCAGCTTGAACACACACATACAAACATACAAACACACACACACGTGTGTGTTCTAATGAGGGCGAGTGCTGCTCTGGGGCTCGTTGGGTCAAATCTGCAGTGAGGATCGCTTCCTGCTGTCTGTCTGTCGTAAAAATGAGAGTTCACAGCATTCACTATATCCTCGGGGCCACCGCGGTTAGGTGTGTGTGTCCGTGTATGTGTATACAAACGAGCTCTACGTGGCGGCTGTTGTATATGAGAAAGCTGACGTCATCTGTGACCGTGGTTATGGAAATATTAAACACCTGCAGGAGAGTTTGGGATTGCAACGCACCTGTTTAGATCAGATTTTTCTTACACTGACAGACATAAATAAGTGATATGTGTGTGCGTGTGTGTGTGTGTGTGTATGGACGCTGCTGCCCATCAGGGAAGTGAGGCTGTGTAGTTGTGGGTTTTTGACTCGCTCTGGACAAATAACTTCTGCATTTCCCCAAAACATGGCAATTTCACATTCCTATCAACACAAGGTAACCTAACCGCCATGCCCACACACACACACACACACACACACAGATATAAGGGTACATGAATGCCTTCATGGCCACAAACACACACATACGCATGCAGATACCAATTCATCTTGATATATTACAGGATACAGGTGTTGCAGCCCCACACCATCCTTCCAAATGCAAACCCATACACACACAGACAACACACAAGCACACACACAGCTTTGCCAGTATGGATAAGCCCTATTTGGCAGTGTTGAGGAAGATGCATTTCAGAGGTAAATGACATCATTACCATATAAATGACTTCCAGCCAAACACATCTGCTAATGTAGCCACACACACACACGCAAACACACAAATATGATATGGGTTACACACACCTTTACTGAAGTTTGTGCGCACGCTGAACAGAAAGCCTCAACATTTTTAAACACTGCAGGCTCTGAAGGGGTTTTAGCGCTCGCGGGATGTGAAAGCCGACCTTACACACCGCACAGTATGTGCAAACAATGCAGCGTTGGTGGACTGAGAGGTGAGTCGAAAGCCCAAACCGAGTTACACTTCAAATAATTACTGTTGTTCTAAGGCTTAGTCGTGTGTAGAGACCTTTATTTATACGGAGAAGGTCGAGTGAGAATATATGCTCTTTAACAGTGCTGCTCTGCTTCACATTGGTATATTTAATGTAAACACACTTTTTTCTTTTCCTCTACACTTCACACCCAGCTGCAGAGCTACATACATATGTTGCAAAGCGCTGTATGAATGACACGATGGCTCAAACCTGCGAGCCTATTTTCTGTTTAATATCCTCTGGCAATTTTCTACAGTCAGCACAGAGAGTGCTTCTTCAGAAAAAAAAAAACATCTGCAAAGCCGATTTTTTTGGAATATTCTTAACCGTGTACTGTTTACATCCGCGTTTGCTAGCTTGAAGGCTTTTTCTTCCTTTCCTTTGCTGGCACACTGCTACGTAACCAAATGTCAATCAACGGAATATCGTGAAACCGGAGGCAGGAAAGTAGACTCAACAACAAATATATAAATGCAACACTTTTGATTTTGCTCCCAGTTTTCATGCGTTGAAGTAAAAGGCTTCGTCAGTGCACACAAAAAGTTTACTTCTCTTGAATTTTGTTCACAAATTTGTCAAAATTAGTGTGCACTTCCACCTGATCCGTGGCCTAACCACATGCTGATTAAACAACATGACGATGACTCAGGTGTGTCTTGGATTGCTCACAATAAAAAGGACTAAAATGTGCAGCTTCATCTTGAAAAAACTCTTATTAGACACTGAACTATGGCGACCATGGCTAACCATTCCCCCCTTCTCTGCCTGTGATTGGCTAGTACTCATTGAATATCAGGGTAAGCCAGCGTTAGGCAAAAACATATGTCTTGTGTTTATATTTTTGTGCAGTGGTTGGCACAGTCACCTCAAAGAAGGTTGCTGGTTCAAACCTCGGATGGGTGCCTTTCTGTGTGGAGTTTGCATGCCCTCCCCGTGTCTGCATACGTTCTCTCCGGGTACTCTGGCTTCCTCCCACAGTCCAAAAAAAAACATGCACTTAACAGGTAAATTGGTGAGTCTAAACTGTCTGTAGGTGCATTAAACAATGCAAAACACTTCTTGCCATATCCATAATCAACCACACCCTCTTGGGTTTGAGATAATGTTGTGAGATAGTGTCACCATATATGAGAGTTCACAACCCTCTTCTTCTGTGGTGCTCTTGTTTTTCCAGCTGCGCTGCCCCCCATGGTGAGCAAAGGTATTGACGCCTCCTCTGTCCAGAACAGTACTGCGATGGGCGAACCGGCTCCACACAGAATTTCTCTCCGTAAAGGAGATCTACAGTGTGTGTGTGCGTGCGTGTGTGTGTGCGTGTGTGTGAACAAAGAAATGTGCTGCCGTAAACCAGACACAGAGCCCTGCAGTGTTGCAGCTGCATTTGTGAGAGGAGCTTACGTGACGGACACAAAGGAGTAAAAAGGGTTTTGGTGCGACACGAGCTCAGATAGAAGACACTAGAGCTCCTATACAGCCGGTCACCAGGCTGTGTGTAGCGGGCGCCGACATAAAGCTGGTGCTGGAGACACTTTCTCATGCTACAAAGACAAGAGGAGGCAGGTAGGCGACGCTGACTGCAGCAAAGCTGCGATGGCCGTTATTGTCCTCAAGACTAGGACGGCTTTTATCTGCTCTCCAGGCTCACAAAGAGGAGCGAGAGAGAGAGAAAGAGAGGGGTGTGTGTGTGTGTGTGTCTGTGTGTGTGTCTGTGTGTGTGGTGGAGGGGGGGATAAAGAGAGAGAGCACACAGACTGCCTGCGGCTCGCTTTCAACATCTCAATGACTACATACACTCCTCTCTCCCTCTCTCTCTTTTTCACCCTGTTCTCCTCGCTGGTCCTCCCCTCCCTCCCTATCTGTAGTTCTTCCTTTTTCTCCTCCTACTCGCTCGCTCTCCCCTCATGCCCCCGGGCCATAAACATCCGCATGTCACACACATGCCATGAAACACAATGAGCACACACACGCGCACACACACCACCAACACTGAGGAACACCAGCGGTAGGCTTTGTTCCACGGCGCTGGTTCTGGAGTCCTGAGGAACCGTTCATGCAAAAAATGAGTGTGTGCACGCACGCACGGAACACACACACACACACACACACACACACACACACACACACACATACATATATACGTACATACACCCGGAACACCACCACCCCCACCGCCCTCCCACCCAGACTGTCGCTTCTTAACACCATCACTTATTCATGTGAGTGAACATTAGAACAGGACTCTCCCTCTCTGTATCTGTCTCTCCATCTCACTACAGTGTGTGTGTGTGGTGTGTGTGTGTGTGTGTGTGTGTGCTTCAGAGGAGGAGGGGGGTTGCTTGATTACATGGTTATGATGTTGTGTGTGTGTGAGAATTCGGGAGGTTAATATTCACAGAAAACAACAGAGTGAGCCAAAACCAGTTTTTTACTTGCCGTTTACTCACCAGTATGTGTGTGTGTGTGCACATGTGCTGTGTCTCCGTATGTCAGGAGAGAGAGAGAGAGTCAGAGTGTGTGTGTGTGTGTGTGTGTGTGTTTGAGAGAGAGAGCACCACAGAAAGAGAGAAATAAAGGCAGAGGAAGAGAGCGACAAAGGAAGTTATTAATTATTTTAGCTTCTATTAGGAGGAACATGTCGAGTCGATACCCCTGGAGACGTGTCATGAACGCCTCTTATTGTTCTCTAGCTGACATACGCCGCTCTTCTCCTCCCCTCCGAGCTCTCCTCCTTCTCCCCCCCACCCCACCATCCTTCGCTCCCTGTCACATGTACCTTTCCTCTCCTCCCTCCTCCTCCCTTCACTCTCCGTCCTCCCGCTCGTTCATTCCGGCTGTGACATGCACATCTCTCCTCCTACCTCCCTCACACACACCCCCCCACCCACCCCTTCCTCCAGCACCACCGCATGTCCTCCATCTCAACCTTTTCACTCGAATTTCCCATCACTGCTGCTGCTGCGCTCCCCACCATCACCAATTTCCCCGTCTTGTTCTCATCTCTCACCGATTACGCCTCCTCCTTTCCCCCTCTCACATGATCGCCATCCTACCTCCAGCTCTTCGCAGCTTCTCCTGCCCCTCCCTCCATTTTATATTGTACATTTACTTCATCCCTGTTGTTTTTTTCCCCTCCTCTTCACCCACACAGACACAGCTCACTCATCCCCATTGAACTGTCACACTGTTATTCTGGTGTGTGTGTGTGTGTGTGTGTGTATGTGTGTGTTGGGAGATCATCTGGAAACTCACAGCCAGCCTCGGCTCAGGAGCCGCCTCGGCTTTTATCCCCTGCTCAGTCGCAATGACTAGAGCCCGCCCACAGCCCCCTAAAGCAGCCAATGAGACGAGGGTAGGCCACTTCCTTATTTCAAATGGCATGTGGTTTAAAGAGGCATTGGACAATTACACACACACAGAGACAGAGACAGAGAGAGACAGAGAGAGAGAGAGAGACAGAGACACAGAGACAGAGAGAGACAGAGACAGAGACAGAGACAGAGACAGAGACAGAGAGAGAGAGAGAGAGAGAGAGAGAGAGAGAGAGAGAGAGAGAGAGAGAGAGAGAGAGAGAGAGAGAGAGAGAGAGAGAGAGAGAGAGAGAGGGGAAAACAGACAGAGACAAAGAAAGAGGAATTCCCAGTTTATAGATGCAGCTTCCACTACCGGGAAAATCCTGTTTGCTGTTGCTATGATTGGGTCAACAAGGGTTAATCCAAACTGGCTCTGCAGGCCTGCATATGACAAAGGTTAAGCTCAGGGATACTGCAAAAAGGTGAACGCAGGTTACTACAGAAACCCTGTAACGTTTGACTGAATCCTTTTACGACGTATCAGCGGCAGACATGCAGATCTGTCAAACCAGAACTTCAACTCTCGTCAATCATAAAAATGACTGACAGGCGCTCATTTGCACCATTAATTATTCATGAGGGAGCCGAGCAGCGAAATCCTGCACAGTTGCACGTTTACACATTAAAGCTGCGTTCGAAGTGGATCGTATGGCCGCGTGTGACGAGAAGGGAAGAAACGAGGAGACGCTGTTGTTCTCCTCGGCCGTTATAGTGTCTCTTAAGACTCCGTCTTTGGCCCTGCAACTTTACTGTTTTGGTTCACTGCCATCGCCTCTTCCAGCTGCAGCAGGCAGCTGTTTCCAGGAAGAGAAGAAACTCAGATAACCAGTGTGTGCTACCTGTGCAAACAGCAGACAGGTTAAGCTGAAGAGGCCCCCCGAGGAGTTGACCGAGACCAAACCAGAGCTAAAACAGGGCGACTCTAATCATACTAAAACCATTTCATCTTTTACCAACGTTCAGACTACCATCAGATGACTTTCTTGATAAGTATTAAGGTCGATAAGAGTCACATAAGTTCAGTTCGTCACCCAGCCCTGATCTCCAGGGATCACGTTTACTGACACTAATGTCTATAGAACATAAGATCTGCTAGCATGGAGCCATGACCAGGACTCGAGTCAAGACAGGGAGATCTTTGACCTTGGGAGTTGTTAGGAGTCACCAGTCTAATAGGCAAATGAGACACTAATTAGCTGTGTGCACACACACATTTGTAAACACACACACGCAAGCTTAAGCACGCAAACAGACATCAAAACCATGATTGCATAGATATCTATGACAAGGCACACACACACACACACACACACACACACACACACACACAGATTTCTACTGTCCCCCAGACAAAGAAGGGAGTGCATCCCTGTGAAAGTGCCCCAGGGGGAGACCTGATTCTGCACCCACCCCTTTAACCCCCACATGAATGAACACACACACACACACACACACACACACACACAGATATTAACCCACCCCCGTGCTTGACGGCCTATTCTGAAGAGTAACAAACAGGCTAGCAGACAGAAGTGGGGGGTGGGGCAAAGGGGTCCCTCTATGGTAACAAGGGCATTATAAGCCAATTAGGAGTGCCGCCTGAGTGACTGACAGACAGGGTGGAGAGCGCGACACGGCTCACTGTCTGATGTGAAGAAGGTGTGTGTGTGTGTGTGTGTGTCTTTGTATCAAATTGCATTGCGCTCTCAAAACTAAAGCTTTGGGCTAAAGGGATAATATGTGCACATAAACAGTCTAACACACACACACACACACAGACACACACAGGGCAAACATCCACACGATCCCCTCCCTTGAGGTCCACCTCCTACACGCGAAGGCATTCAAAAGATCTCTTTGTCTCTCTATCGTGCCAGAGAAATAGAGGCGAAAGACGAGAGGAAGAGAGGGAAGCAAAGTGAGGGAGAGTGGAGAAAGGGGGGGAGAGAGAGAGAGGGAGGGAGGGAGAAAGAGAGAGAGAGAGAGCAGAGAGGAGAAAAAGAGCAGCGAAAGGGAAAAGGGTTTGCAGGAAAAGCAAGGAGGAAAGAGGGAGACCTGAAGTGGAGGGGAGGGAAGGGGGGTGGACGGAGGGAAAACATGGAGCAGGAGACGGAGGAACGGGAGGGGGAGCGCAGAGGGAGACGAGGAGAGAGCGGGGCGAAGAGATGGAAGCTGGGAAAGAGCAAGAGACAGCCGGGCTCCAGCACTGCTCTGAACTCGTTTGATCCAGTTCGTCTCGCCAGGCGTTCCTCGAGATACATTCCTGTGGCTGGCTGGGCGCACAGCGAGAGAGAGACAGAGAGAGATACTGAGAGAGAGAGAGAGAGAGAGATACTGAGGGGTGAGACCAGCAGAGATTGAGAAGCGGGGAGAAGCTCGTAGGTAATTTGTGAAAAGAGTAGAGAGAGACGAAGATCCACTCGAGGAAATTCTAAAAAGACGAGGAAACCAAAGCCAGAGAGGAAACGTATTTAAGAGAGAGAGAGGGAGAGGAGCTGCAGCAAAAAGTTCACTAAGTGACAAACGCTACCTGCTACAAAAGTTCAATCCACCAACTCACCCCATTTCTCTGTTATTTATATATTTTCTGTCCTCGCCTACCCTGAGCGAGGAGAGAAAAGCTTTGGACGTTTAAAGTCACTGTGATATAAGCAACAAGCAACTGAGAGCAGATGTGTGAGTGCGTGTGTGTGTGTGAGAGAGAGAGAGAGAAAAACATACTTCAGCATTGTACAGACTGAGAGCCCGCAGAGCGAAAAAAGGGACATCATGAGATGTAATGGAAACCCAGAGAGGAAAGATTTATGAATTCTGTCAACACGGCCAATTAGGAGAAGAATGAACTGAAGCTCGTTTTCTTCTTCTTTGGTTCCATGTTTCAAACTACGGAAAGTGTTTCTGTAACACGCCAGTTGAGCTGTAACATTAGAAAGTCATGTATGACACCGGACCTGACTCGTATGACTTTCCTTGCTCATCACACAGGTGATGTTTCCTGCCTGTAGGAGGTGCCACAGTCTCAATGCTTTCCACCTCAACAGGAAGCAGTGGAGTAACACTCTGAGGATCCTGATGGCTCTGAACACATGTACAACAGCCCTTGGTGGTTTGCCCAGAAGAACGTCAATCAGGCCATGTCTACATGGGAAGCGACAGTGGCTTCTTGAGCACCCTAAAAGATGTAGAACTATTTGTATGTAAACCAAATGGTATTTTGTTTCCTCATCAGTAGGAATGTGCTATTTCCAAACTTCCCACAGCCGAAATATTCAAACCTCCTTTTTTCAAAAGACTTTGCTCGCTGTTTCAACTCTCAGCAGCGTTTCCTTTGTACTAAACCAACTGTCAAAGCGAGCCACCTTGACTAAGGGTGCCACTGCCTGTCTGAGAGTTTTGCGGCTGACTATTGCCTATAATTTCCACAGCTTGTCCCCGCACTGTTGGCTTTACCCGGCCTCTCTGTCAGGGACAGTTCAGCTGATTCAGAACTAAATTGGTATCAGAGGCAGTCGGTGAGAACGAGCTGTCTGGCTTGCTGCTCCAACTCAATAAAGGATAATTCTAGTTTATTACAACTTGGGTCTTGGGTTTGTAATTTATCATTTCTAGCGCTCATGGAAGCATTTTACTCACCAAGGTAATTGCTTTGGTGAGTTTGCCCAAGTCCGACGGGGTAAGATAGAGCGGTTAGACGATCAGACGTGTTGTAAACAGGTTTGGCCACTTTATTTGATGATAAATAAAAAGTGACCGCACCTAAAATGTTGGTAATAATCCCTCATCGCGGAGGAAGACTGTGCGCGCTTTGAACAGAAGAAGTGAGGTGAGGGGGAGCTTTGATCAGATAGTTTGGTGTGTCAGCACCCAAACAGAGCTGCAGCTGTCTCAGAGCTTTCACCAAGGACTATTTTATGGTACACTTGTACAGTTCAGAGTGGAAAGATGAAGCAATCAAGAATATAATCATGCACGACTGCTGTGCAAGAAACTTTCCACATATGAGAGAGGCGGCTGCATGAGAGAAAAACATTCCCAATGTTAATATGTCTGTCAAATCACTGTTTAATACTGAAACAGGCATTTAACAATGATATCACTGACAAAACGTGCGCTGGATAACATATAATCAAGTATATAAAGATCAAATATGTGACTACAGAAGAAGCAGAGTGTGTCATCGGTCAGATCCTAGAGTTCATCACTTAACTGCTCAGCGGAAAGTGACAGCGAAATGTCCTTTCTCAGTTTTCTTGGATGCCAACTTGCGCGGAAGAAAACGTGCTCAAATTTTACGTTGGCTCTAGTCCTGTGAGGTGTGTATGTAATAGGTGACTAAGCTGCTTCACGTCAGTCAGTGTTGATGAATCGATGATGTGAGGGTCCTCCACCTGCACACTCACCTCACATTCAGGTTTTACACATCAAGTGTCACTGAACACACACTCTCCTCCTAACGTCCTCTATCCTCCCTCTAAATCTCTACTCATTCCTCCACACACCCTGGTGTGGAGCAAGACTGGTCAGCAGTTGTGTGTGTGTGTGTGTGTGTGTGTGTGTGTGTGTGTGTGTGTGTGTGTGTGTGTGTGTGTGTGTGTGTGTGTGGGTAGGAGTGGGTAAAGATGGTCTAATTGAGGAGATAAAGGAGAGAAGAGAGAGATGGGTCAATTACTGCAGGAAATGGAGAGCTTTGTGTGTGTGTGTGTGTGTGTGTGCGTGCGTGCACAGAGGTGGGGGAGGGTCTGGTCTGTCATTACTTCCTTCCTTCAGGGTCTCTTTTTACACATCTATAAAACGCCTGAGCTGCTCCACAGCCCCCCTCCATGTTACTTCTCTGTCAACCTTCCCAACTCAGCCATTCTCCGTCAGACCCCCGAGCTACCTTCTTTCATAC
This sequence comes from Nibea albiflora, assembly GCA_014281875.1. Taxonomy (NCBI): domain Eukaryota; kingdom Metazoa; phylum Chordata; class Actinopteri; family Sciaenidae; genus Nibea; species Nibea albiflora. The sequence continues at coordinate 24,776,358 of CM024789.1, forward strand.
ACACACGCGCGTATTAAGCTCTGTATGGGCTGTTATTAGTGTGGTTCATGCACTCGCACTAACCTCTGACCCAGTCCTCCAAGTAGTGTACACACGAAAGCCGGACAAATTCACATCCACAAACTGTAGCTCATTCAGCGAGTGGATTTATAGTACAGCAGTAGTCAAAAGCTGTAAAGCAAGTGTGCTCCTCGAGAAAACTCCCCAATAATTGGACTGCCGGAGTGAAGAGATAAAACCGAGTAGAAAATAGCTCATACCAGCTGTAGAAGGTGAAATACAAGGAGTCAATCACAACTTTACTCAACAATTTGTGACGATGTGAAGATTAATACCATCATCATACCACTCTCGTGTCATTACACCAATTACTAAGCTACACCCAGCCGCAAGTTAGCATAGCTTAGCATAAAAACTGGAAACACGGCAGGAGTCCACTGCCAAGGTCCGATTGGTTATTCAGTACAACGTGTTGTCTGAACCGCGTCAGGGCTCACAAGTGTTTATAGTTGTTCTTGGACGGCTACACTTGATTGGTGGAGTGAAAAGCTGAGACAAAGAGTGATGTGACATTTTCAGACAGTTTCTCCTGGACGGCATTCGTGGTGTTGCGAGAAGTTCAAAACCAGCCGACATTCTCACCTCCGCACAGCTGGTCGAGGGATCATCAGCGTCGGAAAAGTTACAGAAATTAACAGCCCGGCCATCCAATCGGATGTCAGAAATGTGTGGGAGGACCATTTGAAGGCAGCTCTGATGAAGTGTCCTGGCAGCTTAAGGTTGTCAGGCAACCGAAGGACACTCCAGGAAGTCACAACATCCAACAAAGAAATAGTCCCACACATAACTCCCACCACACATCAGTTTCTGTTTAAACAAACAAGGTAGAACGTTTTAATTGGTGAGCTTTAGGTGGATTTCAGCTAGCAGTTTCCCTCTGCTTGCTGTCTTTATGCTAAGCTAAACTGCTGGTTGTAGTTTTTTTTTCCCTGCACAAACATAAAAAGTGGATCAAACTATTCCTTCAATATTTTTATAAAGAAGCTGAACAAAAAGAGCTTGTGTTGAGTAGATTCTTAGCTACAATGATGGCTCAGTAAAAGACAAGTGAAGCGAGGCCCAACCAACACACATTAGACACCAGTGTGTTGGCAAAAGTTGCTAAACGTCTAGCTAACACACCACACACAAACACAGAGCACATCCGTCCTGCCTTCCAGGCCTCAACCTGTTCCCCAAAGACCAGGGGATGAGAGGGGAGAGGGATGACTCAGATTAAACAAGTTCAGAGGTCTGGTAGCCATGGTGACAGCCACCAAAGCAGAGGTGAGATTTACAGTATTTACAGTAGTCCTGTCGACATGTGCGTGGGTGTATATGTAAATGTTCAAACATGCGCAAATGTCAATGTGTGCAAAGAATGACTATCTGATCGTATTAACATACATAACTACGCTACACAAGAAATCTCAGAGAGGTGAAACAATGTGGGGTTGTGCGCGTCTGTGTGTGTGTGTGGGTGTGTGTGTGTGTGTGTGTGTGTGTGTGTGTGGAGGCGAGGGCAATTAGAGGAAGAGAGACAGGGCAATACAGACGAGCCAAGAGGCAGAGAAACTAGCATGGGGAAATGAAGGTTTCTTGTGAAGTTTACAGCATATCGACTGTAAGTAACATCACATGACTCTGCCATGAAAACCACACAAAGTAACTCTTACATGTAGCAGTAGCCACGTGCTAGTGAGCTTCAAGTGTGGCTGGTTCTTTTGTGTATTGCAGGAGTGTACTTCTATTTTTGGATAACCGCCGTCCCTCGTTTACCAATGCTAAAAACTTTTTGGTTCGTAGGTTGGTGTTTTCCGATGGCCGCCGTTGTGGTCGGTGGATAAAAACACCAAAGTTTGTTGCCCTCAGAGAAAGCAGATGAGATGTGACGAGAAGCCCGCTATTGCATAACACGAGGCTGAGGTACTTTGTGCGAGTGCGTCTGTCACTATTTGTATCTGTATAGTCTGTGTGCACCCAAACAAATGACTCAGGTTGTGTACAGGATTGGACTTGAGTGTGTGTTGTGTGCGTACTTGTACACACACACACTGCATATGCAGGTGGACGCTATATTTTAACGTGGAATTACACACTGTAGCACTGTGTGTGCGCGCGTGTGTGTGTGTGTGTGGACCAGTGTCTTTAGTAGACTTGTGGTAATCCTCTTAGCGTATGCTGCTTGAAGCTCAGTGCGCATTATGTAACCCCTCTAATCCAGCACCGCATCAAGACAGACAGCAAAAGACCACAACCCATGCTCCTTCACACACACACACACACACACACATGCACACACACACACACACACACACACACACTTACTCCAAGAGTCTCAAAGAAACACGTGACTGCATGTTAAATTTCAGGGTCTGTGTCAAATCAGGGGTGAACAAACTGCTCTGGCTGGTCAGATGTCCACTGCTCAGACAGATATTGATTATCGGCTCCGGACTGATCTGTTAATGTCCAGAGTGAAACTGCACAGAAACTGAAGCTCTCTCTTTGTGTGTCCCTGCTGCCCTCTTCACATATTCTCTGTATCTTCGTGATAACCTGAACATCCAACCCAAAAAAGAAGGAAAAAAAAAAAAACAATCTCTCACTCTCTCCTCCTCTTGCTCTCCATTCTGTTGCCAGGGCAACAGCGGCCATCTTGCCGTGCCCCATCTGTCTTGGGTACACATCACAGGCCGGTCATAAATGTGGAATGACAGTCGGAGAGGGGTAGCGGAGAGGGTGAGACGGAGGAAGAGACAGAGAGGAAGAGGCTGACCACGATGGAGAGAGAGAAAGAGAGAGTTCACAGATTGACTGTCCGGGTTCGATGACTAAAATATAAAGCAGGACCAGCCATCTCGGCACAGCCTCGCCTCTACCTACTATCACCTTTCATATATGCTTACACAACAATAATCAACCTGTTCTTCTGGGTGTCATTTAGAAATGTCCATGTATACGCCGCCAAACAATACGACAGTTCATTTTGATAAATAGAAACACAAAACGTCGAGCAAAAAGAGCTCTCACTTGTTCATTGTTGTCTAAACACCAGATATGTGCTTACACAAAATGCAATCTCAAACAGGCAATGTCAATTCAAATGAGGAAGCGTGATAAAAATGAGCAAGATAACAAATCTGACCAGACGTTCAGTATTTTCAGTGCAGCTTCTGATGAGTAATTATGGACGCATTGAGGTCGGAAATCCAAGAATCTCCGTCGGTTTGTCAGGCATCAAGAAATTCTACAAAAACACGAGATTATAGGGCCTAAAAGTCTCAGAAAATAACATTAAGGTATCACACTTACATACTTTTTAGTCCCATCACTCCTGATCAGCAAAACTCACGGGCACCCTGCTCCCAAATCTAGGATGAAGCACTGCTGGCTGCTGGGAAATTCACTTAGTTGGACACCCACATTGTGAACCTAGTTAGCAATGACACACTAACCCCAACACACACGATTTATCACTAAATTACTTTTTTCATCTCCATTACCTCAGGGCAAAGCGTATATGCACTGGAATCCACTGCTGTGTCTCCTGGTTGGACAATAAGAAGTCCTTGAATGCACCATGTGCTCATTTTACTGTTTTTCCAGCATCAAGAGAGAGAGAGCTGTACTTCACCGTGTAGCTTTTTTTTTCATTTTAATTTAAAAACTGTTTTCGTTCTTTTTCCGTTTTGTTTGCTGCACTCAAATAAAAATGTTTGATTTGCAGTAATGAGCGGTGATGCACTGAGGGAAAAAAAACCCTGCTTGAGTGTAATCCACCTGTTTATAAAAAGCCAGAGCACTCCAGCAACATAAAATGTGTGAACTTCAAACGTTAATTAATTTCACGCGCGAGCCATTACCTAAAAGAGTGCGGCTGATTGCAGGCGGGCGGTGTGCGGACTGCAGCCTTGCATCGAGTGCAACTGAACGCAGCGTTGGAGCCCCAATGGAAGCTACTGTGACCTCACATGACCCGGAGCTCAGAGGAGGGAAGTGACGGAGTGGTTTCACTCCGCCTGTGATGAAACTGAAACACAATGCTCTCGACTGTAACAGAGGCCGCTTGGAGAAGGGAAATATCAAGAAAGTGTGGGTGAAAGAGTATATCATGAGGGAATAAAAGAAAAGAAGAAGAAAACAAGTTAGAAAGAAAAAGACAGACGCAAGAAAAGAAAGAAACAACGACCAAGAAATGAACACTCATAAGCAAGAATAAAAAAAGACGGGTCCAATGAGAGCCAGAGGGAATAATAAGTGTTGCTCTGGTCCTTCGCTGGGTTGGGTTGGGTGTTGGGTTACTGTACGTGCACAAATACAAATGATGAGTCACTTTCTAAAGCACACAGGCATAAGTTTGTGCAGAGACACACACACAACTTTAAATATAGACTCATTATACTCAAATTCACAGCAGGTCCACCACTCTCTCTGTAACTAGCCAGCCATTCCCTTTTAAGTCCTGACCAACACATAGACATGCACTAATTCATGACAAATTATTACCTTTTTTTCTTCCTCCACTGCAACATTTCCATGACCTTTCTCCCAAAGCTTTGAGAGCAAAGAAAAAAGATTATTTTTAAAAGAGAGCTGCAGTCCCACCACCCCGTTTTCGCTTCTCTCCGCTGGCCTCCGCGTGCACGCTCGCGCACACCCTCGGGCCTGCTCCTTTTAACATTTTCTCAGAATTTTTGTCATCTTAAAGAGCACTAATTACAGGCTTAAACATGCGGGCAACTGTAGAGTACACACACACACACACACACACACACACACACACGTGCACACTCCCACCCTCCCAACTCACTCAGCGAGTGAACATAATTAGAGACTTGAGAAAGCTATGAATGAGTGGGGAGAGGTGGGGGTGGGGGAGTTGGAGGGGGGGTGGAGGAGAGGAGATTAGAAGACATGAAGTTTATCTTAGGAGCTGACTTCTGCCAGTTTTCACTTTCAGACCACAGTTTCTTCATCTGAAGCTTATGCTGAACGTCAACCAGGCCTGGACTGGCCTTCAGGCGCACCGGGACATCATTTCCCAGCAGCCTTCGCCAGCTGACTGGGCCCTGGCGGTCAAGGTCAGACATTGAAATGCTAAATTAAATCAAAGCGTAAATCAAAGCAAATACAACACTACTTGCGATCTCTGTCTGGTTGCATGCATACGCAACCAGACGCTTGGTTTGTGCGTAGAGTGCAGAGCCGATTCTCCGAGTGCCGCACAGCACAGGAGTAAAAAGGTAAAGGAGCGCATTAAAAGCCCCGCAGGACAGTGCAGCCTCAGATTACACGTTCACGAGCAACAATGTGACGCCGCCTTCAGCGTGTCATAATATCATGACTACATTTCCTGAGTTGATTTTAAAAACACCCATGGACACTCAACGGGGCTCAACAACACGGACTGACTGATGGCCTAGGACAACTAAAGCAGAACATTCGACCAATCTAACAACTCATTTTTCCAACCTGACAAGTGGTAAAAAAGAATTAAACACCCGATCTCGCTTCTTTCTAACCTCTGCTGAGAGTTACACATGTACAGCAACGACTGGACACTCGCTAGAAACTGACATTGGGTAAAGACTGTTTTTGTGGGGTTTTTATGCCTTTAGTTGGTAGTGGCAGGTGAAGATCGATGGGAAAGACAGTGAGCGGATGACATGCAGCAGAGGGACACAGGACGGAACAGGAGTAAGAAAACATCTACCAGGAAATGCACTGTAAAGACAAACTTCATAGCAGCCGGAGCTCAAGGGAGCATTTCAATTACCCTGGAAACAGGAGTTTAGTTAGGATAAGGGCGAACTTCAACTGTGTACGGCAAAGTTTTCTGAGTTTTGAGGGCAAGGCGGAACAAAGGCATCTAAAGTAAAATTAAAAAAAAAGTAGTCTTTGTGGTACTGCTAATAAATAAAAGAATTTGTGCAGTTAAAAAAAGCCCCCAGAACGTTGAATTCCGCTTAATCATGCTCAGACGGAAAGCATTACTCGAGTCTGCACGGAAACAATACCCAAAACAAAGAGAAACAATTCTTTCGTGTTCTAGCCACAACGTCTTTCTGTTCATGTCAGTGCAACATGACTTGTAGTGTCATAAAACTTGGATGACACAGGTAATCCATCACAATTGCCTGACAACTTGCGTGACAACAGTGTGGTTCGCAACCTTTTCAATCCATGCTTCTTCATCGAGGATAGAGAATAAATAGATCATCGCCCAGCACTGTTCATTTCCGTGCTGCTGAAACAAAGCTGAAAGCGCAGAGAGTTTTAAAAAAATATGTTCACTTCCTTTATTCATGAGCACAAACATCCAGAGAGAAAGTAAAATCAGACATGGAGGATGACGATGATGGTACACCAGCGGAGTAACACCTGCCAGAGGTTAAACTGAAGTTGCAGCTCAGTTTTGGATTTCACACAAAACAGAAACTAAAGCTTGTTGACGGCAAGCAGAGCCAAACGCAGAGGATGAGGAAAGTTGCTTTTACCCGTCAACTGACTCTGGGAATACACCTGTGGAGGCTTAACACTGCAAACACTCACATCTCCTTTCAATAAATGTCTTACTATAGCTCGTACTTGGAGAATATCGTTGAAATCAAGTGTGCAATATGTGTTTCAGGACGTGGTACAAGGAGGCCCATGTTGCTTTTAATGTACATTATGAATTCTTCGCCTTCTTAATCTCCAATTAGAATATAAAAGAAACACAGACACATTAAGTCAGAAGCAACTGATCGATATGAAAGACTTAACTGATTGAAAATGAATTTGAACTGATCTGTTGGAGGGAAAGTGCACATTGATTTAGCAGATTTTCTGGAAAGTCAGTTAAATGTTTGGGTGAAAACTTGCCTCATAAAATCTGATCAAACCACTCTCAGTGCTGGTGAAGTACAGTAGGTTGTAGTTGTCGAGGTTTTGACTGTAACTAATTAATATGTAATGCATATCTCAAGTTATAAAGAAATATGAAAGATTTAACAGAAGTCAAGAATGTTTCCAATAATGAACATGCAAGACAAAAAATTTATTCTGCTCCATCCTGTTCTACGACAAAACTAAGTGACTGTTTTCTGAAGGTATATTTGACCACTGGTGATTTACATGTTTAATTACAGTTCACTGAAACTGTTGGATGTTGTTTGGTACAATTTTTAAACCTGTAATTTTTTTAGTAGTAAACAGTAAAACAGAGCATATGAATATTTTCTTGAAATTGAATTTTTCTATCTTCTGCTGTTCGTTCCAGCAGCTTGACTTGAACGCACCGCAGAGAAAGAGTTCTCAAACAGCGTCTGTTTACAGAGGCGTCATCACATGACAAGAACGTAACTTAAAGAGAAATAAAGGAAACGAAAAAAGTCACATGATGGACTAACATCAGTGGAGAGCATGTCGAGTCCAGTACTCTGCTCACAGGCCATTTCTTCATGTATTCACTCCCACTCTGTGGGATTCACTCTGTAGCAAATGGGTTAAAACTTGCTAAACCACTTCTCTGATCCCTTAAAGTGACAGCAGGCTCCAACTGTGTCAGCGCTGAAGTTGTTTTTGAGATCATTTCCTCGATGCAGATCTTATTTCCAGACCTTGAATATGAATCTTTCCACATTTTGCCAAACTTTTCTAAACTTTCTCACTCTGTTTACAACTCTTTGCAACTTGAACGGTTCATTGCAGTCCTCTCTTGATCCCCCTCTCTCTCTGTTTGCGTCTCTCTACCTCTATTTTTAGCCCTCTCTTTCGCAGATTAGGGTCCTATTTATAGACCCCCTTATGTTGTCCAATAAGAGTGCTCTCTACGGGAGAATGGCAGCGTCACAAGGATTCACACACCTCCCACTTGGCACCGAGCCCAACCTCCCTCCCTCTCCCTCTCTCTCGCTTCACCATCAAGTTCATCCCACCCTCTCCCCTCAACTCTTTTGCTTTCTCCTCCCATCCCATCGCACTGTTCTCCTCCTCCTTTTTGCCCCCTTCCCCTCTCTCACCCCCTCTCATCCATACAGGGTGGCTCCTGGCACCGAGCCCACGGCTTCAGTGGAAACTTTACACACAGGAAAGAGCCTCGCATCAACCCCCCACAGCCTGACAGAGTGCGTTTAAAAAGTGCGTCCTACTTACAAAAAGAGACAGTATGGAGTGAGCGGAGACAAAATATCCACACTGAGCTACCTAGACATACTAAAATAACCGTGCCTCAAACTGTGGGGCACTCATAAACACTTCTCTCCCCTGGTATACTGAGAAATATGCAGACAGACACATACAGATGGACAGATCAGATTTTTTTCTTCTTCTCCTTCTTAACTTTTTCCCCCCCTTTAAAAAAAAAAAAAAGAGGACATTACATAATTCTCCAAACACTTCCTCTCTAAGCCGAGAGCACTCTGGCGTTTTATCAGACACACACACTTGACATATCCAAGCAGACAGGCAGCCTGTTCGGGCTGTCTGCATCACAGTCGCTATGACAACGGCGGGGAGAACAATCCACAAAAACAGCCACTTGGGAGGAGGGAGGGAGGAGAGGAGAGGAGGGTGGGGGGTGAGAGAGACAGACAGACAAAGAGCGACAGACGGACAAAGAGAGAGAGCGAGAGAGAGAGACAGAGAGAGAGAAGGGGAGTAATGGGAAGCTCATGTGTACGTGCAGCTGTGCCAACTCTCGTGCTCCGTGCCATTTCGTTGCCGGATCCCCAAGTCTGTTTCCTTTACCTGCCCTCTTCAGGAAAGAACAAAAAAATAAAAATCTCACAAACAGTGGAGTCACATTTCATTTTCCAGAACATTTCCCTTTCTTTGTGGCCTTTCCATGACTTGGTCTAACCGAGAGTCACAGATAAACACACAAAAACACACACACTGTGTCTGTGCCTTCATACTGATCACACATGCGCACGCACACACACAAACACATACATATACACAAACCAGAGACTGGAAGATTAGGTCATATTCTGTACAGTTTTCTGCAGCGCAAACCTCAAATGGATCATTTTGATGCTCGGGGCATTCAGGCCTGATAATCAGTGCAGATTATGCTGCAGAATGAAAAGACTGAGGCCCGTCTCGACCGCTCAGTTCCAAAGCCAAGTCAAGGCTGCAGCTGAGACTTATTTCAAAATGTACAGAATGTCAGCGGGCCTGGCCTTAAAGCTAAGCACATAAGGCTGATTTAGGAGTTTCAGAATGTCATGGGGTGTCTGCCACGATTCATCTGCACACGTTCAACGACCTCACGCACTTTGTTCTCTCCTAGCTTCACAAAGCGAACGTTAATGAGACATAGGGAATGAATGTAAGACGCAGGTAGGGTAGTTTAGCAGTGTTGCTATGGCGGACAACAGGTAAACATGGGACCGAATTATAAACCAGCTACAGTAACACCTCGTGTGATGTATAATTCAGGCATTGTCCAAACTGAAACCTGATCGTGGTGCTGGCGAGAGTCAGAGTTTTTGGATAAAGCAAGACGAAGACAGCCACGCCGGGCAACACAGCGGTGCTGCTTAGAAATGTCTCGTAGGCATAATGTTTTGTTTTGCATTCACCATCTCAGGATAGTGTGTTGACATGCTAGCATTCGCTAACTGCCATTGCTATCCGTACAGCAAGTTGTACAGCTGCTTATTAATGTGCAACATTCCCACAACGTCCTCATGCAACTTTAATCCTTAAAACGTCATATTCATGATATTCATGTCACAATGTACCTGTGCCAAATCAACTATATTAATAATCACCTAATTAAGTTTTCACTCATTTTAGCTGCAGCAAATGACAATTTGACAAAGAATCTCGGAAATGGTGCAGGTGCACAGCTGCTGCTGCCCATTCAAACAGATTTGGTGGTGCTGGGCTGCGCGGCGTCAACGGCAGCCTGAACAGCTGACAGTCACCGAGCTATCTTCACCACATCTACAACAGTTTGGTTTTGAGGCGGCCTCGGCGCTCGTGCTCGAAGAGAGCTGCGGCGCATTGTCAACAGATCACTCGATCTTCCGTCGGTTGAATCACGGTGTAACAAAATGAAGAGAGGAGGTAAAATTATATCTGACCCATCCTGTCACGCTCACTATCTGTTTCAGCCTCGCCCCATGTGGGCGGAGCTACAGGTCGTCATCCAGGAAAACAACCCGGTTTAACAACAGAACAGCTTTTTTTTTTCTTACTCTGCCTGTTAATTTCTAAACTGTGCGCCTTGAATGATGATAGCACTGAGCTTTGCATTGTCTAGGACTTTTGGATTATTAAGTATTGTTTACAGTGTTGTGCTGCTGACACTGTGCTGCCAACAGGCCGAGACTCTTGGTACAAAACCAGATCTTGTCATAAGGTTGTACAAGCTGAGTCAGTCAGCTAACTCCTGTGGGTAATGTCTAAATCTGAGCCTGGATCATCTTCTTTTCATTCCCAGCAGTAGATGTTTACATGCTGATATGTTTGAGTTAAATTAACATTACAATTAGCCACTTTACGACACTCCTCTTCATCAGCTGTGATCCATACGGAGTACACTTCTGAATGCTGCTTTACATTTGTTGCTCCTCATCACTGCCACGTCGGAAAACCACAGAAATTTAGTTTTTTAGCCTGAGCGGCTCTGGCTGGGTAGGCGTTGAACAGTCCTGTCATCAAAGCTGCAGGGTCCATTCCCAGAGGCTGATTCCAGCGCAGCCTAAGACTTTTAAAGTACGAGAATACATCTCTTTGTCTGTGTCTGCGTGCGCGCTGAAAGCAGATTACATTTGCGAGGACCGTTATTGTTATATTGTTTTTTGTTTTTCAAACCCAGTTTGCTTAGCACACAGGTGTAATGAACTGGAAAAGCAGCGGTGTGGAAAACACACTGTTAATGTTCCAAAATATTTAGTGTACGCACATAACAAAGATTAGGACTTTTCCGTCTCTCCAGGGACCCGCGTTGGCTGACAGTTAAGATCCTCGAGGGGCTCTCTTTGTTCTGTTTTGTGCGCCAGTCATTAAGTATCCATTAAAAAACTCAATGGCTCCTTAGCTGTCAACAAGCCAAAAATAAAACAAGAATCCCACACTTGCTTGTTTTCATGAACAGAGAAATGTGACAATAACCAGGCTTGAAAAGAGCATACTCACTGCTCCTTCCTGCTTTCAGTGGAAGTTTCACGTTTCCAAACTTGTCACAGACAAGTGACTTTTAGGGCATTATCACTAAAGGCTTTCGCCTGAGCTTTAAGCTGCTAACCCCACAAAGCTCGTTTGACAAAAATCATACCACGTCTGACCCAAATCTGCTCAAAATCTTCAGGGAAATGTAGTTTTTCTTGGCTATTTTTGCTCCTCTGCACTCGTCCTGTGAGTTCCAGTGCTTTGCATGATATGGCTTGTGACAGCGGGGATCAGGATAAACATCTGTCAATCGTGTCTTCTCAGTAGAGTCCAAGTCTATGCTGGAGGACAAGGGGAGGCAGAGAGAGGCAGGACGGGAGAAAGAGTGGGACAGGGAGCAGAGATGGAGAAGATATTGGGATATACAGACTGAGCTGAGGGGAGGCGGATGAAAAAGTGACGCTGAAAGGTGAAAAAGAAACAACAGGGAGGGGAAAAGTAAAGACACTGAGTGTCACAAAGAAAGAAGTCATAGCATAGAAACTGTAAGAGACACGCTAGAAGTCAAAAAATGTTCTCACTGACACGGATACCAAGTCTTAACTTTCAGGATAAATCACAGACTAGGCCACAAGTGTCAGATATTAGCGAAACCACGGAATAACATCTCCACTACAGTCCAGCAGGAATACAGTCAGTGCTATCCGTTTACATTCTCTGCATCACAATCATGACAAAGAGGTTAAAGCATTACAGGTTAAACTTCATTAGAGGAGATGGCAAGAGAACACACAAATGTCACTTATGTTTAATAGAAAATGGGACTGGAAAATCAACAACACAAGCGTATGATACCTCAAATAATATTAAGACTTCAGGGAAACATGCAGATTCTCTTTATTTGGAGAGTTAGATGAGAGAATCAATGACACTCTTAGATCTGTTCTTTAAATGTATGTCTTAGCTTAGCTTAGCATAAACACTGGAAACGAGGGGGAACAACTAGCCTGGCTCTGTCCACAAATAATAAAACCAAAGCAGACTAATTAACATTTGGCTTTTTGTACTGGGTGAACAAATGAAAAATGGCATGTTAATTAGCTAGAGGTGCTAGGAGACATTTCTTTATGCTAAGCTAAAGAAGCAGCATTTTTAATGCTAAGCAGCTGTAGCTTATACACGTGACGTGTGGTATCAACCTTCTTGCCTAACTCTCGGCGTCTTAAGTACCTTCACCAGATGCATTTATTTCATATCTAATGAAACAGTGGGATGACTTTGAACTCACCTGTTCCTTCCCTTTTCATACCTCTTGTTCAAACCTGATCTCACTTTCCTGCTTTCTCTTGCGGTTTTGGAAACTGTGGATAATTTTTCCGTTGCTTTTGTTCATTTGAGACAATGTCGTTTTTCCATTACCAGCGTAAAGATAATGAGCCAATGACAGCAAACAAAAGGGTGCTTTATTTTCCAAGTAGCTTTATGGACTACAGCTGGTTCGTGTGTAACATGAAAGAGCCGTGATTAACAGAGGATTGGTCTAGGCCAGAGCTTTTTAATGTTTTGATGTAAAGGTATGACTGTACATGTATGAAGCATTAAGTATTATAGAGTTGTCTCATAAGAACTCAAAATTTGTTTACAGGAAAATATTTAATGCTATGCTCTCTAATTTTAAGACTAATAGTAACAATGCGACAGTTGGTCCATCAATCCTTTGCTGAAAGTGTTAATACGAGTACAGTTATTGGTACAATCCTTATAATACCCAAGCCTAAGGAGAGGGCAGAAAGTGAGTGTGGTTTTGAAAAGAGCAGCTGGTGTGTTTCCTTGGTTGTGATCGTTGTTGCTTCTATTTTAGGAACCATTCAGGAAGTGATCTACAGACAGGCTGCTGACGGAGTATTCAGCTCAACTCGTCATGAACCAAAACAAGTAAAACTGAATGGAACATGGAGACATTGCCCGCAGAGAAACAAAGCCACGAGGGAGCTGTGCGTCTGTGGAGACATTTTACACCTCACATTGTTCGACTCTGTCCGCTACGTTCACTTTTGTGTAATGAGTCGAGCAGTGCAGGACTAGCTGCTTATCACGGGGCATGCTAACACACACACACACACACACACACACCACATACTAGATGGAACCCCGTTTCAAACCCTGTTTGTATGAGTTATGGATCCCTTCCTGCTTTAAAGTTCCACAAGGTTATGTGTGATATGATTTACACTACTATGCATCATATTTCGACCACTGGATATTGATTTCTCAAAATTCCTGCTGCACACCTGCTGTAACCTTTGTTCATTCTCAACCCTGGAGGTAAATAGGGTAAGCGTTAAGTTCCAACAGCAACACAACACACAATGGATTATACCTTCCATGGCACGGTTGAAAGCTTCCTTGTTATGCCACATACTCATGCTCAAGAAGGCTAAAAACAGAGCGAAGGATGTAGAAAAGTCATAATTCTGAGGCAAGGGACCAACGGCAATCCAAACTCTCAAAGTTTAACAAAAAAAAACAACAAAAAAAACAATTCGAAACTCCAGGGCCACTTTTCAATTGCATTTCCCACGCCATCATAGAAGGGGTGGGAGGTCTCGTCTCATGAACATAAGACGCACTTGAAAGCTTCAGATGCTCAACACTTTCATGGCGACGAAACCGCCGTGCTGTGCGTCCACCACAGAGCCCTTCAGTCCAGACTGATGTCTTGGTTCCAGGTGTTCTTTCAGATAATATTAAGAGTCATCAGACAATCGCCGTCATATTTGCAGCTCCCACTGCTGCTGAAATCACCAGGTGTAAATCAGTTATCAGACAGTAGCATAGCAACCATGCCACTAACTGTCTGACCACACAGTTAATATCCTCCCTCACACTGTCCTGCTGTGCCCCACTGTGTCCTCGCTCCATCTTTTCCTCCGTATTGCCCTCTGCAGTATTATCAGATAATGTGTTTTTTTTTTTTTTCCTCCTGCGCTGCAGCCACTGTGGCACAATTACCCTGGCTGCTGCACTAATGGCTATTGATGCTGCTGAGGGCCCCACACACACACACACTTGCACACGCAAACGTTCATAAAAAATTCATGACGCTGGCTCAATAGGAAGGTGCGGGGGGTCTGGCCAGCCCGAGAAAGAACAACAAATGTCATTTAACAAAGGAGGGAAGAGGCAGATGATCTGAGGTCTCGACATTTCGCGCAATAAGACGCAGAAAAACACAGACGCACGGGCTTGTGTGTGCAGGCTAATTGTATGAAGCGCCATCAGGTTAGGTTCAAACGCGCCCATTACCTCCGCTTGCACAGATATCTGCGTGTGTGTCGGTACAGATTTGGAGGTATACAGTAACAGTAACTGTGTACATGTGTCTGTGTGTGTTGCTGCTGGAGTCCGTGAGGTAGGTAATTCCCTCTTAGCGTGGGATTTCTCCCTGCCACCGACCTGCGCTGAGAGAGCTTTAGAGCGCTAAGCCTGCTAGCTGAGACTGAACCAGGGATCACCGGAGACAAGGGGCAAAGAGATGGAGGGAGGGTTGGATAGGAGAGAGGGAGGAAGAAAAGCAGAGGCAGGTGTGAATGATCGAAAGGAAAGTAGTGAGGGAAGATTACAAAGAGGAGAACTGAAGGGTCAAATGGAGGTAGGAATGGAAGGTTGGGGGAAAGGAGGAGGAGGAGGAGCAAAGAGGAAAAGAAGGAAAGGATCCTAGCTGGGAATGAGCCGGGCTTTGAAGCTAAAGCGGCCAAATCGTGTAATGACAGCAATGGCGTTTTTACATAAGCTTACATTGTGAAATACATTTTTTGAAGGTCACAACCCCGACAAAATGACAACAGGACTAGATCCTTTCGGTCCAATAACATTTTGAAAGTCAAGAGTTGCACGTTTAATCATTTTATCCGTATTTAAGTTAGCGAAGGGCTGATCTGGGAGTTAACGGCTCATCTGGTGCAAGTCTCGAGTGCGCTTGCTCTATGGGCCACTCGATGTGGAAGCATATACGTAATTTAATTCCCAGACATCAAACTTTTTTCTCCATGCACCACTGAGCAGCTTGAGAAAGAACAAAGCATCGCCTCAAACGCTGCATCCAGATCTCTTTATACATCTGTGGAAGGAGCAGAGGTCGCTGTGTGATGCAGTAGTAACGCATTATATATGGAGGAGGGAAGAAGATGATTTTTCAGTTTGGTTTTTTTAATGAACCCTGATTGACCCTTAGTTTAAACAGACAAACGGCAACAGGAAGGTCACCGAGTTGTTGCCTGGCACCAACAGGAAGTTGAAGACTCAGAGGGGAGGTGATATTTCCTCAGTTGTCACCAGCGATCAAGTACTCTCTCACTGTGTGTGCATGAAACTAGGAGGCAAAATGTCATGTAGATGAGAGGTGCAGGATTTTTGTTCAACTGTATCACAGAAAAAAAACAGGGTTTAATTAAACTACAACATTTATGCAAGCATTGTTTGTAAAGACTTTGTACTAATTTGTGACTGCTTTCAGTGGGACATACTGTCCTTTTAATCCACTACATTTATTTGACAAATAAACTCATACACTGCATTGTAAAGATTAAACCAGTGGTTCCAGATGTTTTTGTGTTGGGATCCCTGACAAAAAAGCAACTTGCACCCCTTGCCATGTTTCAGACATCTATGAGATGTAAGCATTTCAACCGAGGAGACTTTTCTAATACGGTTTAAATAACCCAAAGAGGTGAAAGTGTCCAATGTTTCTTTAATGGATTAAAGGGAAAGTACTAAGAAAAGTGAAGGGGGAAGCACTAGACTATACCCAAACATGTAAAGCTGATCATTACTTTTACTTTTGGCATGTTAATAACATTTTGCTGATTATACTTGTATACTGTACTTATATACTGTACTTTTACTGCAATATGGTGTATTTTTACATTGCTGTTCCTGAAGTAAAGGATGAACACAGCTCATTGCTGATTATAACGTAACTGTAAAGGATGAGATACTTAAAGTCAGATGTCTTTTGCTCGTGATGCGACTGTAAAATTATCTGGTGAACAACAAACCACAGGAGTGAGAGATGGGGGGGACAGAAGTGTTGGATTCATTGTACAATTCACAGAGAGCAAGTAGCAGGTGACTGAAATAATTAGGTTAAATAAAAACATTGGCAAACTTGGTAAAAATGTAAGTATTAAATGACTTAATATTAGGCCAATTTCCTTTGTGAGAGAAAACAACAATTACACTTCAGTGTCAACTAAATTCACTAAACAAAGACCCTGTTTAGAGGCGGTTACGGTACACTTCCTATCTGGGTTTTGTTTGGCAGTGAGGTCTTTTTAAAAAGTTAAACAATATAGGATAAAATACTGACAAGCAAGGACGCTATAGCCTAGATTTTTTGTTTGTTTTTGTCCTATAGCCACATTTGTTAGTGAATTCCCATACACTACTTCCTTCCATGTCTTTTAATAGAAAATTGAGTTTCGAAACATGAAAAAGTTTCAAACAACGGCTGTTTTTAGGCCAGAGGAAGCTCAACCTCAAGGCTGCCAGAACTAACCAACCCTTGGCTGGTGGCAACTTCTGATGTTCCACAGTGAAAGACGATATGAGCTAATGTTTGCTGCCACTTGACTGCAACTTTGAGCAAACATCAGGGCTGTGACGATAACTCCGTGGCCACATGACCACATGGCCACAATACCGCGGTAAGAAAAAGAAAATCCATACCGCCACGGCCCGAGCAAACATGCTTACATACAAACACACATATGGTGGTCAGATTTGCTGCCAAACAGACAAAAATTTCTCAGCTAAGATCGTCTTTTTTTATATACTACTCTCTAACATTTATCCTACGAGTCATACCGACAGAGGTAACGCGGGGTAATGAAGGTGGGTGGTCAAATCTCAAGCTTCTCTTACCGGGGGTCATTCATTTAGAAAGCCGGGCTCGGTCACCTGATTGGCGGTCACTTACCTCACAAAGTGCTGATAGTCGAGAAAAAAGAGCCAAAATGAACAGGCTGGGGCTGGTTTTAATTTAGCTCTGTGGTGTGTGTGTGTGTGTGTGTGTGTGTGTGTGTGTGTGTGTGTGTGTGTGTGGTATGTACAGATAAAATTAACATGTCATATGCTACATGTCATCACTTTGGGAGCATGCATACGCTCAAATATCTACACGCACAATACATTTATGAGGAAATTCCAAACACACACACTTGTGGTGAATCACGGCACCAAGGTATCTCTGACCACAACCTCATCTATATTTGACCATTTTACTGTGTGTGTGAGCACATGAGGGGGTGAATGGAACAAAGATGTCTTCCCGTCATAAAGTCTGAACTGCCGTTCGGGGTGCTTTTTTAATGCTAAGCTACCTGCTGTATGCGGAGGAGCGAGCTAGCAGCCTTCTGGAGAAATCCAAACAAAACCGTCAGAGATAAGTCGACAGCACTGGAGATACTGGAGTCCTCCTCCCAGTGACTGTCTGTTTACCAGGGAACGCTTTGTCAGCTCGAACAAGCTGCATCGATATAACGTCCAACACTGGTTTAAATCAGATATATCGGTATCGGCACGCGCGCTTGTCTTCATGAGGGGTCGAAGGAAATAATCCCATTGGAGGAGAGCTGGAACCTCTCGTTGAATGGCTGTTGATAACTGTGAGCCATTATAGCTTATTCATATAATATCAGCACTTGGCCCCAATAAGTCTTGACTACAGCAGAACTGTTCACCGCCGTCATCCATCACAGCAACCAAAATGATCTCAATTTACCTGGATGGGCTGCCCTCGTATTAACAGGCTCTGGAAAACACAAAAACTGCTCTCTGAGACAGGGAACGATGGCTCATTTACACACTGGCAACTACTGCACACATTTAGTCTCTCTGCTCAGAGTACAGCAGAGGAAGATAGCAGCTTTACCGAGCTTTGCTTTGTGTAAGTGTGTAATTATGAAGCATAGAATAACACAAGAAGAAGCAAAGCAGGCCGATTGTTAATGCCAAACATTACCAGATGCAACCTCTCTCTCGAAATCACACATAGAAGCTCAAACAATTAAGGAAAATACGACAGAGTTGTCAAGAGGTGAGAGGACTAAGGAAGCCCATGAAACTAGCTGAGCAAATATTTGAAGACTGAAACACGAACAAGGCCTTCTGCCATACCCTGTTAAACCATCACTGATTATGCAAGTGCAGCCTTCTTAACAAGGGGACTAAGCTTGTAAGTATGTGTGTGCATAACACAACAAGTATCTGCTGACTAAAATTCATTACCAGTGTGAAACGATCTTCACTTTCACTTTTAAAAACTCTCTGCACAGGAACTCTCTGGACAGGAGTGTGTTGTCACTCCAGCAGTCTGAACGGAGGGGAAAACTTCTCCCTCGCTTATTCAAGGGTCTGTGCGCCGAACGTGTGTGTGTTCCTGTAGAACATGTGAACAAGCGTGGGTGGAAGGGAATGTGGTCGCAGCCGCCCAAAATCAAAAACATCCAGAGTGTGTGTGTGCGTGCGTGCGTGCGTGTGGAGGGACAAGAGCGAGGAGAGTAGAGTGACAAACACGTGAATGAAGCGCACGCGAGAGCAGAGAGGTCTGAAAGGCGCAAAAACAAACGGAGGAAGTCGGTGAAATTAGCACATAATGAGTCAAAAGCAGCATGCCTGTGATGTCACGGCTGCGCGTCGACGTCACACACTGCGTGTGTGCATGTACGTAGTGGTGAGTGTCAGCTCCATGCCAGCTCAGTGGTTTAAATATAGCACTTGGCCAACGGTCCCAGCTGATATTAACAATACTATAGCCACCAAGACCAATCTACGCTACATTAGCGCCGTGCTAACGCTGAAACCAGAGAAGTGCTCTGAACAGAGGGAGGGAGGGAAGAGAGGAGAGGAGAGGAGAGGAAGGGAGAGAGGGGGAAGGCCTCGGATTCATGAAAACTCAGCCGCCCACACTCCGGCCTCTGCTGCCAAAAGTTGAGCAGGACAACAGTGTGTGTGTATGTGTGTGTGTGTGTGTGTGTGTGTGTGTGTGTGTGTGTGTGTGTGAGACATTCCTCGGCGAGGTGGATGCCAAAGCAGAGCTGAAGACAGACTGTCCTGAGCTACTGTGTTTTAGTGGAACTAACGAGCCCCTCACTGTGCACCTCAGCCTCGCAGCTGTAAACTTGTTAGCGATTAGGTAATCAGAGGTGACTGGATGTTTTTGTCCACCAAAAAACTGTACAGGTCACAAACCAGTTTTTAAGCAACATTGCGTCCCCGTCGGTTTGGAGACACGTGCCTGTAACTGAAAAGGTCACGGGTTTGATCTCAGCAGCGGCCTGTGTACGCTTCCATCGGGATCTCGACGAAAGAAAAAACGCGGTGAAAACATGACAGCTCACTGTTGAGCATGTTCTGCTGTTTGCCTGTGCCCTGAGAGGACTCGCCAAGCGTAGACAACGTCACATCATATCCAATAGAGCCGCAATGAAGTTTGACAGGCACCGGGAGAGGTCAGAGTTTGGCGTCACTCGCGAAGTTTCAACACATCATTTTTGTTTTTAGACTCAAATTTGTACTGACGTTTCATAATCATAACAGAAAGGTAACTAAGGTAACTAAGTAAAAAGGTTTACTCAGATATTTATTCAGCCATTTCAGCAGCTTAATAGCTGCGGTTCAACGACTGTTTTCTGATGTTAAACCACTGCAGTTAAAGTTTGGTCCGGTCACATTCACACGTCAGACAGACATCTGCAGACAAAGCGAAGCAAACTATCTCTAGATGCAAATCTTTCCACTGATAGTGACCTCAACTGGCGGACACGTTGTGTTTGTGCGGCTGTTGTTGCCATCACTAATTCTCTCTCTACCAACACGTGTAATGAACGGCGCACACCTGTTCACTGTCGGTTGTCAGCGGTCGTTCTGGGAAGATGAGCGCACCAAATGACCTCTAAAACGGGCCGGCCATCGCAGCCTGATGGTAGCTAACAGTGAGGAACGATTTTTTTTTCTGTTTACGTCTGATGTTCTGATGACTGAGCGGTTCAGTCCATAGGAGACTGGACCACCGACCATGAGAGTCATGATTGCTCACGCTGTGCTGCTGCACTGCTCTCTCCTGTGTAAAAAGAAACCAGTTAAAGTTTAAGGGAAGGATGACGTGAAGATCATACCAAATATGGCCTCTGCATTTGTCAGTGGACAAATAGAAAAGAAAGGATTGATGCAAATTTACAAATAGATGGCATCAATTCATCATTACCACATGAGCACCAACGTGTTGTGTTTCCTGTCCACTAATCACTGTTGTTGCTCTTGGACTTATTAAGATTGATTAAAAGGCCCAGTGTGTAAGATTTAGGAGGATATATTCGCAGGAATTCAATATAATATTCATTAATACGCTTTCATCAGTGTGTAAATAAGAATCGTTGTGTCTTCGTTGCCTTGAAATGAGCCCTCTGAGAGCGGGTCTTCTACCCAGTCTGCCATGTTGAACTGCCGTGTTTCTAGCCCTGAGCAGACAAACCAAACAGTGAACTAAATATGGACTTTTGCTTTCAATGTGAATTTTGCAGCCAGAGTTTTTCTTCCACGCTTGGAAGGAGAGGGTGAAACATGGGAGAGCGTTCATTTAGTTGCATTCTGCAACGTCTCTGCTAGGCGGCATCAAATCCTACACATTTAATACTTGATGTGAGGGGTTATCAAGGGTCCTGTGGATACCTACAGTGTGCATTTTGATCTGTATCTGATTTTGATCTCGGTGTCAGGTTTCACCTGTTGATGTCAAGTACTGCATGTTACTTTAAAAGAGCTTCTTCACCGATATCAGACACACACACAGGAGATGGCAGAAGCAACTCAAGCTGACCAGTCCTACTTCTTGTGGTCCTTATGTACTTTTGCACAGGAGCTTGTCAACTGTGGGATAGCCTACAGCGTCTACATGCTCAGCCTCTGTAGCAATGATGTAACCCCTTGATGCACAACTTGAAATCCAGCTTTACTCTTCTTTCCTTCTCTACGTGTCCACATGGTCACGAAGGCCTGTGTGACGCAATTCTTGTTATCTGTCCATGTCTGCAAGTGTCTACCATGCCTGTCTCTGTGCACACATCTGAGCCTTCAGTTTATGTGGACTGTGCGCATGGACTGCACAGGTGTAAACACCCAATGTAGTCAAGACAGACACGTGCACGTCCGGGCTCTTCCTCGAGGTGTTATGTGGCTTTAAGGACATGAATATTTTAGATTCAAAAGCACCGACAGAGAAAAAGTGGAGGTGTGTGCGCTACGGACAGCGAGCTAACAACACACCTTCGATATCCCCCCAGGAACTATAATTATCGGCTTTTACAGTGTGCCTGCAAGTTGGTCACGGTCTGTCTCGCCCATGACTTGCAACAGTTGGTGGACAGCTAATCCAGGGTATATAAAGACAGTATCAAGAGTGCAATAGTTCTTTACATATAAATGAATCCTCGATCATCCCAGTGTTTGTGTGATAGGATTGCATGGCTGTTGTCAGAAAGCAGAAACGGGCCCTGTTGTTTCAAAAGCTACCCTCTCATTATCAAATAAATTACAAGTTTGGAGGTGTGCATCATGTGAAAGTGAAAAATCAGCAAAATATTCGACCAAGGACTGTTTCCAACGTCGTTTTCTGGCTGGGAACATCACATCATCTCCCGCTTAACCCCCGTCAACTGCTTCCAATGTTTTGTAGCTGGCTGCTATTCTCATTGAATGATGTCAAAGAGACGGTGGGAAAGACAGAACGGGCTCCCAGTGTCTTCTTTTCCTTTCTCACTAATAGTTAGCCTATAAACACAAACACACACTTTCCATAATTATAGGCTTGCCCCTGCCACGACGTGGGTGTGTCTGAGAACCATTAGACCAAAGCGCAGTGTACTGGGATGCGCATGACAATACAAAATTCTCAAGAACACCACACTAAGACAGAATGGAACCATGGGATTACAAGTCTACCATTTCCAGTTTATAATCTGCCGTGACTGGATAACCAACGTCTTGCCAATTTGTCAAGCGTCCGTCTCATCGCCTTTCTCTCGGAGCAACACCCCGATTTTCACATATTTTATCTATTTGCTTTCTGTACATTGTCGACATTCCTGACATTCTTCAAACTGATAATTACCATATTGACACTGCAAACCAGCCAGTGCAACAGCACACACACACACACACACACACACACTACACAGACAAAGAGTCATTTAAGCCTTGCATTGTGAAGGATTCCTGTGCAACTAAATCATGATATGAGCAGATTAACCACTGCACTCATCTTCAAGGTGTAGGTGAACCAGCTTTCAAACACACCTTCTCAACGCAGTGGATTTCGAGGAGCAGTCTATAACATAACCCCCCACAGATTAAGGCCCTCTGGGTATTTCTGCGTGAGCATGCGATGTGTGCAGTTATATTAACAGCACACTTGGCTTTCCTAGAATGCCTGTTTCTGCAGTGACTACATACAGCCATCTAGCTGCAGCTCTGTTCTTCAGGAGGGAAAACAGGCGAAGGATGGCAGACTTGTCTCTCATTTCCTTTCATCTCCTTCACAATGCATGCCTAAACAATGCCAAGAACTTACAAAAAGGGTACCAACACCGGCCTCTCTGTAATTTAGCTATTGAATGCAGTGAGTGTGTGAGTGTGTGCATCTGAGTTGTCACCATCAGTGACTGGGAGAGGAGCAGTGAGGGACACAGCTGAAGGATGCCACTGTGTCTTTAAACAGTAATCCCTCCGTTCTCTGAGCATTTGTTGCCGGCCATCTAATGGGCGGTACGGTTTAATGTCCACAAGGGCCGCTGGGAGGTCCGACACTATTAAAATCACCGCTGCTCTCTCTAAAGCAGGAGCCTGGTCGGGCTTTGCTTTGCCTTGGCTAGGCTCTCTCAAATAACGACCAGGGCAGTCTGAGAAAATTAAAGACGCTCCGACTTTGCATTTCAAAAGGGGAGGAACTGAGCTCACGGCAGCAACAAAAGGGGATAACAATGTTGACATTCCCAATGTGTATCCTTTGGTCTTTTCTGAAGGAAACCGGAGCTTGCCCACAGGAGATGTGGTGTGAACGCGGGGACACTGCTGCACAGTTTACCAGTGTCTGTCTCCATCTCTGTCATGCAAGCAACCACAGCCAAACACAGGGACGTTTTCTCCATTTAAAAAAAAACACTAAAAACGATCACTGAAAGATCTGAATAAAAAACCTCCAGACCAGTATCCTCATAGGAGAGCCAGAAGAAACTCAGCAATCCTCCATATGTTACCACTGCCCCCTACCAACAGGAAATCATTGTAGCATTCCTATAAAATCCACCGAGTTCCTGTCCTCTGTTGGATTTACAGTAAAGCTTTGCTGCATTATCCCGGGAGCATGCAGTGTAAAAGGCGTCATGTGATCACTGTATTATTTTGTGTTAATTATGAATGAATCGCTAAAAGTTACTTGCAGTATTTTAAAAAAAAAAACGTGCAGTAACTACCGAGGCAGCCACCTGAAGTAACTTTCAGCTCTGATGGCAGGATATATTTAGTGAGGGGGTGGCTGTGATTAGGTGTTTGCAACACTGTGTAGACTGTCTGTTGATTCTGAGAGTATGTTACAAAGGTTACAGGCTGGAGCATAAACAGCTACTGCAGAGAGCAGGGAAGCAAATGTTGCAACGTTAATGCTGCCTGCTTTGCAGAACAATTTGCAACCGAAAAAAAAAAAAGACTAAACAAAAAAAACAAAGAACAAGAAAAGGAGAAGTTGTTTTTTTTTTTTCTCTCTCTCGTGCAAGAAAAGAGGCAGCCATCCTCCAAGAAGTTAGCTCAAAGTTCCTGAGGTGGAAATCTTAACGCGACAATTAGCAGTGCCTTTCAAAACTTTCAACCTTCCTTTCAGCTTTAAGCAACACCGATCTTGCAAAAGATCACACATCAGCGGTCAGACTTGTCATTTCCAAATCCTGCAGCAGCATTTAAGCCCCGGCAGACTGTGTTCTTCAACAGGGGGCTGGGTGTCTGGCTGTAAACAAAAGCACTAGTTGGCACCCTGGTTTGAAAAAGTGAAGTGTGTGTTTCCAAAGTAATTGCCAGCGCTCAGTGAACGTGTTTTCAACAAGTTTTCACAGTTGTGAACAAGTAGTAGTAGTAGTAGTAGTAGTAGTAGTAGTTGTTGTAGTAATAGTAGTAGTAGTAGTAGTGGCAGTGCAGCTTGCAGCTGGATGGATCCATGATTTTTGGGGGTAGGGGGGCAGAAAAGATGGAGGGGACATGAAAGAGTGTGTTGTGTTTGTGTGTGAGTGAGGGGGTGTCTCAGGCCAGTCGTAGCCGTGATTGTGAGCTCGTCCTTACCGCTATGAGCGTGTTATTCCTCTGTTCCGTGGAGGAAGCAGAGTCCGGGTCCGGCTGCTTGCTCTGCGGCTGCTTGCTGCTGCCGCCGCCGCCGGCCGACTTCTTGGCCCTCTGCTCCAGACTCCGCTGGTACAGGCTGACCGTCTCTCTCCGCTCTATCTCCAGCTGCTCGGCGTGGGCTTGCTGGTACCTGTTCTCGCAGTTTACGTGGTGTCTCCGGCAGCCCTCTATCCGCTGCCTCAGCCTCTCCACCACCGTGCTGTGCTTAGGTATGCCCACAGCCCCGGCGGGCACCACGCTCCCGGCGGCCGGGTTCATGCTGTTGTTGATGCAGATACTGCCGTTGGGTCCGGCAGCGGGGGAGGCGAAGTCCCCCATCACTGGGCCGAGTGGCTGCTATTTTGGAAGAACTTTTCTCCCCGTCAAGCTCACCGCCACCGCCGCCACCACCACCACCTCCTCCTCCTCCGGCCACCTCCTCCTCCACCTCCACCACCTAGTGTCCTCTACCTCTCTGTCTTCCCCGGCGAAGGGTCCCAAGCAGCCGGGAAGCGGACGGAAGATACGAGCGACAACAGCCGCCGAAGCGAGCGAAAACCGGGAAGGTTTAAAGGGCTGCGAGGCTAGCAGTCATATGGTTGAGGGGCTCGCGAGTGACCGTTTGTTCTTCCCTCCTCGGCACTGTTTCCAAACAAACCGCTCCCGAAAACACAAATAACAGCCAGGCTGAGCGAGCCCCAAACTGGATTCAACAATAAAGCCGCTGCCACGCTGCTAACTACAACTCCGCTGGAAAAACAACAATACCGTGAAGGTACGGACGTTAGCAGGCACTCTACGGTCATATACACACAAACCGTCCCGCGGAGGGGCAGCAGCGGCAGCAGCAGCAACAGTCCACTCGCCGTTTCACCGTGTTGTCCTTTGAGAAAAAGTTTTGCTGCCTGAACCGAACGGGCTCCGGAGTTTCCCAGTGAACTTGCATCTCATATGGTTTTGGTTTGAAAGAAATCCCGGTGAAGATGTTGTTGAGTTGGGGGAAAGAGCACAAGCGCCCTCGGTAGTCCGGTCGTGAGGCGACTAGAGTAGCCCAGACGGCGCAAAACGCGGATATGGGAAGCAGTGGCGGAAGTCTGTAGTCACTGGCTGCCGCCTGCCACCATCACAATAATCAGGTCCGCTTCTCCACCATGCCAGCGGAGTGATATCAGGACAGGAGTTGAGTAAAAACCAGCTAGAGGCTGTGAGGAGCCCGCTGATGGACACTCAGAAAACCCGGACTGGAGTTCACAGAGTGTCCCGGAAAGGACCGGGCTGGCTCCTCTAACGACCTGTCCTGTTTTCACAAGTTACACACGCCTTAAATCAAGTTAGCCACCAGGGACCAAAAATATCTGTCCGCCACTGGTGTGAAATGGTTAACTAGATTGCCAGCTAACAAAAAATATAAATATCTTATTTATTCTTTT
The DNA here is from genome assembly GCA_014281875.1 of Nibea albiflora. Lineage (NCBI taxonomy): Eukaryota > Metazoa > Chordata > Actinopteri > Sciaenidae > Nibea > Nibea albiflora. The sequence continues at coordinate 24,802,355 of CM024789.1, forward strand.
GTAACGTTAGCTCGTCACTTAATATCACATTTCACACAGACTTAAAGTAGTATTAAATGTTATTATTGTTATTTGTTTATAAAGATTGTGATATACATAGATAAGCATACAGAGGCTCATACAATTCATATAAGAACAGTCCGAGTAGTATATAATAATAGAATAAAATAATTAGTTATTGTACAAATGTAATAATGGGCATCAAAACATATCAGTGCCAGAGCAGTCAGGCCTGTGGTGTAGACAATGATGAACTTTTTTATCATCATTTTTTTCAAGACTAATTTACTACTGTAGAACCACTGGATCAAATTAGTTCTTCAAATTTGCACAGTTGCATATATGGAGTAAATATGAACTGATTATAGATCAAAATGTTCATGCGTTAACTTTATAAAAAAACAGCAACATGACAAAATTAACTTTAAACTTTTTTAGACACCCCTGAGGGCCAGATTTGCCAATACTAACATTAAAACAACAACAAGAAATGTCACAATTATCTTTTTTTTAATGACAGTGTAACCAAATCTGAGCCAATCAGGCGTGAATAAATCTAATAACCAATTCTGCCTTTCTTTCACATTTGGAGTCAGATAACAAAGAAAGATATTTTGTGTCCCTTTGGTGGTACATAACACCAGCTGTTATGTCCTTAAAGGTTAACATTTGGTGCATTCAAATGCATTGTTAGGTCAACTAAAAAAGCCCAATCTGGCAGTCATACAGTACCTGACAATAGCAGACAGGCCTAGCAGGCCAGAAATAATATATTATGAAAATGAAGCTTTGATCCGTGATTGGCCCCCAGGCCATACTTTGAGCATGCCGGATCTACCCAATCTACTATGACAATATAACTTTGTATATTGTCATTCAGCGTGTCATTCAGGGTCATTCAGAAGTTACAGGGAAGAATGTCAGCGTTCATGTTGAGTAGAATGATTGTTTTCGGTGGCTGATGAATCAAGTGTAAACTAATAGGGAGGAACTGATAACAATAACATCACTTCTTTAAAGTGCTTTCTCTGAGTAAGCTATTGGTTGGTCTGCTCATGTGATGCATTGTTTGGGTGTTACGTGTGGTTTCGTGACAATGCATCATGTGTACAGCTCATAATACATAGTAGTGAATAATATGCAGTCTGTAGCATCCATGTCTTTAATATACAGAGGAGCAGCTGACGGCTATATCTTCCTAAAAAGTACAAAAGATTTAACAGCCTCTCACTTGAGTTTTTTGATATTGTCACTTTTAATCAGAGAAAACCTACACAGACTGTAACTTTTTGAATTGCAACATCAAAACAATGACTTCAAAATGTACAAATCAATACAAATGATCAAGTTTCGGTGGCAGACCTACATGCAGTGAGTTAAAGCCTTTAAAAAATTGAGCTTAATTTTGAAACATTTAAACAGCAGACTGCAGAGAAACAATAGGTCAGACACAGTTCAGGGTGTTTAGGTGAGTTTTCTATGGAACATAACCGACAAAAGGTGCAACAGTAGAACAAGTTTCAGTTCAATTTAAAGACCTTGATGATAAAGAGAAGTACAGAACCATTGTGCGTTAATAATAGCTGTTAAAAATACTCCTGCCACAGTGAAGTGGAAGGAGGAAAAAAAACGACATTAGAGATAAGATTTTTTTTTTTTTGTTCATTTCAAGAGAGAACACTTGTAAGATCCTGCTTGTTCTTTAGACGACCATATATTTCACATCTTCCTATCCACGATCTAATATCTGAATAATAGTTTCACATGATTTTAGTGCAGCGAGCATGTGACTGTTTGTCGTAATCCAAGGTAACGTTGTGAATTACAGGTACTTCCCAATCATGAAGTCAGCACCAAAGAACAACCGCAGACATGCGTACACACAAATGGACTTAATCTTCTCCTCACAAATATATGTGCTTTAATTCATCATCAGTAGAGGCTGATTCTCTCTCTCTCCATCTCCCAGTGTGTGTGTCTCTCTCTTTTTATTTTTATCTGCCATGTCATGTGGGAGTTCTGAGTTCCATCCCCGACTGTTTAGGCCATATGCGCTCCCTTGTCTCTTTCAAACCATCCCACCAACACACACTCATGTACTCACACACGTAGTCATTCATCCCCCGCGCGTACTGTAGACCAACAGAGACTTGGACCTCGACACTCGACACACACACAGTACGCACTCACACACACATCTTACATGGCAATTCAAGCATCCACAGCATGTGTCTCGCACTCCGTTGGGTGTTATTCATTTCAGTTTCCTGTTTCAGTGTTAAAAGATTATTAATGAGGTCATTGTTGCGTGACGATCAGTGAGCAAAATTACATGTCAAACACAAATATGTGTGTGTGTGTGTGGGAGAGCAGTTAGCATGCGGGTTCACTTACCCAGATGTGTTGTTTTTTTAATAGATATTTCAGAACATCTACAGACTGTTTGTCACATCTGACAGTTTGGATGCTGAGTCTGTCTGAGTGTTATAAAACCAGAAGATTCTCCAGTCAGTAATCTGCCACGCTGATATCACATTTACATTTAGTCATTTAGCTGGGAAACAATCAAGGTACAGCGCGACTAAGACATGTTAGTGCATTAATAACTACTGTGAGAGTTCTAGAGGAAAGTAGATTTAGCATGTCAAGATTTTGTAGTGCTAGCAGAGGGGGTACTCTCTGAAGAGCTGGGTCTTCAGGAGTTTTTTCAAGGTAGAGAGGTACGCCCCTGCTTTGGAACTGATAGCATGTTCCACCAACTGGGAACAAGCGACAAGAAGATTGCCCTGAGGAAACAAGAAGTAACAGAGCCAGGTGTCGTTCATTGGAGGAGGTAACATACCATATGTCTGTATAAGGGCACCCAAGTAGGTGGGTGTAGAAGTGGAGACTACTTTGTGGCGATTTGAATTTAATGTGGGCTGCTATAGGTAGCCAGTGGAGCTTGCTGAGCAGCAGGGTAACCTTTTGGGCTGATGGAAAACCAGGCGTGCCGCCACCTTCTGGATCATCTGAAAGGGTTTTACTGCATAGGCTGGGAGACCCGTAAGGAGGGTGTTACAGTAATCTAGGCATGAGATGACCACAGCCTGTGGTGACCCCTTAATATGAAGAAATATCTTATTGCGACCCCCGTCCATGTGCACAACATATAGGTTCTATGTTGTGAGTACTGAAAAAAACATCTGGGAGATTAAAACTATGTAAGAGAAAGAATAGACATAACTTGTGTATCATATATTAGTTTTTTATCTTGGTTGACTGAATCACTGTCAGAAGTTAAAGCATCCACCCACTTTCTGTAACCACTTACTCATCCTTATCAGTGTTGTGGGGGATGGAGCCAATCCCAGTTGGCATTGATCAAGAGGTGATGTACACAGTGGTCACTAGTACATCATAGGGTTGACACATAGAGGCAAACAGCCATTCACGCTCATATTCACTATGGGCAATTAGAGTTACTTAGATTCACAAATTGTCTACTGCATGTCTTTGGACTGTGAAAGCCGAAGTACCTGGAGAGAACCCACAAGACATGTGCAAAACATGCAAACTCTTCATAGGTAGGGAACCAACAGAAAGGCCAGCCCCCCCAGTCACTGTGAGGCAACGGAGCTCACCTCTGTACCACGTGGCTGCAAATCTGGCTAAAATCAACAAAATAAATATTGCAAAATGATTGCACATGTGTATCCACTACCATTATGAGAACATTAGGAGTTGGCTGCATCAAGATCAACAGTTGGTGGCAATCATTTTCCAGTCATTGAAGAAAAGGTGGCATGATTCACATCATCACACTCATTTAGGTCAGCCTTTTTGTTGAACCTTTTACCTTTGTGGTTCTGCTGCGTTCTGGCTGAGCCCTAGATCTCTTTCCAGGGAAAACTCTTGTGAAGTACACAGGGCAGGTCAGGGCTGCATCAGCCGTTTGTTTGGAGTAAATAGAAAAATAACTAAGAAGTTACCCACTGTTAGAGCTGAATGGAGGGAAAAAATCTGTGCAGAAAAATCAACTTGTTTAACTGAACATCCCAGGAAAAATGAATCCTAGTACATAAATCTTGTTTGATCACCAATGAAACTGTGTTTGTCCGAAACAAAACCAACAGCAAAAACATACAGTATATCACTAAAACATAAAAACAGGACCTCATATTCCTTTTTGACGGTGACATGACAATGGCATAGTAAGAATAACTGTGGCAGAAGCAAATTATTACTACACTCTTTCTGACTATTTCATCATCCCCCATCTGTCGGACCTGAAGCCATGAGGATTTTCTTGGAACAACTTGGCTTTCTCCTTGCTTTGTAGACAGAGGAAAGGCTTTGGTTCACTTGTTGTTGTTCTGGGTTGAGCAAGGAGATGTCTCCACTGGCTCAGGGCAAAATATTGGCTCAAATAACTTGCTGGTTCTTCTTCCTTTTACGTACTGATAGTGCACCACATCCCGACAAGAGAGCAATCCCTCGACTAAGAGAGTGCAGATTTCAGTCTGTGGAATTGAAATTCAAAGTTGTTCAGCGGTGCCAACTCATCCAGAGTGAAAAAGGTGACAAAGAGGAGCCAGGAAGACATTTTGTGATCAGCTTTCAAATATGGATTTACATTTGATTTCAACATACAGAGAACACCTCTCCTCACCACAGAGTTAATGTAATCACTGCTACAAAGGTAAGTATGTAAGTCTGGGGAACTTAAAAAAAATAAACAGTCAACATAGAGCAGAGCCAAATCCAAAAATATATGGAAGTGCATTGCACTCTTACACTATATAATATATATATATATATACAATATACACAATGAAGTTTGAGAGCAACTGACAACTGACAAATCAAATGCAAAACACAACTTTGAGAAGAGAGAGAGGCTAAGCAGGGCTGCCCTTTTCTGAGTCAATTAATCATAGCACATAGCATGATATCAATTTTTAATTGTTAAACATATATGCTTTGCATTCTAGGGATGAGAAAAAATGTTCTCAGTAACGTTGTTAAATTTTACAAGGGGCAGGTTCTGTTCCCTGCTCACCTGGATTCAGTTCTGGGGCTCATTCCAACACCACACCATCACAGCATTTCCTGTCAGGTCCCCCAATAGTCCAAGCTTCCAGCCTGGGAAAAGTTAGTTAATAGGAGTGTTAAATGGGCTAACTAATACCAGGAGTTAGCAGCAGTATTTTGGTGCATCTTCATTGTCACCAAAGGTCCACGTGGCAACAGTTTCCTGATTCTCTTGTTCCAGCCATAATGACAAGGCACAGCTTAAATAAAAACTTAACTTTAAAATCATTTTGCTGTGAATTCAGCCTCTGACACTAAGTAACTTTGTTATGTGCGTCCACCTCAACTCTCAATTTATCTGTTTCCTGATGGACTGAAAGCTTTACTTGTTGTCAGGAAGAGGATAAAGTTCTCATGCCACTCAAAGGAGCAGAGCCAGTGCGTGCCAGTGCCAATGTAGCAATATAATTGGGCTCAAAGGCCTCTGCAGACACGGCAGAGACACCCAAGAGGACATTGACGGAGAAAAGGAGAGAGCTTCTTGCTGTTGGACTTAGTAAATTATATTAGCTGGCTGCTCTGTCTTGTATTGTTGCACTTGCTTGATGTTTGGATGTTAGCAAACTTGTCAACTCACTGTTTTTTAATCATAAGTAATATAATCATAGACATAGTTTAGTGAGTAATTTATTATCAATCTTGTGTATGCAAGCTACTGTGACAATTTTCCCCGTGTTGGATCATTAAAGTCTAACTTATCTTATCTTATCTTTCAGACAGCGGTTTACGAGTGAATTACTCTCTGAAAGTGGGGGAGTCAAAAAATATCAAACCTTAGAAAATGTTGCTTTGAGATGAACTTAAAACATTGATATAATGCTTAAAGTTTCTGAACTACCAACAGTCACTTGTTTGGTTAGTAAAGAACTAGCCGCTTGTGTTCGCCATCTGGAAATCTGTCTGTATGAGAGTCCACTCTTTATCTTTTCAAACTTCAAAATGACAGAGTGGTGTATTGGCCTACTTCCTTATGAAACCATTTTTGGCTAAAGCCCAAAAAGTAGTGCACTAGACACAATAATACAGACTAACCAAGAGAATAAATGTCAATTAAATTGTAAATGTAACAGTTGGCTGAAGCAACAATTACCAAATAATTCTTTTTTAATAGTTCTTCTTCACCCCCTTACAGCTTGCTAATATAATTAATATTCTGTGTTTTAGAGAGATGGGAGAGAGAGATGGGGAATGACATGCAGGAAAGAGCCACAGGTCGGATTCAAACTCTGAGTTGCCGTGGCAAGGACTGAGCCTTTGTACATGGGATGGATGCTCTACCAACTGAGCTAAATGAAACCCATGTGTTTTACATTTTGACAATATTTTGAGTATATGCTCTACAGTAATGACCTCAAAATGTATCATGGAATGAAAAAGGTAGTGTCATTAGCATGTACGTAATGTAGCTGCTAACAATACAGTAATGTAATGTTCTGCATTTTAGAGATTTAAAAAACTTTTAAACTTCACAAAGTTTAAAGTCATGTATGGTCTAGAACATAGACAGTATAAATCATGGACATTGTATCCGTGACATCACCCATAGGTCAATTAATTATGCATAACTTTAAACCATAATAAAATTTGAGCAGATAAATTCAGCTTCAGTATAGTTGTCTTGAACGGGGAAATTAGCTATAGAGATCAAAACAGTTTTTTGTACCAGGCTGTAGACATGTTTATTCCCTGTGAAGTTGGACATTTTAACATGAGGGGACTGACTTGTTCTGTAGCCAGCCTCAAGTGGACGTTTGAGGAACTGCAGTTTAGGAAGGAAGTCAGTGAACGTGACTAAATGTAACATGTATAAAACTTTAATATATCAGCATACCTCCTTTGTGAACAGTTACTGTGTGAGTCTCATCAGACAATGCCGTTGTACAACCATTAAGACATCAACTACCGTGATCACGCTACCTCACGACCTCATCAGACTACATCTTTATGTGCCTTATTGCAGGAATTACATTCTGTGTGTGAAGAAGCTAATGTTTACAATGTTCAGTATTTTAGTTATTATGTTAGTATGTTAACATGCTAAAATTCACTAATTAGTGCTAGTTTTGCAGGTGTTTAGCCAGAAACCAAAGAGGAAAAGTCAGGAGAGTAGCATTCATCCTTAAATGAACATCTATATTTGAGGTGTTTTAGGTTCAGGTGCAGCATTATTCCTGCTACTTCGGAATGAAAAGTACTGAAAAGTACTTTAAAATCAGTTTTTATGAATTATTAGAAACTAATAACACTTCAGATAAGATTTAACACAAAATGAAAACGTGGATTGCAAAAATGAACTTTACTCTGAGATACCATTGCAACTTCCTCTTCTTCTCCCCTGTGTGCCACAAACCATGACCGCTTCTCTGCGTCACGTCGAGCAGCCTGCTCTACAAGCACAGCTTGATAAAGAGACTCAGCTGTGTGTCCGTGGATGTGTGTGTTTTTGTGTGTGTGGCTGTAACTGGTGCTCTGGTGCTGCCGGTTTAGCGCTTCAGGAATGAATGGAATGTTGTTTTACACACACATGCACACACACACACACACACACACACACACACGGCACAAATGAAGCGCATTCTCAAGTACTTGCTTTCACCTATTTTTACTCAGTCTTTTCTGTTTCTTCTCCTCCTCTGCTGCCATAATACTGACAGATTTTCTCCTTTTTTTGGCTTTAAAGTGTGATTGTTTTACTTCCCATCCATGTTGGTTGTCAACTCTGACACTGTGGGAGTGGGTGATTGTGGATGTTTGCAGGATTTTCGAGCGGGGGAGTGTCCAACTGTATTTAGACTCTAAAACAGCCATTGCTAAGTTAAAATAAGGGTTTCCCACCAAAAATAACTTCAGCTACAGCTTCGGCCTGAGCTTTGTTCGATGCTTTCCGATGTTCATATGTAACACTGTGTGGAGATATAATAGTGCGACACTTGCAGTTAGCCAGCCATTGCTATTAAAGAGGAGAGTTGTTTTTGAGGAGTTAAAGTGATTATTAAGAGATGTTAATAGCTGTTTTCACTGGATGTGCCTCTGCGCTGTGCGCTGACACGAAAGCACAAAAGATCATTTGTTGTTTGCTCTCGAACAAGGCAGAGACGTATTTCTTTTCTTTTCTCACTGTCATGCCGGTTTGTCTGCTCACGACTTCAAGTGTGGGAGGTAAAGAATGAGTTTACACAAAAGGTACTCACACACACACACACACACAGACACACACACACACACAGAAACACACTCCGGGTTGAGAACAGAGGAGCTGGAAGGAAGTATTGAGTGTTGTAAAAATCAACAGGGCAAACAACAATGTCTGTGTGTATCTGTTGCTCTCTTTGTTACAGCATAAATCAATCAAAGAGACCAAACACAAACATCCACAGTGAAAAAAAAAAAAGTGCTTAACCTAATTTGAAGAGTTCCTCCCACACTGACACCACATATCTCCTCCTTGTCCTCTTATTTTTCCATGTGGCCTTTTCCTCTCTTCCTCTGCGCTCGCCGCATCGACTTCCACAGAGTTTTGACATTCAGACCACACTGTTCACCCTGTGATGACCCCCGACACACGCTCAGTGATACCCACGGGGAGAGTGGGGCTCTCCTACCCTACGGGCTATTCCGGAGACTCCCCTCCCTGGAGGGGCAGAAAGGCAGATAGGGAGAGAGCTTATTCTCTCTCTCTCTATCTGTGGAGTGGTTGCCGGGCTGTTGCACTAGACCGTCTGTCTTTAAATATTTAATATACGCAGTGCTGCCTCCGAGAGTGAGATAAAGAGAGAATCCGGGTGGTTGATATATTGATGAGCCACAGGGATGGCAGAGGATCGGACGGAAGGAAGTAGGAGGAGGGGTGAGAAAAAGGGGGATAACGGGGGGGGGGGGGGGACAAATGGATGTGAGAAACAACCTTGCTCAAGGGCACAATGGTGGGAGTAAGTGAGGAAGTTGCTTGTTTGCTGTCCACACCCATCCTGTTACAAGATGTCCACTCTAATAGAGGTGCTTATCACATCTCTTAAACCTGACAGTCCGTTTTGACCTGTGGATGGCACTCGTGGAAAGGTGAGGAGATACCGTAACTGATTCTTTGGATACATTTGAAGAAGCTCAACTTGCAGCATTCTTTAATAAGAAACATGAATATAGTGGAGTGATGGCCTCCTGAGGAGAAAATGATGGCACACTCTGTGTACTTTGTTTTTATAGCTGGCCCGGCCGCGCGTGCACATTAGTGCATGTGAGTCTCTTCCTGTGACACCGTTGGCTTTAAGCAGGCTGTTTCTTTTCTCATCTAACTCGGTGAGTTAAAGATTTATGTCGACCAAATCAGAGTGAGTGATTCTCTTAAAAGTAACACAGACTGTTTTGGTTTCGTTTTGGAGTTCTGTTTTGTTTCTGCTGAGTTTCACTCACCTGTGAGTTAAGATCACAGTTTTTGTCAGTGGAGTCAGGTGGCAAGCGATAACAAACAAAAAGGTCTGTCTCTGTAGGGATTTCCATAAGACTGTCAGGCACTTAGAATTACAATCTGAGTCTCAGTGGTGGAAAAAAAACAACACTTTTAGTGGATGAATTTTGTCATTGCAACATGTTTTGCGGCTGCTGGTTGAGACCAAGCAGCAACCTCTGTGGCTGTGAAGTGGCAGAAACTGCAGTTCCTCTAATCTCCACTTGGGGCGTGAGTCAGTCTCCATAAGTTCCCATGTTAAAATGCAAACATGTTTACAGCCTTGTCCAAAAAAGGCTTTGATGTCTATAGCTCATTTCCTGGTTTATGACAACTGCACTGAGGGTGAATTTTCATAGAACTCACCTGTTCACATTATATTAAGAGTTAAAGTTATGCGTAATAAACATCATGAATGCTTTGATCAAGAGGTATGTATCCTTACAGATGGCTTGTCATTTGGCCCGGTTAGGTCCGTTGATGATACACATCTTTGCTGTTTTTAAGATTAGCCAGGAGGAGGAAGACTGTCAAGATGGTGGCAGCCAGCCACAGATTTTGAGCTTCAAAATGGTGCTTCAGAAACCTGTGGGTGACGTCATGGATAGTCCATTCTTTATACTGTCAGTGGTTGAGACGTAGAGTCGGAATCCCTTCACATCTAACACTGTGAGGTAGGGATTTATTGTTGATTGTTGGAACAGTGGAAAGACTAACAAAGATGGTGTTGATGAGTTTTATTTTATGTCCAGTTTGAATGAATTGTGTTGTGAGGTAATATAACGTTTTTGTCAGTAGAGTCTGGTGAGCCGTAGCACTCCTCTGTTTTGGTTTGAGATGCTCGTGATCCACTGCAACATCTGATTCTGTAGGTCATATACAGCACCTTTACGCTCAGCTCTCTGCTCAAATATAGTCTATAGTTTATATCAGTAATTAAGCATCAGTAAGTGTAGCATAGCATGTTAAATAACATAGCACATTGCAGAATGTGCTCCATGACTTCTAGCATGCTGGGTGTGAGTGTTCTGTATTAGTGACCTGTACACACACTCTGTTCCTATCCACGTACATATTTCTGTGTTTTTGTGTTTGCTATGTCGTTTGTGTTGCGTTGCCGGTAATGAGAGACATGTCCAAGCATGTTGGGTGTACAGTAGACAATAAATGGCAGCTCGGGAGTAGAAACAAGCAGCCATGCACAACACAACTCAACACAGAGCGAAGCGGTCACTCTCACAATTATTGTTTTACCTTTTTCAAACAGATGTGTTCCTCCCGGAGCAAATGCAAGAATTAGACTGCAGCGGCAGGCCGTGATTTTCAAAAATGCATGTGCATCGCACGAAAAACACATTACTGCTACATCAGCATTTTCAGATGCGCTCCAAAGACACAAAGAAAATGACACAAACAGAGCTGATAAACATGTAATTGAACGCATACCTGGAGTGAGCACTTAAATATCCTGCAATGAATGTACTGTCTGGAGTCAGTGTGCTGTAAGCGATTGTTTGTGTCATTGCTTATTTCTCTCTCTTTAGCCTCGATGTAGGTGTTGAACCTGAAGATGATGCAGGCAATCCATCCTCCAGACTAGACTATTCTTGTTCCTCTTATTCTCTGTGTTATGGCGAGATAGCAGGTCTCATTTTAAGTTTGACGTTCTCACTTCATGTTGCACGTGGTCTCACAGGAAATGACTAAAAGGTTTAAAGGAAAAAGAAAACTAAGTCAAGCTGCACTTCTGTCAAACTCAATCTCCAGAAAAGTATATTATTAATGTGTACGAGCGCATACTGTGTCCACGCTGTGCTGCGTGTCCATGGCCTGGCATTAGACTCCCATGTGCTGCAATAACTGCTGCTTTTCATACAGGAATGCTATTGTTACCCACACATACACACACATGACCACAGTGTTTACTCCCAGTGCACGGTGCCGCGACGGTTTAAAACCTCTGGCTGGGAAACAAGAAGTGGTGACCGCACTCGCCGTGAAGGCTGGAGAGGAGAATCATATTGTTTTCTGCTTGATCAGCTGTTTCAGAAAAGTCAGTAGCAGAACAGAAAAACAGCTTGAAACCAGACGTCCACGAAAAAAGAGTGGACTTCAGAAGGAAGGGACAAAGATATGTGATGTTATAGATAGAGACTGTTTTACAGTTAAAAGAGGAAAATAAGTCAATAACTGCGGTGGAAAAAAGGAAAGAGGAATTAACAAAGAAAGAAAACGAGTGTGAGAAAGGTGAGATGCAGTGTGGAACGTGGGAGTGGACTGTTAACGACAATAAAAAAGGGAAAAAGAGAAAAATTATCTCTCCAGTAACCAATACAAACGCACACCCACACGTGCGTGTCATGATCACAAAGGATGCTGGGTAATTATGCTAATGATGCCATAATGAGATGCATATGCCCTCTCTCATTAAGGAACGACATCTTCTTTCCTTTCAAAATATGTTAATTTCTTAAGTACCATGCACACGCTAAGGAGACACACACACACACACACACACACATGATTATGACTGACATGTCTCCTCTGTTTATAGTTACTTAACCCTGTATACATACACAAAAACACACACTTGCCTACACACACGCGCACATATATAAGCAAGAGGCTCTATTTGCATACGAGACTGATAAACTGATGGATCCGTGGAAACGATGAGGATTACATGGCTGCCATAAACAATACTGTGACATCAGATTTTTATGGAAAGAAAACGCACACACACACACACACACACACACACACACGTCTCATAAATCTACAAAGAAGCACATGTACGTATACTCTATAAGACAAACACACACACACTCGACAGACTACAGTAGAAATGAAAGGAAGAAATTGAATATAATCATTCATGTCAATATCAAACAATTAGAATTTAAGACACACACACATTTAACACAGTGACACATAACAACGTGACAATCTGACTTCTAAATTTAAACCACAATATGTGTTCATGACTTCATGGGAGCGTTTATGACTTCATGACACCATCGAGACATTCCGTGTCCACACAGGTCAGCCGGAGAAGCAGCACCACCACGGACTGATGTCAATATCTCCATCCCACAAACACACACTCACACACACACACACATTGACTCACAGAATACCCACCGAATATCCTTTAATGACTGTTATTTGACACTTTCTTGCCATGTCATGGTGACGCAAGGCAAGGAGAACAATTAACTAAGACTGTCTATGCAAAAACAGAAAAACAAGGCGTCCTCTGACTCGGCAGTGCTGATAACAAAATCAATCACTTATCAAGATGTTTTTAATCCAAGTCTTCTTGATTTAAAAGACACATTTTCACTGTGTGGTAAGGTAACATTTAATAGCACAGACAGACTAACTGGTGTTCACAGGGGACTGCAAAATGTCACAAAGAGGAGATCTTTGAGACGCTGACATTGAAGTCGGAATGATTGGTTTTATGTCCCAGACAGACTATGCGTCTCTTCACTGTGAGATAAGGAAAGTGGGTGAATGAGCAAAGAAACTTGGCTCAAAATGTGGGAAAGGGAGTACATCACGTCTGCCTGTTAAAAACTTCAAACAGTTATAATTAATATATTTATTAGAATGGATCAAATATGTGAAGGGTCATACACTCAAAGCTCTACAGGGCCTCTTCGTTTCAGCTCATTGTTTTGGTTTTTTAGCTATTTTAGTTCTTTTTCACATCTCTCATCAGTATCATTTGTGGTTGCAGCTCTTTGCTTGAGCATTACCTGCAGACAAAGAGACAAAGCTTGCAGCTAGCTTAAGGACAGAGTGGAGCGCTTAGCAGCTAAAGTCAGTCAGATATTTTCTGGGTAGAGATAAAAAGCAGAGTGGAAAGGAGAGGAGTGAATACTGGACATGCATTCATCACATGACTCCAAATGAATGTAAAAGTTGCTCTGTATCTGCTGGGTGTGTAAATAAGGAACTGTTTTATCATCTTGAAGAGGATTTAGTGGCATGTTTGCAACAGTGAGTTTGCAAATATGGAGCAACTATGGTGGGCGTAAAACAGAAAACTCTGTAGAGCCAGTGTTTGGTATGTCTTCTCTGCTGCTGCAGGCTCCTGAAAACACGACTGTTATTTTCAGGTAGTCATACTTATACATACAGATATAAATATTATATTACATTTCTGCATATTCTGCCAGAATCTTACACAGAAACAGACTTTTGAAAATGATTTGTCAATGTTGTGTTTACAACTTGTTTCTGTTGCCCTCAAGTGGCCAAAAAAAGCTATAAAAAAAAAAAAACTAAAGGTATAAAACAGACTGTTTATCTGTGATTTCGGTTTCTGAAGAGCCGTTGTGAGAGTGTGGTTGATCTGGCTTAATCTAAAAAAAGCTGTAGGTGCAGCTGATACAGGCTGAAAGATGCCTGGTTGCTCAAACAAGCCACCTGTAACAGCACCTACCTGTCAAACAAAGTAGCCAATATAATGTGAACAGGTGAGTTCTAAAAATTCAACCTCAGCTTAGTTGTCATGAACAGGGAAATTAGCCACAGAGACCAAAACAGTTTTTTGTGCCAGGCTGTAAACATGTTTATCTCTGCTGTGAGGTTGTATATTTTAACATGGGGACTTATGGCGACTGACTTGCTCTGTAACCAGTCTGAAGAAGATGAGGAACTGCAGTTTTTGGCACATCTATGTTAGGTTTTACTTCACAGCCACTGATGTTGCCACTTTGTTAAGATGCGTTTTTTAAAGATCTTTCACTTAGGTGTTTCAAAACTTTGAGTGAGACAGTAAATGATATTTCAACTAGGTTCAACTTGCACCTTAACCATCTCCATTGTTTGATTTGTTGATTTTTGATATGTAAAATAATACAAAACGTTAGCCCAGCCAGCCAGATGTTAAATTAGAATTTACATGTGGACATTGTCTCACCAAAAATAGAATATCTGCATTGTTTGATTTTGTTGCTTGCACACAATATTCAGATTTCTGCTTACATGGATGATTAATGTGAGCCAGGTGCATGTTTTTTGGTGATTTCATGTATCTCACACCTGTATTTTAATCCCTACACACCTGGCAAGTCTAACAACAGACTGTGATTGGTCATCTTCACGTCGACGACATCGCCTGGTCCTTACTGGGAGCCATGCACATAACTCATGCAGTGTTTCTGGTGAGGAAAGGTCACTCACTTATGGAGGAGTTCCCTTTCTGTAATAGACAGATCAGTTCTGGTTCAGTCATACCAGGAGGTAAACTGTTATTTGGTTGAAGTATGAAGAGACTACACCAGGCAGCTAATGGCGGTGGGTGGACCTTTTGACTCACGGGAGTTTCTGTGCTGTGTAAACCTTTATACTCTTACAATGCCACCTTTTAATACAATGAGATAAACAGATCTGTTCTTTGTTTTTTAACTCATAAAAACATGTCTTATTGAGATTAAGCCTGAGGAAGTTCAATGTGCCAAAATGTTAAAAATAGGATTGCGAAAGAGGATCCTGCACATCCTTCCAAAAAAGTAAAAAGTGAAAATAACCAAAGCCAGATTAAGCTTCAATATAATAAATACTGTTACGGAGGGTGATGTGTTATGTGTTTGATCGCTCGCGTGCTTTATTTCATGTTTCTCACTTGTACTTGCATAAAAACAGAACATCTCAACACCTTCAACAAATATTTACACACGCTCATGTAAGAAGCAAACTCTGCACATTGCAGGGAGGAGTGTTCAGCCAATGAAAACACTTTTCTAAAGCCTGAGAAAGTAACCCTGATGACATCACCAGGGTTGTTATTTAAACTTTTGAAACAAAGATGAACCAGGCTCAGTGTTCGGCCAATCATATCCACGCAAGTGCACATTCCTTGTGGATGACTTTGTAACGTGAGCGGCACATTTCTACTGTTTACTTCACGATCATGGTGACGAAAGATAAAATAGTTGATCATTTTCCAGGGTTGCTAAAGTTCTGCCTATAACATATAACTGTTTCGTTTTGACGCCCTTAAACCCATTCACGATGTAACTCAAACTAGACTTCCTGGATTGTGTTTTGCCGTCTGACCTTAAACAACACGCTCCACTGTGTTAACGCTGAGCTGAATCTCTGCTACAAGTATGAATATCTGGTGGCTGTAGCACGCATCCAAACTGTGTTTTTCTTTTTCTTTCTGTCAACTTTATGCAAGTGAAATGCTAAATCACTGGAGCCACCCTTTAATTAACTCTGAATTACTGTAATGCAATCCTATTTGCAAACACTGGCAGTCAACAATTTGACATATGACTTTTCAAAATAACACAAGTCATATTGCAGGTGCGTCAGTCAAAACAACTGCGACAAAACTTATTATAAGGGAACCGTCTCGAAAAGTATGACGGCATCTGCCACATGCAGACACACTGCACCGGAGACTGTGGTCATGAGTTACTGTTAACCACAGTGGATATGATGGACGTGTGCTGTTAACTTGCAGGCAAATGAACACGACCTGCCTAGAAGAGAATAATTGTTCAGTCACGTCAAAGTTAACACTCTGTTTACTACACCACGCAACACAATAAAAGCATGCTGTGCTGCTCGGTTCATACTGTTTCGCTGAGTGTAGACGGTGGAGCAGGTGAGGTTAGTGACTGTTACAGTCCTGATGAATCGACAGCTCTGTTCTGTCCTGTGGTTTTCTGGCAGGCAGAGAGTCAAAAGAAATGGCAGTTCAGAGTGCAGGCAACTACTCTGCTCACTCAAGTATTCTTACAGGAGTGTGCGTGTGTGTGAGTGTGTGTGCATGCGTGCATGCGCGCGTGCTTCCCCTGCAGAGTATGTGTGAGTGGGATGAAACTGAGGCAGGAAGAATAGAGTGAGGGAGAGAGGGGGGAGAGGAGAGAGGAGGGGAGGTGAAGGGGAGGGGAGACATGTATGGTGAAGATCGTAAACTAACACTGTAGCCTTTCACGGCTGCCTGCAAAGCCTGGAGTGGACTTTTACTGGAACATGGACAGACAGACAGACAGACAGATAGACAGATAGATAGACAGATAGATAGATAGATAGATAGATAGATAGATAGATAGATAGATAGATAGATAGATAGATAGATAGATAGATAGATAGATAGATAGATAGATAGATAGATAGATAGATAGATAGATAGATAGATAGATAGATAGGTGAGACACAAAACACAGATCCCCATTCAAATGCCGTGTTTGCCTGCAAGCTGCTGAATATTTTAGAGGAATTCAATTAGCCAATGGATAAAGCTACAAGGTGGGACAAACACACACACACACACAAACAGCATCACTGATGGACACCTTCTACAAAGGTTTGCACACACGTGTGTACAGTCTGTGGACATAGTATAGAGGTATGTGTGTGTGCGTGCGTGTGTGTGTGTGTGTGTGTGTGTGTGACAGCCAGCTTTACTCATTATCACCTGTTGCAGTAGAGTAACAACACAGCACAGTGTTTTTTTTTGTTTTTTTATTGTCAATACAGTCAGAATGACTGTCTGTTGTCTGAAACTTCAAACCTGACTGTTTGTCTGTGCTGCGTTTCACGTATATAAATAATCCCACTGACTCTTTTTCAGCCCATCTTTTATAAAAGACATTCTCAGCCTGACAAGTCAGAGATAAGCATTATTACTCCATCTTTCTCTGTCTGTCTGTCTGTCTAACTTTCCCCTCCGAATAGGAAACAGAGAATGAAATGAAAACACCAGCACACAGCAGTTTTTGTTGGCTCTCGATCCCTTCGCGTTAAAAGGGAACAACTGTTTCAAAAACATCAGCAAATTAATTAATAGAGGAACATAAAAAAAACATACAGATTTCCAGCAGAATGTGAGTTTTGTTTTTGATTGTAAACAGACATAAACACTGTCCAAAGTATGCATTCATTTTTTCCCCGTGCGTCTCAGCTCTTTCCAGCTGTGTTGTTTGTGTCTCACCAGGAAAGAGGAGAATAAACTTTAAAACACAGATCTCAACTTTCACGCTGAACTGTGAGTGTGCATGCTAAAATTATACACAATTAAACCTTCTAACTTCTACATCTTCTTCGTCTAGAGATTTAATTTACACAGTGCGCTTTGTGGATTGAAAGTGCAAAGTTACGTGTTAATCTGCACTTCAGGAAAATTGTGACTGGAGGATTGAATGAGCGGAGCACGCCTCTCCACCTGCTGTGTGTTTTACTTACATCAGGCAAACAAAAGCAGCTCAGGCTGGTTTTGGAGTATATTCACATACACCCATTTCCGGTCAATATTATAATCCTCCCAATATTGATAACATCGGCTGTTACATTAAAAAGACTATTCCCTGAAACAGTGATAAATAAAAATACATTGGATGTTATCACTCCCTTGCTGTTTGGACTCATGCCCAACAGGTAATATAGATGGACATTTATTCAACCAACATTTGGTAAATATGGTTAAAGTGGTGATATAGTTTACAGAATATGACAAAGACTGAATAAAATATTTACAACTATGTTTTGATCAGTGTATAATATCCCATGAAATACGAATCATTGTATTTCAGTTAACTTAGAATGGGTCTACAGGTGCTGTGGGTCTTCAACAATGAGTCTGCCATGTTGAAAAGCCTAGAGTAGCACAGAACAGACACACCAAACCGTGTTCTAGAATGGCCCGTGGGTGATCCTACAGTACATGCTTAGAACGAGTGGGTGAGGCGAGGGATATTCACTTGGTTGCAATCTGCAACCTCACCACTAGATGCCACTAAATCCTACACACTGGTCTTTTAATAGAAAAAAAACAGTGCATGAATTAATAGAGGAAAAAATTCATTAATTATTCTTTCTAGACCGTTGAAGCGACATGTTCATATTTTGCATTGTAGAGGTCAGAGGTTACGACCTGTTCACTTCTTTTCCACCTCTGTGTCACACTTCCATTCAACATATGAATTCTAAGTGGGTGTTTAACATGTAGAGTGCAGTCTGCCACACCGGGAAAATCAGCACACACATCTGATGCCGGTACATTTGTTTTTGATTTTTGACCACAATCTCCAAAGTCACAGTTTGATAGAGGTCAGTCTGCACAGACAGTATGAACGTCAGTATAAAGTAGCATTAGTATGCATTATGGTTTTGTGACCCAGCTTAAGTTTTGGGGCCTCCTCTGTTCTTCATGATTTGCATCCAACTGGGTTCCATATTTTTTTTACTGAAAATTATCCAGGTCTCTTAGGTTACTTTCATGTTGCTATGGCGATCCAGACAGTAATCAGGGAGGAGTAAAGATGGAGATAAGCAGGCAATTATGTGAGACAAAATACGTATTTATATATTGATTTATATTGAAATTACATAAAACTTCTACATTTTAATGCACCTGAAAATTGTTTGAATTGAACTTTTGAAAAAAAAAGCTAAAGGAAACTTTTTTTTTTCCCACAGGGGATGAATTTAGCTTTGACTGCAGAGATTCATTATTGGATTCATTCATACACACACACACACACAAACACACACAATGTTGAGGACACAGTAGGGAGACACAAACATGCTGATGTGCTCAATACCAGTGTAACCGGGAGATGGACAGATGGACGAATGCTCTTTTTACAGCCTCTACTCCGCCCTGTGTGTGTGTGAGAGAGAGTGTGTGTATGTGGGAGTGTGTATGCATGTGTGCTGTATGTGTATGCCCCATGCCTAGCATAACACTGGCAGAGCGTTGGTGCCAAAGTGGGCATCTGGTCTGTGGACTATCACAGGGGAGAGAGAGAGAGATACAATATAAACCCTCCTCTCTCTCTCCCTCTCTCTCTCTCTCTCTCTCTCTCTCCACCCTCCATAGTTGTGGATGCAGCTAATCCTGCTACAGACCATGCTCTGGTTCTTGGATGTCATTGCACAGTAATAATTAACCACACACACTCACAAAGGAAAGGAGCAAGAGAGCACACAGGTTGAAAATTTCAACAACAAACAGTCAGAACATACACCACAAACACACACACACACACACTCACACACAAAGCAGCCAGAATAAAGGTCACACACAATCAGTGGCTTCATTTTCTGTCAGAATCAATCTGTGGTGAGTGTGTGTGCGTGCGTGTGCGTGTGTGTGTGTTCAGTGGACTTTTTCCAGGTTGTGTAGGGGTTAAATAGACTCCAAGGCCCGGGTGCGCAGGTGCTAGAAACTAACACTGGATACTTACTATCACACACATGCACACTTGCACACTCGCACACTCACACGCGCCAATAAATACACACCTATCGTCTTCACTCAGAAGCTCACACTAAACGATGAAACCTCATCCTCCTCCAGCCTCTAAACTTTGAACCTTTGTTCTCCACTCGCCTTTGAACGTTTAGTGAGCGCTTTGGGTGGAACTGCTGCTTTAGTGTCACCGGCCAAGTTCAGCTGCCAGTGTTGTTCTTCATCCCGTGTGAGTGATCAAGCTGATCTGTGATCAGCAGCGGCACTCTGAGGGAGAGAAAGTAAGGTTTGGATTATCAACAAATGGTTACGTATTAAGGGCTATCCCTTATCCGCGAAAATGGTCCCATAAATGTCAGTTTTATGGGGCGGGTGAATCCTCCACAGACACACATGTGCAAACACACACACCACACACACACAAAACAAAACATGAGCAAATAAAGACACTCAGTTATGATCATACAAACAGAAAAGAGCACAGCCTACCTGCAACTGTGAGAACTGTGAGATATACACACAAATAGATGAAAACACACACACACACACACACACACACACAGATGCAAACACAATGTCTCTGAGACAACAAAACCACACGCTGCCGTAATTCATACTATGCACTACTGAGTGTGTAAGTAGTTATTGTCTGCTGGCTAGACTCAAACACGAGATCGGACTTGCCTGCCAGAGTGTCCTTCTCTTGTTTGTATTATATGTTACAATATTACATAGTAGTTCCACTCTTTTCCACTATTATTAGCACCAAATCTTTAAGCGGCAGTTGTCTCCTCCAGCATCGCCATTCATCATCGTTATTCAGTAAACAGCCTTTTGTCAAGACGGTAACAAAGCAATCAGGGCGAAAGACTCTTAAAGGCCTTTAAAGTATCATCTATTCTCTAATGTCGTCAGTAGTGGTGTTTATATGATTTAAAGGTCCAGTGTGTCCGATTTAGTGGCATCTAGTGTCGTAGTTGTTGATTGCAGCCCCATCGCTTCACTGTCTTTTTATTAATGTAAAGGAGAACCTACATTGGCCCAACATGCAGAAAATTATCTAGTTTCTAGTTTGTCCATTTTGGGCTACTGTAGGAACATAGTGTTGCAGACATGAGTGATGTCACAGGGTCACCTGTAGGTTTTCTGAAGCGCTGTTTTAAAGCATGATGGTGGTACTGGAATATTTTCTGAGGTGGTTACATGGTGTAAGACGTTTGAGAAACACCTAAACCGAACCGAACTGTAACAGATTTAAGGCTGTGTCATGTAGGAGTCTGTGGCATCTGTGGACATGAAAGCTCCTTCAAAGGTAACAAAAACAACACAATTCTTATTTTCAGGCGCTTACACACACAAAAAGAACAAAGTTATGCATATTATTTTCCATTTCTGCAATATTCTGTAAATAGAGATCCCTAACACTGCCCCTACCCCACCCCCCAAAAACCCAACTTCAGATCCACGTACTAGCAGTTTCCAGAGCTCACAACCACATCTAAGGTCTTCCCTCAGCCCATGAAGTTTACCCATTTGTCACAAAAGGTCCACACTTGCGTTGTGTGGTGACAACTGTGCTATTTCCATGACAACTGAGCAAACTCCTCGCCCCTGAGGAAGCCACAAGATCTGGTTGAAAGTCAAGAAAAGCAAGTATAGGGAGGTGTTTTGTTTCCTAAGTCAAAAGTCAGAAAATGAAGACTAAACTTTCACACATGATTCTTCTGCATTTGTAGATGGATTTGTTTAGATGTTTTTTACCTACAGTTGCCGTGTGATATAGTGAAAATATCTGACCTCTAAAGCTGATCACAGGTTTACTTTTTTAACTTGTGCTGGAATATTTTTCTCACTCACACAGTCTGACATCAGTGGTTTAGCTTGACCGTAAGCTAGGCCGTGAACGCCTCAGCTCTTCTTCACTGCTGTGTGTGTGTGTGATGTGTGTGTGTAAACTGCACCGTCACTGCAGGAAGCTCTCAGATGGAACATGGAGTCTCTGTTGCCTGTTGTCATTGGGCTGCAGTGTTCAGCGTTGACCACCAGGAGTGCAGGCTGTTCCCACAGATCTATTCAAACTGGTTTCCCATTCATGTCCTCCCCTGTCATTTCAGATCAGCGCTGCACTGACAGAATCGTCTAATTAAGAGAAAATAATATGAATAATCCTGACATGAACTGATTCATGCTGTCGTGCAGATTTGTGATGCTCTGTCTGAGCGAAATGGAAGAAAAGCAGCAGATAAAACAAAAAAGATGGAGCACCTGGCTATGTTTACATGACCTCTCCTGACAGCAGCACACACTCTTACTTTTCAGGTTAATGTGTGACCAAAGTATGTGTGTGATGTGTGTGTGTGTGTGATCTTTACGGCTTCCTCAGCAGACTGGGAACTCAAACTTTGACCCCCTGATAATTTTCCTGCTGAGGGGGGGGCTGCTGTGTCTGTACTATCTTATGTTGTGGTCCAGCAGTCCCCATGGCAACCGACTCTAACGACAGAGACAGCTCTTGTAACCTGAGCCACCAGTCAGGCAGGGCAGGTAACTGTGACGATGTGAATGATTCAGGCGGCAGGTGTGTGTGTGTGTGTGGAGGCGGGGCCACAAAAGACAGGAGAGGAGAAACAGGAGCAAAGTTTAAACAAAGAGAGAAACAAAGTGTGAAATGATAGAACGCTCAGACACTAATGAATGAGCCCGTGAGCTAAAGAACCAAAGAGGACGCCAAGCTGGAGGAAGAAAGGGACACTCAGGCCATGGAGGCCGAGGTGGATGAGGATGATGGGACGTTCACTAACATCTCTCTGGCAGACGACACAGGTAAAGCCTCTTCAGGGACTCTTCAGCAGCTGTTCTCAAAGTTAGCCCTTCGTTTGAAGTACAGCTCCTCATTATCTGCAGCTGAGGAGGCATAAAGCATTAAACATTTTAAAAATGTTACATAAGACTGACAGGAGGAATTTATATTTTTATAAACCCCTCCTTTCAAACTGTGTTAAATTGCAGATCTCCGTGTGTTTCATATAGAGGAATTGCTCTTCAAAGATACATAGACCATGCTCTTCCCGTTGTAAAAGACAGTACGCATGACAGACAGTTAAAGTGGTTGTTATAAGTATGTAGCTGAACAAAGGGCAATGAGGCTTGTAAAACCAGGGCGGTTATGTTGGTGTGTTACGCTGTGACAGAACTGAGGTGTGGCTCCAACCAGAGCTGCATCGCATTGTTGTTGGACCTCACTGTATATCTGATAGCACTGAACTCAAACATTAGGAGGTCATGACTTACCATGGGGAGTGATCCCGAAATTAACTGTAACCAGTATACTGCAGTTAGCACCTACATGCCCTCTGGCATTGTATCAACAACTATCAGTCAATTTGTGAGTGACCAACAGTCTGTATCAGTATGAAGGGATGATAGGGTGAGTCAGTGCCACACTGTTTAGCAGCCAGTCAGCTGACCAGCATAAATATTAACAATGACTGAAAGTATTTAAAGACTTTTTTTTGAGATGAATGATAAAAATCATGATAATAATCAAAGTTTGGAGACTGCAACTGTAGCGGCTGATAAAACTACATTTTGAGGCTGGGTCCTGGGCGCGGCGCCATAAGGTTCAATAATATTGCAAGGCTTACCATAGTACGTACGTTTGTACTTAAGTAGTGTACAAATATACACTTATTCAAATGATGTGAAACCTGCTGACACAGTGAATCAGGCCCGAGGGCAGCAGACATGGGAGGGCCTGTTAGCCACACATTGTTGTTACGCAGCCTTTTAAGTTAACCCTTCTTGGGAAAGAACCGTTTTGTGTGTGTGTGTGTGTGTGTGTTTTACTGACAATGTCTATCTATCAAAAACCCCAGATGAGTATATCTGGAGTTCTGGGGGAGTTTCTAGTCATTTGGGGGCAGCAGAAGAAGTGGAGCACTTTCTAAGTTAATTCTTTAATTCTGATTCATGTGGGGTTATGTCTCTGACCACCTGATGAACAGAAGTCCAATATTCACTTCACTAGACTACATAGTGTCACTATGTAGACATTTAAGTTAAGCTCATTCTTGACCTATATCATGGTGACCCCATAAGCAGATGTAAGATGCGATTGAAAGCTCCAGAAATCCAGTAAAAGCAAGGAAGTGGACCTTGAGTTGAGTTTATTTTGTTGAACTGGAACCAATTCCTGTTGTTACATACTTTTTGCTCTCTGACTCGTCAGACTTCTGATGGCTGTGGGTCAAACAGTCCTCTCTGGATGCTCTCCTAAAGAAAACGGTGAAATCTGAGCTGGTGAGATGTCAGCTATAATGAGGACTGAGTGCTTAAAAAAGTCTCCTAACAGCTCTCTGCAGACTTTAATATCTTGACTTGCAAAGTGATCACAGCTTGTATTTCTCATGCGTTCACTCATAACTTTGTGCGTGATAAATGATCATTCAGCAAGAGCTGGAAAATACATATTTAAACATGTTAGTATCTGGGGGGTACGGCAGTTTGGGCACTTTCACCCAGTGATATCTCACAGGGTTTTGGAGGCACACACACACACCACCACACACACACACACACACACACACACACACGCATGGGAAGAAAGCATAAGAGGATCTGAGAAAAGGATGAAGACAGACTAGACTGGTCATAGAAGGCTATTGGCTGAAGCAGCAGTGTCCCCGGGGTTTGGTTTGGCTAACAAGCAGCAGCATATGGACTCCTCAGAGCGAGCAGAGACACCGCGCAAAGGCTGCAGGGATACCACACACACACACACACACACACACACACACACACACACACACACACACACACGTATATGTGAATGTTCACACCGACCATACACACAGACAGACAGATGGACAAAAAGAAGCAAGGGAGAGCATGCACCTCACACACACACGCACACACACGCAGGTCAGGTCAGGTGAGGATGACATTGCTGGTCAGGTTTTCCCTGCCAACTGTCTGCGTGTGTATGTATGTGATTTGCAACCAGAGGGTATGACTGAACTGAGCATCTGTTAGCACTGCAGCAAGTGTGTGTGTGTGTGTGTGTGTGTGTCACAGTGTGTATGTACTGTATATCGCGCGCGTGTGTGCGTGTGTTGTAGTTGCTCCCCCTGTCGGTCGGTGTGGTCACGTACACACACTGACGTCGCGATGACGACGTGAAGTACCAGCAGCTATCCTCCTCCTCCCGCTGCTCCTCCTCATCACCACAGAGCCTCTGGTCTGTTTACTCCGATAAACGGAGAAGACATTTCTCGCTTTAGGTGAGTTTGAACGCCGTCGCGTGCTAACAGCTGACGCTTGTTGGTTTTTCTGGAGTAGAAAATCTGCTCGAGCTAAATCGCTGCCGTTTACGTTTGAAGCTAAAGCTAACTAGCGGCGGTTAGCTTGGAGCAGCTAGCAGCACTCCGGCCGGGCTGCGTTGTCACTTTATAAAATGTGTTTTATCTGAGAGTTGCCTTCTAAATGTGAGACTAACCAAAGGGTTTAGTTGTGGCTGTTTCCAGTGTAACACTTACCTCGCATTTGCTGTGGAAGTAGTTAAGTTGTGTTGGTCCGCTGGCGAAGCTAGCCTCAAATGTTGTTGTATATAGCTAACGCATATGCGTCCTATTATCGGACAAGTCCTCGGATTTGCTACTGACATGTAACTAGCTTGATAACAGCCTGCGCATTGGATCAACCCACGTTGGAATAACTGTAACAACGTGTGTGCACGTTTAGTAACGATGTCCACACGTTTTGGGGACTTGTTCTGGAGGTGGTTCAGTCTCTGTTTATCTGGCCGAGGGGGCAGCTCGGTCCAGCCTAGCTAGTGATGGACCGATGAAGATGGAGCAAACGATGAGCAACGAAGGGCCTGAATGAGAGTAGTTGGGCTTAAACAGGCTGCTGACGGGGTGGATGTGGGATACAGGTGAGCCTCTGAGACGGAGGTCTGATGTGCTGGACTCGTGTTGATGTTTCACGAGCCAAATACTGTGAGTCTGACGTCAGGTCACGCGTGTTTTTGTGGCCGGCCACGCGCGGACAGACACAATAAGACCTGCGTTTCATCCCAGGAAGTGTTCGGATCATGACACGTGTTTGGTGATACTTTGGCAGGTCACTAGCAGACAGCAGCACCTCCTGGTCATGGGTGCGGTGTCTGCTCCCACCCAGCCACCACCACCCCCACCCTCAGCAAGGCAGACGTGTTTACACAGCTGTCAGCCTCCTGTAGTGATCATCTGTTTACAGCGCTCTCCATCACATTTAAAGTTCAGTCTTTCTGCTGTGCATCCATAGTGGAGCTCAAAGACCTCTGCCACCACAAAAAAAAGAATACACCTTTATGAAATAACACATTAAAACTGTGTCAGGGTCTGGGTGTCAGTCCAACCTTGAAGCCTCAGTAGTCGTTGTTAACAACAGGAATCTACCAGTGTCTGACTCGCTCATCATGTTCTCATACTGCATAATCAGCAGTATGTAAGACTTTATGGAGCTCACTGTGTCTGCTCTCTTTCCCTCACAGTGGACAGCGGATCTGCAGCCCTGTATTCTAAACAGGAGAACGAGCTTTTCATCATGAACTGCGACATAGATGGTACGTCTGCTTACATGCAACCCTGTGAAGGAGTATGTGTCTGAGGGTTGCTGCGTTACAGAGAATGAGTTTGTCTGTTGTCACTGTATGTGAATTACATGCCTGTTTCTGTGTACTTCAGGCGACATGGAGAACCAGGTGGAGATGGAGGAGAAGACGAGGTTAATAAATCAGGTTTTGGAACTCCAGCACACACTGGAAGGTAACACAAACATATCACACACACCACTTTAGTTAAATCGTGAATTTAACATGCAGAAATTTGTTCTCAGATGATAAACGTTTGCACCACAAGCCCCCAAACACTCTCCTGTTCCCTCTCCTCACTGTACAAACATGTGTCTTTCATGCTCTTCTGAGCGCGACGTTTTAAAGCACTGCACGGATGCTCGCTCGCTCCCCGCGCTGCTGCTCTTATCTCTCCGTTGTTCTTCGTCTCAGCCACTCTGCTGCCTTGATATAGTCCCGTGCTAATGCACTCCGCTTCTCTTACCCCTCCATATCCATCAGACTGATATCTGCAAACAGCTGGTAAGCTGGCATTAGCCATAGACAGACTCAATACAGTTACCTGACTTCACTTCCTGTCATAACATCCTGTCAATAAATAGAGAGAGAGTAAAGATCCAGAGCCAGTCACAGACCATCATCAACATCTCTCTGTGACTAAATTACTCTTGGTAATAACTCAAAAACAGCAATCGGAACAAAGGTTGGTTGGTCGATCTTTCTTTTGCTGTTGCTGTTGCTGGCACATTGCTGTGTGTAGAGGCACCAAATAAAGGCTCAGTACTACTAGTGGTCAGAAACTCCACAGAGTACCTTTTAAAGACGAGGCAATACCCGCGTTTATTGGCAGTGATAAAGTCTGTGCTTTTTCTTTATTTCTGTTCCAGACCTGTCAGCGCGGGTCGACGCAGTCAAGGAGGAGAACCTGAAGTTAAAGTCTGAGAACCAGGTCCTGGGTCAGTACATCGAGAACCTCATGTCAGCCTCCAGCGTCTTCCAGACCACCGACACCAAGAGCAAACGGAAGTGAGTTCTCCTCCAGAGGGCAAGATGGCTGAGGTCCCAGGCCAGCAGCTCGGGGAGGAAACCCGCCGTGGAGACATGGAGAGGGTTTTGTTTTCTCAGCAGACCTGGGTGTTTTTCTGTAACCGTTAGCGCTCAGTTACCTGAGTCCAAACTAACAATTTAATAATAATAATAATAATGATAATAAAAAAACATAAACCGACCCCCCTCATCCCTGCAGGCAGCTGTTTAAGCTAGTCTGTCCCAGGTCTGTTTTCCAGCAGCTTCTTCTCCACACTACAGACGAGGTACACATCACCCTTCGATCACCAGAACCTCAGTGAGTGGTTAAGGGTCATTTGTACCTTGAATTTCATCTCAATATGCTCCGTCAAAGATGTATCTGTAAAATAAGTCTTAGCTGTTTTACCCGCTTGGTTTTCTGTTTGAGGACAAATCTAATTTCCTGTGTTTTTTCCCCTCCAACGTCCTGACACAGTGACACCGTCTCAAACTGACCTGTAAGTGGGCGAAAACAGCCCATAAACATCCCAGACACTGATTGACCATGAACCTCATTTTCAACACTGGTTTCTTTTATTATTTATTTTTGTAAAGCATTTTCTACGTCAGCTGGATCTGAGTTTTTTCGGCAGGTCTTGGGTGTCATCATGTTGTATGTGAAGCACGACTGTATTCCTCACGTTAAAGGGACAGCAAACTGAACAGTATTACAGGGAATGAAACAAACATTTAGATCGCATGCGCGAGTGTTGCACCTCTTGAGCGGGTTTCTTTTTGCTTGACAGTTTAGTTTGTCGACTCAAACGTCATTAAATCAATAATCACTGAATCGCGGGCTGCAACTTTCTAACAATAAGAGATGGATATGAGCTGCGCTGAGAGCTTGGCAGCGTCAAAGTAAAAGCACAGAGAAACTTAAAGTTGTGTAATCTAACACTCCATACAAGTGTAGGGTCTAACTAACATCAGTGATGTTTTTATTGCGAGTAGTTGATTTTATTTTATTTTTTTAAATCACAAAGATTTTCTTTGTGCTTAAAAGTATTGTAACCCTCTGGATTCATCATGTCATAGAGTGTTGTGGCCCAGGAAATTGTAGGGTCATTAAAAACAGCAGGGCTCAGCCGGAGACAAAACATGCATTATTACATTTTGTCCCTTTCCTGTAACGTCCATCGGGGCGGGAGGGGACCGAACGGGCTAAATGACACGAGGAGGAGGAGACGAGGAGGGAAGAAAGAGATGCTTTCCCCTTTAAAACTGCAACACCGAATGCAGTAAAGAGGCCTTGAGTGCTATTGATCCACTCAGCCAGGCCTGGAAAACATCAGCTGCTAGAGGAGGAAGGGTTTGACCGTAAAATGTGCTGATGTGCTGCTCAGCGTGCAGCAGAGAGGGAGGGCGTGTCCGCCGAGACTGCTGCTGCCGCCTCAGATTGGAGACAAAAGGAATTAAGGGTGGAGGAGTGATGTGATGAAAAGTAATCTGAACAAATTAGCGTCCAATTAAATGTTGTAAGCAGTCAATCTGTGGTGCTGTTTGAAAAAAACGGAGGAACTGGTCACATTGGGCTATAACACTGTATATGCTGTAATTTATTGAGGTTATTTTGATATTTAACAGTTGTACAGTAGTAGGTCAGTCTTTTTTTTTTTTTTTTCTGGCATGCTGAATATGCCCAACCTACACACACACACCCTGGTACCAACTGTCTGTGTGTATACACCCTGCACTTTTGCCTTTAAACATTTTTGTTTTAATAAAAATCAAACAAAGATCACTCGTCCTCTGGGTCTTTTGTCATCTCCGTCAAGAAAAGTGACAGAAATGATGTTCCTTGTTTGATCAGGTCATTTTTTTTTTTTTGTATTAAATAATTTTATTCTCAAGAGCAATGTACAATTTGCAAACAAATGTAAACAGGGAGACCTGCCAGCGTTCGGCAGGAACATGAACTACAAAAGCTTGAGACAATAATAGAAAACAAATAAATTAGCATCTTTCCAAAGCAACAATCTAGATCTGATCTCTGACGTGCAGCTAGTCTAGATATTCGAGGAAAGCGTTGCTGTGTACTGACTGAACAAGACGTTTTCACAGGCTTAGTATCAGCTGTTGGCTGCAGAAACCTTCGTATTTATTCTGTCTTACCGACAACTGACAACCAGGGCGTTCAAAATGACCTACATTTGCTGCAAGCGCTGACAGTCAGTGTTCTGATCATTAACTGTGATCATATTTAACTTGACCTAGGCTCAGTGATCATTTTTAGTGGCATATTTAAGAAAACTGCCTCACGTCATTCAAAACACTGCGTTATTAAATCTTTATTCGTACTGGCATAAAACAAAAAAAACAAAACAAAACGATAAATAGTGTTATCAGTGCTAATTCAATCAATCAAATCTGCTATAACTTAGTAAAAAACACACAGAAAAGTAACTGATGCTCCTCACAGACTACCTAAACTCTAAACAGAAAATCCATTTTTTTTTTTTTAATCAGAGGTAAACTTTAACTAAGCTGAGGCGACTTATCAGCTGACATGTCCTGACTCTGCAGGGACATCTCGAGCGGCCTGGCGTCCTCTCCTGCCGGCCTGTCCATGAAACCCGAACAATTTCAGACAAGGAGGGAACTTTGTCAAACTGTGTCCTCAAACATGTTCTTCAAAACAAAGGACATGAGAATAAAGTCTAAGTTCTGAGATGTAGCCCCTATGATATGCTGTGAAACGGTATGATCTGGGGTCGACGGCGGCGGTGTGTGCGCGCTTCTCTGCCGCCTTCGCTCTCAGGAGGAGACAGACTGGTGGATCTCTGATATATTCAGAGAGAAGACTTGACAGCAGAGACGGGGTGAACAGGAACACGGGTGGAGGGAGGCGGCCATTTTTTTTTTCCTTTTTTTTTTTTTTTTTTAGGCTGACAGGCATTTTGACAGCGATGGCAAAGAGAAGAAGGATGAAGGAAGCGTGGAAGCTCGGGATGGAGGAGGAAAAAAACAGCTAAACGCACAAAATCTCCAGGTGGGGGATTCATCTGATAGGTCAACAAGCAGGCGGGAGGGAGAGACAAGACAGGGCGAGGCGGGGTGCGGTTTGGGAGACTGCGGGCCTGGGATGGGTGTAGCCGAGGCAGTGGATGGGGCAGCCGGGGTGACTGCAGGCTACCAGGTGGTTTGGAGGAAATACATGCTGCTCTGCTCGGCAAGACGGTGCGAGTGGGGTGGGGAGCAGCAGTAGAGACGGCCCTTCCACCTCCTCCGCATCGGGGGAGAAAGGAGACAGTAGGCGTGGGGGTTCACCTCCTTCAGTCTTTCCGTACCCTCCTCTTTCTCACAGCTTGTTTGTGGCTCTCCTCAGTGCCGTCTCCGTCCTCTTTGGGCTGCGGGCCAGAAAATGAATGAGATTAAAAGCCAAATTTAACGGATGAGACATAAAATATCACCATGAAGACCTTTTAAATGCCAAGCAGAGTGAAATACACGCTCGTCCTTTCAAGTGAAATCGCTGGAAATGAAAACAAGAGCAGCCAGACTGCCCGAGCGTGCATATTTCAAGGACGCGTGGAATAGTCTAAACAGAAAGAAGGCGAGCGTATGACCGCGTTCCTTGTGATGTCTGCGGGACCAGGTGAGACAGCCGAGCACGAGAAGGAGAGTATGAATGAAGGAGTGAGTGAATGAAGTGTTCCGTTCACCAGACACATTTAAACATGATTTATTTAAACTCTTCAGTATTGGTAATATGAAATATAACGAGGTGTTCCCATCTGATAAATCACCAATATTGATAGAGATGCTCCTGAAAAGTGCCTTCGCGTTGGGGGAAGACGAGACTGATTTGATGAGCTATAACAGACTAATGAGGTGATGGCTGCACCAGCAGCTGCAGAAAAGTGCTGTTCAGAGTGCGCACTAATGAGAGCACAGTGTTCAGATCGATTGTCCACTGATGAGGGTTTTTTTTTTATTTTTTTTTTAAATCAAACACATCGCTGCTAGTATCAATACTGAAACAATCCACCCCTCACTGCGACGCTTAAAGCCTTTTAAAAAGGACCTGCAGACGCGCGGTCAGCTGGTCACACTTCTCGTGTCAGATCAGCGTGAACGCGATTCCGGAATGTGAAGATGAATTGTTTCGTTGTCGGACACGGAAACAGTCCTCGCTCTGCGCTCAGAACCAGAGACATCAGCATGAGAAAAACTGTGTGTGTGTGTGTAAAAACCAGTCTGGCTGCCGATTCACACTTTTGGGTCAAACAGGCCGACTGACAGACGGAGTGACTTGTAATTAGCTGCTCACACTGCTGTTAAAGTTGACATATTGTTGTGGAAACATATTCCACACGTAGAGTCTCCTACATTAGATATTGATCGAGCTGATCTGTCGGACATGCACTGTGAATTTATTTATTTTCTTGAATCAAAGAACTTTTATTTCTTTAGTTATTTTATGATCTTTATCTGGTTTTTAATCTATTTTATTATTATCCTGAGCTAGATGAACACTGCACCATGTTACAGGACATCCACCGACACCGTCAGCTCATGAACTCACAATGACACTAACCTCATCTGGTGTTCTCTCCGGAGCTTTGCTTTCCTCTTCCTCCTCCTCCTCCTCGTCTTCCTCCTCCTCCTCCTCTTCTTCTTCCTCGTCTTCCTCCTCCTCCTCGTCGCCCTCTAGATTGTCACCTCCCGCATCGGCTCCATCCTCCTCCTTCCTCCTCCTCGTCTTCTTCAGCTTCTTCCGTTGCTTTAGAGAGAGTGGGGGAGTAACGGTGATGATGGTGAGGACAGAGAAATACGACCCTACAACAATACAGCAGTAAAAGTGCGACACGCTGTGTGTGACGTCCTCTGTTTGACCCTCTAACCTGCAGCTGCAGTTCCCTCTGTAGCCTCAGCTGCTTTGTCCCCCTCCTCCGCTGCTGCCGCCTCCTCCTCTTCTTCATCCTCCTCTTCCTCTATGTCCGCCTGGGGGAGATCCACCTTCTTGTACACGTAGTCGTCTTCCGATTTCTAGGACACAAACGGGAGATTAAAGAGGTTTAGAGTGTTTTTTTTCCGGCGTACATCGGGGATTGGAAACACGCTAAATAAATGACTCATTAGGTGCGCAGTACCTTTGGCCAGCAGAAGAGCACAGCCAGTCCTACAGGCAGGCCGACTGTCAGGATGTAGATCACCCAGAGCCACGGCCGCTCCTCTGCTGCCATTGTGAGCTGAGTGAAGATCCCCGGCTGTGAGACAGGGGAGCAGAGAGCGAGAGCAGACAGTGAGCCTTTCTCTCACAGTAACAGACAGCACTGTGGTAAACTGCAAGTGGTCAGAGGACATCAGTGTGTGTGGAGATGCCGCTCCGTGTTCCCGTTGCCCTTACAAAACATCACACTGACCTCGTTAGCGCTGGCCACCAGTTTCTTCAGCCCCCAGCTGTCAGAGGCCCAGCGGTCGGCCACCTCCTTGTGAGAGGTGATAATGAAGTTGTCAAAGTAGATATCCGAGGTCATGGACCACAACTCCAAGCCAAGAGCCTTGAAAGGTGCCATCCTGAACGGCTGCAGGTCCTCAAAATAGTCCGGGTTATCGATTTTACGCGGCTTCCAGACTCCCTTGGGAGAAGTCGAAGAATGTGGAGGAAAACAATTAGAAAGAAGAGAGTCCTTTCTGCTGACTGCTGTGGTGTGCACGTCGCCATTTGTGTCTTAAAATACTAAGAACAGTGAATAGAAGAGTAATGGACTTAGCCTGGTCCAGCCCTAGTTACCTGATAGTTTGGATTGTCCACCAGCGGGGCCTTCCACTTGCCCTTGTACAGAGGGTTGTTGATCTTGGGGCGGTTCCACTGCCCACAGCCAGGTGCCGTCTCGCAAGCTGGGTTGGGAATCTGCGGGGCTTCCCACTCTCCGTCCATCTCCTCGTCCCTGCACACAGAAGAGGCCACACACACACACACACACACACACACACACAGGACAGCTGTCAGACTGGATTATTTCCTCACTGCAAACACTGTTAAGGTGAGGAGAGTGTTTATTTACCAGTCTTCTGGCTTCTCAGCGTTGGGGTCAGAGACGAACTCTGGTTCATCGTCCAGCCAGCCCTCGGGCTTCAAAGCGTCGGGGTCATCAATTTTTGCTGGTGCGTCTTCATCCCTGAGACAAACACACACACACACACACACACATTCATGTTTGTTGACTAGGTCACTGAGCCTCCAATCTCCAACAAACTATGTACTGTCTACTAGCATGGGGGTTGTAGTCACCAGTCATCAGGGTTTGACAGCCTCGGGGTCA
This sequence comes from Nibea albiflora, assembly GCA_014281875.1. Classification (NCBI taxonomy): domain Eukaryota; kingdom Metazoa; phylum Chordata; class Actinopteri; family Sciaenidae; genus Nibea; species Nibea albiflora. The sequence continues at coordinate 24,836,038 of CM024789.1, forward strand.
GGAATCTTGGCTCTCTCATCCCAGTCATCCGGCTTGGAGTCATTTGGGTCATCTATCTCTTTGGGCGGGTTGACTGGAGGCACCACATCGTACAGCAGGCTGCCGCGGCTCACGCTGGACTGGTCGATGAACATCTCGTAGCTGTTGTCTGGGTTCAGCACTGACAGCAGGAAAAAAAAGAAAAAGAACATGGATTCTTCACTGCGGTACGTGACTCGACACACATGACACATTTTTACACACGGTCCATCTCCGTACCCAAAGTGTAGAGGTGAGTCTTCTTGTCAGTGTAGAACTTCTTGAGGTCGACGTCGGCTCTCTTGGCGTGCTTCTCCTCCAAGTCTTTGTTCAGAGGATTCTGGTGGCGGAAGATGAAGTGCAGCTTGTAGTCCTCGCCACACTTGTCTGGTCCAAACATGATGGTGTAGGGTGTACGGTCGTGGAACTGCTCCTACAGTTCAGAACAAACAAAGACAGAGGCGATTTAGTAATCTGGGCAACCTTTACCCAGTCCTACCAAAACACTGGAGGAGCACTGGGAAGGGTTTGGATCGGATTCGACGATAATGTGGAGCGTGGACATGCTCCAGCGTCAAATGTTTCTGAGCGACATGTATACCAACCAGATTGAGATCGCCAGTGTCTGACAGCAGCTTGATGTACGCTCCACCACAGTCGATGCCATCCTGGAAATTCACCTCGTACCTGCAACCAGAACAAAACATTCCAATCAAACAAGCCAATTATCTGACATACTTTTATTGACGACATGAACATTTTAGAGAAGAAATGAGTGCGTATGTGTGTGAACTCACTGTACGACCAGAGGCTCGTCCTGGAAGACAAACGGTTTGTCCAACATGGCAGAGATTGCGTGGTGTTTGGCCCGGGACTTGAGCACCAGACCCTGATCTCCTGGTACTTTGTTCTCCTTCAGCTGCTCCACAGCCCACTTCCCTACAGCCGGAGACAGATATTCAACAACCTGTTTTGCCATCGGGGTCATGCTAAACACTGCTGGGGGTTATCGTAATATTTTCGTTTCATTTCTGAGGTGTGTGTGCTTGCAGAGTCTCTGCTCGAGACAGCTTGAGTGCAGTCAACAGAGCATCGCAAACAGTGTCTTCACTGTCTTGAGCTGAGGTCACGTCTCAGCAATTATGCAGCCAAGTGAAGTGTTATCATAAGTAATGAAGGGATGGTGACCAAAGCTGCAAAGACGCGAGCTGTAGTTGTGAGTTTTCTGCATCACGAATGAGAAAAGAGTCTGTGCGAGGTAAAGACACAAAGAGAAACAAACAAAAGAGAGAACACACCGTCATATTTGGCGATGTCGTCATCTGCGTCCCCCTTCACCGTCTTTGACGTCTGCCATCTGTGGAGACAAACATCACGAAACACGAGGAAAAGGGTGAACACGTACACTATACTACAACCACTCATTGTAAGTGTATCCTGGTCACTCCGCCACTGGTGGCTCATGTATCCCAGCATGCATCAAACATTTACGCTGTGTTTTTTTTTTTTTCTTTTCTTCTGGCAGCACTTGGTAAATTTTTCAGGCTATACCTGTCCAGTGATCCGTCATCAAACGTCTCCGCAAAGAAGACATCTCCAGTGGGAACAGGAGTCTTGTATGTCACCTAGGGGACAAATACGGGAAATTAGACCTTTGCAGCTGTTATTTAATAGAGCATAGTGTTGCGCATGACCTTTAATTGACCTATGACCCATTCCTGACCTGGAAGGAGACATTTGCATCCGTTACAGCCTCGCCAGCCTTCTCTGTGTCTGCATCATCGGACTGGTCTTCATCCATCACCGTCGCCTCCCTCTCTTCCTCCTCATCGTCCTCCTCGTCTTCCGCCATCAGAACCTTTAATTCCTCCTCGTCCAGGCCCATATCGTCATCCATGTCTGAAACATCCACCTCCGACTGTTTGTCCTGGGCCGCCACAGCTGCCACAGCCAGGGAGGACAGGAGCAGCAAACGCCACATCCAACCCCTGTCCAGCTTCATCTGCGGAGGGTAAGAATAGGGGGGGGGGAGGTGGTGGGTGGCGATAGTACAGAGGGTGAACAGAGTGTGGGAGGAAGGCGCCACAGATAAGCGCGGTGTGAGCAGCAGCGGGAGGAGGGCGTGGTAGGGGGGGAGGGAGGGAGGGGGGGATGGGACGAAGAGGCAGGTGTGAGTGAGATAGATATAGTTATTTATGGAGAGCAACGGTGTGTGTGTGTGTGTGTGTGTGCACGGAGGGGGACGTCAATGATATAAATAGAGGACGCAAGTGCATAAAAGGAAGGAGGGATGAGTGGGTGAGAGAAAAAACAAAAGAGATTGAGGTCACATTAGTACACAGCGCTACTTGACGAGAGGCCTGTGTCCTCAAATCACATCCTTATCTCACATTTATACACACTCCTTCCTCATCGCCTGCTCCTGCTCTGCTGTAATACATCCCCACCACGCCTGTAAGAGACAACTGAAACCTCTGGCTTTATAATGAGCAGGCTCCGTGTGTCCTAATAAGCATCCGAAATCTTAAAAGGAGGCTCTGCTGAACAATGACACAATGCAGAGATCTGTTCAGGCCACACAACAGCTCTTCAGCGACCTCCTACTGATCAGGCCACACCTGCTCACCCTCGTTGCATCGCAGCAGACGACACAGCGGCGCGGCGCTTTCATTCATTTTCTAATGAACTTCAATTCCCACACTGCTGCTGTTGTTTTGTTTGCTAACATCAGAGCGCAGGGGGGGGATCAAAAGGATTCTGTTAAGCATAAAGGAGAGAGGACGAACGCGGAGAGAGCCAGCTTATCTCGAAAAAACGTGTTTGTTTGTCTGTATATTGGGACAGAAAGTGACGCAACAGATTGTATAAAACCTCAAAAAAAAAACAGACAGTGATGTGAGAAAATACAAAATGTGTGCATGTTTAAAGCCGTTTTTTGCTGCAGAGAATCCAGTCACCATGTTAAGTGGTGACATTCACGGCAGTGAGGCCTTTAATGAATCGGACTTTTGGCTTTAAGAGGAACAAGAAGAATGAGTCCGGGGCGGCTCTCAACCCGTGAACACCTCCTCGTCTTTTCATTCCAACCGGTGACGTTTATTTGTGTCCGCAAAAAGAGGCAGAGCACTTTCTGGAAGTTTCAGCCGCTTCAACATGAAGCACGATCATCTCTGCTTCACAGATGTTGGGCACGCTGTGGAAGAGGCAAACCCTTTCATACCCCACAGCCATGCCTGCTCTACATGACACGTCTTTTCATTACGTTAGGGACAGTGAACTGGGTCAGTGGTTACAACTCCATGGAGGCGGAAAAGGTTAGTTACGTACATCCATTTTAGATAAATGCCTGCAAAATCCAACACTGTGCTCAGGGCAGAATTATTCCAGGTCTCCGGGACGTTTTCCTCACATCACAGCTCAGCCCTGTGAGAGGACTCAGCATTCAGACACAACATGCAAGCAGCTAATGACAGCTTGATAACACGAATCCAGCAGTAGTGTTGTCAAGTTTAACACTCCATCTCACTAAAATGAACTACATATCCTGACAGGCCACGTCAGGTGATGTCTAGGCTTCAGCCCCCTTTAGTAACACAGTTATAGTCCAAGTGTACTGGTGTAACAGCCTCTGCCAGACCTTATACATCGCCAACGAGCTTTTATTTTAGAGAAGTTTATAACTCAACAGATCCAGAAACTTCAAGGAAAAAGGTCATAGGACGGGCTTGTGGAGCCAACATGGCTGCCAGCGAGCACTGCAAGCGTCCAAACTGTGTTAGAAGAGCGGCTCCGGCTGCAGCACCACCTGCTCCGCTAGCGGGCTAGCAGGACGGCGCGCCAATCACAAACAGCAAACGTTAGCACAACATAAGCTTATCCCGTAAAGTCAGGGGCTTGTGCAGGCGGTCCGTTAATTAAACATGCACTGCCGTCAAGGACTCAAGCGGGGAAATATAAGTTTAAAGTAAAAGGTAGTCGAAAATGTCTTATTAGACTGGAGAAATGAGCGGATAGCAACGGTTAGCTCGCTAAATTAGCTGTGATGTAGCACGGGGAGGGATGGAGAGAGAATGAATGAGCGCCCGCACACAAACCTTGCGCCTTCTTCGTAACTGCAGAGACAATTCGTCGAGTAAAGGTGCGTCTCCGCCTTGAGAAAGACAGACGGGGTATTTCGTGTGTTTAGCCCGCTGAGAGTATCACCGGGGCCCGCCGTGTATGGTTTGGAAAAACACGGTTGTCAGTTGGAGAGGAGGAGGATGGACCGTAGATGACAGCTCGGCCTGGATAACGGTGCGCGGTTTGATGAGTGCAAGCGAGTCCCAGCGACTGGGCATGCGCACTTCGGGCAGATGGAAGAGCGCAAATGCCGCCTTCATGTACCATCGCCCGTCGTAAAAATAATTAATTCAGACTAATTTCAGAGACTTTTCTGCGTCCACCTTTGTTGCTATGCCTTTACACACCTAGAGATGGTTTCCCCGCCAATAATTTTTGTTGTAGTGAAATGTTGTTTTTAACAATGAACAAAGCACGGAACAAAACGGAAGTTTGACGAATTTTGATAAAATACAGTAGTACATTAGCTACATGCCTTTTTTTAGCCTTTAAACAAAATCAGATGAATATATGACACACATTCGTATTTCAAAATGCCCCCCAAAATACTACATGTACATGCTTACATATTATACACATTGAAAGTTTCAAATTACGAGCTTACGGGGAGCATTTAAAGGCATCACTTACTCGCTCTGCACCAGGGCTACAAAATAAAAGCTCAGTGTCAATAAAAATGCTTCGCGCGCGCTGTACAAACGAAGATTTTGTTCATAAATAAAAAATATAACACACATAACATAACGGCTACTTTAGAGTAATTATAAGGTGGTCAAATAAAAAAAAAAAAACTTCCCACATTTTACTACCACACGTTGTATGTACTTCCGGGGTAGAGTTCAGAAAATATTGACGGTGACCACATGCCTGTCGGAGCTGCAGCTACACAGTTGTGAATTAAAGTATTAAAATCTAACTTCAGCCGCATTAGAGCGCCGCAGAATGAAGGATACGCCGCTGGCTAACTGTGAGCGGGACTTCCTGCTTACAGCCATCGAGGAGAAAAAGGTTAGCTGAACATTGTGTGCACTTCACGGACTGACGTTAAACTGACGCGCAAACCTGCGTTCATTTAAAGCAAAATAATACTGTTAGGATTTGGACAGCTATACGGCTTCCTTACTCTGACTGATAGAGAATGAAGAATATTTCTCTGTCATTCGTTCAATAACCGGGAGATGGACTGTAGCCAAACAGTACAGGTCAATAAGTCATGTTCCAGTAAATGGAGATGAGAAGGTGTCACTGTGTGGCTATCAGAGGCTTTATTATCCAGCCCAATATAGAACATAGTATCAGAGATGCATCTAACGATTATTTAAATTTTCAATTAATCTGTTCATCTTTTTTTCTTTCGATTATTTATTTAGCTTTTGGTCCATAAAATGTCACAATATAGTGAAACATGTTGATCAGTGTTTCCCAAAGCCCAATGTAACATTATCAACCACATTATGTAACACAAGCCAGCGATATTTAGTTAACTTAAATAAAAAAAAATATTCACTATCATCATTCATTAAAATCTATTAATCAGAATGCCTGGCAATTAATTTAAAAGTGGACAACTAATAGATAAACGGAGTAATCTTTAAGTCTGTAGTTTTCTGTGTGACTCTGACTCTGACCTCTCCTGTCCTCTCTCTGCAGCGCTTGGATGGACGACAGACCTACGACTACAGGAACATGAAGATCACATTTGGGACTGACTATGGATGCTGTTTTGTAGATCTTGGGAAAACCAGGTCAGAAATTTAAAAGTCTACCTAGTAACCCCAGAGGTTTAACCTGTGTATGGTTTAACTTTGGGGTTAGCCCGGCCTGTGCGGCCCTTTCCCGCATGTTCTTCCCCATCTTTCTCCCCACATTTCCTTTCACTCTTCAGCTGTCTCTATCCAATGGAGCAAAAAGGCCAAAGTAATAATAATAATAATAAATGCACTGATGTGAGAGTCACAGTCAAAGTTAGCACCATCCATATTGTAATGATTGTAAACATGAAGTTATGTTTTGGGGATAATGGAATGTGCTGCACTCTGCAGGGTCATGGCTCAGGTGTCGTGTGAGCTGGTGGCTCCTAAAGAGAGTAGACCAAATGAGGGCATCATGTTCTTCAACATCGAGCTGTCACCCATGGCCTCGCCGGCATTTGAACAGGGCAGGTAAGAAGAAAACAAAGCCTAATTTATCGGACAGATTCTACATTCCCCTTTATTCACTGTAAGATTTCTTTTCAGATCATAACAATTAGACTTTTTGATGCAGTTAAGGGACACATTAGACGAGGACTGTGTCTGAAACATGGATCATTTAGTCAGACTGTTTGTGCAGAAGGGTGTGAATCATCTGTGGCGTGTTTCCTTTCTCTCCAGACAGTCTGAGTTATCAGTGAAGCTGAACAGACAGCTGGAGAGATGCTTGAGGAACTCCAAGTGCATTGATACTGAGTCCCTGTGTGTGGTGTCTGGAGAAAAGGTAAGACACACACACACACACACAAAGAAAACCTCAAAGAACCTCACCCAGCATAGTGATGCATGTGTGTCTGTGTTCAGGTGTGGCAGATCAGAGTGGATGTTCACATGTTGAATCACGATGGCAACCTGATGGATGCTGCCAGCATCGCTGCCATCACCGCTCTGTGCCACTTCAGACGGCCCGATGTCAGCATCCAGGGAGATGAAGTCACAGTGGTGAGTCAGCAACAAACACAGCAGGCAGTTTCTCCGCTTCGCCGAGTCTATTGGGAAATGCCTGTCGCTCCATGAAAGCACCAAACTGCTCTGTTGTGTGAATTTCTTTGAAGATATTACGCAGGAACTTTCCTCCATTGACACAAGTGACCACTAATGATTCACGTTTAGAACAAAAACACATCACTCTTAGGTAGCACCGCAGTTTATCTCTTTTAATTGTGTGTTTTATTCTCCTGTCTCCACCAGTACAGTCCAGAGGAGAGAGACCCTATTCCTCTGAGTATCTACCACATGCCCATCAGTGTCAGCTTCTCCTTCTTCCAACAAGGGTAAGAATGTCATGACAACAAGTTAGTTTGATTTGTTGTCAAGATCTCGAGGCATTTACGTCATTATGGCCAAAATAATAAACGCTGTTATCACAAGATAACAGGATCATTTTCTCGAGGTCTCAAACATTTCTTTTTCCATGATAAGGCCAAAATCAATTCGAGATCTTGAGAAAACAAAAAGAGCGCATTAAATAATCGCAGGAAACATCTTTCAGTGTAGCAAGTGTCAGAGGAGCAGGAGAATGTTGCAGTTGTAATGATTAGTTACACTACAATGTGCTTTTATTTTATTGAGATCGTGAAATGAATTTCGGTATTATCTCGTGAAAACAAAGTTCGTCAGCGTTTGTTATTTTGGCATAATGACTTAAATAACTCAAGATCTCGAGAAAATCTAACAAAATAAACTCGTTATCTCGAGAAAACGGAGGAAATAAAATGTATGAATGCATGACCGCTTAGGGCTTCCATACTACACAGAGAGTGCTTTCTGTTATTTAGCCTGCTTTCGTTATAAATGGGTGGACAAAATCAGTGAGATGAAATGAAATGAATGAAACAATGAAAAATAAACTCATAAGTTTTCCTATCACTGGATGAATGTTGTCCTTTCTCATACCAAGCATTCTTCTACACTTCCTGTTTGCTCTGCAGGACCTACCTGCTGGTTGACCCCTGCGAGCGGGAGGAGCGGGTGATGGACGGTTTGCTGATGATCGCCATGAACAAACACAGGGAGATCTGCTCCATCCAGTCCAGCGGGGGCATCATGCTGCTCAAAGAGCAGGTGAATAGAGTCAAGATAATATCGCTTCATTTTATAGCCATAAAGATCAATTATCTTAAAAATAACATCACTTACTTAACTGTAAAGATCTATGTTTTCTGCTGTCCAAAACACTGACAGGCTCAAAAACACAACAAGTGTATCACCAAATAATTTGTGTGTGTGTGTGTCGAAGGTCATGAGATGCAGCAAAATAGCCAGCGTCAAAGTGTCTGAAATCACAGAACTCATCAGCAAAGCCCTCGACAACGACAAGAAAGCGAGGTGAGCAGTTACGCTATGTTAGCACATTTACCACACCATGTTTTGAACTCCCGGTGCTGTTGTTAGAAGATTTATGCAAACTCTGTATTTCCCGTTTTCCAGGAAGGCGGGCGGCAGGTGTGGTTTCGCAGAGTCTATGCCTCAGGAGCGAATCACAGCGCTGAAAATGGACGAGACTCCAGTGGAGATGACGGATGTGTCACATGCAGCCAATGACATCGTTGGAAAAGCCGAGGCCCCACCTCAGACGTATCCTTTACTGAGCCCGAGGAACAAACGTGTCTTTGTCCCTTTTCTATCTGTCACTTTGCCATATTATGTCCACTGAGGCTTCTTAACCATACCTACCAGGGTGCCTTCCCCAGTGGTGCCTGTCCCAGGTGTAGGTCAGGTGGGTCTGCAGAACACCTGGGGACTGGAGGAGGAGGAGGATGAAGAGGAGGAAGAAAATGACAGTGGTGCAGAACAGGAGGAAAAAGTAACAAAGATGGAAGAGGAACAGCAAGAAAAGAAGGAGAGCAGAGGAGGTATTTTTTTTGGCATTGATGCATGAGGATATTTTAGTCTGAATAACTTGAAAACACATATTGAGAATCTCTTTCGACTTGCAGGAGATGTGGTTGAGATATCTGACAGTGAGGAGGAGGAAGTGGTCATACTTCACCCGGAGACAGACAAAGCTCCTAAGTATGTTTATATGTATAGTAGAGTTTAATTAGTAACTCATTATCGGGTCGTTTTGTTGGATTTACATTCGTTGTTTTTTTTTCCTGCTCTCAGAAATACAGGGTCCAGTTCAAACCAGAAGGGGGCAGCAACATCAAAGAAAGGACAGAAAAAATGAAAGAAGGCTCCGGATGAGCTCACTGCAGTTAACTGCGTATTCACAGCATCGACCGAGTCTGCAGCACCTCTCCATCGCAAAGAAGAAAGGTCGCGATGATTCCCATCTGCTGTAGCTGAGAGTTGGGATCAAATGGATGTTACAGAACAGACACTTCCATGTGTTGGACTCTATTTCTTGTTTCTAGACATTTGGATCCATTTAGAATCAGCCAGTGCACACAAATGTATAGAAAGTTATTTGTAACATAATTTTTTATCAGTGAAAAGATGTGAAATGTTGATGGATATGATGAAATAAAATATTCTCAATCACCGTTACATTTACATTTCATGGTTGTCCTTCTCAAAATGAGTGTAGAAGTTGTTATGCTCGTTGATGAAGGATATGTCTGATAGGGTGGAGAGAGGCGTTGGTGTGCTTGTAATCACTGATGACACGAGTGTCTTGTCACATGTTTGGCTTGCTTGACCCCCCGTTTCAGGTCAGCCCTGGCTGTGCTGTAGGCTTGTGCATCTCCTGATCTGAAGGCGGTGTTGCGGGCCTTCACTAGTAGACGGACATCCTTGTTCTTCCAGGACTTCTGATTGGGTTACATGGTGATCTGTTTCTATGGTGGTGGCGATGTAGTCCATTACAGAGGAAGCGTAGCTCTCGATGTCAACATGGGAGTGAATGATTGCCTGAGTAGCAAACATATTCCAGTCTGTGTGCTTGAACTGGTCCTGCAGCACAGTCTGTTCCCTTAGACCACACTTTTATTGTTCTTACTGTGGTATTGTGGTACTGAGAGCAGGGTTGTGACTTGAACGGCACTCAGAGTCATCAGGAAATGTCCTGTCTTTCTGTAAGGCGACTGAGAACGGCGTCGAGGCGTATGTGAATTATGTTGTTCATGTTGTTGCAAGTGAACGTGTCCTGACAGGAGTAAAAAGTCAGGTTCCACCGAGATTTGAACTCGGATCGCTGGATTCAGAGTCCAGAGTGCTAACCATTACACCATGGAACCTCCGCTGTGATAGCGGTGAACTGTGTGTGTGATATTCTACGATTATCGGCTCAACCTGCGACCTTTATCTACTTTATATATATATCATATTGTATATATGATGTAATTCACAATGGACAATGTATGTTTTTAATATTAAAGAACGTGCAGCTGCTGAAAGTGCTATGGAAAGAAACTCACATGAACACGTGTACAACTCTTGCTCCCGATATCTTTGCCTTTGATATATGACACGTAAAAGATGCTTGTTTGTGCCTCACTGAACTTACCTAAAGATAAAGTCTTACCCAAAAAGCAGTTGGCCCGTACGGGGATCGAACCCGCGACCTTGGCGTTATTAGCACCACGCTCTAACCAACTGAGCTAACCGGCCACGAGGAACCGATCTTTTATGCAAACTTGAAATAGGAGCCGAGTCATCCAGGTGTAGTGTGTTTTCTGATTGTATTTCTGTGATTCTGGATCAAAACATGGTCCAGTGGACGAGTTAACGATCAGATTCATATGTCAGTATGAACACAAACCAGACGGTGATTGTCGATTGTGACAATTTGAGAGTTTGAGATCATCAAGAGCCACGTGGGAAACTTAAATCCTAGCGAGTGACAGTTTAGAGAGCAATATTCATGTGTGTGTAACATGTGCGTTTTCCTTTATTGCCACAAAGAATCACCACACATGTTATGAATATAATTATAATAACTGAATGTCAAACTCAGGTAAAAATGATCAGTATTCTCAGCTTCAGGACTGTGGGGGTGTGTCACTGAGGCTACGCCCTTTCCTGGAAGCGGTCAAGCAGCAATTTTGAATCAAGTAAAATGCGTCAGGTGAGTCCAGAAAATGACATGACTAACGCTGTCAACTATCGATGACGTTAGCTGTAGAGAATGAGCCCCATGCACAAAGGCATGATGGCGCCCCAGGGTTTGAATCCTGCTGCTTGGCATTCTCCATCTCCATCTCTCTCTCTCTCTCTCTCTCTCTCTCTCTCTCTCTCTCTCTCTCTCTTTCCTCACATTCCTGTCACTCTTCAGCTGTCTATCAAATGAAGCTCAAAAAGACCAAAGAAATATCTGTCAGTGAAGTGTTCACCTGTATTGTACTGACGGTAACAATGGAGTTTGTGATTGTTTTCACAAGTAATGAACTTATATACAATTGAACCAATATATAATTTCTTAAGACACATTTGTGTGATAATACAACAAAACGAATAAATTACAAAAGGTATTCACTTCCTTCTAACATCTGTTAGTTGCCTTCTATTCACCCTGTGAATGAAATGTGTGTGGTGCACACATGCAGACAAGCGTGGGTGCTTTTCTTGTCCGTAGACTCTTATCAGACCAGTGTGACGTCAACAAACATCTCAGCTCTGTCAGGGTCTTTCATACAGAGGTGTGTTAGTGTGTGCGCAAATACTGAGGCGGTTTCAATAGTGTGGAGTGGTCTGTTAAGGAGCTCTGTTTGCCTACGGGTGGAGTTGCAGGGATACAGACTGTGAAAGCTACTGAGCACATCATATCTACGTGTACACCAGGAGAGAAGAGAGGTTCTTGTATATCTGATAATAAACCTCACAAACGATAAGATCACAGTACGCATTAGAGTGTGTGTATGCTTAGCTTTAAGGAAACAGGAAGTAGCTACTGCGTGACTCCTTCTACCCAGCTAGTGTGTTACACATCTGCCTTTTTCTCTAGATTTTGTGAGTCATATCAAAAACATTGGTTGAGGTGAGCGTTAGGCTGTCCTGTCTTAACAGATACATGTGATTATGAGTTGTTTTTTAATATAAGTTGTCTGTCTGGCTGATCAGGTTCACTGTGTACAGATGTGTTTTGTTTTTTTACACAGGCACAAGGGGAACCATTGCTTGCACACACCTACACACACACACCCACACACACACACAGCCTGATAGTCAGTGGAAAAGTACTGGACAAAGAAGAGTGACTGCACACCAACACCACTGCCATCACTGCCATCAAATACACAGTTCCACACGCAAAGCTACAGTGGCCTACCCAATATAGAAATGACACAAGAACACTGTGTGAGATGAGACTCACTATTTGCCTGCTCGTTGCATAACCAGTGTTGTTACAGAAGAACAGCCACTGCAATGCATAATTTACAAATGACTACAGTGTGCAGTGCATTACATGGTAAGCACAGCTAGATTTATAGTTGGGATACCTGATATCACTGGGCGATCAATTTAGGACCCCACCTTTGAGGTTGGTTTTATGGTGTGCTCTCTGTTTGTCAGCCTACAGTTGCTGCACTTTGTAGCAGCGGTGGATTTAGACTGTTTGAGAGACACTTAGTGAAAAAAATAAAAATGTCACCAGCTATGCAGTGGGGCACCCCTGTGCAGAAGTCTTGACACATTTACAGCTTATTCAGGGTCAGGGTTAACATCCTAGCAGGCACGTCATCACGTTTTCTCCGCTGAAAGGGCACTGCAGAGAGCACTCATCACATTCTGTCATGTCTCTGGCAGGCACTTTGTTTACCATGGAGGCGTCGAAGAAGGCTCTTTAACAAAGCACAATGAAGTAAAACGGAGCTTTGACAAATGTTTTTTTCTCTCTCTAAGGACACTCTGAAGTTCCATAGGTTTGCGTAGTTCTTGTCCTAAAGGTCAGATAGCATTGATGTGTTTCTCTCCGCTTGAGGAAGAAGTCCTGACGCGGACCTAAAGACCTAGATGCCGATTCTCAAATGTCCAGGGTGGGTGACATGTCATACCAGCTGCTAAAGAGCAGTTAACATGTATGCACAGAGACGGGACACCAAAGAAATGACAGAAAAGGTGAGAGGACTACAGAGGAGAATGAATTAAAACCAAAGAAATAGAGAAGTGTAGATGCCATGACATTTTCTCAAAGCTGTCTGGTCTATAAAGAGGAAGCTGTCTGACCTTGGTTTGTGGTCAAATAAAAATAGGCACGCCATAAAGTGGCCATTACTCAGCATACATAGACATTAATACATGACTGACTCAAAATGGTACAATTAACAACATTCAGTCATATCAAATATATTCAGTTAACTTGATGCAGAGTATTTTAACATCCCGCATCACACTGTACTAACCTTTCATATTATATATTATATTTTATGTTTTAGAGTATGATTTAAAGTTATATCCAAAGGCCAACCAAGTCAGAATGTGTGTGTGATGTGACATTTGTTTTTCACGGAAACATTCTGCAATGATATAGCAATTAGCTGGGGAACCGCTTTACTGTATGTGAGAGCACCAGTATCCTTTGCTTTGAAACACAAGCTCCTCCTGATTTGAGGTATTCGTTGATTGGGTCGACCTGTTATAAATAGAGTGAGAAGGAAGTAATAGCACGGTGCCTTTCCTGCACAGCATCAAGAGCTTTTATTTTAATGAGATCACTTTTAATATGCTTAATTAACATGTAAAAAACATTGTTGTTTTCACCAACACAAATCTCTCCGCTTGGTGAAACCTAGCTGAATAAGATAAGAATCCAAGATCCACCCAACAGAAAGAGTACCAGTCTCGGCCTGTCACGCAGTTTCATTCAACTCAGTCCTTCCAAGTCACGCAGGCGAGGCATGGTGCTGCCACTTAACATAGTGGGTTGTTTAGCTCCAGGCTCAAATGTCGTCTAAGTGTCAAACTTAGACCAGAAGTGATAAAATGAAACTTGGTCATATGAGAGCATTTACTCTTAAGGAGTCTGTATTAATAGTTCTGTGTGAGGTGTTGATGGCCAACAGTGAAAGTGTTGGCGATTGTGTCAGAGGAGGTCTTACATGGATTAACATCTTACCTTATCTTGTTTAATGAGTATGTTATCTATCTCTTAATCCAAACTGCTCTTTGATCAAAACATGCAGTTTAATGTACTGATGTTTTATTTTTAATCTCACCTTAGACTGTTTGTTGGATTTTATAGAACCAACATACATACAGGAACCAGAAACACAGCACAGAAACAACCTACAGTTTTCTTTATGTCTTTGTGAACAACATGTTAATAATTAAATAATTAATCATTGTAAATGAAAATATTGGGGTTAACCTGTTCATTTGGAAGTTTTAAGTTGGATAGTTTGAAAGACAAGATAACTAAAAGTACACTGTGAACTATACAGGGTTACATGATTACAGGGTTTTTAACAGGGCACACGGGCTTAAATCTCATTAAGTGCCAGTTAACAACCAAACCACAGCTGTGGAAAATGTGAAATCTCACATTTTCCACAGCCCTGATAATATTGCAACTAGGCAGACAGGTTTAAGGATCCATTGAGTCACCATTCAGGCAAAAAACAAGCCAATAAAACCATGCAAGCTTAATCTTCTTTTACTTTAGCAGCTGGTTAACAACAAAGAGGGACATTATTAACTGTGTGGAGATCAACGATAAACAACAATTATTACATTTCATGCAGCAAGAGGGAGCAATAATGCAATTATTCAAATTAAGCAGTTCAAATTCAAATATAAATGATTCAGTTTCTGTTGGCACATGTTTCACATATTTCAAAGCTGTGTCAGAAAGCTGATAAGCTTCGCTGAAGAACAATGTTTCTTTTTGAAACCATTGTCTTGGTGTGAATGGAAGCGTAACATCAGGGTAAGTATTCAGTGCAAATATAATAATAATCTCACAAATTAGTCATTACATACATCACATCACATACTGACACATTTATTTTAAGCTACTTTCCGTGACTGTGGTCTCTGCCTTCGCGTGATTGTTCTGTGAAACACAGAAATGCTTCTTATGTTATGATTAAAAAAAATATATAAATTAGTTTGGAATTGGATTCAGCTTTATTGTCACTGCACAAAGTAAGAAGTACTTAGACAACAAAATGCAGTTTAGTCACTTGTAGTGTAGTGTAGTAAAGTGCAGGTATAAATATGACTATGTTATAAAATCTATATAGTATAAGCAGCATGGACAGGTTGAAACGAATATGCTGAATATAACACAGGGCTTTGCACAGAACCAGCTTGTATGTATGACATTTGACATGTGATATTCATACACAAACACACACACACTACAAAAGAAACGTATACTTCTGCACTTTGCTGTGCCAAACTGACACCTAACCATCAGTTCTAAACTGGGGTGTAAACCAGACTTCAGGTCCGCTCACACACTACTTAATTCCTCTTCAGTAAGTCCAACAGAGATACAAAAACAGAGAAGTGTATGCAAGCCCAGTGGTTCGATTTTCTTTTGTGCTTTGTCAATTCTCCGTCCCATTGTGCAACTTAGCTCTGAGTCCCCTCCTATCATCTATGTCTATGATCTCACACTCACCTCGGTACACCATTACCTCATTGGATGTTTTCAATCACTAGCTCGGTCCTCTCCTGCTCGCCATGTTCTGAATGCACTCACTGTCTCGTGACACTACACTTATTAGTTCAGCTCAGTGTAAAAAATATGTCTGTCATCTGTTGGTTATACGTATCCATACGGGTTATTTTCCACAAGCCATACAGTGTGTCTGTGAGAGAAGATGGACACTTTATGAACGTCAGTGCGGGTTGTTGCTTAGACTGTGGTTTCTGTGTTGTGTAGCCATCTGTGATTGTGATCTACATAGATGCATACCGGAATGGTTTCTTATCTCAAGGATAATGTGCGATCTGATGGCTCTCGGTGGATCGTAAAGCAAGTAATATGAACTATTCCATGGAAGGCAGAAACTATAAATAAACCAAAGGGTGCTTTCAATAACAGGAGCTTCATTAGTTTAGAGGAAAGTGTATTAAGTATAAGACAATTATTGACTGTTATATAACTATTACCAAGGGTTCGAATATGCCACTACAAACAGTTCAAGGTGTGTCATATTGTGTGCTTGTGTGATCACCGATTGTTCTTTTGTGCGGTGTTTTATGGGGGGGGGGGGGTTGTCCAGCCATTGTCTTCTGTTTTTACTGCTTGCATGCTTTGTGCAGATGGGGACCAGAGCTGGAATTGAGCGAACAACAGTGGCTCAGAGTGTGATTGGGCAAGGGGAAAAAAAAAAAGGAACATAGCTCACACAGTGCAGGACCGACTAAGATGATTTAAAAGAGCAAAGACACAGTAATTTGGTTTCAACCTTTATTCTGACAGAACATCACCCCATGGGAATTTACATGAATCAATCACAAAGTAGGGCCCTTCCAACTGGCAAGAGAGAACAGCCTTCACAAAAGTTCAGTATACAAACAAACAGAGTTGTTTATAACAATCAACATGCATAATAGTATAAAACCAGATACATATTATATTATGGACAGATGAATATACATTATGCTCTGTTATTAAGGCATTGCCATATATTGTGGACGGCTTTCTGAAGGCCGCTGGGAACTTTTCTTCCATCAAATCGAGTGATCATTCTATATGGCTATTACTTTCACTCGACGATATGTTACACATTTTCCCTGTGATGTATCCAGTGCACGCTCGTTCAGAATCACTGATGGAGTGATTTTAAACACGTGCAAAGGTGAAACGAGCGTTTAATGTTCTGCAAAAACTGAAGATTTTCTGTTTTTAAATGTTGCTAACTTGAAAATACACATTTGGATTTTTCATTCTAAAACTCAACGCATAGCGATCAACTTTGATAAAAAATAAAAAGTGTAAATATACAAATCATGATTAGACTGTACAGTAAAAGAATATAATACAGGTAGAAATCACAGTCACTCATATAAAAAGATGGAGGCATTGTGTCCTGAATGTGTCCTGTTTCTGAGACAGTTTGTTCTGTGCAATCAGTCTTTGGAAAATGACATTCATAACAGTATACTTTGGATAGAAATTAGATGTTTAGTATACTAAAAGTCAATATTACCAGTCCACGAGGTATTTGAACAGTTTGGGTGTACACCCATTTTATGATCAGCAAATAACCGCGGACAGCGGAGTGAAACCAATTTCCAGTGATAGTAAAAAGGTAACAGTATGGCAGAGGATTAGCAGGAATCTCTTTACACAAACAAACTACTATGTAGGCTCAGTACAACAACACATACATTAAAAACACAATGAACAGTCTGTCCTCTATTCCAATCTAATTCTTAAAATATAGTAAAGTTTGTACTGTTGTGTAACTATAATGTAAAATCTCAGAATCTTAGCTGCAAACCCTTTCAACCACCGCAGAGGAAAAAATGATCCCACTGTAAACTACAGCTTTGCAGACAGTATTTAAACAAACACAAAACTATACAGTACAAAGTCACTGACAAACTGAAATGCATAAATCTCACACTGACCGACGGAGAAGAGAAACGAGGGATATGTGTGCCGTTCTGTCTCTCCGTGCAGTTGTAGGAAACTGCTACATTCAGTTCTTTGTAGCGCGAGCATGTTGCAGCTGAGGGGAATGGGCTAACACTAACTGCAGCATACTGGGACATCGAGGTTTGCAGGTTTCGCCTCTCCCTGCTGCTACCCACGACAAAAACAGGTCTTAAAATAGATGTGAGAACAAAACTATCGAGTGAAATAGTGATCGTGTCACTTCCATCCAAGTGTTTTTGGTTGCCATTTGTGATTTTCAATATTGCCTTCACAACAAAGCCACCAGGAGTGGACTGGAAGTCATCCATTGCTGGTTGGATTTTATACTTTATCAGTGTGCTAAAAGAAAAAGTGTCTTAAACTTGCTGAGCAGCATGAAGAGTGATGAAGGAAAACGCTGCTCTGCATGCAGCTCTAAAATCTTGACATCTCGGATGCATTCACACAACTCTGATTATCATCTCACTGCACACAGATTCATCTTTACATAAAACAGAACATTTTCTGGAGTGTGGACTGCTTCACAGCTAAGCAGTCTGGTGATCAGAAATGTGAGTATAAATGTCTCTCTTGAAAATAAAAATCACAATGGTGTACAAGCAATGATTGTACGTGTAAGCAATAATTTAGAAGTGAAAAACCGATTAATATAAACAAAGCAAGCCAAGAAATATTACTGCCACTGTATAGTAGAGCCCAAAGCAGTAGATCAACTAGAGAAAGGAAGAGATCAGATCACAGTCAGATAAACTGTTACATTTCCACAAATGCACCGTGGAACAGTGCAGACCGTTCTTTGGGACGCATTTCTGTGTTGTGGTGTGAAAGAGAGCCCCGTCTTGTTGCACATCATTAACAGAGGTTCACACTGAGAGAAAAGCTAGGTGCACACACAGTACAGCATCTTGAGACACACCCGGGGCGAGCTGATTGCTAATCATTGGCGTGTTGCATAAAAGTTGTTTGTATGAATGGTAAACTATTTAATGATTATTGTGTCGGAGTGCTTGTGAGTTGAGGTCCAGTTCTTGTGCGTCAAAGTCTGTTATATATTGAGGAGTATCTAATGAGTAAGAGGTATATTCTGTATTACTGCATGTAACTTAAAACCCTGCTTTGGTTTTTCAAATGAAAATTCATTTGTATGACTTGATGGTTCAACATGCCTCTGAGACCTTATTTAGACCTGGCATTAACACGTGTCTTGGGTGATCCGATCATAAGTGCAGCAGCTCTAAGTAAAGGTGCGAATGCACCGGGGACGCATTGCTCACCACATTCGCAGGTGGTTACATTCTTCAGTCAGTGTTTACGTGCGTGTGTCGAGCCGCACTGAAGGGTCATATTAAAGTGCAAAACAACAAGAAGAAGCCACAGCTACAGGCCAAATGGATTTTCATGGATGGAGTACACACGAAACACGCGGTCTGCTTTCCATTTGGGCCTGTCAGTACGATGGAAACTGCACGGTACAGATCAAACTTCTTCTCGCTGCCTCCGTACGGCTAAAAACATCTAATTTGGTCTTTGCGAGCAGAAATGATGTATGTTTTTATCTGCGTATAGAGCGAGGGAGTGAGATCCGATCATCACTGGTGACTCAAGACACATGGACTCTCAGCTATCCACTTGAAAATGGTTTACACAACATGCATGTTCATGCCAGGGGTAAACAGGGCCTGCTTTTTTTTGGAGAATTTAAGTTTAGTCTGGGCCTATATGCATGTAAACATCTTTTACTATGCTAGCTTATGGCTTGTTTGCTAACGTAACTTAGCAAGGAACCCCATTTTTACTGTGTTCTCTGTGGAAGACAATGAGGCAACTGGTGAAGTAGGGTGCTGGAGAGCTCAGATCGCTCTCTGCTAATGTAAATGTCATCGCCTCAAATTCACTGTGATACTGCACAGAAGATGTACATAATATCCAACCTTTTGCAATTGTTCCCTGTGTGAACTCCTGCTTAGCAGGCGAACAGACACGTCCGCCTCCAGCCAGTGCCCATCTTCGCTCTGCCTTTGTGAGCCTCTTCAGCAGCTGGTGGTGTCCAGTAGCTGTTTGGCCACAGAGCTGTCTTCGTTTTCAGGGTTGGTCCTCTTGCCATCTGCGGCTCTGCATGGGGTAGCCTGCTTGCGTTTGATCTTGAACACATCCCACCTCTCAGACAGCAGACCCTTGTTGAAAATGATGGACGTCAGCCAGGAGAAGAGCAGAATGGACGCGAGCGAGATGACCATGATGGCCGTGCGGAAGGGGAAGAACTGGGTTAGCTTTCCTTCCGCGTCCAACCGGCAGCCGGGGAACTTGATGGCAGGTGGGAGGCCGATGAGTGGCTCGCCGCTCAGGACCCTCATGATGATTCCCATCAGGTAGCCCACGGTGGCGCCATAGCCATTGGACACCTTGAAGAAGAGGATGCAGACCAGCTGAGGGAACATAATGGTGTAGGACATGTCCACACCCACAAGCCAGAAGACCAGGACACTGCTGTCCAGGAACGTGAGGGCAGTTCCAGCCAGACCCACGACCACTACAGAGATACGGATCACCCACTGCATCTCACGGTCTGAGGCCTGAAGGAGTGGGAGAGAATGACAAGAAAGACAAAGAGTCAAGTTTCACTTCACAACATATGGATCAAAGGATCACTGGGGCCTCCATACAAAAGACACAGTATCCAGTTTTTACGAGCAGAACAGTAAATTGGCTCATATGGAACATTCCTTGGGGGTGAAATAATGAAACAGAGCATTGTAAGAGCGCAAACATAAACAACACTCAATCTGATACAGTGGACATACTGTACATGTAAAGTCAATAGCTACTTTGTTGTTGCCTCCAGCTTATATTATGAGCAGTGGAGTGATACAGTCTCTTACCCACACAAGACCTTTTATGGTGATCACTACAGGCATTTTATTTTCAGAAGATAAATGCTAATTATGGCAGATTTAAGATGCTAAAAGGGAGAGAACGACATTGCATGCAAATCAGAGGGAACTGTGAGTTTAAATAAAGAGAAAAGGTCAAAATGGAGGCAGCAGAGGCCAAGCATGTCACTGTGCCAGCTTTGATGCACATCAACTCTCGAAAGAAGAAGAAATTTGATCTCATTTGGTCCATGAACTGACTAAATAAGTCAAATGGCAAAGTGGATAATAGATAAACTAGTCCTCATACCCTTTCTTTCTCAACTTTTTCCTGTAGTTAGTACTCTCTGCAACTGTAACAATGTTTTAAAAATATATTTGGTTATTTAAACAACTCTCCAACCATCTCACCTGCTTCCTGATAATGTTTTTGTAGATATTTGAGGAAAACAACGAGGCAGAGGACAGAAGAGCGGAGTCCATGGAGGACATGACAGCAGCAGCTACAGCTCCAATGCCGATGATAGAGATGTAGGGTGGTGTGAGGTACTGAAGGGCAATGGGGAGGATGGAGCCTGCCTGGTCACGCTCATACGGGGTGGGCAATCCATAGCTGGTTGAGTTCCAGTCTGGAAGGAAGGATGGATGAATATTTGGATTAAGATCAGAGGAATGTTTAAAAACTCAAGGGAGGAATAAATGAATCAAGCAAAAACCAATGTTCAATCCAACAAAAAGGGCTAAGGTCGACACAGACGTTAAGCTAAGGAAAGCTACCTTAAGAAATTTCCAGAGTTGCAAGGCAAGAATGTGTACCTGTAGATGCGGCCACAGCACCGATCAGCACGGAGGGGATACCCAGCACCAAGCAGAAGCCCGAAGAGGCGAAGCACGTCACTTGAGCTTGGGTGTAAGATGAGGCAGACAGGATTCTTTGGTAGAATGCCTGGTAGGCCAATCCACCCAGAGCCTGGCACAAACACAGTCCAAACATGATGACAGGAATCAGTTTGTAGAGCAACATTGGGACAAGAAGTAACCGTCCTCATGACTCTGTTAGTGTTATACTTGGCTTTTTGCTTACGTAATAAAATAAGTCTATGGAATTTATCAGCTGTGATGGCAGTAGCCATGTTAATCACAGAGGTGTGACAGCATGCATATTCATACTGTTAGGTACAGCATGTTCCGTTTTTATCAGTGTGACCCCTGGCCAAAACAATTACTGTCAAAATACTCAGGGTTGCACGTGGGGGACAGAAATTCTACAACGTGAGTTGACAAGTTTTGGCAGTGCACCAGTTGTTGTCTATCACCTGTAGCACGCTTTGTCAGCTTAGGCTTTAGCCAAGCTTGTGAAGCTCATGCATTGTTGGCGTTTCACCGTTCCTGTTATTGTCAAACTATTAGATTTCAGTTGACATTGTTCGACTGAAATCTAATAGGTCTATGGAAACACTTCAAATGTATCAGTTAGCGTAACAAGACAAAAACTGTCCCGAAACATCGAGTACGCCGAGTATTTATCGCTGTGGCTTTGAGACCACACTTTGGTTAAGTTGTACAGAATACAAATTTAGGCAAATGATCTTGAGTCCTGCTACAATGTCAAAGTAAATACTGTTTTCTGCACTTGTTCTTCCTGTTTTACCAAAAACAAAACAAACCATGACCCCAAAATGTGAAAACAAATATGAAATCACAGCACACTTTGGAATTTCTCTGCTTTTACTATTCATAGTTCTTATGTTTTTAAATAGTGAGCGAACAAGTGAACATCTGCTTCATTCTCCAACTACTTACTATACAACATTTCTGTCACGTTCCACATAAAAAAAATAAAAAAAATGTCATTTAGATTATAGGGAAATGCCATACACGGATGGAAGCAGCATGATGCTTACTGTATCCCTAAGTATTGAACCCTTCTTTTCCTCCATCAAAACTTTTTAGCATGGTTGATACCATGATCAGTACTGTTGCCATCCAGTTAGGCCCACTGCAGAGGATAATGATGACCACAGTAGTGTTTTTTATACTTTTACTCATTAAAAATTTGGTTCAGGTGATCATCTAAACTTTTCAGTACCTCATGTACCTCATTTTCTAAAATGTAAAATGAGGTGTGCTTGGGTTGGAATTTAACAGACACTGAAAAAGAATGGCTGCTACATATGCCAAGATGCAGATTTAAGAAAAAATTGGAGTGGTCTCTTAATTTTTTCCAGATCTCTATATGTAGCGACCTCGCCCACTCCACTCACCAGCAGCATGAAGTCATCAAACCACTTGCCGGCCTCATCAAGCTCCACCGTGCCGACCCAGGGAGCCTGGAAGGTCTGGTTGTAGGCAGTCAGTGAGATATCCAGAGAGTGGGGGTTGGTCATCAGGAAAGGAACACACACCCACTGTATACACAAACACAAGGACAGTTAATCTGATTATGGGTCCTTGTGGGGAAGTTTTTACTAAAGTTCCAGTTTGTGTGCAGCATTCTAATGTAACATGATTAGCTTACATAGATTTCATTAAGCCATATTTATCAGTTGACAAAGTAATCTCAGCATGAGGTCAATTTCTATCATATCATATGATCTTCATCAGCTGATGCAGTTTGATGGAATTCAAAGCTAAACATGAGGTCCACATGGACAACAAGTATTTAAAGTGCTCGAAACATTTGGGTGGAAATCTACAATTCCACGATGAGTGGGAAAACTGCTGCTGATGAAGATCATGTGAAATTAATCAAAAGCCCCAAAACAGCTATTGATGGGACCTTGCAGGGCGATGTTGTTTCTATGAACTCTTTTGCTTATTAGCTGCATTGCATTATCCACTTTCATCTAATTTACTCTGTCGGGGCATAAACTTCTCTGTGGTTTCAACAAACTCTGGGAACATTCTATCCAGCTAGCAAACAAGCTAACAAACCTTTTTAGTTGGCAAACCTGTTAGGTCACCCAGCTTCTACCAGCTTCTTCCCTTTTTGCAAAATGGCTGGGGGGAACTGACAGAAGCAGGACTGCTGAGATGGGGGCAACCAGAGCCCCCACCCTATTAGCTTCACAACAGCTCTTAAGAAACCTATGCGCAACATCCCGGGCCATGTCTTGTACAGTCTATGGTTGTGACAGATAAGCATGTTCTTAGCTGGCTGCAGTGTTAGCAGTTAGCTCACGTGCTACAGTCTGTGAGTGGTAGTTATTTGGATGGAAGCCATTTTGAACAGTGAGGGAAACGTCAAATAAACCCTTATAATCCTCGAAAAAGCTAATGAAATCAATACATGCTTTAACCTAGCGTGGAATTTAATCAGCCACCATACCCTCTGCTATACTCTATATTGAAATTTGATCCTCCCCGTGCCCCTTCATCAGCTTGTTTCTACTACTACTGCTGTTGAGTAAGGAATCTGATAGGATAAACATGAATGACGTTCATCACTGAATAGAAGAATGGAGCTGGAACACTTAAGTACCCAATTGTTCAAAATGGCAGTCATGTGAACGGGTCGATAGAAGTTACGCACCAGACTGACAAAGATGAGGATGAGCTGGATGACATCTGTGTAGGCCACAGAGTAGAGCCCCCCCAGCAGTGTGTAGATTATGGCCACCACTGAGGAGATGATGATGGAGTAGATGTAGGACAGGTCCAGGATCACTGCCATAGTTCCACCTGGAACAACACAGCAGAGCGATGAGCGGTGGAAGACTGACAGAGACAAATCTTACAGAAAGTTGTCTACTGTAGAGACGCTGGTTGCTACAGATACATGCAACTGCTTACTGTGATAGGTTTAATTTAAGTGTTTCATTAGGTTCTCAGTCTCTCTTTTGCTTTTAAGTATTTTCTCTCTCACACAGACACACACATATGCATGCATCCACTCTTACTAAAGATTTACTAAGAAGCTAGGCAATGACATTGTCTTGTTATAATATTTATGTGTCTGAATGCAGTATTTTCCAAAAAAAAACAACAACCCAAAAACAAACACTTGGGTAAACAAATTATGCTTCTACCAACGAAAAGCAAAATGCTACATTTCTAGTCATTTAAAGTCAAGTTATCATCATAAAGTTATCATTAAGGACGGGTGGCTTTGGTTTAAAAATCATCCAAGAGCTTAGATAAAGCAACAAGCCAACATAACAGTGATGATAAAAATTAAAACAAACAAAACTGTACAGAAACACATAACAGAAGCAGCCTATTGATTGTGACACCAACATACTCCCTTTTCACCCTCTTGGGTGAATTATCACCCTTTTAATACTGATTATTCTTTAAGTAAATAAACAAAATCAGGAAGAAGGCAAAGAGAAGTGTCTTCAAGTATTGAAACAAATGTATAAAATAAGAAATCTAATCTTTATAAGTAAATGTAAATAAGTGGAGAAAAAAAAAGGAAAAGGAAAAAAAAAAAAGACATCTTGTTACTCAAACAAGGCAAGCAAAACGTCACTACCTTCACCGTCTCTTCTGCCACATTGCCAGGGTCGCCCCAGCCGCAGCCTGCAGCCACACCACAACAATGCCCTTAAACAGAGAAGTGTCAGATCGGCACCATCGATCGCCACTCACCACCCTGCTGACCTACTGACCCCACCACCCCTACACCACCCTGTCTCATCTTTCTCTCTACCCCACTTAGCTTTGCACCATCCGGTTTTCAGTTTGATCTTTCACTCCCACTGAGTTTGACATTTCTGAAATCTGACCAGTTACCCCGGAAGCTTTTTGTCAGCTGCTTAATCACATTATCTGAAGTAGTTTGGTTTTGGATCTTTCCCTATCCAGAAAGGCTAACATAACTAGCACATGAGAAAAACAAGATAGTTGATATCAAAAGTTATTAACCACCTGTTCACACTTGGCACAAAAAAATGCATCTTGAGAGTAGGTGAGAGTAGTCTGCATGACTAATTTGAGAGCGTTGAATTAAAGTTAGCGTTATCTTTTTCAATCTTCAAGGACTGGAGTGAGATTTAAGAGTCTTATTTTGAACTTTATCCACATAGCTTAGCTGTTTTTTGTAGTTTGTTTGAACTGAAATGTTTTCAGTGAAGCAAACTCAGACTGCAGCTGGTCAATCGATGCATTCTGATGCCATGTGTGAACTGAAATCCATCTCAACTGCATCTAGACCTGATCTGGATATATCTGGATCCAGACTGACTGAACACGGTGTCTGTGTTGTTGCCATTTGTCCTGTGACCTCTGTGTATGATGCAACATAATAACCATATTGTAAATAATTCCTGGCTGGTCTGTTTTGCAGACATAGTTCTGTGCTGAGCTGTGCTGTTCCCCCTCTGAGCTAAATTTAGGGAGGGGAAAGGTGGAATGAGGTTCAGGGGGCCTCTGGGATTTACTGGGCAGCGCCAGGGATGGACGGAGGGAAAGAGCCACCTAAATACCCCCCGTGTTGTTTTTAGATCCATGTCCCACTTTCAAAACTCATGCATGTGCATGCGTGCGCGCACACACACATATACACACACAAACACACTCGTTCTTCTCCTGTTCCCGATTCCTTCCCGGCAGAAATTTGACCACGACTGTGCGCTGATACTATACAGCTAACTGACAGCACGTGGAAAGCGGTGTGTTTTTAAAAAGTTAAATCCTCTCTGGCACTGAGCCACCACACACTTTAACTCAAGCAGGCCGTGAAGTTCAGTTCATACAACACGTACACACACACATACGCACACACACATAAACAGTCTCCCAGCAACAACACCCCTGTAGCTCAAATTCTCAGCGCACTCTCGAGTGTCAAGTGTTTATGTGTGTGTGTGCGTGTGATGTCAAGTGCACATCGGGGATGTATTCATGACTGTTCCAGAAACAACGACAGGAGGTTTTACTGAGGAGTGAAGGGTCCCCTGATTCTATATTGGTTTAATAGGTTTGGACAGAAACGTCCAAGGAGCATTCCTCCCTCCCTACCAGTCCTTTTGTGGAGCGTCAGCACAGCATAGTGCTACCTTGGTGACTCAAACACTGAATGGATTTCACGGTTTTCCCTTCAAGTCTCTGTAAACCCTTTTTTTTTTTTTTTTTTTTTTTTTAAACTTACACACACACACACAAATGAAATTTTAATTCAGCATGTAACATTTAACCTCTGTCAATCAAGTCAGTGCCTTGGCACAAAGAATGGAAGATCTAGTTTGAATAATTGATCACCTTTCACAATCAACAGGCTGCTCGATGTTTAACCCCCTTTTTCAATTAACACTGGAAAAGAAAACAGCGTTAAAACACACACAAGACATTATGTACACACGCTCACACACACACACTTTCTCTCACACACATCCGCACTGCAAAACACATGCATCCACTATCAGAGCGCATAAACACACACGCGCACACAATAATCACTTACAGATTAGAGAAACAATAAACACAATAGGGCCAAATGTAGAAGCTACTCATTACATAATCAACACTAATCATATCACAAGGAGCCACTTTAATCTTCAAATAGGCCATCTTGTCATGTGAATGTCATCATAATCCACATAAATAATAATCCCCTGCAGCAGTTAGTTATTTTTAGTGACTGACCCAGTGTAATGCTACAGGGCAACAATAGTGATTTTATTCCATTTCAGAGAGGCAGCAAAGATGAACGCCTACTATTTAATATGATCTACCTGCAGCTTGTTATAGTAAAATTACAAAACTAGGTAGTAAGAAAAGCTAAAAAAGTATTATTGGTATTTTCTTTTTATTACATTAATTGACCGTTTGTTAATCCCAAACCCTTTCGTTACTGTTGTTCCACCCAGCTTTCCTGACATGGTACATTTAAGCACAATTTCCAACTTTATCAGTGGCAGATATACCAACTGAAATACTAATAATAAATTTTTAAATAAAAAGCATAAGAGCAGCTGAAATATCGCTGACTGATTGGACTAGCTGTATCTAGCTATCTAGCTAGCTAGCCAATTATGCAATAGCACGCTAGCTCTATGAGTCGGTTGAAACAGCTGTGTCCAGAGTGTTTCCAGTTGACTTATTTTAAACCAAGAATCTTATTTCCAACTATGTCATGATGGCTGTACAAAGGTTATAGCAGCATTGTCCCAGGCAAACAGCAAACATCTTCAACAGTTGATGATCCACGCAGAATACTTTGCGTCTGTAGCTATCTCAGATATATTCATGGGGCAGAGGTGCTTAAGTTACAGTAAATTTTGACAGGACTGTGGATGTGCTAGCTTTAAAATTGGACTCTGTGAGGTAACCAGTCACCCCACAAACTGAACTGGCTGTAGACGTGACTCTTCAAACTCTTTAGAAACAGAGTATAACTCTTGTGCTTTTGCTATGCTAAGCTATGATTGGACAGCTCTTTGATGGTTTAGCAAACGGTCAATAGTCATCTTCCCAAATATTGTGTCCTGTGTTTAGAGATTTTTTTTCAACCTAATATATATGATATACTTGTTATGTAACTGAGCTACAGCAGCTAAATATAGTGTGCCATCAAACTGCAGAGAAAGCTCCGACAATAAAATGTAATCCAATATAGTGACTCAGTAAAAAACAGTTTCACAAACTATTTATGACTTTGTTCTGACAAAGTGGTGTTCAGTCAACACCCAGCTTTTTGTCTACGCCAGTGTTTGTGCACATTATGTGCCAGGACCTGTAGTTCTGTTTGTGCTTGTATGATTGCACAACTGTGTGAACACATTACAGTGCCAAACAGTTTTACAGTGTGAAGTAACTTACCCAGGCTGACAAGTGTCCGTGCCACCCACAGGACATCGGCAACCAGTGCGGGAAAGATCAATGCACTGCTCAGAACGTTCCCATACTTCTGTTGGAAGGGGTCCATCATGGTCACATACTTGTTCTCTCTCATAGGCTTGGCAAAGAAAAAGCCACCTGGAGCAGGAGGGAAGGGATTAGCATAACACCAGGGATGGCGAAGGCATCAAATTTAAAACGTGGCTATATTTCTATCATTCAAATGACAGAGAACGGAAGAAGGGGAAGAGGGTGAACAGGAAAGAAAGAACAAGTGTTCCTTCCAGATAACACAATAAACACCTTCAGCTGCGCTCGTTTGGCCAACAATGGACAAGAACGGCACAGGGAATGTAAGATTTCCTGATCTGGGGCTTTGGGGTTTCCAGTTCCTATTACTCTCACACTATGAAAGCCATTGTGACACAGGGCCCTGAGCACTGATGATTTCACCTGTTGCAAATGTTTATAGACAGACCAGTGAGGTTGTCAGTTTGATGCATTCAGGAGTGGGTGAACTCATCCCCTTGCACCTGTCGCTTCAAGTTACAATCCTAAACTGATTTCTCGTGGTCCTATTTTTAACATGAGCGACACTTTTATTGGTGCATGGAGTCAGATGGGGTTTTGGGGAGCTACGTTACTGGTCAACATCACTCCAGTTTGAGAAAGAAGTTCATTTTGATACTGTATTTAAACATTAGTGTAGTGTAGAAACTTTGGGAAATTTGATTGGTGATGCAAATATTCATCCTAGAGATCCATGTGCTTGTTACTAAAAATACTAGCACAGCAAAATACAGTGTTGCTCAGCAAGTACCCAAATGTCATTATCTCACATGATTTTCATTAGCTACTGAGTGTAAAGCAAGAGGTGCACTGAACGTTACATAGTGAGGACTTCTTACCAACCCGACTTCCCAAATTTCTACATATAAAAAAGCTTTTACAGAAAAAAAGACCAAAGTCTGTATTTAAATGATACTTTCTAGTGTGTGAATGTTACTGGTCAGTGTGGCAAGTTACCTTCCTGCCAACAACTTTACTGGCAGTTACTGGTGTTTATTTCAGACCCTGCATACAAGGACAGTACTGTGTACAAGACTACGTTAGGCTGTACAAAGTTCATGTCTATTTTCTCATTAGTGTCTGCTTAAATATTTAATCCTGCAATATAAGGATAACACATGCTATTAAATCTATTTCATCAGCACAGTTGTATCTAATTACTTTTACCCAGATTGGAATCAGCTGACATCATTCATCCTTAAAAAAAAAAAAAAAAAAAAAAAAAAAGACGAAGAGGAGGGGTCAGGGTGGTGCTACTTACCTAAGAAGAAGGTCAGGACATAAGGCACAGGCATGAGAGCCCACACTGCGCCAAGCGTTGGGTTGTATGTTGCTTCAGCTATACCCAAAATGAAGCCTCCACCTACCCACGTAGCTGCAGTGAGACAAACATACGTATTAAACGTCAATGCAACACTATCTTGTGTACAGTATGTGAACACGTCAGAAAGACTCAAATCAGCTGCCGTCTAAACTGAACCCCATCCGCTGACTTTACCAGTGAGAGTAAAGATGCCGACTAGCAGGTTGATGTTACGCCCGGCCAGTAGAGTTATCTCCATGCCATCTCCGGTGCACATCTTCTCTGCCCTCTTGGAGCGCATCGACGCCCAGATACCGGTACCCAAGATCAACAGGTAGAACCCCGCCATCACCACC